>BPTQ01000006.1:135268562-135499723 GCA_019973895.1 Chrysanthemum seticuspe | reverse complement strand
TCTTTTTTCTTTTTTCTTTTTTTTTCCGAGTTTTAGCACATACGGTTCGGTTTTTTTAATAAGAAGAAGTTTTGGGATTTTACTATTCTCTAAGTTTACGCTTACGCAGGAAAAAAATATTATTAACTTGATAAGCTCATTGACTGCAAGAAAAGAGCTAAACTCCTAAGAATACCAAAGTTGTGTTAAGTAAATGAGCCCTTGCATTATAATTAAGCACCTGTACTATTATCCTATTCATGCACATGAATGATAAAAATTACCTAACGCATCTAACAAACCGTAATCTTTTTTTTTTTTTTTTGAACAAAACAAACCGTAATCTATAGCGAAATTACTATAAAATCATAATGTTGAAAATAACACCTATATGTATACTTGGTATGAGTTACTTAACAGTAACCTCCACTAAATTATTGGTATGCAACTTATTTAAAGAAAAGGTGTAAAATATAAAACAAAGTCAGCCTTGATATAATGACAGGAGGTTCTGATACATATGATAGCAGTTACATTGGGTTGTCTCACAGAAGTATCCATCAAAACGTAAACCAATAAAGCACTTTTTTTTTGGTTTCTCAGAATAGATGAAAATACGTAGTCACATAAATACAATAACGCAAGAAACAAAAACAAAAAAATCTTATCACGTTGAAGTTCACCGCTGCTTGATCCTGCACATTTTGTCCCTGTATCATGACTCAATAAAGGATCAGCATAACAGTTTTGTTGTAGATGACAAATACCAACCTGTGGCCTTGTTGCGACATTGATATCAAATGAACCCAGACCAACCTGTGACGCCTATTGGCAAGGCGCGTGTATTCAATTATTTTTTGAAACAAAAGCAATAGTTAAGTATAAAAGCAAGGTGTAAAAGTATATTTTGAAACAAATACAATGTATTAGGAAAAAAACCTTATTCACCTTGGCCTTCCACATTGACGAATCCCACAGGTTTACTCTTCATATCATGGCTCAACAAAATACCATAAGAAACTCTTGTGAGTGTTTGGTGTTTGGTATGTGTTGTTTGATACAGGAAGACGCTTAAGGAAGAAGCTTGATAGGGAATTTTTTCATCGTATGTGAAGAACATGCTTCCAGAAGATTGGATATGTGGGCAAAAAACTTTATAATTCGGCCCGCTGTGGCTGCAAATTACATACCACCCAAGACATCCCGCCAGAGGAAACCCCCGAGGCAAACGACATATCCACCATGGCTGCAAGCTTATTAAGGTTGCCCTGCCACAATGCAAACAATTTAAACGTCAGCAGATTCCACCCAAAATATGTGCCAGAGCCGTGGTTGCAAGCTTATTAAGCTCGCCACGACACAATGCAAATAGAATACGCACTGCAAGAAATGGCAGTAAGACAGTAACATCACATTATATCTCCCCTCACCTTTAATACTCCCATTTAACCTCAAAAGGTTATAAAATGATTATGACACAAAAAAAAAAAAAAAAAAAAAAAAAAAAAAAAAATGTAGCATACCAAACAAAGACCTTTTAAATATTCGAATCTATATTGATGATAATTTTTAGAAAATAAAAGGTGTATCTAACTATAATCGATACGATTACCAGACATTTTTTTCAAAATAGAAGGGTAGAGATTATGTGATTTGAAGGTTAACCATTATGTGAAAGTATCACATACCTATATATTTCCTCTGCTGATTTGTACAGGTCCACCTTCAAGAGAGCCCAGGGCAAGAGCCCTAATTGCGATTTTCTTAAATGTTGCTGATATTAAAGCAATTACATCTGCTCTTCGACACACCCTGCTAACACATATATAAATCATGTTTCACACCCTGTTACAATCAACGTTACCGTGATTTTCATGTGACCATGGCTGCAAATATAATACTTTGCCCCGCCATGGCTGCAAATCAGTCCAAGTTGCTATTAACACAAAAATCATAAAAAGTTGGATCTACAAATGTTCTCGAGTTTCTCCAGAGCAGCTTTCCTCTTCTTATCATCCTCGTCTTCACTCTCTTGATCTTTATCAGATACTTTTGACTTATCCTCCTTTGAAGATTCCGAGTCTTCAAGCTCGTTTTGCCAGTAAGCAATACTATTTGCAGCCGTCTTAGCAACCTCAGCAGGCTGCAAGGTCAAAACACCAGTCAATAAAAGCTTCCGTTGGTTGCAGAATCCATGGCAACACAGAAAATAAACCATGCCCTTACAGACTTTGCAAAAACTTTGGTATTAGAAAAGAACATGGTATTGCACATTGGATTTTCACCACTCAAAGAATTATTTTAAGTCGTATAGATTAAAAATAACCATATGTTATTGACATCCAATTTACAAATTCAATAGCCATTAGGTATAATCATCACTCATTAATAGTCTCTCGACAAAAAACTTCCAAATTGGCCGGTTACAATTAATCTAACCTGTCCTAGGCTTTGTACACCAAACATATCTACTTTTCAGCTTCAATACTTCAAAATTTAAACATGTAATCTGTTACTTTCCGGTTTCGGAACTTTTCGTTACATTAATTATTACACCTAAACAATCCATATCCAAACTCAACTTGTAAAAAAATCATTATATGAAAATTCATTTAATTCAACACATCAAGAGTCAAACAACAACCATTCACCAAAAACATAACCGTAGATCAGAAAGTAAACGCACCCTGATTGCATTAATTTCTGCGTAAAATAAACTATAAAATCAAAATACATTTATTAATACATGTACAAAGACTCTTTATTGCTACAATAGCCTAATCCAGCTCGCTGATCACCAAAGCCCGTCACACATTGCAAAATTTTTTAATGCATATTATTATGAAACAAAATGGTCTATATTTTCAGTACCAAGTACTTTGGCTATTTCTTATCTCAAGTTTCAATACTAAAGTTTTGATAGTTTTCCCTCAACACACCTCACTCTGTTTTGGCACCTTTTAGAGAAATTACAACCAAAAAATCTAAACCTCAACATGACATCTATAATAACAACGCAAAGAATCCTGTGAACCATAACCAGGTTGTCAAAATTTTGTACCAATGACAGGAGCCTCATAACTGATAAGTGAATGGCGCTTAATATTTATTTATCAAAAATGACGATGCAATTAACATGGGCTCTCAAACTGATAATTGTAGCTACATTTATCATATAGAGCGAGTATAAGGAATTACCAGTAGCCCGAAGGAGGACATCATCTCCACCTGGATGGTCGTCCAGATACGATGACGCATCATACACCTGGTAAGTGGCAACGCAAAAGCAAACAGTATTTCAGTTTCATATATAATGAATATGTGAGGTGTCCGTATTTGGTGCATTATATGTTCGACAATTCCTGAACGTTCAGGACATTTGATTGCTATTTTTTACAGTGGAAGACCCTTTACGCAGGGGGTACATGAATATTATGGAACCCGTAAAAATAAGATAAAATTATGTGAAACGGATCAAGGAAATGGTAATACAATCGACCATGTAAACATTATAATCTGAATCCATATAGCAACCCATTCAATGACCAAAGATCACTTATCTGATTCTGATCATTGCCTATCTTGTTAATTTCAAAAAAGCAAGGCTAAACAATCTTTTGTATTTAGGCATACTGAAATTGATTCTAATTCTTCCAGATAATCAATTTTAGAGGGTATTTTGATTGCTTATTAAAACTGCCAATGCGCTTATTTTAGAGATAAGCAGTTTCATGTTGCCCTATAGTCCACAAATGACCTCAAACACCGTCGCATACACTAATAGATGAGGCATGTTTGTTTAAGCTTATTTCTGGGCTAGTTAGGTCACTTGATTTCGGCTTATATTGCACAATATTTCCTTATAGGATCAATTGTCTACTCCCCCAATATTATTGAACACTTGATATGCACCTGAACAGTTGAACTACAAACTTCTGAGCACTTTACCCCTTTGAATTTGTCTCAACATTCATTGAGCACTACACCGCTATGAACTCTAGTAGAAGCATCAGCACACGGTACAACTTATCCTTAATCCTGAAACACTATTCCAAAAAAATCTAAATAAATCAAAAAAGCAAAAAATCTTTCAGCACCGACGTAATCCTCAAGCAATAACCACAGGTAGAGGCGGCAATTTGTGCCCAAAATCAAAAAAATGGGCTAAATGGGTAAACTTTTAAAAGATTTGGGCACATTTGGACCCCCTCCTTTTTTTGAAATGGACATATATTGCCCATTTGGAAGTTAAATGGTCATAACGGGCACATGTTTTTCTCAAACATTATATTGTTTTTTAAGAAAAACTTATATTTAATTTTTTAAATATAAATGAGATGTTACGTTCGAGGAATTTATTTTGTCGTTTTTGGTCTTTTTAAAAGCGTTTTTTATAACATGAGCCCGTTTGGCCCGTACCCGTTTAGCCCGTGCCCGTTTAGCCCGCGTCCGTTTAGCCCATAGCCCATTTGGTCCGTAGCCCGTGCCCGCCCGGCCCGCCCGTTTTGCCACCTCTAACCACAGGCAAGTACCTAAATGCAGGTAATCCGTAATCCTCAAACAACTTATACTAAATTCTGAAACAATAACGTTAACCAAAACCATCATGACAACCTACCCAAATAATCACATCCAAGTAATAACCTATATAATCAAAAGAATCCAAGTATAATAATCCTAGTCCCAAAACAACTTATAGTTAATCCTCAAACAACAACCTTAACGAAAATCCTATATCATCAAAATAATCCAAGTCTAAAGATCCTTAATCCCAAAAAAACTTATGATTAATACTAAAACAACAACGTTAACAAAAACCAACACGCATACCAAAAAAATTGCAAACAACTATCACAAAAGCTTAAAAATAAAAAACCCATAAGCAAATTCATTGCTATTACATACACCAAACTAATTATGATTGAAATATCCATTGATTACCTTCACATATCAATCAAAGCGACACAATCGTATGCAAGAGAGAGAGACAGACGAACCACCAGACCGGAAAATCTTTGAGAGAGAGAGAGAGAAACCGGCAGACAGATAAACAAATCAAATACCAACAAACCGCAACAAATTTGAAACGGATAGGAATGGCGAAAAGATATGAGACAACATGGATACAGATGGCAGGCATACAACTGATCTAAACATGAATCATCTCCAAGCAGGAGGTGGAAAGTGGAAACACTCTTCATTCTACTTTAGGGGAAACACGGGCCGGTTGAAACACGCGAGCACAAATGGGCCAGAAAACGGGCTAACACCAAAACCGGGCCAAAACGGCATAAGCCCAAAAAAAGGGCGAATATTCCCTGGAATCCGTTGTGTTTTAGTATATAGATACAACGAGTTGGATAGCCCGCGCGTTGCTGCGGGGGCAATGTGTTAATGTATAAAACAATTGTGTTGATGTTTATTTCGGTGTGATTGTTAGTATATGTGTGCATTTTTAATATATTATTGAATAAGCTTGCATGAAGTTATTGCATTTCATCATCTTAATTATATGATGTGATAATAAAAATATTTGTATAAAATGACATGCCTATGGTTAATCTACACATCAACTCTAATTATATTTACAACATCTACCTAAAATCAATATCAAGTGAATTGACTTACTGTCAAAGTCTCAAGTCCAAGGAAGGAGCATAATAAAAGAAACTCCAAATTTTGGTTCTTGGGTTTATCAATCGCTTATAGAATTCGTTATCGTTAAATGCATTCATTTGCCATGTCGGTTATTTAGTAGCAACTTCGGGATGTTTAAAAACCATGACATCTTGAATCTGAAGAAGTTAGTATGCTCGAATTGTGTAGTCACTCATAAGTCTATTCTGCATCAGCAAACATTCCTCACCTAAAACAAAAATCAATGCAAGATGTTAAAAATAAGCCTCAAAAGTCTCCCACCGGCCTTGAAATAACAGCCATTGTCCAAAAACCAATTCAAAAACTTATTGCATAAGAACATGTATAAAAAGGGGTAAAATGGTTCCGTTAACGGGCAATAACAAATTCCATTTGAAACGGCTAATTATTGGGGTATACTACTGCGGAAAGGTCTGTTCATTACTGTGTTTAGTCATACAGCAAGGACTGTTTGGCTTCGAGTTTAGTGGGTTGTTTGGTACAAAGTGCAGTGTCACATCACAACAAATAACCAAACAGAATGTTCTCTCATTTCGCTGCATGAAAGTGAGTGTGTTCTCTCATTCAAATGTACAGTACCTTTGCCCGAAACAACCATTAAAACGACACAAACACATTTGGTTAGTATATTTATGAGAGTATATATTCAAGGACACGGCTCTTCAGGGGTGAAACCTGAAATTCATGCAACTGTATTATTTATATGACTAAACTTTCTAAACTGTTGTTGGAAGATAATTGTATTGAATATTATTGTAATCATGCATTTTCATAGTCAAACTGACCGCTATTATTTGGAATGAATAAGATCGAGTGTTTGCGGTTATGTTAAACCAAACATGTACTAAAAATGACTTGTTTAACCCATTATGCACTCCTTTCCGCTCCTTGTGCCACTTTTAATCTCAGCTATGCCAGTTTCAAGTGTTTAGTTAGCAAAAATCAAAAGCAAATATAGAAATGATGCTTTTAATGCTTTGGTTAACGTCACTAAATTAGCATCTTAGTTTTGGTTTTGAGTCTCATTTCCTTAAGACGACAACATCCGTAGTAAGCATCATTATAATCCACTAAGTTGCACATGCCTGCTTATCTATTGAATAAACTTATATGACGTTATCAGATGATCTTTTCTTTCACTTCTAAAATTACATCATGGTATGAAACTAAAGATTCTAATTCATTTTAGCCAATTTTCTATTTCATAATAGCATTAATCTCAACCGAAACATTTGTAGTAGTGACACCATCCATCGTCACAGTAATGGCCGAATAGCCTAAGTATGAGAAAACACAAATTTTATAATCCTAATTGTACTCTAGTATACCTAAGAGTTTATTTTGAAAGTTAAATACCACAACATACCTGATAAAATTGACGAAAAGCAACCAAATCGTAAAGTGTTTGGTTAGCTGAAAGAAATTCAAGATTTTCTGTATTTAGAGAATCGAATGGGTTACTGTTTCCATAATAACAATGTTAGAGGGTAACTATAGCAGCTCCAAATTTCTTGGCCAAAACCTGCACCCAATTAAAGAAACTATCAATAATATTTGGTTTAGCTTTAAATATAACTTGAAAAGGGTAGTGTGATTAAAAAGTAGTAAATGTATATTCTACATTTTTCTGAGTAGCGCCCTTTATTTAACAATGATAAAGGTACTCACCCTTTTTTGAAGAACTTTACACTCTGCAACCCATTTCTTACTGATAGCCTCGATCTCCCATACTTTTGTATTTATTAGTTTCTTAGTTGTCATCGAGCATAACCTAATCGCGAAGGAAAATATGTTAACAAAAAAATAGCAAACACGATCAAGTGTATATAGTACTACATGTTTACTACTTACTCCGTCACTGCCAGAGTTCCTGGTTGTTGTGGCTTTGTGGCACGCTCCATTTATATCACCATACGAAACTTTCTTGGAAGTTGCACGCTCGAATTGGAAGCTATCCAAACCCTACAAATCAAATAATAATAACTATCAGCAATTTGACATGCTTAGAAAAGTATCCAATCCTTTTTTACAATTATATTCTTTGTTCAACTTGCTTCCATATAATCTTCTAAAATTCATTTTTCTTAGTTTATATATAGAGTTGGTATTTCCTTCTTAGGTGAGTGACACGACACCCGTTATTTTCCACCTAATATCAACATTTCTACTATAAAGTTAACAACAAATAAGGTAGCATGAATCACCATGAAGTTATGATCTTACTAAAGAAAATAAAACTTCACATATGAACCTTTCATTACAAAAACTTCTAAGAATTTTTTACCCTCATGGATTGGATTTGCTTCAAAGTAAAATCTAGTTGTCGCTCAAGTTGTTCAAGTTGCTCGCATATTCTCGAATAGCTACACCATCTCTTAACATTTGAATCTTAGATGACAAATGAGTGTGAGTGTAATAGTTGTGTGTCTCTCTTTTTCATCTTCACCTTCACCTTCTTCCTGCCTTCAAAAAATCATATCAACAACAAACCAAAAAAAAAAAAAGAAAAAGAAAAAAAAGCCTAAATTGTATTTAGAACTATTACTAAAATCACCAATTTATAAGATTAGTTTCGACTTTAGAGTTGAAACAAAACCAAAATTTACCAATTCGTAAGTGAATGAGTTGTAAGTTTGTAACTGATAGTTAAGACTTATCATATTGGAATCCTTAGTAAGCAACTTTTTTTTTCATAAATACCATTAACGCCCTTAACACTAATTAATTGCTTGGAAGTATGCAATGTATACTGAGAATAGCTAATAGCTTACTATGTAATAAAGACAATTGTCTTGCCAATTTACTTTGGTTATGGATATTTAACCTGGTAACCTCGAGTCCAACTGATGAACTAAAACACCATTAACAGTTATAAGTTTATAACTTATTTGTTTGCATATGTACAAGAATTAAGCTTTAAACAATACGTTTATGCTATTTTATTTGGATCTAGTTATGTAAATTAACAGCCGCACTCGGAGTAACTACAATAAAAAAAACCTAACATATCAACGCAACACTGTTCATCATTCATATTGAATGCGCACAAAAGTAACAACTATTCAAACAACATAAAATGAACAAAAATTATACCTATCTTCACATCGAGTCCCTGCATATCCAAAATCAACACCGCAAGTTGACTAATATGTAGGTCCTCATCAATATCCTGCATATATATATTTTTTTAAGTTTAATTAAAATCATAAGCCTGAAAAATAAGCTAAACCAAACACCCCTAAAACCTTAACAAATTGACTCATAATTTGCAGTTTTTTGAACCAACCAATAAAGTTTATGAGAAAATAAAAAAACCCAATTGAATTAGCCAATAAGCCAAAAATAAAAAATAATCCAAACATCCTAATAAAATTGCTCAAGCATCTTCTTATCACAAATTTGCACTTTTTTAAACCGATAAATAAACTTTATAAAAGAATAAAAAACACCTAATTTAAATAATCACTTACTTGTAATGGTTGTTCTTTGAGTTTTAATGTGTTTTGATGAAAAATCTGATATGTATTAGCTTAGGTGTTGTGCGTGAGTGAGAAGATGGTGGAAGGTTCTAGCAAAATGGAGATGTGGAGAATGATAAATACCAACCGAGGATCTCTCCTACCATAGTACCTTCAAGAAACTTGTTATTTCAAATCTCTTATTAGATAGAGGTGAACAAAAAAACCGGTTAACCGAACCGTAGCCGAAAAAAAACCGGAAAACCCAACCGGTCAAAACCGGTTTTGACCAAAACCGGTTCGGTTTTTATCCAAACCGCCGGTTTTTGGAAAAACTACCGGTTTGGAGACCGGTTTTTATAAACCGAATAACCAAACCGGTTCGGTTAACCGGTTTGGAACCGGTTTTTATGGTCTAGGCGGGTTTTTTGGGATTTTTTGAAATTTAAACTTTTGAATTTGAATTTTGAAAGAGGGGGAGCGGGGGGGGGGGGGGGGGGGGGGGGCCGGATATTATTTATTTTGTTTCCAAAATTACCATTTTGCCATACAAATGTTAGTATAAATAGAGTCTTATAACATAGTACAAATTTTGTTTACACTTGTGTGGTAGGCGTTTGCTAGTACAAAGATTAGGTGATGTAAACATGGTTAATGACGTTTCTTGTTGTATTACGGGATCATTACGCAGAAACGGATATGAACAGTGAAATACCCAACACCCTTAAGCCAACGACAAACTGCCACACCATCCAGTAACCTACTGTTGGGCCTTGATTTGTGTTTCATCATTAACGTATGACTAATAAGAAGCCCATTTAGGCAAAAACGGTCACCTTAATAAAATCCCATTTGACCCGTTCAAAAATCCTCTTTATATATATATTATAATTATAATATAATGGTGGAATATTTGTTTTTTTCTTTTTGTAGCTTACTTGTTTTTCTAATTATTTTGGGATCGGGTTTTTAATTGACAACCACATAAAATATGGAGTAAATTACAAATTTTGTCCTTGTGGTTTACACTTCTTTTCATCTATCATCCCTAAACTTTAGAAATTACACTGCCAATCCTTGTGGTTGTCCATTTATAATGGACCGGTCATTTGACCGTTAGTTTGTTAACAAGTTGTCGTTAAATGGGCATGTTTCAGGTCATGTGATGGGCTTTTTTAAAAGGTGGCAAATGGGTCATGGAACAAAGAGGTTATGTTATAGAGATGGTTTTAATGGGTTATAGGTCAGATGGGTTTGGGTTGGGTCGACCCACTATTCGTCCGTTTTTATACGCTTTCGTCCATTTTACACGTTTTCGTTCGTTTTTACACGTTTTCGTCTGTTTTCTTCACGTTGTCGTCCATTTTTTTGTCCTTTTTTTACACGTTGTCTTGCTCGTTTGCGTATGTTACTAGACGTTTTTATCCGTTTTACACATTTTCGTTCGTTTTTACACGTTTTCGTCTGATTTTTCATGTTTTCGTACGTTTTTGCACCTTATCGTCCGTTTTACACGTTTTCATCCGTTTTTACACGTTTTCATCCATTTTTACACGTTTTCGTCCGTTTTAACACGTTTCCGTTCATTTTTGCACGTTTTCGTACGTTTTTACATGTTTTCGTCCGTTTTTTCACGTTTCCGTATGTTTTTGCACATTTACGCCCGTTTTTGCACGTTGTTGTCCATTTTTATATGATTTTGTCCGGTTTTCCATGTTTTCATCCGTTTTTGAACCTTTTCATCCGTTTTTAGACGTTTTCGTCCGTTTTACCCTTTTTCACGTTTTCGTTTGTTTTTCCATGTTTTCGTCTGTTTTTATATGATTTCGTCCATTTTGTACGTTTTCATCGGTTATATACGTTTTCGTCAGTTTTAGTACGTTTCGTCCTTTTTTAAACATTTTCTACCATTTTTCTTACGTTGTACGTATGAAAATGTAGAGAAAAAAAACGTGTAAGATTGTGAAAAAGTAGATGAATACGTGAAAAATGGACGAAAACATGTAAAAACAGACAAAAACGTGTAAGAAATAACAAAAACGTGTAAAAACGAAAGAAAACGTGCAAAAGCGGACGGAAACGTGCAAAAACTGATGAAAAACGTACAAAAACGTGCAAAAATGTACAAAAACGTGCGAAAACAGACGAGAACGCGCGAAAACGGACGAGAATGCGCGAAAACAGACGAGAACACGTGAAAACGGGTGAAAATAGTCAAGATCGCGCGAAAATGGACGAAAACGCGAAAACAGACGAAACACGCGAAAACATACAAAAACGCGCAAAAACGGACGAAAATGGACAAGAACACAGGAAAACGGATAAAAACACGCGAAAACAGACGAAAAAATGGGGAAAATCGGACGAAAACGCATGAAAACAGACGGAAACGCGCAAAAATGAGCGAAAAATAAAAAATAAAAAATAAAAAAGAAATACAAAGGTTGAAGATGATTGTGGAAAAATAACCTAAATACCCTCATATGCAGGTCACACGAGGTTTTTACCGGAGACAAATTAACGAAGTAACGGTCAAAGAACCGGTCCGTTATAAATGAACAACCCCAAGGATGAGTTGTGTAATTTTTAAAGTTTAGGGACGAAATGCGAGAAAAGGTGTAAACCACAATGACAGAATTTGTTATTTACTCTAAAATATATGGATTAGGTGATAGTTCAGGAAACACCGGCAATATGGATTGGTTGATAGATAGATTCTTTGATTGATAGATTCTTTCTAATTGGAAAAGTGGTCTAACTGTTGGCAATAGTTTGCATATTTATCCAATATGATAGGAGATGTTTTGCATATTTTTCTTTGGATTCAATGATAAAAGACCTAGCCAAACGATTTGGCGTTATTAAGTTTATTTACAGTAGTTCTTTGGGTTCATAGCAGTATAGGACGAAAAGTAAGATATATATAACCACCCTCGCTAGCACTTATCGAGATCTTTGAGCCTAATGTAAGATGTAGTAGATCTTTATATGCGCTTGTATGAAAACGTACCGGACGGAGCTAGGGGGTTCCATGGACTTTTTCGATATAGTGTAATTTTTGAAAAAAAACACCGATTTTTTCTAAATGCATCTTAAATGCACCCGGTCTTTCGAAATATGTTTCTAGTATTATGGCTCAAAATATTTTGTGCACCCGGTCATATTTGTTCCTGGCTCCGTCCCTGGTACCAACCAAGTATCTATATATCTATGACACTATCACTAACACCTTGGCAATGCTAGCCAAATGTTAATATATATTCAACATAAGAATGAAATCTATTTCGAATTCGAAGATGATGTTATTATTGGGTTATCATGGTAGATGTTGAAATTAGTTTTTGAGTTGGGGAAAGTTTGTTCTTAAAAGTCTAAATAAAATTGAAATGAGTTTGGTTTTCAAGTATTGTATACATTTGTATATTTTAGCTTTGTGAGCCAATCTTTTTAGTTGTGCTAGCTCGTACCTACATCATGAAGGCTCATCGAGCTACCAGGCCGAGTTTGAACTTAGACTAATGTCGTCCAACAAATAGCTTGTATGCCCAACAGCAAAACTACCCAATTTTGCCTGGAGCCAGTGCCTAAATGCATGTTTGAGAATGAAAAAATGTTAAAACATTTATATAGGAATAGAATAGAGACATGTACAAGTGTCTCCGTGTGCATACCGTGTAATAAAGTTACCTATAACAACTCTTTTATCTTTCAATTTATTATTATGAACCAACAACTCAACCTCCTAAAAACTTAGCCCAATACGTGCAACTCCAATTTTGGGAAAAGAATTCCCAAAAGTTTGCAGCAAGTGAGGGCAGGTTAACATTATCAACCTACTTCTATTCTGAATACACATATATTTGCATGTCTATATAACACCACATTTCATGCACTCTATCATCATCCTACTTTTAATGTTTTATGTGAAAGTGTAAATATGTTAGAAACTATTTAACTCAAACCATTTACGTATTTTATTTGTTTCGTTAATATGATTTTACGTTTGTTATCGACAAAACATTAGAAGATCGTAAAATATAAATAAACGTTTTTACGGCTTATTTGTATTAACAAAACAATTTAATAATTTATAAAAGATTTGAATTGAAACAATTGGTTGCTCTCATTCGGATGGCAATGAAAGAACGAGCCTCTAAGCGTTTTGATATTAACAACAAAAGTTAAAAAGTGGTTGTTCATTTGATTCGGACCAGTTGATGAACCAACTCTCGACTTGGAACGGGCAAGCCAGATCCTGCACTAGCAGACCCAACCAGCTGGTCCAAGACAAAGTCCAACCACTTTGATACCCTCACTTGAGTTATAGGCAAGCGCTACCAAGCCCTTTGTTTAGTGCTCTTATAAACTAGTATACACTTTCTTTATTGGGCGATGTGGGAACAGTAATCAATATTTCTAAACATTAGTGTGGTGTATATTTATGTATTTTACTTCATAAATTCCACACACTGGTATATAAATTTAATGATTTGTAATCTATGTTTAACTTTGTAGGTTTATATTTATGATATGATAACTTACGAAGTACTTTGATAATAGGTAAATACATTGCTGTGGGCACAATTTTGATCACCTATGTTTAATCTATTCTAGTAGGACTATATAGTAGCTACTATATAATTTAAAACATACATATGATTCTGTGAAGTTAGTAGGTAATTCGTAATAATCTATTTCATCTCAATGCAATATAGTTTACAGGTTATCATGTTTCGGAATTAATTATTGGGTTTAAGCTATTAAATAGCCACGTACTTTCTCTTGTACCGATATGGTACGTGTACTAAATTTCGTTAATTAAATAGTCATGTACTTTTGATTTAGTGCTAATATGGTACATGAGTAACTTTTTGACCTGCTAAACTTGACAAAAAGTTATTTTTGAGCAAAAATGGTCCTTCGTGGTTTGTTTCTTTTGCAAAAAAGGTCCCTTGTGATTTAAAAAAAAGTTTTTTTTTTTTTTTTAAAAACAAACGAAAGTTTTTTAAAAAAGTTTTTTAAAAAGTTTTTTTTTTAAAAAAAAACGTAAATTTTTTTTAAAAAACGAACGAAAGTTTTATTTAAAAAAAAAACCGTAAATTTTTAAAAAAGTTTTTAAAAAAACGTAAATTTTAAAGAAAGTTTTTTTTTTAACATAAAGTTTTTTTTAAAAAAAAAACGTAAATTTTAAAGAAAGTTTTTTTTTTTTTTTTTAACGAACGAATTTTTTTTAAAAAGTTTTTAAAAAAGTTTTTTTTTTTTTCTTTTAAAAACGAACGAAAGTTTTTTTTTTTTTAAGTTTTTAAAAAAAGTTTTTTTTTTTTTTTTTTTTAAAAACGTAATTTTTTTTTAAAAACGAACGAAAGCTTTTTTTTTATAAAAAAAACGTAAATTTTTAAAAAAGTTTAAAAAAAAACGTAAATTTTAAAGAAAGTTTTTTTTAACGTAAAGTTTTTTTTTTAAAAAAAGTTTTTAAAAAAGTTTTTTTTTTTTTTTTTTTTTTTTTTTTTTAAAACGTAAATTTTTTTAAAAAACGAACGAAAGTTTTTTTTTTTTTTTTTTTAATGTAAATTTTTAAAAAAGTTTTAAAAAAAACTTAAATTTTAGAGAAAGTTTTTATTTTAATTTTTTTTTTTAAAAACGTAAAGTTTTTTTTTTAAAAAAAAAACGTAAATTTAAAAAAAAACGTAAAAAACGGACGAAAACGGATAAAAAACAGACAAATAACATAAAAAACGGGCGAAACATATAAAAACGTGGACTGAAAACGGACAATAAACGTAAAAATTAGGCAAAACGGATACGTAAAAAAAAAGTGTCGAAAACGGAAAAAAACAGACAAAACGGACAAAAACATAAAAAAAAAAACGTGGGGAAACGAATAAAAACGGACGAAAAACGTAAAAAAATGTGGGGAAACGGATAAAAATACGAAAGAAAACGGACAAAAACGTAAAAAAGGGTGAAAACTATTATTAATGGAGGGACTAACTAGCGAAAACTATTATTTGAAAAAATAGGACTAACGGTGCAAAAATTATTAACGGAAGGACTAACGGTGCAAAAAAAATGTTCAAGGACTTATTTTGAAAAAAACGCAAAAGGACCGATTTTGCAAAAAAAACAGACCACAAGGGACCATTTTTGCTAAAAAAATAACATTTCACACTTTTGTAACCGGTTTTACCGGTATCCGGTCACTTTTGACCATATTAGCACGAAATCAAAAGTACGTGACTATTTAATTATCGAAATTTAGTACAGGTACCATATCGGTACATTGGAGAAAGTACGTGGCTATTTAATAGCTTAAACCCTTAATTATTTGACGTGTTCTTCTTGTTAGTCTTTCTCTTATTCTTCCCACCCTCTCCCTCTTTCTACACAGAGATTTCTTGAGTGACGCCCTCTATTTTAGTAAGGATCTCTTCAAACTCTCTATTTTCCTGCACATGGATTTCGCGAAAATTTTAAAAGTCTAGATTCAATTATAACAAATTGTAAACCAGGTAAAGCTTGTAATTCCGTTTTGGTCCAAAACATGAGGAAAGCAATACTGAGTCATGGATCACAAATATGGTCAATCTAAATGAATAGGGTGAATCAATAAAATCTTTATTACTTATAGCATAATAACAACTTAATAAGCAAAAGTGCAAAACCAACCTTAATATTACACGCTTTAACAGTCAGTCTTGTTAATCTTTGCGTGGCTTGGTCTTCCATTATGATCATACGGAGATACAAGGCTTTGCACAAATAAAGGAGCACCAATATATTCCCGAGTCCTAGAGATGCATGTATTATCATCACAAACGAAAGTTATATCATCATCATACTTCCTTTCCGAATCCTTAAACTTATGCATACAGTGTGCAGCAGCACCATACTCTATGTGGCGATTATTCGGCAAGAATTCCCAAGACTGTTTGGCATCGTAGTTTCTCAATACCCATACTTTATCATGGGAGGGATCCTCAAAACAAAATATGCATAGAGAGTCTTGAAAAATCCCGAGTCTGCAACAACATTCGAATGCATATCTTGAGTCATCTGGTTGAGGGATTACTATAAATTCCTCCCGAGATAAATCAAAAGAGATAAATACATACTTTTTCTCCTTAGTATTATAATCAAGCACAGACCAATAAAGTGCACCATTGAATAAAATACCAGGCATCCTATAATAAAAACCATATTTGAATTGTCCGATAAGTTTCCAAATATTTGATGTTAATGATAAGACTTGGATAAGTGTCTCATTAGTATTTTTGTAGATCCCCATAACAACCTTATAATCATCTGTGGATGAATCATAACCAAAACTCAAAGATAGTGCATATGCGATATTCTTAGGAAGAAGTGGAGCCATAGGCAATTTTCTAATCTCCCTAGTCGAAGGATTTGTTACAAAAATTCGACCATCCGCAACAAAAGGAGAGACGCATACGAGGCCATTGGAAGAACCAACAATCTTCCATTTTGAGAATATGTCTTCTTCGGACATATTCATCATAACGATCCTTTTATGTCTAAGTTCATAATCATCATTATGATGTTTTAGATGAGAATTTACAAAATGAGGACTTGATATTATAGAATACCATGACTTACAAACCCTTTTCCATGTGATCAGATCTTTGACGGCTGTTCTTAAGAGTATCTCCTCAACCACATCAAACACAACCATATTTGCAAATCGTTTGATGTCGAAAGATACCTGAAAAACACAAGGACGAGATGAGGCAATGTATATGTAAGGTTAAGCTGTTTAAAAGCATAGCATTGGTTCTTTTTCTTTTTTACCTTAGCTCTCCACATTATACTATTATTCCTAACCCTTAATCATCTTGGATTCCTTATATTCGCATTGGTTCTTTTGGGCCTTTTTTTTAGGAAAAATTGCATTTTTATCTCTCATCACCAAATACAACATAAGTTATACTCCGTACCTCATTATAACTAGAGGTGTTATCGGGTCGGGTTGAGTGGTTTTGTTTTTTAAAGACTCACCTATAACCTGACCCTACAAGGAATTGGTATCGGGTTGGGTGATTCGGGTGTCAGTAGGGTCGGGTTGACCCGAACCGAACCCGAACCCGACAAGCCTTATAAGATTGGGTCAAATCGGGTTGATAAATCTTATTGGGTTAGTTTGACCCTAATCCGATAACCCAACACTGTTATTGGGTCGGGTTTGGGTTAGATAAATTTTGTTATCGGGTCAACCCTATAAGACCCGAAAATCAATGTTTATGTTTTTTTGTACCACTATTATTTATTTTGTTTCATAACTACAGGTTGATCTTTACTTGTTAGATGTTTATGAAGTATACTCTATATATTATGAGTTGATATTAGTAAAAGTAGTAGGAGTTAGGATCAAATGAGAAGGATGAAAAATAATTATAACCATACATTACAGATGCATCGATTTTAATTAAATGCATCTTTAATCTTTTAGATGCACCATAATATATTTTCTAGTTAAAAATCAGATGCATATGCATATATCTGATGCATTTCATCAAGTTAGATGAATTCTATGTATTTTTCGTCATTTGCATGTCAAATTTGTTGGTATTACTACTTTGCATCTTTTTCACTTAAAATCACTTTCAAAACTATTTGGGATGCATTTAAATGAATAGAGATGCATCTAATTCAAGTCGATGCATCTCAAATATATAGTTATAGTTATTTCTCATTCTTCTCATTTCAAGTTTTCTTCTCATTGGATTCTTACTCGAGTAGAGCCTATTACACTACGTTGATTTGGTTTCGAGTGTGGCTCTATCACGACGTTGATTTGTTACCATTTGGTACTTGTTTCAGTACTTCGAGTTTTTTTGTAACTTGTATGTCCCTTTTGATTTTCCATTTCGTTTCTCGTGTATATTTCATTATTATTTCTGATATGATTCACCCATTGTGATATTTGTGATGGAGTTTGTGTTCATTTGATCAGCTTTGTTTCTTATCATTGTGTATGTGGAATCGAATGAGACCAATGCCAGTGCCATAATTTACTATGTGTGTCACATAAAATAATCACAATATGAATATCAATTTCCACGATTCTCGAACAGGGCTATCAGGATCGTGTTACCAAAAATGTAAAATGTGGGTATCCAATCGAGTGGAGTAGTTGTGTTTGATTCTTGGGCAAAATGCATAAAAAGGTACCCATCTTACTTTCAATATTCAATTGAGGTATCAAACTTTATTTTAATCAATTTAAGGTACTAAACTATAAAGAATGTTCAAAATCATACAACTAGCGGGTTTCTTTAAAAGAAAAATGGTCAGTTTTTACTTAGCACGTCAAATTTATATTTGTACATTAAACTCCCATGCGCATGATTAATTGTCGATCCTTTACAATACACATTTTGAGCAATTTAGTTAGAATATTTCTCTAGTTACAGTACCCAAATACTAAAGTGACTCACAAGAACATTAAATCAAAAGATAACATGAAACGTGAAGTGTTAATCTTTTAGCATTAAAATAAAATATTGGTTGCACAAAGTTTGCAACACCATTGAGTTTAAACACCAAAAATACCATGAAAAGCCTCAATTATAAGCTCATTTGTTGAAGCAATTGTAGGGTAATAGATCAATTTATGTGTTTTTGTCTCCTCCATTGCAACAGCAGATATGAGGGTTTTGTTGATTCGTATTTTGAGAATTTAGCAAAGGTTTTAATTGTTAAAATGTTTAAAACGTTGTATATTAAGCTTTCGAAATAAAAAATGAACATGACGTAGCTTAAGTAACTTGCTAATTTTGAGAGAAACACGTTGGTTGCATAATTTTAATCATGCTTTAAACTTAAGTACCTTAAATTGATAATAATAAAGTTTGATACCTCAATTAGAAATTGATAGTAAGTTGGATGCCTTTTCATGCATTTTGCCCTTGATTCTTTTGATCTTGCTTCCGCGTATGGCTCTTGAAGTTGATTTCTTTCCCATTTTCTTCTTGTTACACAACGTGACTTTTTTAAAGTTGTACCGTATGTTCTTTTTATTATCCATTTGTTTTCTCGCCTATATATCTGATATTTCAACCAACTGGCTTAGCTCAGTTGGCCACCTTGGAGTCCTTAGGGGCTCTTGGGGGAGGGAGGTCTTGAGTTCAAATCCTGCTAGGGGTTTGAATGAGGGATTTTCCTTCAAGGTAGTCCTTTAATGAAGGAGTTTGGGCCTTGTAACCCCAGGTTCGAATCTTGGAAAAGGCAAGGGTTTACCCCTATTAATTGTCGTGCTTTCGGGCGGATTAGTAGGGGGTCCCCCCCCCCCCCCCCCCCCAATCGGGTATTTGAAATAGGCATTTCCGCTTCGAGGGAGCTCTCTAGCGCGGACCCGGTTTAGACAACGTAGTCTAGACCTCCCGCTGTCGAACCGCGACACGAAGCAAGTAATAAGAAATTCACCTTTCAAAAAAATATATATATCTGATATTTCCACATTGTGATAATGTCATGAAATTTGTCTTGATCTAATCAGTTTCTTTGCAGAATGAGTACTTTACCATAATTTTCTTTTTTTTCTTTGTAGTGTTAGCTAGAACACGGTTACCATATAGACAATAGCAAGCTCATTGTAAATTACATCCGGCGCTAGTTCAAGCTCATTATTAATTGGCTCTCATGAGATACACAACTAAATGGTTCTTAGCCCAAGTGTCGAAATGTGTGACCACAATATCCATACCTTCGACATAAGAAAGAAATTTTCTGATGTATACTACTACGTATATTCTGACTTGTTAGTCCAGCATTGAGCACTTGAGCTCCATTGAAAAACTGTGTCACAAAAAATGTGTCGTTTAATAAACAATGTGTTGATAAGACAGTGAGCCCCTAAGCATTTCGGTATTGGCAACCAGTGTTATCAATTATAATTCGTTAGTCCTGCTGACCAGCCATGAGCAGTTGTGCTCAAACGAAAAAGTATTACAAACAGATTGATGTTTTATAAAAGAATTGAAATGAAACAACAAGCATTTCCATATTGACACCAAAAAGTTAAAAAGTGGTTGTTCTTTTGAAGTGCCCAAACTCGTTATCCTTCCACTGTCGAAGGATGCAAAAAAGTGGTTGTTCATTTGTTTCAGACCAGTTGGCAAGCGAGTCCTGATGAGCTTAGGCTTGTTATCCTTCCACTGTCGAAAGCGAGGGGTTATCGCAGCTCTGTGAAACCAGCCTAACGCATTGCCCCCTACTCTAGGGTCCAAGTGACCAAAGCCTTCGCTAAAGCCACATGAACCAGCTCTCGACTTGGAACGGGCAAGCCAGAAACGGGCAAAGCCTTCGCTAAGTCTACTATTATCATTGCTTTCCAGTACGATGTATAGTATTCATATGCATTCGCTTATCATCTTTTTATGTAATTCTCATAATCTGATGTGCATTCTAATTTCTTTCATACCGGACATGCTTTATGTATTCTTGCTGTTTAATTGTTGCCATTCATTTTGCCAACCTTAAGTCTACTATTATTGTCCCTTTTCAGCATGATATATGATGTTCATATGCATTAGCTTATCAATGTTTATGCCTTAATTTCCCAACAATTTGTATCACCCCATTCCATTCAACTGACCATATGTGTACTCTACTTTGTTAATCACTGTATGGGTATAAAAATATATCAGGGTTTGGTACCATTATTGTACACACCGGTATCGTGCACATAAAATAATTTTGCTTCTTATAGGTATACCTTAACAGTTACAGTAGCAGTTTTATAGCTCGAGCAGACAAGTGTTGTGCTATATGCTCCACCACTGTCATACTCATTAAGAAAATGTATAACTATAATAGCAGACACAATAAAATAAGACTTTACAAAAGTAAATCCACAAGGCTTGAAAAACTGCTTATAGCTATACTAGACAAATACATGTGCCAATCATTAACAGTAAGTGAAACAACGTACCCGACTATTCCATTACCTAGTGTATTTGCAACACTACAATATATCCTTTCACAAATTTCATTTGTATATCCATAGGCAAATGGCGAGCATCGCAGAGATTGAACCATCTTCCCAACCCGTTGACAAAACAGTTGCTTTGCAGCGGCAGACAGTTTATTTTACAGATCTTAATCCAGCAGACAACACAAAAGCTATTGACGCGAGAGTATACCGGAAGTGGACAGCCATGAAAGTTCCTAGCCTTACTCCCAAATATTTCTGCTGCATTTTATTAGATAAAAAGGTATATTGTTAAATTCCCTTCTCATACTAATATAAAACTCCTAATCTGATATACATTTATTTTCCAACAGGGTTCGGCTATACAGGCTAACGGTGAATTAAAAGACAAAGAATGGTTTGAGAATGACCTCCATATAAACTCGGTATATAAGATACAGGGTTTTGGTTTTGAGAAAACAAGCAAATGGCAAAAAACACTTGATAATGATATAACTCTCAGTTTCGGTAAATATACACAGATTGATCTCTTAACGGATGAAGCTTTTCCATACCACTATTTCAACTTTGCTGCATACAATGAGCTAGGTGGTCGAGTAGAGAATAGAGATTCAACCCTAACGAGTATATCTACTTAACAACTGACATCCTTTCACAACTATAACTGTATAAACTTGGAAAACGTGTCTACAGACTATATAGGATACGTGCATAATGTGGAAAGCGTTAAGAGCTATGGAGGTGTTACTGGTAACAAAATCAAAGTACGCAATATTGGCATCTGGAACGTCAATTATGATTGTTTTTACAGACTCTCTTCAATCAGACTACATGATTCACAAATTTAACAACATATTTTGTCTACAACAATAATGTCGTTGTATTTACACTCTGGAATGACAACGTCGAGAGCTTTGACGAAGAGCAGTACATAAAGATGCAACAACCTGTTATCCTGGCAGTTAGCTCATGATATGTCAAAAGATATGGCGGTACTTATCCCTAACTAATTTAATCACAGACCCATAGCCTTTAACAAACAACATCTACAGACCCATAGAAACTCCTATAAATAAACTAGCCCGAATTTGTATGTCAGATAGACCAACATACTAGCACAACCATATATGGTTGCATAACTACTTTATATACAAAGTATGACCCTCGACCATGATTACAGATATTTGTAAAAGACAACTAACCACCATCAGACAACTAACAACTTAACGGATACCCAAAAGAAGACCGCCACCATAGCATAATAGACACTACTATGGTGTAAAAACTCTAATCAACGACTACGGCTGTAAAGATATTCCCAGATAATCCATCATCATATCTGTTGTACGCGCAGCTTTAACAGCATCACGATTAGCATTGCGGACACGCTGTTCATCAACAACAACAAGCAACCTAAGCGCTGCCAGTGCATGTGCAATCGTCGGAGACGCGAGACCACTCTCCAATTCATTCATGTAAGCTGTCACCTGACGAATCCTTTCCCTTGCATGTGCAGCACGATGCCTGTTGCACATTTATGATAAAGATTTAAAACGTACGCTTTTAGGGGGTCATTTAAGCCCTTAATCGACCACTTTTATATCCGTTACTGCTTAATTTCGTTCCTTTTCACTTTTTATGTCTTTTGGAAGCAAAAGGGTGGAATGAAGCACATTTGGACGAAAAGGAGCGAATACATGAAGAAAATGGAAAAATCAAGATCGAAGCCACTCAAGCTGCTCAAACTGAACCTGACGGCGTCCCGATCAAAGGGCGACGCCGTCCCTCTATAAGGACTTGATGAAAACATGCACTAGACGGCTCAGTGGAATTTTTGTTCGTATAACCTGACGGCGTCACGTTGTGAAGAAGAAGGGCGTCACTCAGACTTTTCATCTCAGATGGCCCAAATCCAGAATCAAGACGACGTCCCAAACTGAAGACTGACGGCGTCACAACTCTAAGGTGACGTCGTCCTATTGATGACTTGGCCAAGACGAAACCCAAATGACGGCGAGCTGACAACGTCCCATCCAAAAGGTGACGCTGTCGCAAGTGTAAATCTATATATAGAATTTGATTTTTCTGCATTTAGAGAGGTAGACTTTTGGAGAAAAAACCCTAATTGTTTGTAGTCCGATTTGGACAGTATCTTAGGGTCCCAAACCCTATTTTACACATCGAGATAAGTATTTTAATCCAAAGTATCATTATGTCTTCAATTGATTGTATGTATGCTTGCTGGTTTACCATGTCTAGCTAAATTTCTTGTTTGTTTGCCTAGATCTATGAAACCTAGTTATTAATTATTGTTAGGTTGTTTCTTATCTTAATTGTGAATTGGCTTAGGAGTACAACTAGGCATAATTCGTTGTGTTTAATGCTTGAGTATGTTTTGTGAAAGTGAGGCTTATGAATGAAGTAGCCTAAGGGCTTGCGGATTTCATATGTTGAACCGAAAGATAATCTCAAAGAACTAGGGACTACGCATTCCCCATGACCTTAGGAATACAACGCGTTAAGATAAGGTGTGACAATTCAACCGACCAATAAAAGATAACTAGGGAGTAATGGGATCTAGGTAATCCACTGTTACTGAACCTTTGATACTGAACCTCTGATATTGGACTGTTACTATGAACCTTTGAATTGTGAACTACTGATGTTGAACCTCTGATTATGATGACTTACATATTGTATACTTTGGACCTTTTGCTTTGACCTGTCAGTTTGAGACCCGAGCCATTAACTAGGCATGAGGGTTCCATGTCCGTGTCATTGATGCACCAATGGCATGACTCTAGTGTGGTATAGTGATGTTCCACACCGTCCCTATTCTGTATTGATTATGCATGCTTTGGATATATATTGTATGGCCACTATTGTCTGCAGGGGCATATGGATGCATCCTAGATTTGTTCTGTTATCTGATATGTTATGATTTGTCTGGTGAATGATGTCGTGTGCAATACGCGTCTTCACAGTCTGGGAGCTGATCACTCCATGTCTGCTATTGTTACTATTGGTTACTAGTGGGCTGCTATTGCCACTATTGATATGATTGTATTGTCTGTTGGATCGTGGTGGATTACTGACCTTTCCTTTTACCCTACTCTACACCTTTTATATACCATATATATTGTTTGACTTTCCTTACTTTGTTCTCTGTTCAGTTTCATTATTATTGTATCGTTATATCTGTTTACTAGGCTTTTTAAGCTCAGCCGCATTTCTTTTCCTGCGGCAGGTACATAAGCTAGGAGCTGGGGATTGTTTGGGTTGAGAGATGAGCTGATATAGAGACCAGGCCTAGTCATCTTAGACTTCAATATGTTCTGATATTATTAGACTTGATTATCATATTTCTATTTTGGAATTTTCTTTCTTTAAATTTATGTATTGTTCAGTCATGTTGACTTAAATTTTCTTGATTTATGTATTTAAGACTTCCGCTGTTTAGTTTATGTTCATTGTGTATGCTTTGATATGACACCATACTGTGATACTTCTACCCTTATCGGGTTGGGGTGTTACAATTATGGTATCAGAGCCCAGGTTTACGACTTGTAGTCAGGACCCGTGACATATGGACCCTAGGATCTGACCCTTTAAGCTTAGGTTTGACTTGTGAGGACTTGGGTAGACATTAGGCTTCCGTCTGTTTCGATCTTTTCCAATTCTTTTGATTTCGTCCAGGTTTGACTTTGATGTTCTTTTGTCTTCGCTGATTCAACCTTCTTCTTTTCGCATTTGATTTTGTTATTTTATCTTCGCGCATTTGTTTGTCGATTATTCAAATGGAGACTACTTGTGGAGTCGAAGACGATGGTGCCGACCCTACGTTGCTGCAACAGTTACCTGAACTGGAGAAGTTCGTGAAGCAAAAGCCGCACCCGACTGCAATGTTGCCGGAGACATCAAGATGCTGCTGGAGGGAGCTAGACGAATCAACCAGAGGAGCAAAGACGGAGACTAGATTCAACTGGTGGACACTTGGAAGACATATGAACAGAAGAAGTATGACCGGCGTACTTCAGTCATGCGGTGAAACTACTACCAAGATTCGGGCATATTGTGGTCAACAGTCCAACCGTTGAGATGCTGAGGAGATTCATCTGCTTCATATTATTGGGCGCGTTTGGATGATGGAGTCCTATGGTTTGATTCTTCGGATTTACTATGACCTCGCGTTGTCTTATAAATCCCTTGAATAAATTATGTTCTCTTTGAATGATTTTCCGTTCAGTATAAATTCTGTGTATGTTGGAAGATTGTTTTGTTTTGGAAGATTTGACGAACTGTGGAAGACCTGATGCTATTTCTAATGTGTTTTAGTTCGATGGTACTTGCTATGTTCCGTTACGTTCCTTATATGTTTTGATATACGATATATATTGTTTGACTTTCCTTACTTTGTACTCTGTTCAGTTTCATTATTATTGTATCGTTATATCTGTTCACTAGGCTTTTTAAGCTCAGCCAGCCGCATTTCTTTTCCTGCGGCAAGTACATAAGCTAGGAGTTGGGGATTATTTGGGTTGAGAGATGAGCTGATATAGATACCAGGCCTAGTCATCTTAGACTTCAATATGTTCTGATATTATTAGACGTGGTTATCATATTTCTATTTTGGAATTTTCTTTCTTTGAATTTATATATTATTCAGTCATGTTGACTTGAATTTTCTTGATTTATGTATTTAAGACTTCCGCTGTTTAGTTTATGTTCATTGTGTATGCTTTGATATGACACCATACTGTGATACTTCTACCCTTATCGGGTTGGGGTGTTATAGTTTACATATTGGGTAAATATATACGTACTTAGTATGTATTATAATGGGTAATAGAATGGGTAGAAGTTTAAGTATTTGACCCATTGACTAAATACATTGAATGTAGTTGGGTAAAACCCAAATTCCATGACCCATACCCATGGAGCATAGTCCATAACCCATAACCCATTGCATGACATCATGCATAAGTCATAATGGGTATTATCCATGACCCATGGAGCTAACCCATGACCCGTGAACTAGATACATTGTATCTACTTGGATACCCATGGTCCAAAGTCTAGGACCCATGACCCATGACCCATGATCCATGACCTAAAACCCATGGGCAAAGAGGAGCGTCCCACGGTTCCCATAGTTTACACTGGACGAATCCCTCAAGTAAGGGATCTGTGGGATCCGTGGAACAGTAGCATGATTTTGTCTACAAATAGTGAGCCATTTCTTCATTGTTTGTTGCCACTCCTACGCATACTTTCACCTAGTATTGTAAACTCTCTAACCTCATATCCAAATGATCTTTCTATGTAGTTTGTGTTTGTTTTTGTGTGATTCTCTAGGTTCCTCTTAAAGGCGAGATCACCACCTCTTGAAGTCAAGCAAGCTCAAGTCCTTGAGTTTCCATGCTTCATCATCATCAAGACTACTGATGTTCTCTTGTTGATAGTTCTTTCTTCCTCATTAGAAGTGTTGTGTCAAGGGCATTAGTGAAGGATGCCAAAAGGGTCAAGACGAAGGCATTAGTGAAAGGTGCCAAACGTCTATGTCAAAGGAATTAGTGAAGGATGCCAAAAGGGTCAAGACGAAGTGATTCGTGTAGGTTTAGGGGTATGTGTGTATGGATAAAACTACAATATCGATATCAAAAATAACCACAAGGAATGATTTAAAATCCCTTTAGGAAAAAGGATAATGAATCAAATCCCGTGAGTGATAGTGATACGGATTAGGAAATCCGAGTCGTTTCCCAACGAGGTGTGAATGGGCAACGTCGTTATTGGTTTGTTATTAAAATGCTCGATGTTTTGGATTTTTGATTTTTAATTACGTTCTAGATTCAAATTAAATAACGGAAAGGAAATTAAAGCACGTAAATAACACTTAATTCAAACTAAGCATGTAAACTAAGGAAAGCTACCTAAATTTATACTAAATGCAATTTTATTCTAAAAACGTAACTACGGGAATTTAAAAACGCGATTTAAAACCAAATTTTGCAAATTTAACTTAAGGAATGCAAATTTATTTTTCCTACACTCTAAATGATAAAAGATAATTTTAGAAAAAAACAGTATATATATATATATATATATATATATATATATATTTACTTTTTTTTTAATTAAAATCTAAATTCGGGTTTTTAGGATTTTTTTTTTTAAAAAAAATATTTTAACTAATTAAAATTTAAACTAATTTAAATGGCAAACTACAACTAGTGACGATGAATATTAAGCTAATAGTATGATACTAAAAAGACTTAACAAGCATAATACGAATAATTAAACGTAACGTTAAACTAAAAATCTAAGCTAAAAAAGGTAAGAGAATAGAACCCGGTGATTTTTACGAGAGAAATACCACCCAATCTTATAAACTAAATAAATTATTAAAGTTTATTTCCTTATTAACTTTAATTATGCTAATTAGTTAAATAAAGTTTAAGCTTTATTAACTAAATAACTTAATAAAAGTTATTAAATTTGTAAACTTTAATGATTTTTAAACTTATAAGACCCGTAAGCTCCACGCCTTATGAGGTAGGATCGGATTACACAAACAAAATCAAAACTTTAAGGGTTAGCACAAATATATAAATATAAGATTTTTATAATAAAAAGCTAAAATAAAAGATAAACTAACATTAATAAATCAAATCTTAACCACCAAACTCTCTCAAGGAGATATGTTTCCACAAAAACTAATTTGGGTATTAAGGTCAAAGATTTAAAATATAAGATATTTTTTTTTGCAAGAAAAGAAAAGAAAGTATTAAATAACTAAACAAATAGGAAATAAATAAAATAGTGAACTAAAAATTAATTTTTTTTTTCAAAATAAAAAAAAGACTAATTAAAAACAGAAGAAAATAATTTCGGATTTTCTTTTTTTGTTTTTTGTTTTTTGTTTTTTTTTTTTTTTTTTTTGTTTTTAATAAAGGAAAGGAAATAAATCAAGGAAAAATATTAAATTAACTCCGAAAATTCCAAATATTTTTTAAAAACGTAATAAAAGTGATAGAAACTCACAGAAAAAGTTTTAGAATTTTCGGAATTAAATAAGTATTTTTTGTTTCGATTTTAATGTTTAAAATAGCCAATAAATCAAAATAAATATTAAACTAGTTCAAAAAAATATGAAAAATTCACACTATCTTAAGAAAACTATGAAAAGCTACCAGAAAGTTTAAAAATATTTTTTTTACGTTTTTTTCTATTTTTTTAAAAGAAAAAACGAAACAGTTTTTTTAAAAGAAAAATAACAGAAAAAGTTTTTGATTTTTTAAAAATACTAAAACAGCTCAGAAAAATACGAAAGTTTTATAAATAAAATATATTTTTAGATTTTTTGTAAAAAAGACAAGATTTTTAGAGACTTTTTACTATTTTAGAGCTAAATAAAACAAGAAAAAAGTGAACTTTAATAAAAATAAGCAATAAAAAAAACTAAACTTTTATAAAAATATAAATATGTTATGTTGAGCGTGTGCACGGAGCACGGAGCATATAAAATACACTCACACAATCTTACTATAACTCAACTCTTCATGGCATATTTTTATAAAAAGTTTTATAAAAATAAAATGAAATAAAAAGGATTAAGAGATGAGAAGAATAAAGAGATGCAAGAAATAAATAAAACTTTTATAAAACTAAAGAGCATAAAAATAAATACAAGAGTTTGGGTACAAAATACAAATAAGAAGATGATTAAAATGAGGTGAGGATGTGGGTTTTTACAAACTTTCATAAAAGTCCCTAAACTATTAAACTTGGTACAAAAAATCCTATTAAAAACTTGGTCCCCAAGCTTTTTTTACAAAGCATATAGCAGAATTCATTGTCTTGTCTGCTGCTGGGCTTGGTTGGGCTCGAGAGACTAGCAGCTCAGCTTGGACTTCATTTGGACGCAGCTGGGCTTGGAGATTGGACAGCATTTGGGCTTCATAGTTCGCTGAGCTTCAATGGATCGGACTGGGCCTCGTGGCTTAATTAGTTTCGTGTAGCAGATACAAAAAATATTCTATCTATAATACATAACGCTACGGTATCTTTCATATTCGAGAGAATATTCCTTTTTTTTGGGCCGAATTCTTTGAGCCCGTTTTCTATAATCCGGCCTCTTTAGTGTCAGGTGAGGTTGGGCCACCTATATATCAGCGTTCAATGTTTCCCTCTGATATCCAGAATCTACGAGATATACTTCACCGCCTCTCTCTAAAGTCACCGCCTTTCTCTAAACTCACCGCCTCTTCCTGTGCTGAGATTTTTTTATTATGTAGCTGGAAGAAGCTTCAACAAGAAGCAGGTATGTGGAAGAGATGAGTGTGTAAGTTTTAATTTCTTAAAAGTGTAAGTTTTTTAATAATTTTTTTTCGTAGGTTATACCGTCTTGATATGTTCAAGGGTGGGAGAAATAGACGCCGACTACCTATCTGATATGAAGGTTGTGGATTCGGAGGTAGGTATGTTTTTTTTGGTAACAATAGGTTTGATTCGAATTTGTGATTTAATGGCTAAAGAAATATTTGGGATTTATGTTATTTAATTTTATTTGTGTCATTCATGGGTTATAGGAATTACGATTTGTTTATCTATAATTAAAGGTTGGATTTTTAGGTCTTAGGTGTTATGAGTGATCGAATAAAGTTGCCAATATGAGCGACTAAGAAGGCTATGGTGAAGTTAATGATTGTTTGCCAGTTCTATGCAGGAGGAGGAGGAATAGGGAGCACGGTTACTTTAAAGCCTCAGTTTCGTACTAAGGTACCTTATTCTCACATTAGTGTTACTTAAATCTTTATAATAGAAAGAAAAAAGTTTACAGGAGTGTTTTTCAACTGTAGGTAATCGAATTAGCGGCTGCCCATTATATATTTGTAATTGGAGTTGCGAGATCTTTCTGATGTAGCCACTGGCTCATTCAGGCCAGCAACACTTTCAGGAATTGCTTATCAGCGCTGTTTGTTAGCTTATTTGTATTTATTGCGATTAGAATTTATTCCGAAGCAGATGTCTATTGCAGATTATCTATCACAATGTCAACGATAGAAGCAGGGGTTTGGGCTTTGTTACTATGTCGTCCGTCGAAGATGTTGGGGGAGGTGAAAGTTCAGCGGTTATGTGGGTTTTCTTATAGTACCCTCAAACTCAGGTAGCATATAGAAAGTTTCTCGCGTTTTTAGTTTTAGTACTTTTACGCATCGTTGGGTCAGTTACTTACGGCGTATTAACCTTTACGACTGTATAATTTTTTCAGGTACTAATGAGCATATTGAGTCAACGAGGAATCACGGTAATCTTGAGCCTCCGGCAGATCTTAACTATCCGAATGCGTATTGGCTGCCGCATAAAAAGGTTTGCTTTTGTACATGTGAAGTACAAATATACGAGCGTGTGTATCCTTATCCGAACTTGGAAAACTATATGCCTTTCTTCTAAATAAAATCCTGCATTCAGCCTTCTAGCTTATCAGTTGTTTTATGTTAGTGAGTTTGTACGTTTCCCAGTTTTTTTTTCTGTTACAAAATATAGTATCAGTCAGGTTCAGGGAGGATTCTCCCATTGCTGAAAGTGAAGCCAGTATATGTACACCTTTTTTCGTTTCTTTTTTTTTTGTTCATCAACTGAGAATGTCAAAATAAAGAAAGTCGCATTTTGTAACAACCAATTGATTATTATATGTTCTGTTATAAGTGCTAAGTCCATATATAGTATACGTTAAATCTTTAACCCAGAATATATATTGGTTCTCGATTCAATTTTATATGCAAGTTTAAAGATTTCATGGAATGCTTCTAACTTATAATCTCACGGTTTCCATTTGCAGGTCTATTTTTGGGGCTGGAATGTAGGTGATTAGGTGCTACAACGCAGGTTGAGAAGGTTGGATATAGATCCTGAAGTTATCGTTGTATTGCCTGCATTTAGATACTCAAATGGAACTGACATGGCCACGGTTGCTGGCTTAAACTGGCGGGTTTTGGGTGCTAAAACGGGCGCTTAAATTGATGCGGTTGGCTACAGAACAGGGGCTAATATGTGCCGGTATACTGGGCTGAAATGGTGGATTTAGAGTCTGGAACGGGTGACTTACGGGGCTCAAATTTCTGTGGGTTTCAAGGCTGCAACAGGTGCGTTTAGTCATATTCAGTTGCCTACCCGTACCACGCCTCCTAACACCAACGAGGCTGCACAAAACTGAAGCAGCACAAAGAGGTGTTTGTAGGCGCAGGAGAAGAGGCGAGTGGCCTAGATGCTAAAAAGCCAAAATGCGACTAGCACCATAATCACATCACTAACGGCTTTGGAAATCGTAGGTAAAAATCATTGTTGTTTACTCTCTGCGGATTAAAATTCTATTCGATTTTCCATCAAATTTATTATGATTTTTACTGACCTTTGTGTTAACTGTAGGTATAATATAACTGTTTAGAGGAGTTTTAGAAATATTCGAGCTTACTATCTGCGATTAAGGAGACCGTGCTTGTCTACACTTCGGCTGCGAGCTATTGATGTAAGTGTACTGTTTCTTTGAGGTTTTGGGTCTGCACAACCCTTAAATTGCTCTCATATTTTCGAACCACGCTTGCTCTACAGCCTAATGTGATTCGACTTATTTGTTGGCAATTCATCAATCGTAAGTAAAAATATTGTTTTAATCATGCTTTTTCCTGCTGACGAAGTGCTACAGTGTCACTTTTAATATGGCGCAGCTATTTCTCAGCTTTGATTTCACAGTCTCCATATCAAGAATAGTGGATGCAATTATGAAAGCTTTGCTTACAGTTTCGATGGGGAACCGAGAGCTATGAAACTGACGTAAAATACTCAACAGGTTGACCGCGTACCTTTGCAGATACCTTTGTAGATCTGGTAAGGTGAGAAGCGATCTATCTAATTCTATATAAGGATGTCGATCAACTATGGGTTGTCCTCAATCAAATCCCTCATGTGCTAACTTTGTTTTGAAGGTTATGTTTTGCAGACTCGCCTACATACTAGCTTAAAACAACCTAACATTCAAAATCGGGATGGTGGAAAGTTGTCTTACGATTGTCATCATATGTCGTTGCAAACTCAGGCTTTGGTTGTTTCTTTACCCAAAGGTGATTATCTTATGATTTTTGATTATTTTAGTTATAGCTTTTTCTACTATGGTTTTGGATTATTATAGGTACAGGCAAACTATAGAGGCTTAGACTCACTACTTCGGAAGAATTTTGTAAACAACTTCAAACTGCTTTAGTCGCCGCAAAATAAGTCGATATAACTGTTTGTTGTAGTCTTTGGTTTTATTTATTACTCTCACCTATTTACTGTAGGTGCTACATATGGTTATATGAGGCTTACATTTTGCAAATATGATGGTTCTTGCATGTCTTGCAGGCGTGAAATGGCAACAGACGTTGGAGTTAGAGAAGATACGAATGCATTTTATGAGGGAGTTGAAGCTGTCTCTGGAACGGGTCCACGCTCGGTTTGCGAAAATATAGGAAGCAGACGATGAGGTTGCTAATTTAGCTCACAACTTAAGTGGATCAACATGTAGGTTTGTATAAAAGTTTATTATTTGCTCTGTTTTAACTACTTCTTAGCACTACGTCGGCCTTCGAGTAAGGTTCCCGAGTGTGTATTCAGTTTTGTATAAAAATTATACTTTTTCAAATTCTAGAAAAAAGAAAGACAATACCCGCTGCAGCGCAGCGGGCTATTATCCTTGTTACCAACATTATGCCATTAATGGGAATAGAACCCTTGACCTCCTGCTTGATAAAGATGTCCCCACCCACTAGACCAAGAGTCTTTTTGTGTTAAGTGTTGCATTTAATTTCCATTTAATCTCACTTTCTGCTGATCCATTTAATTTAATTAATTAATTCTTCGTTGGGGCTTCGTTCATTCTTGCACCATTCCCACTCTTGCCTCGATGCTCCAAATAAAATATCATTGGCCCCGTAAATTCGTGCTCCTTCCATTCTCGTGCTCGTTTTTGTCCGGTTTTGTCTTTTCTTTGTCCATTTTGCAATATCCGTTACCTGCACATACATAAACACAAAAACACAAATATTTATGGCTTTAGGGGTTAGTTTTTGGTCTTTTTGGTCCGGTTTTGATAAAGAAAAAGGTATATGTTTTCACATATACCAAAATACCCCAGAAGAGAAGATTGCCGTGTCCTCACGCAATGTAATCAACTCACGCTTCTAAAACCAAGGATTTCAATCTCTTTCTACTAAACCTATGAAGAAGTAGCAAAGATTCCTCAAAAGAGATTAAGAACCCTTAATTCTAAAAACGCCCCATTTACCTTTTAATTCACATATAGATATTACGATTAAGCACATTCCGATTATGAGTGACGGTTTGTTGAACTTTCATGTCGATCAATAATTCCAACATTTTTCAAACGACACGTTAGGATCACGGAATAGGAAACACAACACAGCGTGAAGTGACCATACGGATAGAATACATCGTCCCTGATTTTTCACAAGCTCCCAAACTAAGCGTAAAATCGAAATCATTGTTAAATATGATTTTAGATGCTAACACTACCCATGTAAGTTACTTGTGTAATTACCTTTTGCTCCCATTTTTCTATTTTCCTCTAATTATTTTATTTTTGTGAGAAATGAATTTCTTCAAATTTCTCGTTTTGATAAGAATTAATCCGATAAAGATATAAAGCTAAGTCGCTAATTAGTTATCCATCTTCTCTCAAGAACCATTGTCTCAAAAATGAGGTCCACATCAAGGAATTTTTATTCACTTATATTTTTGGCTTTTTCATTTTTTTTTAAACATCATTTTTTTTCTTTTTTTTTCACTTTTTTTTTTTTTTTTTTTTTTTGCACTTATACTTTATGAGCTATGAACCACGGAGCTTCACGGGGTAATTCCAAGACTATAGGCTTCATGAAATGAGGATCTCAGTTGGTTATACCAAGACCTCACTCAATCCTGGCTAAAGATCCAAGGGTCCGATCTCGAACCGCAGCTCATAACTTTATTTATTACTTATTACTTTATTTTTTACGAGTCCTTGATGTGTACCCAATTTTTAAAACAAAGATTCTTTTAAAAAGATAAAGAACTAACTATCGCCAAAAAACTCAACATCTCTAATTATTTATTAAACAGATATGGGGTGAAACAATCTTATGGGAACAAAAAGCCATAAGTACCTTCGATGGGCTCTAAAGAGAACCAACTACTCCACGCTTAGCATCTAAACTCATAAGTAACTCTATCATTTCTCGATCTCCGCAAATCTAAAATCCCAAATAATGAGATCCGCGGATGCTTAGCCGATAATTTTTAGATTATCTATGGTTAAGGGAACAAGCTAGGGCTCAACACGTCCGGTCAAGTCAAAATTCTATTCCTACTCTCACCAGCGGAAAGTCAACAAGGTGTCAAAACATATATTAACTTAGCAAATGCTTCGTCTAATGATATTAAGTCATGCATATTTAAAGTCACTTAGGGAAACTTGCAAATTCTTGGCCTTGTGAGCTAGAATTCGCATTTTATAGCTTCTTGTCTAAGAGACTAGCAAACTTTCCAATCAAAAAGACTAGCAAAAGCTTGTAAAAAAATTTAAATTTTTCACATTTTTTGCACAAAATTTTTTTTTCAAGGAAAAACGGGGTTGCGAGAGTACACGACAAAAAGTAAGCAAGTGCGGTCAAATCAAATCGAAGATTACCCACCCCAGACTAAAACGAAACATTGTCCTCAATGTTTAAAGGTAAGGGTTCTCAACGTAAATCTAAAGCCATTGGTTAGTTATGCTAATAGATAAACGATAATCGATAAAGATTTTGGATATCGGATTTCATAAAAGCGTCGAAACATGAAACTCGAGTGGAGAAAAGACAAAACTTTGAGCACGAGAGTCTTCATGTATAATCCTGGACATAAACAACAACAACACAAAACACGAGAAATGGAAGAGGCGGACCTCCTCACGTCACTTATTTAGAAAACATAAATAAGTTAAAAGGATAAGCATGGGGTGCCTCCCATGAAGCGCTACTGTTTTTGATCACCGAGTCGCTAGCTTGACTCGATCCCCGAATTCAATTGTCCTTGGGGAAAGTTTGGAGATCCGGGACAACCATAGATGGGATGTCCCCTCCAAAATAATGTTTAACACGATGACCATTCACCTTGAAATTTGGGCCATCTGGCTGAGAAAGCTCGACCGTTCCATACGGGAAAACCTGAGCAACGGTGAATGGTCCGGACCAACGGGTTTTGAGTTTGCCCGAGAATATCTTCAATCGAGAGTTAAAGAGGAGGACTTGATCACCAACGTTGAACACGCGGTTTTTGATTTTAGCATCATGAATCCTCTTAGTTTTCTCTTTGAAAATCAAATAATTCTCGTAGGCTTGATCCCTAAGTTCATTTAATTCATTCAATTGAATTTTCCGGTGATCACCCGCGGTCTTAAGATCAAAGTTTGCATGTTTCAAGGCCCAATATGCCTTATGCTCGAGCTCAATGGGCAAGTGACAAGCTTTTCCATACACCAACTTAAACGGGGTGCACCCGATGGGTGTCTTGTATGCGGTGCGGAAAGCCCATAATGCATCATCTAACTTATCGGCCCATGAAGCTCGATTTTCTCCTACAGTCCTTTCTAATATCCTTTTCAAACCACGATTGGAGACCTCAACTTGTCCGCTCGTTTGCGAGTGATACGCGGTAGAAAGACGATGAGTAACTCCATATTTAGCCATGACTTTTGCAAATTGTTCATTAGAGAAATGGGTACCGCGATCACTGATGATAGCACGAGGTGCTCCGAATTGGGAAAACAAATTCTTTAAGAACTTAACAACCACTCGGGCGTCATTGGTGGGTAGCGCCTTTGCTTCAACCCATTTAGACAAGTAGTCGACGGCCACGAGGATATACTTATTACCCTTTGAAGATGGAAATGGCCCCATAAAATCGATGCCCCACAAGTCGAAAATTTCGCAAACTTGAATAGCATTTTGTGGCATTTCATCCTTTTGCGAAATTTTCCCTTGACGTTGGCAAGAATCACAAGACTTAACTAAATCATGAGCGTCTCGATATATGGTTGGCCAATAAAACCCGTAATCAAAAACCTTCTTAGCGGTGTAGCTTGCACCATGATGACCTCCAGTGGGTCCGTTATGGCAAGCATGAAGAATATCAAGAGCCTCTTGGCCATGAACACACCGTCGGATTACTTGATCCGCACAAATCCTAAACAAGTAGGGGTCGTCCCAGAAATAATGCTTAACATCTTTAAAAAAACTTTTTCTTTTGTTGGGACGACATCCCTTTCACGATGAAATTACCCGCATGGTAATTTGCAAAGTCGGCAAACCATGGGGTGTTCGGGTCTTTTTTAGAGATCATCCCAAGTGTCTCGAGAGGAAATGTTTCCGTGATTTCCTTTTTCTCGAGCACACTTTGATAGGGATTTTCGAGTCTAGAAAGGTGATCGGCAGCAAGGTTCTCCGCTCCTTTTTTGTCAAGAATAGTAACATCAAATTCTTGAAGGAGGAGAACCCACCGAAGTAATCGAGGCTTAGCATCTTGCTTTGCCAAAAGATACTTGAGGGCAGAATGATCGGTATACACTATGGTCTTCGATAAGACGAGGTAAGGCCTAAATTTCTCGAAAGCGTAAACAACGGCTAATAATTCCTTTTCATAGTCGTGTAATTGTGTTGGGCCTCGGACAATTTCTTACTCGCATAGTGTATAGGTCTAAAATGTTTCGATTTTCGTTGCCCCAAGACTGCCCCAATTGCGTAATCACTTGCATCACACATAAGCTCAAAGGGCATATCCCAGTCGGGGGCAACTAAGATCGGTGCCTCAGTTAATTTATTTTTAAGAATATTGATGAGTGTGTAAATACTCATCATTTTTGTTCTTTCTACACTGCAAAAACAGTCAAAAACACTTTGAAAAGTCTCAAAAAGACAGAAAAAATATTTAGACTGTGTTTTATGCAATAATTGTCAAAATCTAGTCCCTAGTTATTCAAAACATGATAATTTTTCATAAAAGGCCCTCAGGGATTTTCAAGTTGTCAAAATTAGCCTTATAAAGTCAGTTTTGCAAAATGGCAACTTTAGTCCCTGAAGTTTCAAAGATTGACAGAATTTACCCCTGGACATTTTAAATTAGAAAATTAACATTTTTAGTCCTTTGGTAATTCTAACTTGTCAAAATTGGTCCTTGTAATACTTTTGGAAAATTACAGTTTCGATCCCTTTCACAATACCTTTTTTTGACCCCTCTTCATAACCTCCCAATTGAACCACCCACTTCCTTTGAACCCTTCCCTTTCCTTGAACCTTCTCATTTCTTTTTATCCTAAACAAAGAAAACATAAAAACCCCCCATCAAAATAAATCACCACATCCCCAGGAAACCTTTCACCCTCTTTACCCAGTCAACCCACTTCCCAATCCCACTCATCTCCCTCCCCCAAGGCAGAGTCACGAGATACCATCCACGTTGGCAATCCCAATCTCACAAAAGCCCCACAAACGGCTCAGATTGGCTCTCAATATGTGTACCTAATTAATTGATGGTTGGGATCAATTCAAAGAAGCACAAGGATGTTTTTGGTTTGTTTACATTCACACAAGAAACACATCAGAAAACACAAAAGAAAGAAGACAGAAGAAAGCAGTTTTCAGCTTTTTGTATAAATAGGGATTAGGTGATTAATGTAAAATTTGTCTAGAAATCTTGTTCTAGTCCCACTTTTAAATTTCTTTGTCATTTTAAATTGTACTGTTAATTTCTAGTTAATGCAATTTTAAGATTTTTAAATTTCATGTTTTTTATTCATGTACTTATTCTGCCATTCCAATTTAGAGTTTGTTCTAAGTGTTTTAATTCAGTTTAAAGTTAGATTACAGTTGCAAAAGTGAGTTTTATTGAATCTCATAATTTTTTTAAACAGTTTTTCACAAGCTTTTCTGCCCAAGGCAGTGTTTGGAACAGCTCATTTGTGGGTCATAAGCCCACTTCTGACCCATTTTGACTGTTAACTTAGTCGTTGTTAGTAATTTTAACGAGTTTTACAAGTGACTGCAAGTTTGAATTGGCTTGAAAATAGCTTTTAATTTTTTTACTGTTATAGCAATCTGTCTAAGCAGCCTTTCCACCTCTTTCTTTTAGCTTAGATTAAAGTAGCTTACAGTTTGATTTAGGATTGGTTCCTTGTTGCAATCAGTAGCTAGATGCACAATGTTCATGTTTTCATGCTTTGGATAGGATGTAATGCTTTTTAAGTAGCTTATTTTTGCCTTGATAAATCCTGTTCTGATCTGTTTACCCTGTCCCAGTAGTGTAGCAGCCCCCTAACACCTTCTTGACAGCTTATTTACGAGTTGTCAAGGGGTCTGCAGTGCCCCCATTTAGTTTTTTTTTTAAACCCACTAGTGCTTATTTCACTTGTGCAGGATTGTTAGGAATTTGAAAGTGCCTAGTTTGCTTATTTATAAGCTCTAAAGCTCCTCTGGGGGCTATTTTCTCAACTGTTGCAGTAGGCAGTCCGGCAACAGCCATTCACTTTTTTTTTTTGTGCTTAATTATTGCTTATTTAGTTTTTTTAGGTGCTCTTAGGTATGCTAGATTAGGATAGATCTTAATTAGCGTATTAGCTGTTTAGTGTAGTCTTTTGGTTGCTTATTTTCCATGTTCTTAGCTTAGGAATTTCCCTAGTGTAGCACTTATACCGAACTGCTTCTCCCTTATTTTTTAGTTTATTTTAATTTAACTTAGTTCATTTTCAATCTTTAATGCTTGTTCCATCATGTGTTTACTTATTTCCTTGTTGAGGATGCTTGATTAAGTTCTAAAGTTGCAAAAAGAGGGTGTTTGGTTGGGTCCTTGCCAAACAGCAGCTGATAAGATATTGCAGCAGCGTATTGTGAGTTTTCAAACAGAAGTTGCCACAAAAAAGTTCTTAAATTTGTTGCCTCTTCAAGTGCCAAAAGAATAAATTAAATTAAATAAATAAGTAGCAAAAAAAAGGAGGAACTGGGAATCGAACCCAGGACCTCCTGCACACGAGCACCACATCAGACACCACACCCAACTGCCCTTGGGACTTCTTTTGTTCAAATTTTGCACAATTAAATCTTTAAGGACATTAGGCAGTTTATGAATAAGCTTTTCCTAGCTTAATTTCAGCTTATTTCTCCACACAAGTTACTGTTTTCTTATTTTTCTTAGATTAAGTATAAATCAAAGTAGCTTTTGTGAATTTTTCAGATTTTTATAAAATTGTTTAGTATTTTTAATTAATTAATTAGTTAAATATAGTTTTTAATTCGTAGAAAATAAAATAAAAGTCGAAAAAATACCCGGCTTTTTCCTAAAATTATTTTTAGTCATTTAGAATGTAGGAAAATTGGTTTTGCACCCGTAGGATGTAAATTGCAAAGTTTTTCACCTTTTGAAGCTTGGGATTAGCCCGGGTTTTCGCGTTTTTTAGTTTTAATGCCTCAGGACATAGTTTAGCCTCGTTTTATTGTTTCTTATGTGTAGTAGTTGTTAAATTAGTCATTTACTTTGTTCCCGTGCTTTATTTTCATTCCTGTTCTTTAATTTGTAGAAAACGAAATCAAAATCCAAAATTCATTTAACCAATTCAAGTCCTAATCACGAAACTCAACGACACCGTCAATTTCACACCTCGTTGGGACACGACCCGGGAAATCACTTTTCCGGTATCACTTTTATCACACCCGTAAGATTTGATACGTTAATCTTTTTCCTAAAGGGTTAATTTGTCGAATTTTACGGTTATTTTGATATACGTTGATATTGTGTTTTTCACCACTCACTTTTCACGAGACCAAATATTAAACGCTTCAACACATTCATTGGTGAAGATAAACGGAGCATCCTTTTCAAGGAGATGAGTCAGAGGGCGGGCTATCTTAGAGAAATCTTGGATGAAACGGCGATAGAAACCGGCATGACCCAAAAAACTCCGAATACCTTTGACGGTAGTGGGATGAGGGAGTTTAGCTATGACGTCGACTTTAGCTCGGTCGACCTCAATCCCAGATTTTGAAAATTTTATGGCCGAGGACAATGCCCTCTCGAACCATGAAGTGGCACTTCTCCCAATTCAAGACCAAGTTGGTGTCTTCACACCGTTTAAGCATGTAGTCCAGATGAGAGAGGCAAGAAGTGAAAGAATCTCCATAAACCGAGAAATCGTCCATAAAAACTTCCATAGACTTCTCTATCATGTCATGAAAAATAGCCATCATGCACCTTTGGAACGTACCGGGAGCATTGCATAAGCCAAATGGCATGCGTCGGTAAGCAAACGTTCCATAAGGGCACGTGAAAGTCGTTTTCTCTTGATCATGCGGGTCGATCGGAATTTGAAAGTATCCGGAGAAACCATCGAGAAAGCAATAGAACTCATTTCCCGCTAAACGTTCAAGCATTTGATCCATAAAAGGAAGCGGGAAATGGTCTTTCCGTGTAGCATCATTCAACTTTCGGTAGTCAATACACACCCTCCATCCGGTGACGAGGCGTGTGGAAATCAACTCATTATCCTCATTGGCAACGACGGTCATCCCTCCCTTCTTCGGGACACAATGGACAGGGCTAACCCATGAGCTATCGGAAATTGGATAAATGATTCCGGCGTCGAGGAGTTTAAGAACTTCTTTCTTAATAACCTCATGAATTTTCGGATTAACCCTACGTTTTTGTTGAATAACGGGTTTACAATCGTCTTCCATTAAAACCTTGTGAGTACAAAAACAAGGGTTTATGCCTTTGATATCGGAAATTTGCCAAGCGATGGCACTCTTATGTTTTCGAAGAATATCCAAAAGTGCGGTTTTCTCCTCATCTTTTAAATTTTTAGCAATAATGACGGGAAACTTGTTCGGTTCTTCAAGAAAAGCGTATTCAAGATGAGGAGGTAAATCTTTGAGCTCGGGCTCCGGAGGTTTTTCGTTAGACGTTTGAACTTCTTTGATTTCTTCAATCGTAATCTCTTTCGGAGGGAGTGACGGTGATGGATCTTCATTCAACAATTGCTTAAGATAAAGAATATCTCCCTCCGAATCATAAACACCATCATCAATTCCCGGTGGAATCGATTCATCATCAGCAAGAAACTCATCGATCTCTTCCAAAAAGAAGTCACCTCCCTCGAACGGAGTAAGAGAGGGGGAAGAATCGGCAATAATCGGCTCAGAAGATAGTTCAACATTTTCAGAAGGAGTGGTGGGATTGCCACCCACGAAATCAAGAAGATTTTGAGCATACTCCTCCGTAGCAATATCAAGAACGTCGATTCGATTAATAGAAGCATCATCATAGTTGGAGGAGTATCTCGAAGGAGGGTTAATATTAAACGAGACGGTTTCCTTGTTAGATCGTAGAGTAATAGAAGCATCAATCATCGCACGACCCATTCTTAAGAAAGGTCTCCCGAGAATAAGAGGTACTCGGGGGTCAGCATCAAAGTCAACGACAACGAAGTCGGCGGGAAAATGAAGTGGTCCTACTTTCACATAGACGTCCTCGGCGATTCTTTTCGGAATAGAGGTTGAGCGGTCTACGAGTTCAAGAGTCATCTTAGTTGGAGTAAGATCCGGGAGAGAAAGTTTGTTATAAATCGAGAGGGGCATCAAATTAATGCTCGCGCCAAGATCGGCCAAGGCGGAACATTTTACTATTCCCGGGAACTCAAAAGGTATAAGAAATTTGCCGGGGTCTCCTAACTTTTCGGGAAGTTTCTTGAGGAGCACCGCCGAGCAATTCTCATTCAACGGTGTTTTGGCTATCTCAGCCAACTTTTCCTTATTACTCACTAAATTCTTGATCATAGCAGCAAATTTCGGCATGAGAAGTAAAGCGTATGTGAAACTGATGTTAAAATTTAAAGATTGAACGATTTCAACAAATTTCTCCATTTGGTTTTCGGTTTTATCACGAATCTTTTGATCTGAAGTCTTGAAGGATAAGGAAGTGAAGGTTTAAGAGTAGTCTTCGAAACATCGGGTTCCGGAATTGGAATCTGAACGACCGGAGGTGGGACGGGTGCGGATTGCACATTGTCATTAAAAACCTCGGGTTCTCGTTCCACCTCCCTCACCAGCGGAGTAGGAAACGAGGGTCCATCATACGCCTTACCACTCCGTGTGGTTATAGCTTTCAACTCACCCTTCGGGTTGGGAATGGTGTCACTTGGAAGAGATCCCGAACTCGAGGGTTGACTTATCTTACACAAAACAGCATTCAACATGTTCTCGAGTTTATTTTGCGAAGCATCCAATTTGTTGTTCTGGAGTCGAATCTCATTCCTAAACTCATTGCTTTGTCTAGTCAACGAAGATTGAAACTCGTTTCTCAAACTTGAAATATGATTTTGCATAGTTTGGATGGTAGCATTGTTGTGTTGAACGTAATTTGTGAATTCATTTGAAGGCAAAGGCGGAGCTTGATAGCTTGAAGCTTGATATCCTTGATTGTAATTAACTCCTTGGGTCGGGTACTGATTTGGTGGGGCTTTGAATTGGTTTTGAACATTTGGTCCACGAACTTGATTCTGATTAAAACGAGTTTGATTGTTCGATTGAGAAAATCCCGGAGGTCCCATTTGATTACTAACACGAGGATTCGGTTCAACTTGAGGACGGTATTGGTTACCTCCGGTTACGGCATTAGCTTCGAAAGGATTTCCATCGGTGGCGGTACAATTGTAGTAAGCATGTGGGCCACCACAAGTGGTACAAGTCGATTCCACCGCTTTGACTTGAGCGGGTGTAGAAGAATTAACCTTATCCGTCTTAATCTTAACCAAAGCTTGAATCATATCTGTAAGCTTATCAATCTTAGCATCGGTGCTAGACGTATTTTCAAAAGACGAGGATGACGGTGTAGCACTCACTCGGGCAGCAACCGATTTGCTACGTGAGGTACGAACTTTAGATTTGTTCTCAATAATCGACAAGGCATCTCTCGTTGATCGGGTCAACAAATTACCACCCGCGGCAGCATTGAGAGAGTCTTGATCAGTTTCATTCAAACCGTTATAAAACGTATCAAGTTGGTGCAACTCAGAAAAACCATGATGGGGACATTGTCTAAGCAAATCTTTAAAACGGTCACATGCCTCACTAAATGATTCATCAAATCTTTGTGTGAATTTTGTTATTTCATTTTTTAAGCTTGTTGTTTTAGACGGTGGGAAGAATTCGTTCACGAATCCTGGCGGCCCCCTCAAGTGAAAACGGGAAGAGTAGTAGCTTGATAGCCTCTTCCGAAACGTTACGGTACTTGATCGTGGACGTGAGCTTGTTGAATCGTCGGATATGAGAGTGAGGATCGTCTCTCTCAAATCCGTAAAATTGGCTCGATGATACCAGGTTGATCAATCCGTGTTTAAGCTCAAAGTTATCGGCAACGATTGCCGGGACGACGATGGCTTCTCCATAACCCTCGGTGGGTGCCTGGAGTTGCTCTAGCATGGATCGGTTATCTTCCGCCATTTCGACGATGGGCGGAGGTGGATTAGTTCGAATCTCGGGTTCGACTAATGGAGCACGTCTATTTCGCCTTCTCGGAATTGTAGCGGTTTCACGTATCGGTTTGTAGTTATTAGAACGAGTGCGCATGCACTTTCAAAAAACAAGGCAGTTAAAAGAGAACGGTATTCGAAAACAACAGTGAACTTAAACCAATAATCCCAAGTGAATAAATCACTTCTATAAGACAAACGCACAAGCGAGCGGAAAAGCTATTAGGTCAACGCGAAGCTTATTAAAAACCCGCCTCTTTTCAGCCGCAATTTAATGTCAAGCCGTCCTTATACCCACCACACAGTTTGTTTATCCGATAGAAATAAATCGATTCACAAGCGACACAAAGGCAAGTTTTTGATCTTTGGTTCGGGAACTTACTAATGATAACACCTCAGTTGAGAATGTTATATAATTGATGCATTCTTTTTTAGCTCAAAAACAAAAGGGAAAATCTTTTTGTATTTTTAATATGATATATATATATATATATATATATATATATATATATAATATATATACAACAGAAAAAGGAAAATATTTTTTTACTTTTTTGATTTTTAGAAAAACAATAACTTCACGAATGAAGGATCTCGAGTTACTAATCGTCAAACCGTTAACGATATTGTCGCGACACAACATCCCCGGCAGCGGCGCCAAAATTTTGATTCGTGTAGGTTTAGGGGTATGTGTGTATGGATAAAACTACAATATCGATATCAAAAATAACCACAAGGAATGATTTAAAATCCCTTTAGGAAAAAGAATAATGAATCAAATCCCGTGAGTGATAGTGATACGGATTAGGAAATCCGAGTCGTTTCCCAACGAGGTGTGAATGGGAAACGTCGTTATTGGTTTGTTATTAAAATGCTCGATGTTTTGGGTTTTTGATTTTTAATTACGTTCTAGATTCAAATTAAATAACGGAAAGGAAATTAAAGCACGTAAATAACACTTAATTCAAACTAAGCATGTAAACTAAGGAAAGCTACCTAAATTTATACTAAATGCAATTTTATTCTAAAAACGTAACTACGGGAATTTAAAAACGCGATTTAAAACCAAATTTTGCAAATTTAACTTAAGGAATGCAAATTTATTTTTCCTACACTCTAAATGATAAAAGATAAATTTAGAAAAAAGCGGAATATATATATATATATATATATATATATATATATATATATATATATATATATATATATATATATATATATATATATATATATATATATATTTTCCATTTTTTTAATTAAAATCTAAATTCGGGTTTTTACGTTTTTAGGATTTTTTTTTTAAAACTTAAAAAAAACTATTTTAACTAATTAAAATTTAAACTAATTTAAATGGCAAACTACAACTAGTGACGATGAATATTAAGCTAATAGTATGATACTAAAAAGACTTAACAAGCATAATACGAATAATTAAACGTAACGTTAAACTAAGAATCTAAGCTAAAAAAGGTAAGAGAATAGAACCCCGGTGATTTTTACGAGAGAAATACCACCCAATCTTATAAACTAAATAAATTATTAAAGTTTATTTCCTTATTAACTTTAATTATGCTAATTAGTTAAATAAAGTTTAAGCTTTATTAATTAAATAACTTAATAAAAGTTATTAAATTTGTAAACTTTAATGATTTTTAAGCTTATAAGACCCGTAAGCTCCACGCCTTATGAGGTAGGATCGGATTACACAAACAAAATTAAAACTTTAAGGGTTAGCACAAATATATAAATATAAGATTTTTATAATAAAAAGCTAAAATAAAAGATAAACTAATATTAATAAATCAAATCTTAACCACCAAACTCTCTCAAGGAGATATGTTTCCACAAAAACTAATTGGGGTATTAAGGTCAAAGATTTAAAATATAAGATTTTTTTTTTTTGCAAGAAAAGAAAAGAAAATATTAAATAACTAAACAAATAGGAAATAAAAAAAATAGTGAACTAAAAATTACTTTTTTTTTCAAAAAAAAAAAAAAAAAAAAAACTAATTAAAAACAGAAGAAAATAATTTCGGATTTTTTTTTTTTTTTTTTTTTTTTTTTTTTTTTTTTTTTTTTTTTTTGTTTTTAATAAAGGAAAGGAAATAAATCAAGGAAAAATATTAAATTAACTCCGAAAATTCCAAATATTTTTAGAAACGTAATAAAAGTGATAGAAACTCACAGAAAAAGTTTTAGAATTTTCGGAATTAAATAAGTATTTTTTGTTTCGATTTTAATGTTTAAAATAGCCAATAAATCAAAATAAATATTAAACTAGTTCAAAAAAATATGAAAAAATCACACTATCTTAAGAAAACTATGAAAAGCTACCAGAAAGTTTAAAAATATTTTTTTTACGTTTTTTTCTATTTTTTTAAAAGAAAAAACGAAACAGTTTTTTTAAAAGAAAAATAACAGAAAAAGTTTTTGATTTTTTAGAAATACTAAAACAGCTCAGAAAAATACGAAAGTTTTATGACGAAAATAAAATATATTTTTGGATTTTTTGTAAAAAAGACAAGATTTTTAGAGACTTTTTACTATTTTAGAGCTAAATAAAACAAGAAAAAAGTGAATTTTAATAAAAATAAGCTATATAAAAAAAACTAAACTTTTATAAAAATATAAATATGATATGTTGAGCGTGTGCACGGAGCACGGAGCGTATAAAATACACTCACACAATCTTACTATAACTCAACTCTTCATGGCATATTTTTATAAAAAGTTTTATAAAAAAAATGAAATAAAAAGGATTAAGAGATGAGAAGAATAAAGAGATGCAAGAAATAAATAAAACTTTTATAAAACTAAAGAGCATAAAAATAAATACAAGAGTTTGGGTACAAAATACAAATAAGAAGATGATTAAAATGAGGTGAGGAGGTGGGTTTTTATAGACCCACTAGTTACACTTTGGCCCCTACTAGGGTTTTACAAACTTTCATAAAAGTCCCTAAACTATTAAACTTGGTACAAAAAATCCTATTAAAAACTTGGTCCCCAAGCTTTTTTTACAAAGCATATATAGCAGAATTCATTGTCTTGTCTGCTGCTGGGCTTGGTTGGGCTCGAGAGACTAGCAGCTCAGCTTGGACTTCATTTGGACACAGCTGGGCTTGGAGATTGGACAGCATTTGGGCTTCATAGTTCGCTGAGCTTCAATGGATCAGACTGGGCCTCGTGGCTTAATTAGTTTCGTGTAGCAGATACAAAAAATATTACCAACATTATGCCCCTACTAGGGTTTTACAAACTTTCATAAAAGTCCCTAAACTATTAAACTTGGTACAAAAAATCCTATTAAAAACTTGGTCCCCAAGCTTTTTTTACAAAGCATATATAGCAGAATTCATTGTCTTGTCTGCTGCTGGGCTTGGTTGGGCTCGAGAGACTAGCAGCTCAGCTTGGACTTCATTTGGACACAGCTGAGCTTGGAGATTGGACAGCATTTGGGCTTCATAGTTCGCTGAGCTTCAATGGATCGGACTGGGCCTCGTGGCTTAATTAGTTTCGTGTAGCAGATACAAAAAATATTACCAACATTATGCCCCTACTAGGGTTTTACAAACTTTCATAAAAGTCCCTAAACTATTAAACTTGGTACAAAAAATCCTATTAAAAACTTGGTCCCCAAGCTTTTTTTACAAAGCATATATAGCAGAATTCATTGTCTTGTCTGCTGCTGGGCTTGGTTGGGCTCGAGAGACTAGCAGCTCAGCTTGGACTTCATTTGGACACAGCTGAGCTTGGAGATTGGACAGCATTTGGGCTTCATAGTTCGCTGAGCTTCAATGGATCGGAATGGGCCTCGTGGCTTAATTAGTTTCGTGTAGCAGATACAAAAAATATTACAAACATTATGCCATTAATGGGAATAGAACCCTTGACATCCTGCTTGATAAAGATGTCCCCACCCACTAGACCAAGAGTCTTTTTGTGTTAAGTGTTGCATTTAATTTCCATTTAATCTCCATTTCTGCTGATCCATTTAATTTAATTAATTAATTCTTCGTTGGGGCTTCGTTCATTCTTGCACCATTCCCACTCTTGCCTCGATGCTCCAAATAAAATATCATTGGCCCCGTAAATTCGTGCTCCTTCCATTCTCGTGCTCGTTTTTGTCCGGTTTTGTCTTTTCTTTGTCCATTTTGCAATATCCGTTACCTGCACATACATAAACACAAAAACACAAATATTTATGGCTTTAGGGGTTAGTTTTTGGTCTTTTTGGTCCGGTTTTGATAAAGAAAAAAGGTATATGTTTTCACATATACCACGAAGGCATTAGTGAAAGGTGCCGAATGTCCGTGTCAAAGGCATTAGTGAGTAATGCCAAAGGGGTCAAGTCGAAGTCATTAGTGAAAGATGTCAAAGGTGTACAATCGATATGGTGTATCGTTGTACAAATAGAGATAGGTTGTATCCAAGGATATTGATATCCTTGATGATGTTGTAATAAGGAGTGGGTCTCCTATGGGATAGGTGTTGTGTAGTGTTAGGTGATAGTTCCTCCTTTGTAATGGAAGTTGGTATCTAGCCTTGTACCGGATAAAGTGTAGGCGACGTTGCGATAGGTGTGGTTCTACCTTGTAGAAGAACTCGGTGTCTAGCCTTGTACCAGAAAAAGAGTAGGCGACGTTGTGAAGGCTTCTCCGCCATAAGGAGTTGCGTCGTGTAGTGCTAATGAACTCTCGAGTAGGTGACTCGGGGAGTGGAGTAGGGAAAGGAAGGCGTCCTTGTAGCCGAACCACCATAAACACTCGTGTCGTGGTTTTGTGTTTCTTACTCTTTACCTTTGCATTACATATTTACATATCTATCTATCAACATCCAACATATACATCTAAATAGATTGACATAAGTCGATCTAAATATTTTAAAACAAAGTTTTAATTGGTAAAACTATTCAACCCCCCCCCCCCTTCTAGTTTTCCACAATTGGCATCAGAGCTTCGTTACCAAGTTTCTAAAGATTATAGTGTACTTTTAAAACTTGATACGATCTATGTATGATTGAAAACTACAAGGAAGGAAATTCCTTAAAAACAAAAGGTCACGTTTTAAAATCATCATATGTTACAATGTTGGATAATGATAGATCTTTCTAATATTTTCTTTGTTAAGAATTCTCCATACTAGGATTTGGGCATCATAAGAAGATCATGAAGAATTTCTCTCTAATACTTCTTTCCTTAAAAATAATATTTAGCAAAGGTATGATCTTTAATAAATTACAAATAAATTTTTCTTTCTCTTTTTGTATATTTTCTAGATGAATCAATAATGTCATTCTTTTTTTTTAATCATGATTAAGTTTAAGTAATATCATTACGCTCTCTTAAAAATCACTAAAGTTATCTATATTGAACTCATCATCAAGAATGATATTCTTCGTTGATCTCTATAGACAAAACTACAAACTAGTGATAATGATATCTCGGCTATTCGAGAGCCTTGATCATCACTCCTCACATAAGGATTATTGACATTTCATCTATATCAATAAGTATCCATGTGAGATTTCTGATATTGTGATAAAATGGGATTTTATCATAATATTTGAAAACTTCCCAAAGAATTATGATTTACTCATAAAAAGGGAATCTCGTCTAATAGGACTAGTATAACACGTCAAAACCCCAAACCATAAGTTATAGAGCATAAACATCAACCCTAGGCAAAAATTAGAACTCCCAAACCAAAATTATCAAGGATCACTTAAGCAATCAAATTGCTGATATGCCGGATCCCTGTGCTTGAACTAGCCGGATCCCTTATACAAGGGATCCATGGGATCCGTGCAACAGAAGACAGAATAAGAAAGAAATGATCACTATGGAAGTTCCACTCATCACTTTACTCTAGCAAGACTCACAAACATAAAACCTATTTAAAACCTATTTACTGTTCACAGGAGCAAATTGATTATCTTCTTCAAGTAAACAATCTCTTGTGTAAGTATAATCTTCACTACATTGTTATTTCCATTCCTTGATTCCTAGGATTGCAATTTTCATCTTTAGAAATTGAGCTCAAATGGGTTTGTCACAATTTGTTACCACATTGTTTTCTAAGATAATCAAAATCAAAGAATCAACATGGTTAATACAAATTAAACTCATTTTTTGAATTCAATGAAGATGTTTTGAGCAAAATTGTGATTAATCCCATTAGGTTACTATTCACACAATTAACACCACATTGTGGTTTTGATGTTTAGGACCAATCATGCCTAGGAACCATCAACAATATTATCATGACACCGCTCACTACATTCCCATGTATCATCATAAGGAAGGCCTAAGCCCGGATGATCGAAAAGCCTTCAAGATATTGGAAAAGAGACTCTTCCACGAACGCCGAGTGGTTGAACCATCATTCCTCAACAACACCAACATTCGCCAAGTCTTTGGAGGAATTAACTTTGATTGTATCTTGGACATTAATGAGCAAATTTGTCTGGTGTTTGTACTTGAGTTTTACAAGACAATGAGAATCATTCGGAATGAAGACGGGACCATTTCGATAGCCTTCATCATCAATGAGCACGAGTTCACCTTCACTCTTGTAGAGCTTGCAAGGATACTCCGTATCCCATGTTAAGGAGTGTGTATGTACTCTAACGAATGGTCGTTGGCGGAGCTACATGACATGGTGGATCATCATGAAGTATACTTCACAGTCATCCCGAAAGCAATCACGGTAAGGGATACCGTCTTCATGGAAAGAGCATCTCCATCAAGATTCACGAGAAACTCCAAGGTGGTCTATAGGGATCCATTTCAAATGGAGCTTTCATAAATGTTCCCATTGTACAAGAAATGAGAACTCGTGCTAAGGGAGAACGTGCTTTGCTTGGGAGGAAACAAAGATCATCCCAATGCTTGCCTAAGCTTCATGATTTATTGCCCTTGTAACCAGCACCTCACTTCAACCTTGCCTATTACATGGTAAAAAGAATGGCAAGTGTGAAAAGCATGGACAAGATGGTACTCCCTTATGCAATGCTTCTGACTTGTCTAGCAACCTTCGTCTTTGCTCTAGATCCTTCTCCTTATTCCTATGACCATGGTTTTTGCAACAAGGTCATGGTGCCTCTATCCGATGGAAAGACTACAAGGATCATGGTGGATGGCAAGAGACCTCACCCACCAACGGACTCATCGGATGAAAGAGAAAGACAAAGAGAAGGAGAAGGAAGTAGCAACCCCCTTGGCAACACCGATCTCGACCCCTTAGCATACATCAACCAACTGCTAGATATCCCAAGCCCATCACAAGAGTGGCAACAAACTAGGGGCATATCCAAATGTTTTGCTAAATTCTTGATGAAGAAGAACAAGTAGAGATGGAGGGGTGGAGTGAAGGGGATAGAGATGGAGATGAAGATGAAGTTGAAGTAGGAGGATGAGTGAAGGGAAGGTAAGGTCATAGACCTTAATTTATGAACAATTTATGAAACAGTGGTCTGTAAACATCTAAACAATATTTATGTAGATTAGGATGTAGCTTGTAGAAGTTGGCATGATTTGGACTAAGACACTCTAACTTAGGAACTAGGAAAATGAGAATTTTATGACAACTTGATCTCATTCAAGTAGTCGATGTCACTCATTTTTACTTACATTTTAGTCATCCCCACTTACTATGCATTATATTTGTTGTTTGCATATGTTTACTGAATGTAGAAATGATTAGGATGAGCATTTGCTAAAGAGTGCAAAAACTACAAATTTGCCGAGAAGCTACTGGTCAGCAGTAGCCGGATCCCTGGGCTATAACTAACCGAATCCCTCAGATGAGGGAACCGTGGGATCCGGGCAAACAAACATGCAGCTACAGACCTTTACACATCAAACCATTCCCCTAGATCACATCATCCTAGCTAAACATGATTCTTTAAGACCACTTAAGTCTTCCTCAAGCTCAGTAGGTCTCACACTCACCCATAGCTAACTTAGGATCAAATTCAAAGTGATTTTGATTTATCAATTCACCTAAACTCACCATATTTCCGCTCCAATGCTCACATATTGTTCCTCACATCTCAAAACACTTAGCTTGATATTTCTCTCAATTTTAGCAAATTGATTTTAGTCATCCTTACCTTAAAATAGGCTTAAAACTAGTTTTTCATTTCTTTTTATTTTTTAGGAATTTTTCAAATTTCTCTTAAGCTATCATCTAATCTCTAGGATCAATTGCCATCATTTGTCATTCTCAAATCAATGAGTATCATCCTTAAACGCTTAGTTGCACTCTCAAAAAGTCCACTTTCCTACCAAATACCATCATTAAGTATCCTCACTCCTTATGGTTGGACATTTAAGTCACCTATCACTTAAGACATCTAAGGAAAGTCAAACCCTTAAGATTTATAGGTACTAGGCCTTAAAAAATCATAATCACTTCACTATTTTTCTGTCTGACATACGGATCCCTGGTTTATAACCAGACGGATCCCTAGTGAGAGGGAACCGTGGGATCCGTGTCCACGAAAAGCTTGTAATCAGCTTTTCTTCCAAACTTAAACCCTCTTTGGCAATCTAAACACTTTTGCTTACCATTTAATGATTCCCTAGAGTAGAACAACACCATAGTTGACCTTGGTGCATGTCAAATCTTCTTAGTGGTCATGAATTTAATTCATTAACTCAAATTCATCCTTTATAAACCGAACACTCTTAAGAGCTTAAGTCACCGTTCTTACCACAATCCTAAAATCAGTAGTTAAAGACCTCTACTACACCATATCCTTCACTATGACTAAAGCATCTAGCAAGAACTCTTCAAAAAAAAAGGTTCATCCAAAAGGAATACTCATATAGTCCATGAAATATCATCCACCGAGTCATTACCCGTAAGAAGTCCAAATGCTAGAATCCCACCTCAACAATCTCAATCAACAATAGCTAAAAGAACCGCGAGAATTAGCATTAGACCTTTTGAGTTGGAAAAGGCTTCATCAAGCTCTAAACCAAACGCACCTAGTTATAGTAAAACACCCAAGCCTTCATTTCTAGAACCTAGACTACATTCCTTTACGGAACCTCTTCTCATCCAAATCTCTACTCATTAGAGCACTCACCACCAAGTACTTCTCACTCACCAACCTTCTCGTTAAATAGGGAACCACCTACATCACCAAATAGTCCACCTTTGGAGACAATGAATCACCAAAGATCAAACCATATAGAGGACTTTCCATTACCACAACCAACTCATACATCATCACCTTAATTCTTAGTGGAACCACACCCTACATTGCTCAACGCACCTCCACCATCCTTTGTGGAGCCTCCTCAAAACATCCAACCTCCTTCGGTACCTAGTCTTGACAATAATTGCTCTAATTGTCAAATCACCCAAGGACTTGTTCAAGAAGTATGAAATGAGTTTCATTTCATGTTTAATCATCTCCTTGAACGATTGGACCAAATCAACAAGTCTACTCATCCTTAGATTCAAGCACTTTGATGCTTTGTAGGTTTCCGTTACTCATTAGAATTAGTAGAAAATGTATTACATGTTTAAATCATTCTCTTAGTTTTAGAGATATGTACATCATTTCTCGTATTTTTTATTGAATGAAATAACATGTTTTATGCCATATTGTTGAGAATATGTTTGGTGCCTTAATACATATCTCATTTTGATGTTAACATCACTTGTTGCATCACCATTGTTGTCTTATGCTTACAGACAGACGGATCCCTCAGTTTTGCTTAGACGGGTCCCTCCAAAGAGGGAACCATGGGATCCGTGCAACAGAAGACATGTCTATTACTAACTTAAGTCTTATTTGCAGGAAATTATGCATTATATACTTGTTTTTAACCTTTGTTTTGTAGATTTTCAATATACACATGAAGACTTTGACACCCTTAGCTAGGGGGAGTTTCGTGTCAAAGCAATACATTGCAAAATCATTTGCAATATCATTCAAATAGGATTACATTACATGACGTCCTCCTTGCAAAGTTGCAATCATCAAGGGGGAGCATATTCGTCACAAAGACGAAACAATTTGCAAACATAGTTGCAATGCACTAGTTTAGTACTTCTTCTTACTTGATGCCCTCACAAAGGGATGGACTCGTCAAGGGAGAGCTAAGTCGAGAATACTTCTCCTCACTTACTCTCTATTATCATTCTTTTTCTTTCTTTTCACATGTTTTTCTTGAAAACAATGTGTTAATTTCTTTTCGACGCTCTTTTTGATTAGACAAAAAAGGGGAGAAGAGAGTAAAAACTCCAATTCAAACTTTTATGAATTTTTGTTTTTCCTTAAAATAATCTTATGTTTTGTCATCAACAAAAGGGGAGAGATTGTTAATAAAAATAAGCCGTAAAAACGTTTAATTATATTTTACGATCTTCTAATGTTTTGTCGATAACAAACGTAAAATCTTTTTAAAGAAACAAATAAAATACGTAAATAGTTTGAGCCAATAGTTTACTAACACACTCACATTTTCATATAAATCACTAAACAAGTAATAGTGTTTTTCATGTTATAATAATGCATATGTATAACAACTAGTGTTTACATATTGGGTAAATATATACATACTTAGTATGTATTATAATGGGTAATAGAATGGGTAGAAGTTTAAGTATTTGACCCATTGACTAAATACATTGAATGTATTTGGGTAAACCCAAAGTCCATTACTCATACCCATGGAGCATAGTCTATTACCCATAAGTCCATAACCCATTGCATGACATCATGCATAAGTCATAATGGGTATTATCCATGACCCATGGAGCTAACCCATGACCCATGAACTAGATACATTGTATCTACTTGGATACCCATGGTCCAAAGTCTAGGACCCATGACCCATAACCCATGACCCATGACCCAAAACCCATGGGCAAAGAGGAGCGTCCCACGGTTCCCACAGTTTAAACTGGACGGATCCCTCAAGTAAGGGATCCGTGGGATCTGTGGAACAGTAGCATGTTTTTGTCTATAAATAGTGAGCCATTTCTTCATTGTTGGTTGCCACTCCTACACATACTTTCACCTAGTATTGTAAACTCTCTAACCTCAAATCCAAAGGATCTTTCTATGTAGTTTGTGTTTGTTTTTGTGCGATTCTCTAGGTTCCTCTTAAAGGTGAGATCACCACCTCTTGAAGTCAAGCAAGCTCAAGTCCATGAGTTGCCATGCTTTGTCATTATCAAGACTACTGAGGTTCTCTTGTTGATAGTTCTTTCTTCCTCATTAGAAGTGTTGTGTCAAGGGCATTAGTGAAGGATGCCAAAAGGGTCAAGACGAAGGCATTAGTGAAAGGTGCCAAACGTCCATGTCAAAGGCATTAGTGAAGGATGCCAAAAAGGTCAAGACGAAGGCATTAGTGAAAGGTGCCGAATGTCCGTGTCAAAGGCATTAGTGAAGAATTCCAAAGGGGTCAAGTCGAAGGCACTAGTGAAAGATGCCAAAGGTGTACAATCGATATGGTGTATCGATGTACAAATAGAGATAGGTTGTATCCAAGGATATTGATATCCTTGATGATGTTGTAATAAGGAGTGGGTCTCATTTGGGATAGGTGTTGTGTAGTGTTAGGTGATAGTTCATCCTTTGTACTGGAACTCGGTATCTAGCCTTGTACCGGATATAGTGTAGGCGACATTGTGATAGGTGTGGTTCTACCTTGTGGAAGAACCCAGTGTCTAGCCTTGTACCGGAAAAAGAGTAGGCGACGTTGTGAAGGCTTCTCCGCCATAAGGAGCTGTGTCGTGTAGTGCTAATGAACTCTCGAGTAGGTGACTCGGGGAGTGGAGTAGGGCAAGGAAGGTGTCCTTGTAGCCGAACCACTATAAACACTCGTGTCGTGGTTTTGTGTTTCTTACTCTTTACCTTTGCATTACATATTTACATATCTATCTATCAACATCCAACATATACATCTAAATAGATTGACATAAGTCGATCTAAATATTTTAAAACAAAGTTTTAATTGGTAAAACTATTCAACCCCCCCCTTCTAGTTTTCCACATACTTATCTTTAGTACACGATACCCCTAGTTAACCCCTCAGAGCCTATCCTTTTCGCGGTTCTCGTGATGTTTTGGTTTTCCGGAATATCAGTGAAGAGCATTGTTTACAATCCACCCCTAAATGTACACCCAAAACCTTAGCCTACCTTGTATGCACTCACCTTTAGTGCATTATTGTTATCATTACTAAACCCTTAGTTCAAATATTTAGTTACTTTCATGGTTGCTAAGTCGAGTCATATCTTTTGTACACAGTTTTCGGATGATTGGGACTCATGGGTAAAAGTAATATTTTATGGAGTAACGGGAAAGAACGATAAATTCAAATTCCATTTGTCTACGTAATTAAATACTCCAAGTGTTTTGATCTTTTCAAATCGGGTCAATTAGTGTTAGAGAAATAAAAACTCAAATGTAGGGATGCCCTTATAAATCCCTTATATTTTGTTGTTATCATAGAGGATGGTAAAGTAAAAATGTATGAAAAAAAACACACATACGGGCTACCATCCTACATCTATCTTTATGTTTAAGTCTTTAATTTTATGTTTGTTTGTTTCAAGTTATCTAGAGTTAGTGAGTCGAGTCTTGGTGTTGGGTTCAGTAAATACCCAAACCCCTTAATCTAGGATTTGAATAGAAAATAACCTAAGTGTTTAAACCATTAAACGCAATCAGGTCACTGAGCGCATAGCCTCTCAGTGAGCTATCTTCAGGACACTTAGTATGAGGCGATGATGAAGCCTCTCCACTCAGCAAGGCGGGACTTAACGGGTGAAGACTAAGTCAAGAAGAAGATAGTGGATTCAGTGAGTGATGACAATAACTCAATGAATCCCTTCGACTCCTCTCCAACTCTTAATCACTGAAGACAAACGAAGGAAGATACTGAAGACGTTAAAGACTGAAGAATGAGCTGGATTAGGCGGGAAAGCTTTGCCCAGATAAAGCTAAGTGTCTCAAGTGTTTATCCAGTCTCTGCACAGTCTCAATCTATTAAGATCGTATCTTCCCAATTATAGCAAGCGGCGATTCCCTGTTAAGGAAAGAAGACTCGCCGCCTGTCTACAAATAGAAAAGCAAACAGTAAACGAATACTTCTATATTCGTGATTACTGTGATCGAAGTTTTTGTCTTCTAGGTTAAAGTTAAATATCATACTTGTATAAATAGCATAAGAGAATTGAGTGAAAAGTTTTGAGCTTGTGAATTGTAAAAACACACACACAAGCCAACTTTTCACTCATCCAAATACAACTTTATCCTTGAGCTAGCTCAGTGGGTTCTAAGAGTTGTGCTTAGACTTAGCCTGCGCTTCGAGAGGAGTCACCCAAACTTTGTCATTTCAATCCCAAGTACTATTCCGCAAGTACTTGGGTAACGTATTCTTTTGAATTATTTCTAATAAAAATATGACGTTGAAAATTACTTTGTGTGTTTTACTTGCATTAGTTTCAGTCATTACTCACTGTTAAAAGGTTTTAAGTGTTTAAATTTTTTTAAACGATAGTGAGTAGGGAACAACAAGTGGTATCAGAGCGAGGCTGATTATAAAACCATTTTTTAGCCGCTCTAAAAACGTTTTTAAATCAGGATTCCTATGGCTGAAATTGATGTACCCCAACTAGTCGATAAAAAGGGTGGAGCTTATTCAGCTGTTGCCCCTAGACTTGAAGTTGGCAAATTCAACAAATGGAAAAAGCGTATGCTTTGCTATTTGATTGGGATGGAACCTTATTACATCAAGTGTATTAATGAGGGTCCATTTGTCCCAAAGACTGCTGAAGGTTTGGACAAACCTGAAGCTCAGTGGACTCAGGATGAAAGGAGAGTGGTCAACCAGGACCAAAGACTCAAAAGTATCATTATATCATGTCTCCCTGATGATATAATGGAGTCAGTCATTAGCTGTAATACTGCTAAGCAAACCTGGGATGACCTGGTCCATAGCCATGAAGGTCCTTCAGATACTAAGGAAAACAGGATAATGGACCTGAAACTTGAGTACAATACCTTCAGGGCTAGGGACTCTGAAACTCTCTCTCAAACTTACACCCGTTACAAAATCTTTTAAATGAACTAGCTAATGACGGTGTTAAGTTATCCAAGCATGAGATAAATGTTGGTTTTGTTAATTGTCTCCCTGAGAAATGGTTAAACTTCTCTCAGGGACTTAGAAATGCAAATCACATTCAAAATCTTGAATTCCCTAAAATCTATGAGAAATTCGTCTATGAGGAAAACCTCATCAACAGACGTTACCCTGACTTAAAGAAGTCTCAGGAAGTCAAGAAGTCCCTGACCATTACCTCACCCATATCAACTGCCTTCTTTTCTAACAACGTGGTTCAAGATTTTCAAGAAAATTTTAATGATGAGCCTGATGAGAGATCAAGTGAGGAGTACCTGAATGATTTAAACGTTGAATTTCAGGAAAGGGCACTCCTTGCAAACTCTCGAAGGTTTATTAAAAGAAACAAAGGTTATTCAACTGCTAAAGCTAACGAGGACACTGAATGCTTTAAGTGTCACAAAAGAGGTCATTTTGCAAAAGACTGTTTTTCTAAAACAATTTTTGAACCCTCTTACAGACCATCAAGTTCAAATCAGTCCTTAGGTTTTAGCAAATTTCAACCTAAAATCTATCAGTCTCATCAAAACCTTCAGAATAAATCTGACCAGAACAAAACAGTTGATTTTGAAGCTAAGTATAGGAAAATCAAAGCCAAGCTTGCTTTACTTGAGGCCAGTCCCTCATAACCAAAAAGTGTTCAATCTGTGCAGGGTAAGAACAAAGGTCTTGTAGCTGAAACTTTCGACTGGGATGAAGAGCCAGTCTCATCAGATGATGAAATGGTGCATGTCAGCACCCTGATGGCTCTCTCAGAGGAAGACAAGCTTGATGTTGGAAAGAATCATGCCAGAAATGGAGAATGGGTTAACATCACAATGAAGAAGGTAAATATTCTACTTTCTATGGATGATCACTCTGATTGGCAGTCCTATATGAACTATATAAATGTAGATCTTAAGTTTGTAGAAGAGCAAAGACTCAATCTTTTTTCTAAGTACAACAAGTTAAGTTTTGAATTGAATAAGTGTAGGGATGAGTTACTTGTGTTAAAACAAAACAAACTTGAGGCTATCACCTTACAAATTCAAAACACTGAGTTAGTTAAAAGAAATCAGGCTCTTCAAGACGAACTTAAGAAAGAAAAAGAAATCATTAATAGTTGGACCACCAAAAATCCAAGGGTCTTTGATGTTGTGGGTGCTCCCAGTAGCAAAAAGAGAGTCATAGGTGAACATCATCTCACTGACTCTCACAACAAAGACCAGAGTCCTAAACCATTTGTATCTGGTGGCATGATTACCAACATGCTGTCTATTCCCAAGCCCAGTGATTGGATTGAAAGGCTTAATCCTGATAGTAAGCTTCCTAACTTTGACTCTAGAAAGATTCTAGAGCCTGAGAGTCAAGATCTGAAGAGCATGCTTGGACTTCCAGATGTGCCCAGTAGCACTGAACACATCTCGGAGTCTGAAGATGAATCTCAAGCACCACTTCCACCCTTGGAACCTCTTCAGGGTGCTGATCCCAGCTCTGAGCTTACTCCACTTCAATACAATCCACACTCACCTAAAGAAAGGTCTGGACTTGGTAGAACCATTTTGAAGAGACCATCAAAACCAACTCAAGAAGAATCCACCCCCACTGAAACTTCCACATCCTCAGTCCCCACTGAAGCTGATCAGATTCAGCAATTGACTGAACTTGTGAGGAAGCTAACTGACAAAATGGAATCCATTGAAAAAGTCCCTGAAGTAATCAAGGAAACAAAGTCAGCTTCCTCTAGTTCCTCCAAGTCAAAATCCTCCACCAAAAACAAGCAGAAGTGTGATCTGTGTCACTATACCAGTCATACCACTGACAACTGTTATAGAATCCTTTTTTGTATGATCTGCAAAGAGGATGATCACAGAACTGCTGACCACTTGCAATATGTGAGTTCTCTCAGTAAGGCTAACTACACCAAAGTTGGTCATCAGTACACTTCTTCATCCAAGTCAGCTCAAAAGTCTAGAGCTAAACCTTTTTCTCCTTGCCCTCACTGTGGCTTTAATGATCATCGCCCTGATGATTGTCTTATGAACATCTGCTGTGATATTTGCGGTAACACAGCTCATAAGACATCTCAGCATGACAGTGTTATTCATGCAAGGAGAAGTTCAAAGCAACCCAAATCCACTGAGTCATCCTCAGTCCCCACATGCAAAACCTGTGGTAGCACAGTGCATTCCACAACTGACCATGAATCGATTGCTCAATTCAAAGAGACCATGAGATCCAAGCCCACTAGTAAGTGGGTCATGAAGAGAAACTAATTCAGTTTACTACTTGTGCAGAGGCATGCCAAGGAGCCCATCTGGCATCTAGACAGTGGTTGCTCAAGAAGCATGACTGGTGTGAAGGAATATCTGCACAAGTATGTAAAGGAACCAGGACCCAAGGTAGTATTTGGTGATAACTCATCATGTCCCACTGAAGATGAGGTGCATCGTTATACATATAGTATTTGTTTAGATCCAAGGATGGTGATATCCTTGATGGTGTTGTAACAAGGAGTGGATCTCCTTGAGATTAGGTGTTGTGTTGTGATGGGTAGTAGTTCCTCCATAGTAATGGAACTAGGTGCTTAGCCTAGTACCTAATAAAGGGTAGGCGATGTTGTGTAGGTGTGGTTCACCTTAGAGTGAAAGAACCCGGTGGTTATCCTAGCACCGTATAAAGGGTAGGCGACGTTGTGATAGGTGTGGTTCGCCTTGGTGTGAAAGAACTCGGTATTTAGCTTTGTACCGGAAAAAGGTGTAAGCGACGTTGTAAAGGCTTCTCCGCCATAAGGAGTTGGTGTTGTGTTTACGAACTCTCGAGTAGGTGACTCGGGGAGTGGAGTAGGGCAAGGAAGGTGTCCTTGTAGCCGAACCACTATAAATCCTCATGTTGGTTTGTCTATCCTTTTACTTATCGCTTTACTCTTATTCTTGCATTACATTGTTTATTTTCTATGTGGTTGATGTCTATGTTTTTGACACATACTTGGTCTTTCATATAGTTACAAACTATATTTAACACTTTACATATTATAACATGCTTGATCAAGAAAAAGCAACCGGACTAATAATGGTGAAACTTGATTTTTAATGAACCATTAATCTTGCGGAATCTTATGTGATATTAAGGGGTTGGCCTTACATGCCGTAATGCGTTAAATGCATCCTCGCGTCGAGATTATCAAATGCAATGGTTTATACTATATTTGATACAAAAGTTTTAAGTTTGAAACGGAAACGTATTCAGCCCCCCCCCTCTACGTTTTCACAATTGGTATCAGAGCGGGTTGGCTCTAGTTTTTAAAACAAATGGTTTTCAAAATGAGTAAGGTCCTCGTATCAAATTTTTTGTGAAGTCAAGCATAATATGAAAAGTGTTTTGTTGATTTTTTTTTCTTCCTTTGAAGTTTTGTTGTTAGATATCTTGTTAATCAAGTTTGATTAAAGGTAAAAATGGTTAATATAACTTCACTAAAAAGTCTACAAAGGTTAAACATTTTCGTGGGGTCAAAACGTACATTTTTGTAATTCTGTGTCAGATCCGCGGATCCCTCAGGTTACACTGGACGGATCCCTCAAGCAAGGGATCCGTAGGATCCGTGGTACAGAAGACAGTTTTTTTCTGAATTTCAAAAATTCATTACTAATTAACTGTAAGTCGTTAGAAGTCGTGCCACCTATCGTTTTAAAGGTATTTGAGTCTACTTTCATTTAAAAATGATTTCATAAACTGATTCAAAACAATAATTTACAGAATCATTGATTTATAATAGAAAGTTATTTTTCGGTCATAACTTTTGCACAAACTTTTGATCTAATTGGAGACGGATGTTTTCGCTTTTGAATAACAATGTGTCCTCTTTTGAAATTAAGGTTTTGATCATATTTATAAATATAAAAGAAACTAATCAAGCTTGGTATACATGTTTATATTTAACACAAAGCGATGAAAAGAACTTTTGTATGCTATGTTAAATGATAAATTGTCTTCTTTGCATTACTTGATTATTTGCTTATCTCAAATAGCTTTTGTGCTTGTTTGATTGAATAACATATGTGGTTTCCTTATCTTTCTATTCATTCTCTTGTTTGTCGATTTAGTAATATTCTACTAATCAATGTGCTATTTGAAGGAGTGTTTGGGATAACATCTAGTTGTGTCGAAAATGTCAGTTTAGATACTTAGATAAGTCATATAAGTTGAAAAATGTTTAAAACATGTAACACATTAAATGGATTTTTGATTGAGTTTGTCATGTGTGCAACATAAATGTTTTATGTGCTTATATGATTTCTTTTGTTCTTGTATCGTTTTCTAAAAACAACAAGAATGTACATCGGATCATAATCTACACTTGTGTTGATGATGTACTCTCCCATTTTCCTTTTCATGATCGCTTTCCAAGCTTCATAGTAGGATTGACAACTTGATTATTTCATCCGATATACTCAAGTAAATTATTTTGCAACGCAAATATAATTGTTCATATCCGAAAGTCCAAACTCAAGCTTTCCAACAATATATGTTGAACTAGCTCATCCAACCATTTTTTGTTGTTCACCTTATGGACAACTTTTAAATTTATTTTTAACATGACACCTTCGTCACCTTAGTTGTATCAAGTGTAATATTAAACGAAGTAAAGTATCATCATTGTTACTCTTCGATAGGCCATTGTAGGAATATAAATTTTCCTAACTTGAGAATGAATACTGGAGAACTTATTGCACTAGAAACTCAATTTGACCTAACGGTTGAATTGCTTCCTTGAGAGAAGTTGGGTATGTGGAATCGCCCGTAAAAATGGTCGTGTTTAGCCGTAATTGAGCACCGCTAGTAATAGTCTCATATTCATTCTCTCACTTGAGAAATTTATACTCCTATGTTTTCCTAAAGTAAGTTTACAATGGAAATACTTTGCATTGTCTTAGGATTACTAATCAAACAAGTTGTAAAATTAATTCTTTAGTTAATCACAACCACTTGCCTCATCAAGCGATTATCTTGCTTTGATCGAGAAGAGCTACATGACTTCATGGACGAAGCTCATTGTATGCAAATCACCATCCGTAATGACTAGATTGTCCTAAATTAGCATCTCACAACTCTTTTGTCTTAAACACCATTATGTGCTATTTTCTTTCTATACACATACCTTGTATGTCATTGTTAGTGTAAATGATTTACTAATCTAGACCGTAAATCTGTTTTGGGCTTCTTGAATAGTGCTTGTTAAGTTTGCTAAACCTTTGTGTTATTTGTGAGCTCGATATCATTTGATTGCATATGTGTGATCTCTACATGCTCTCCTTGCTTGCTTAACGTGTATATATGTGTGGTTGCTGTAAAAACCATTAGTTACCATCAATCATTTTCTCTTGATCATTTAAGTCCATCTTTATGTAAGGCACTTAAGAGACTGAGTAACTTAGGATATGTAGGTGCTAGACCTTGATAGAACCCAATCACCTCTTTTTCACCTCATCTGTTAGCCGGATCCCTAGACTTAATCTAGCCGGATCCCTCTAGTGAGGGAACCGGTGGAACCGTGGAACAATAGGAACTTTGTCTCTTTAGATAATCATTTCAAATTTCCTTTTTCCCACACAAGCACCTGTTCAACACTTAAGATTATCTGTTTCCTATATTTTTATAAATGAGTTGCATTTATATGAGTCTTTATGTGTTCTTCCTTTTTGTTTCATGATTTTATGTGAACAATTTATCCATTGGTATAAATGTTTTCCTTTTGTACTAACTCTTTTGGATTCTTGTAGGATGACAATAGTCGATTTTATCATCAAGTCAAGTTGTGCTCATTCGCACATTTTTTGTTACTTCTAATCTTGCATCATCCTAACCATTTTACTCTACTTTTATCACTACTCACAAAGTCATCATGTCTACCACCTCTATTGAGTCATCAACCAAGTCAAAGATTCACCTTGATACCTTTTGATGAGTGTGTGAATACTCATCATTTTTGGTTAATTCTGAACTGCAAAACGTTTAAAAATGCTCAGAAATGCATCAAAATACTGAAAATATCTCAAAAATGCATTTTATATGTTTCAGATGCAAAATGTTTAAAATCAGATGAAAAATGAGCAAAGTTTGCATAATTGGCAGTTTCAGTCCCCCAACTTTCAAAAATGGCAAAACAAGTCCCCGAGATTTTCAAAAATGGAAAAATATTATTTAAGGCCTTTGGAAAAACATTTTCAGAATGTACATGCATGGTCCCTGAAGTTTCAGTTTTGGCTAAATTAGTCCCTAAGATACTCATTGGATTTAACACTTATCCTAAATCCTAAAGCCAATAACTACTTACACCAAGCCCATTATAGTTCAAGCCCAAAGACCAATAACTAATAACTCGGTCAAACCCTTTACCATGGTCAACGAGCTAAACAACCCTACCCCCTTCTTCTCCTTCCCATTTTCCCGCCAAACCCTAACACTACCCTGACACCAGACACAAACATAAAAAACCCCACTGTCCCCTGACATCTCCCAAGTAAAAACCATTTCCCCATCATGTTTCCCACGCTTGTCTCCTTTCACCTCACAAAGAAGACACAACGAAGAAAGAGACTAGAAGACAAAAGAGATAAGGAGACTGCAAGCACGCTTGCCAGTCCTTTTGGTTTGTTTATCTCGCACAAGGGACAGAGAAGACAGGGGTGTGAGAGAGAGAAGAGAGGGACTTGAAGCTGTAGCATAAATAGCAGAAGATAGCCATTGTACTAGAGGGAGTCAGTAGTAGTTAGTTAAAATTTTAGTTTCAATTTAGTTTCCAGTTTTTAGTCTAGAATCAGTTCCATGCTCAGTTTTATTTTCATTGTTATTGAATCTTCATGTAACTTCCAATTTCCAAGTTCAATGTAAGTTGCTTTTATATTGTTTTCATTCAGGGTCACTTTGGATTAATGAAGTTTTTACTTTCAAGCTCCTAATTTCAAGTCTAATTGCAATTTCAGAATTTCCAGTCTTGCATTTTTTATTTCAAATTCGTCAATCTGCTCTTGTTATGTTTCTTTAAAAAGTTGTTTAATATGTTTGATTAAGCTCATGTTGGCTGTTGTGGAATGGGTCTAATCAGTTTTTAAGGTTTCCGCGTCTCCAATCTGTTTACACAATCAGTTTAAGGTCCCAGAGTGAGTGTTTGGAAGTAAGCTCAGTTCGTATAAGCTTATCATGATAAGCTGTTAAAACTCAGTTCTAGGAAGTTTTCAGGGTGTAGAAATTAGTCAACCAATGTGAGTGAGTCACTTGCTTCAACAAGTCTTTTGAGTCAAAATAGCATTTCACAAGTTCTTTTTTTTTACAAACCAATAATATATAAATAAGCCTACCTGCTTATGCAGTTGGTTTTCATAGCTTATTTGTGTTTTAGTTTTTCTTTGAAAATTGTTTTTATAATCTTCTATTTATCGTAGTTTCCCTGCTTGTAGCTTTTATCAAGTACAGTTGTCATTTAGTTGGCTTAATTTCGTCTCATAGCTGCTGTTTCACTTAGGTTCTCAAACGGTTAAGAAGTGTAATCCCCAACCCACTAGTTTCATAAGCCTCTAACTTGCTCATATAAGCTCTGTGGGATTAGGAAACTTGTAGATCAGTAGTTTGCCAGCTTTTATATGCCTCAGTTTTGCTCTTTTTGCCTTAGCTTATCCCCTATGCCTTATTAATAAGCTAGAAAACCACCTTCAAGCTGTTTGGGGCACTGTTTCAACAGCCTTTAGTAAGCTTGAATAAGCTCCCCATTGGATAGCTATGGGGGCAAATGTTAGTTAGGGTGGTTGGTTTCATCCTCCCAAAAGCTTAGGGGTTGACTCACACTCTAGTTTACCCAAAATAAGCCCCCAAGTGAGCCCTTTGGTCTGTTTTAGCTGCACCAACACAACAGCAGCAGTTCAGCAATAGTGGACCAAGGTTCTTTTATTTTATTTTTTTATTGATGATTGTTAGAGCCCCATTTTAGTTACAATTTTGTTTTTTTTAGTATCTTGCAGTATTGTCTTTTGGTATGTCGAGTTGTTTGGTAATTTGGAACTCATTTACATGTTTATTTAGTATTGTCTTTGGTCTCTTTTAGTATGGTTAGTGCAGCAGCTATATTGAGGCATTTAACGTGCCTATCTGCTTTTTCTTTCCTTAGTTATGACTTAATTCGTTCTCCCTTTAATGCTTTTAGTTAGTTAGATGAGATGGCTTGTTAGATTTAGCTTTTTAGAGCTTATTTCCCCTTTGGCAGCTCATAATCCAAACAACCCCTTTGTTTTAGCTCAACCAAACAGTCCTTTATGTTCAAGCTTTATAGTCTGCTGTCATAAGCCCATTAATAGCTTATCTTGTAGTTTTCATAAGTCTCTTTGAGCCTTGCTGTGATTTCTCAAAAAGAAAAGTTTCAAAAGAAAAAGAAAAAAAAAATAAATAGTCAAAAAGGTTGGGATGGGATTCGAACACTGGACCTTCGGTCTGCTGCACACGCACACAACACAACATCACAACCAACTGCGCCCTTGGGACTTTCTTGTCATTGTTTGCATCATTTAATACATAAGGGTGTTTGGCAGATTTAGCTATAAGTACTTATTGGCTTATTTCGTGCTTATTTTCAAGAGCAACACCCACGTTTTTCATTTTTTCTAGGACCAGTATGCTCTAAAGTAGTTTGTGTGATTTTTTCAGATTTTTCTCAATATGTTTAGTAATTTTAATTAATTAATCAGTTTAATATAGTTTTTAATTCGTAATAAATAATTTAAAAGTCGAAAAAATACCCGGCTTTTTCCTAAAATTTTATTTTGTCATGTAGTACGTGAGAAAATTGTTTTTACATTCGTAGGACTTTTATTTCACAAATTTTACGTTTTATCTTGCGCTCCAGCGTAATTTTTATAAATAACGTACGTTTTCATTTTAAGTTACGTTTTTAGATAATTTAAGTTTACGTTTTAGTTAAAATAGTTTATTTAAGTTATTTTGTTTTATAAATCATAGAAAAACATCATTGTAAATATAGTGATAGCGTTTATTTAATAGTTTTTATCTTTTTAATTTCCTTTAATTTGCATTTAAGCCGTTGTAATTTGTTGTCTTTTCCTGTAGTTATAATCACATTCAAATCCTTTTCCGTTCAAATTCCTCGATCACTATACGTTTGATAATCCATTGCATAGCTCGCTGGGACATAACGACCCGGGGAAACACTATACTCCTCAGATCTTCATTGAGTTCGTTCCTGAGCAGTTTTAAGCTTGTTACGGTCTGCCATTCACAAGTGGCAGGCTTGAGTGATAAAGCTTGGCTGTTCGGGAGCGCATCACCTTTCATCACCTCTACCACAACTTCCATACCTCTAAGTCATAATAATGATTTTTATCATTATCAACGTGTCCAAAGGTCAAGTTCATGATCTACGTGATGAAGTATGTCTCATGTTCTACCGCACCCTATTTGTGTCAACCACATCCTACAAGTGTGTCACTACCACTAAAATTCATGGTCGCTCAACCATCCTTCACAAACATCTATGTTGTCAAAAGCCAAGTGAATTTCGTAATGAAATGCGTCTCATCCCTAAGCACATTTTTTTTCTTACCTTGAACAAACTTTACAACCTCTAAACTAACCATGATGATGCAAGTAGTAGGATTATTCTCTTTTTGACACTAATCCTTTCTTTGTAGGTTCATACATATACACTTTGATGTGTATGGGATTCTCGTCTATTTATGGACGAAATTTTACACTAATTTTATTTTGTAGGTTCTTCTTGACGCCCTCGAGCTAGGGGGAGCTTCCGTCGAGCTTTTACAAAGTGCATCATATGACTTACTCGTCCAAGGACGAATATAATTTTGCACTAACTTTTTGTTTTGTAGATTTTCAAAACACATTAGGAAAACTTGACGCTCTCAATAAAGGGGAGTTTTTCGTCAAAGCAAAAACATTGCAAATTTTGCAATACTTTCGTCTTAGCCTTCCTAAAATACTTGACGCCCTTAACAAGTGGGAGCAACCATCAAGGGGGAGCATGCACACATTCATTCTTCAAAATTCCTTTATGTTTCAACAAAAGGGAAATTTCTTTCTCATCATATATTTTTCCTTTTTCTTTTCTTCTTAACACTAACCTTGATGTAGGTTAAGCCTCAAAAATTTGATCCATTGAGCCATTGGCAATCATGGTTATAATTTAAAGGATTTTTCTTTTTTTTTTGTGTGTGATTCTCTAGGTTCCTCTTAAAGGCGAGATCACCACCTTTTGAAGACGTGCAAGCTCAACGACATGAGTTGCTAAGCTTCGTCATTAGTGTTTCGTGTTGAAGGTATTGGCGTGGTGTGCCAATTAGAGCAATAAGGTGTTTTTCTTTTAACTTCACTAGGGATGATGCAAACTAGCCATTCTTGGGAGAAATTAAGGTTAAAGGACACACCCTTTTTGTTTCGACAAAAGGGGGAGAAGAGTGTAAACGGAGAAGGTAATATATAGGAAGTACGGACACAAGTAACTTTGACATTTTACCTATCTATTACGTTTACATATATTTTGTCATCATCAAAAAGGGGGAGATTGTTAGTGCAAATATTAGGATATTTAATCTATACATTCTCATTTGTTTTGTTGATGACAAACATGTAACTTGTAATACATAACGTAAAATGTATAAGTTACTTGTAATTATATATTGTCACAACACCTCTCGACGACTCAAGTCCTTGTATGCTACAACACAAGTTCGTACATGTTTGTTATGTTGTGTTATGATTAAACCCCCAACAAACCATTAAAACATGTTTAGTTTAATAGTTTATGTATAACAACTAGTGTTTACATATTGGGTAATTATATACATAACTAGTATGTATTATAAGGGGTAATATAAATGGGTAGAAAACTTAAGTATTTGACCCATTGACCAAATACATTGAATGTAGTTGGGTAAAACCCAAAAGTCCATGACCCATACCCATTGTCTAGATACAATGTACCCTTGGTGGGCACTCAAAACCATAGACTAGATGCATTGCATCTTGTAAATACATTGAATCTACTTGGTACCCATAACCCATGACCCATACCCAATGTCTAGATACATTGTACCCTTGGTGGGCACTCAAAACCCATGGATCATATCCATAACCCATGGTATTGACCCATACCCATAAGACTAGATACATTGTACTCACTAGATACATTGTATCTAAAGGAATACCCATGGACCAACCCATAACCCATGACCCATAACCAAAAAAACCCATGGGTAAAAGGGAGCGTCCCACGGATCCCCAGTAATACACTGGACGGATCCCTCAAGGGAGGGATCCGGGGAACAGTGGCTAGTTTTCTTCTATAAATAGTGAGCCACTTCTTACCATTTCTTCACACCTTCACACATAGTTTCTCTCCACCAAATCTAGGATATTTAGATCATTAGGAAACATGTAAACCACCCTCATCTCATATGATCATAATGCTTCTAACTCTCATTTGTTGTAAGCATACTCCCGAAGTGATCCTCCAAAGCAAGCTTAGAGATCTTGCTTCCTTACCTACTGAAGTGATCACCCATCACAAGATACAAGCACATGAAGATCTTATACAACAAGCTTGGGAAACTTGTCATCTTCATTCATAGAAGACTAACTACATCATGCTTTGGGTTCTTGATGTTTAGTCTAGGAGTTCATATCCATTAGACACATTGTCTTGGATATTGTCTAGTATCATATTCTTGTATCTATGACTAGACTAGATGGTTTATGTGTTTGTCCAATAAAACACAAGGTTTGTTATGTTGGGCCACAAAACATAACGGGTGTCATAGATGTGTCAAAGGCATTAGTGAAGAGTGCCGAAGATCCGTGTTGAAGGCATTAGTGAAAGGTGCTGAAGGATCGTGTAAATGGCATTAGTGAAGAATGCATAGGTCGTATAATCAATGAGGTGCATCGTTATACATATAGTATTTGTTTAGATCCAAGGATGGTGATATCCTTGATGGTGTTGTAACAAGGAGTGGATCTCCTTGAGATTAGGTGTTGTGTTGTGATGGGTAGTAGTTCCTCCATAGTAATGGAACTAGGTGCTTAGCCTAGTACCTAATAAAGGGTAGGCGACGTTGTGTAGGTGTGGTTCACCTTGGAGTGAAAGAACCCGGTGGTTAGCCTAGCATCGTATAAAGGGTAGGCGACGTTGTGATAGGTGTGGTTCGCCTTGGTGTGAAAGAACTCGGTATTTAGCTTTGTACCGGAAAAAGGTGTAAGCGACGTTGTGAAGGATTCTCCACCATAAGGAGTTGGTGTAGTGATTACGAACTCTCGAGTAGGTGACTCGGGGAGTGGAGTAGGGCAAGGAAGGTGTCCTTGTAGCCGAACCACTATAAATCCTCGTGTTGGTTTGTCTATCCTTTTACTTATCGCTTTAATCTTATTCTTGCATTACAATGTTTATTTTCTATGTGGTTGATGTCTATGTTTGTGACACATACTTGGTCTTTCATATTGTCACAAACTATATTTAACACTTTACATATTATGACACGCTTGATCAAGAAAAAGCAACCGGACTAATAATGGTGAAACTTGATTTTTAATGAACCATTAATCTTGCGGAATCTTATGTGATATTAAGGGGTTGGCCTTACATGCCGTAATGCGTTAAATGCATCCTCGCGTCGAGATTAGCAAATGCAATGGTTTATACTATATCTGATACAAAAGTTTTAAGTTTGAAACGGAAACGTATTCACCCCCCCCCCCCTCTACGTTTTCACAGAGGCAACTTATACACTTTAGTCATAGTAGATGATTACTCAAGGTTTACTTGGACATTGTTTTTGAAAACCAAAAATGAAGCTTTTGATAAATTTTAAATTCTTAGCAAGAAAATTCAAAATCAACTAGGTGTTGAAATTGTGTCGATCCGAACGGATCATGGTCGTGAATTTGACAATGAAACACAATTTGAAAACTTTTGTGATACAAATGGTATAACACATAACTTTTCGGCTCCTCGAACACCTCAATCAAATGGAGTTGTAGAACGTAAAAATAGAACCATTCGAGAAATGAGTAGAACAATGCTTAATGAACAAAACATTCCTCAAAAGTTTTGGTGCAACGCCGTTGACACTTCTACATATACTTTAAATAGAGTCCTAATATGTCCTTTCTTAAACAAAACCCCATATGAGCTTTATAAAGGTAAAAAGCCAACTTTAGGATATTTTAGAGTATTTGGATGTAAATGTTTCATTCTCAATACTAAAGATTATCTCACCAAGTTTGACTCAAAGTCTTATGAAGGTGTATTTCTTGGTTATTCTCAAACTAGTAAAGCTTACATTGTCTTAAACAAAGAAACAATGAGAGTCGAGGAATCGTTGAACATAACATTCGACGAAAGTCCACCTCCCTCTAAGACATCACCTTTGGTAGATGATGACTTAGTTGAAAGTCAACTTGTAGAAAGTCAAGAAATAATTGAAAATGACAAGGAAGATGAACCATTAAATAATGAGATTATAAACATCAAAGAATCTAAAAGTCATCCTTTAGAAAAAGTCACAACTAAATCAAAGAACCTTAAGATCACAAGCCCAAAATCAAAGTAATCATTTTTGTTTTGTGTCTACCATCGAACCGAAAAACATAAATGAAGCAATAAAAGATGAATCTTGGGTAATTGCTATACAAGAATAGTTAAACCAATTCGTTAGAAATGATGTTTGGAAATTAGTTCCAAAACCTAAAGATCAAACTATAATTGGAACGAAATGGCTTTTTCGAAATAAAATGGATGAAAATGGTGTAGTGTCTAGAAACAAAGCTAGGCTTGTCGCACAAGGTTATAATCAACAAGAGGGGATTGATTATGATGAAACTTATGCACCGGTAGCTAGGCTCGAGTCTATTAGAATCTTACTTGCATATGCATGTGCTTATGACTTTAAATTATTTCAAATGGATGTTAAGAGTGCGTTTCTTAATGGGTTTATTAACGAAGAAGTATATGTTGGTCAACCTCCCGGTTTTACTGACTTTGAGAAACCACATCATGTCTTCAAACTCAAGAAAGCATTATACGGTCTTAAGCAAGCACCAAAAGCTTGGTACGATAGACTTAAGACTTTTCTTGTTGAAAACAAATACACCATGGGATTAGTAGATAATACTCTTTTTACCAAGAAAAAGGAGTTGCACATTATCATTGTTCAAATATACGTTGATGACATCATATTCGGATCAACTTGTCAAGAGCTATGTGATGATTTCTCTAAAATCATGCACGATGAGTTTGAGATGAGTATGATGGGTGAATTAAACTTCTTTCTAGGACTCCAAATTAAGCAACTAGAAGATGGCATATTCTTTAACCAATCTAAATATATAAAAGATATGCTTAAGAAATTTGGTCTTGAAGATTCAAAACCAACTAAGACACCCATGTCTTCGGACACTAAACTCACCAAGGATGAGGAAGGGGAATCTGTAGATAACACTAAATATAGAGGAATGATCGGTAGCTTACTCTATCTCATGGCTAGTAGACCCGACATTATGTTTAGTGTTTGTCTATGTGCTTGCTTTCAAGAAAATCCAAAGGTATCACACTTAGAAGCCTTGAAAAGGATATTTAGATACATTAAGGGAACGACATGTTTAGGATTATGGTATCCCAAAGGAACGGGTGTAGAAACTATAGTATATTCCGACTCGGATCATGCCGGTGACTATGTCGATAGAAAAAGTACAAGTGGCATTTGCACTTTCGTCAGACATTGTCTCACCTTATGGTTTGCAAAGAAGCAAACGACTTTAACTATCTCAACTACTGAAGCCGAGTACGTCTCAGCCGGAAAAGCATGTCAACAAGCTCTTTGGATGAAGCAAGCTCTCGTGGATTACGGAATTCATCTCAACGATATCGTTATATTTTACGACAACAAAGAGCTATCGATCTTAGCAAAAATCCCGTCCAACATGCTCGTACGAAGCATATTGAGATCCGTCATCACTTTTTTCGCGACAATGTTCAAAAAGGAAACATCTCAATTGAGAAAGTATCCTCTAAAGACAACATTGCCGACATTCTAACCAACGCTTTCAAACGAGAACCATTTAATCTTCTTAGACTTGGTTTAGGGCTAATGGAACCAAACATGTAAGTAAAACGTAGCCTAAACCTTAGAACAAACAAAACAAAACAAATTTGTTTTGAACCTGCTACTGTACCTACGGCACCAAACGACAACAAAGACGGAACCAAAAATTTGGTGCCGTCTGGTCCGTGGTGACTACAGTTGCAAAAGTGCTACCTACAAAACACCTTCTTCCTCACAACCCACTTCACCAAAACGTGCAAACATTAGACCTAACTCATTGTTGACATTTTCTCACCCACTAATCACTGAAGTTAACATCATTATAAGTATCCTAACTACATTTTATCTCTTAATTCTGAGTCTAGGATTCTAATTTGTGCACAAAATCATTACATGAGGTTTGTGTATATTCTTATACAAAACATGGATTCAATTGGCAAATTGCATAACTAGTAATTGAAATTAGGTACTACATTATCATATTGCATAAACAAATCATGTTTCCCACTAATCAAAAGGTAATGACAATAAGGTTTTATTCAAATAACCAAACACCCCATGTCAAAATCTTTTGAAAAGCTTATCACTTGTAGGAAAACAATTTTTCATTGTTAATACAAATAGAAACGTCAAATTTTCATCACTTGCATGCTCTTGAATACTAAAGGTATTGCATAACTAATATGGATTCCCGGGTATATTCAAATGAAGCCACATTAAATTAGGAGCGTTTGGGTTATCTCATGCCGTTTGCCAAACACCCCCACTAAAAACTATTTTTTGCATAAAATGAGTCGAGATAACCGCAACTCCATATCGTTTTCATATAGGCACACACTAGAATCAAAACATTAACTTTATTCTCATTTTTTTTAACATGTAAATTCTTGCTCATAGGAATAACCATGGTAGCCGCAAGATTCTATGATCACAAGGATACCGTTAACTACATTCCCAAACATCACAAAACCAAAGGACTTTCTAAGGAACAAGTCGAAATCTTTAAGAGTCTAGAAACAAGGTACTTCCATGAGGGTAGAACCATTAACTCCTCTTTTGTCGAAAACACCAATCTCCGTCAAGAACTAGCCGCTATTCAATTCGATTGTCTCCTTGACATCGATGAACCTATTTGTCCTAGGTTTGTGTTAGAGTTCTATGCTAGTGTCACCGGTTTCATTGATGAAGAAGATGAGTTTAGCCTTAGGTTTAAGATCAATCAAAACGACTACACCATCTCCTTAACCCAATTTGCTCAAGTGCTAGGAATTCCCAACCGAGGGACATGTGTCTACTTGGATAAGTGGTCACTCACCATCCTTGATGCAATCAATGACCGCTCTCTTCCCTACCAAACTCCTTTAGCGGATAAGGATGTCATCCGTGAACACCTATTTACCCCAAGGGGTGATACAACCCGTGTCACCCGAAAGGGAAAGGAGGTAAACCGAGATCCATATGGAATGGAGCTCAATGAACTTAAGCCCGAATTTAAGAAATGGGAGGAACTACTTAGAGACAACGTCATTAGCACCATAGGGAATAGGGATCATATCAACGCTTGCCTTTGTCACATGCTCTACAACTTGTCCACCCGTCAACCATTCAATTTAGCCTGCTACATTGCTAGGAGAATGATTGACATTCCAACTCAAGGATCGGTTGCTCTTCCTTACGGGGTGCTTCTCACCCGTCTCTATAGAGCCTTTGCACCAATTCCACCAAGCCCAAAAGGGTTGCAGCTTTACTATGAGCTCATCCCTCATTTCTTTGTGCCCTTTAGTGACGAGCAAGTGGCTAAGACAAAAGGCAAAAGAGCAAAACCTCCAACTCCATCATCATCATCATCAAATAGCTCCGAGGATGGTCTTCCAAATTCTCGCCTTCCACCTCATGAGTATTATGCGTCTCTTCCCGAGATTGAGAATGAATCAGCGGAGTTCAAGCAAACCAAGGGGATGTTCAAGTGCCTTGGTAGGATGATGAACAAGATTTACAAGAAGTTTGACAAGTGAGGGTCGTTTTAAGGAGTGTTTGGAACAAGACATTAACTTTAATGTTTGATACAATCTGGATGTTTTTAATTTGTAGGATGATATTATAACTCAAAACAATGATGTATGCTAACAATCTCATGTAGGGGGATAGCACAAGTGTGTTATCAAATTTTACCCATTTTCACTTTATTGTGAAAATCGTTAGCCCTTGGTCAAAGTCCATGCTCCACTATGTTTGTGTATGTGTGTTATTTATTTTTCCTAACTAGAAATAATTAATGTCACATGTTTTGAGCAAAATTTCAGGTTTCAGAAAAGTCCCCGACCCTTAAAAACCTGTTCTGTGAACTTTTCAGATGTCCACGGAACAGAAGGCACCAAAAATTTGGTACCGTCTGTTATGGAATTTGGTACCGCGCACCATTTTTTTTTGTTCCGCCTATGTAAAATTTTGGTGTCGTGGATCCTACAGGTAATTTTCTGAATTTCGCTTATTTCGACATTCCAATTACCATACATTGCTTGTAAGTTAATCTTGACTATTTATTACCCATATTAGAACTAGTATAACATACTTAGGCATATAGGAAATCCATTTCCCACCAAAATTCAAAAATTTGAAAAATCCACCCAAGGAGCCCTTTTGCATAAAGGAAGGAACCGAAAATTTGGTTCCTTGCAATCCGTGGGTAATCTGATTGTTAGGATCTCACAATCATTAGAACACATTTATTGCAAATCTTTGCCTCTTCACTCCATCCTTCTTGTATGGATTGACTTGGGTGATATGACTAGCATTAAACACCCACTTCAAAATCTTTAGAAACCTCATCTCTTCTATGGTTTGACATCAAATCAAACACACTTCTCCGTAATTCTCCATTCCTATAAATTAAGAGGTTTTACCATGATCATCTTCACACCTTCTCAATTCTCACCATCTACTAGCAAAAGCTTAAGTCAAAATGACAAAAACTTCACCATCAACCAAGCCTTGCAAGAAAACTGCCAGGATTAGCGTAAGACCTTGTTGCTTTGTCAACTTGAGCTCTTCCTCCGAGTGATCCCCACTAACCATCTCATCTCCCATAAGGGATGACACAAACCTCACTTTAGCTACTCCTACACAACCTCCACAATCACCCATTACCATCACTACTCCACCACCAACAAAGAATCCAAGCTCACCACCATCGGCTCCCGTCCAAACATCAAAAACACCATCACCTCCGAAATCTCCAACACTCATCCCATTGGAGTTATTTTCTACACCACCTACTTCTCCAAATCCTTTCTTGGAGGACTTGGAAGATTTGCCTCCTAGGCCCAATCATCCACCACCACTACCATCATTTGGTACTATTGAGCGGATTTCTCATGAGTCTCCTAGACCATCATTTGACCCAAACGCCCCGTTAGGGCCAAGACCTCTTCTCTTCCACCCTATCCACAAGGATATCCATGGTCCTTTGTATGGGGATCAACCACTCCCTACATCAATGTCTCCTCACATAGAGGACATTGAGGAGTCCATGTGGGAAGATCATCCCACAAGAGAGGAGATTTAAGCCGAACTCCAACATCTCCACCAATTCTCAAATATGGTGGATTCTCATCTAAGTGATGCTATGCAAATGCAAAGTGCTTTGCTAGCCTCTATCATCACCACACCAAATACCAACACCAACACCTCCACCATTCCACCACCACAAAATCATCAACCATACTACCCTCTTAGGCATGGTTGCTCAAATTGTGAGCAAACCGCCCAAACAACCGAACGGACCCGGGTGATGGTCCATGAGTTCCAAGAGGAAATGAGGTTCATCCTCAATCACATCCTCGAGCGCCTAAATGCTCTTGCTCATCCACCACCTCAATAGGAGGGTCATAGATTATCTCCTTAAAGCATTTTTTATTTTCTAGGATTTTTCTTGTATTTCTTTATTTTTCTAGGATAATTTTTCATTGTATTAAACACTTCATTGTGTTCTCCTTTCATGATTCTTAAATCATGAAAAATTTTAACAAATGAATGGTGTTTCTTATATTGTTGTTGCTTATTACATAGTGTTTGGAAATGCTTGTGATGATGCTTATTACTAACAATTCTTTTTGTAGCTTTTTCACAATCCATGTATCTTTCCATTGGCACCAAATTTAGGGGGAGCATTGGTCAAGGGGGAGATAATGGCTAAGGGCTCATTACACATTCCGCCTCGCATCTTCTTTTTGTTGAGACAAAAAGGGGGAGAAATATATAGAACTTGGTTATATTTGACTTTCTGAAAAAGTCAAACTGCATACATTGACTTTCTAAAAAAGTCAACATGATACTTCATTGGTAATATTTGACTAAAAAGTCAAACTGCAAACTTTGACTTTCTGAAAAAGTCAACATCATGCTTCAACTAGTGAAGACTTTGACTTTCTGAAAAAGTCAACATCATGTCTATATTGGACATACTTGCATTATCTTTTTTCTTTCAAGTTCTAAAACTAATATTTTTATAACTCTTGTACAATCTTTACATCTTTTATAAAAATAAAATTTATGTTTTGTCCTCAACAAAAAGGGGGAGATTGTTAATACAAATATCGTCATTAAACGTTATTTATATTTTTGATCTTTACCTAAGTTTTGTTAACGACAAAACTAAATTTAATTTTTATAAAGCTTAAAGCTTGTCGAGTTTAATAGATATTAAAACAAGCTTTTTCAAATAATATCTTCATCACTCAAGCATTTACATTGTGATTAATCATATCTTTATATGACTCTAAACCATGATGTATGATAGTAGTTTTTAGAATGTTTTGGTTTCTTAAAAACTAAACATTACATATGTATTTGCATATTTCTAAAAATAGAAAAACAAACACATGACATCATGTGATGCATCATTGAAATCATTGGAAGATTTCACTAGATTCTTTGTGTAGATTTAGGCTCTACATATCTTACACAATCTTGCATAGATATGGTTGACTTTGGCAAGATTGTGAGATCTTGCTGTCAGACCTCGGCGGCACCATTATTTAACACGGGCGGAACCCTTTTAAGGGTTCCGTGGTTCGTGGTGCTTGCTGAGTGTTTTGGCTATAAATAGCAAAGCCAAACCAAGTAGTTTTTCATCCCTTTCTATCATACTCTCACACATTCCTTCTCTCTAACCTTTCTAACTCAGTTTCATATCATATTAGTGATCTCTTTTGTAGCAAAGAAGATCAAGTCACATTCAAGCTTCAACGAGAAGTTGGAAGTCTTGTTTGTTTGTTGTTGTATGATCTTGTGTTGATTCATACTTCATTGTTGTACCAAACCATCATAATCTTGTGAGTGTGAGTGGTGAGTATTTGAGTCCTTAAAATACATTGTGTGTGGGAGTGGTTGTACCCTTGAAAAGAACTCGACATTTAGCTTAGTGTCGGAAATAGTGTGTAAGCAAAGTGTAAAGGTTTCTCCGCCGGTGAAAGGAGCTTGTTGACTAGTGAAGTTAAACTCTCGAGTGTGAGACTCGGGGAATAGAGTAGGGCAAGGAAAAAGAGTCCTTGTAGACCGAACCACTATAAACAACTTGTTGTGGTTTGATTGTTTCTTTCCTTATCTACTCTTTATATATTGTTTACATAGTTTCACTAGCATATCTAAGATCAACATCAATTGATCTTTCAATAAGTTTCAAAACAAAGTTTTTAATCGGTAAACTATTCAATCCCCCTTCTAGTTTTCCATACACATTTTAGGTCTTTTGGAAGCAAATTGCTGTAATGAAGTATATTTGGATGAAAATGGGCGAAAATATGAAGAAAACGACAAATTCAAGAAAACAAGTCAAATTCTGAAGACCGGACGGCGTCCTATCCTCAAGGGTGACGTCGTCACTTACATGGTGTTCCAAACTTTCTCAATCGACGGCTCAGAACATATTTTGGTCCTAACAAGTGACGACGTCACGCCTATTTCTGCAAGGCCGTCATTCTTTCATTCTACACCAGACGACCAAGGTTTTCCCAAGACGATGTCTCGTGCAACCCAGCCGGCGTCACTACTTCCTACCCGAAGTCGTCCCAGTAATGACTTGGCAAAGACGAAACCCTAATGATGGTGATCAGACGATGTCACCATTAAAAGGCGACATCGTCGTAGTTGTAAATTCTATATATAGACCTCGAATTTTCTGCATTACGTGTGTATTATTTTGGAGAGCAAACCCTTGTTCATTTTAGGTTTGACTTGGACAGTATTTTAGGGTTTCAAACCCTCTTTTCACTTCAAGATAAGTTTTTTATCCAATCTATCACCATGTTTCATCTATGTTTGATTGTTTGTTTGTGTTCTTGCATATCTATCATGTGTAACTAAATTAATTAGTGTTTGCTTAGATCCAATGAAACCTAGTTAATTATTATTTTTAGGTTGTCTCTTGTTCTAATTGGTAGACGCTAGATTAAGGAAAACTAGCTTCTTCTTTCATTGTTGCGAGCTTGAACATCCTAAATAGCATAAAGCCTTGGAGTGCACTATAGGCTCTCGTTGTGTTTATTGCGTGAGTTGTAGCTTAAGGATAATAGGATATTCGGGGGGTATACCTCGGTACTTGGCGATCCCAGGTGTTCTAGAGGAGAGTTACAGTTCATAGAATTGGGGAATTATGTACCGCCCTATGACTAGAACATGGAATACAATGCATCAATTAGGCAACGATGTGACAATTCAACCGAACAATAAAAGACAACTAGGGAGTAAGAAAATCTAAGTAAACACGCTTTTAGTTATCATAAGAACACACTCCTACAATTCATTGCTTTTACTTTTATTTAGTTTAATTAGTTTTAATTTACATTTTTAAGTAGTTTAATTGGTAGATTACCAAAACCCCACTCCTTAAACCCTGCGATTTTACTTATTTTCATAAGAAAATATAAAAGACTAAAAAGAATCACCCTCACCTTACCTTTTTGTCATACATCTCTACTATCATCTCTATTCCCTTAGAAAACGATCAACCTCCTGGGATTACCCATACTACACTGCAATGATTAGATGCACTGCTTTGTGTGATGTAAAACTTGCTCTTTGGAAAGGAAGTCTTTCGACCCCAACCACGCATCAAGTTTTTGGTGCTGCTGCCGGAGAATAGAATAGCTAGTTAGGTTTCTATCTCGATTAGGTTCACTCGCTTGATTCCTATCAAGTGAGCTTTTTTTTTATTTTTTATTAGCTTTCTTGTAGTTTATCCCCCTTCTTCGTGTCTTTGTTCGTAACCTTGTCACTTTTCATCATGGAAGGTGATAATCCACCCATCAATAATGATCCACCACAACATCCACTACCACCACCAAATGCACCACCACACGTCCCACCCACTCCGAGCCAACCGCTTAACCGAAACTCTTTTAACCTACTTTGCAACAAAATCTCAAGTGAAATAGATGAGCTTAGAGAACTACATAGGTTACTTGAGAGTGCACTTGAGAACGTACTTGAGAAAGCAACTAATGCACCGGATATCGATTCTATTAGTAATGATGATCCGGATGATGAATTAGGAGAAGGTGACATTGAGGTCACTGAGATAATAGAAGAAAGTGAGGATGAGGCAACTGATGCATATTTTAATCTTTATCCCACTAAGGAAGAAATAGCATAACACAATTACATAATTAACAACCCTTAGCCACCTTTTTTTTAGTCGATCCTAAAGTTAAGAGAGGTAGTCCTTGGAACATTAAGATCCCGTGTATGATTGGATATAGATATGTTGAGCATGCTTACATTGATGTAGATTCTCCAATCAACGTGATGTCCTCAGTTGTTTACAACAAAATAATGAACACACAACTTAAAACTAGGAGAGACCCTAAGTATCCTGGTGGAATTTGAAATTTTGTTGGAAGGGTCAAAGATGTACACATCTTTATTGATAAATTTACCTACTTAGTAGATTTTATGATCCTAGAATATGTAGGATGTGTCATCGATTATAGCTTTTCCCATGTCATGTTAGGAAAACCGTTTGTTGAAAGCTCTAAGCTAAGCTATAACCAACTTGAAGGAACGATTGATTTTCAGAAGAGGGCGATGAAATTACATATAGGATGCCTTGGAAAGTAAGCGGATTTGGTTCTCTATACTACTTTAAAAGGGATAACCTTAAAGCCTTTGAGGAAAAGAGTGAGGCGGATATAGAAAAAGACATGGAATTTATGTGGGAGAAAAGGAGCCTTTACTATAAGGATTGCTTGACCTTGGGACCTAGGTATAGGGTCGATGAAACATGATAAGGTGTGCCTTGATGAGGAAAAATAAGAAAACGTAGTAGTGTGGCTTCGAGTCTAGCTACAAGACTCATAAATAAATAAAAACGCTTCTTGGGAGGCAACCCATGTTTATTTGTTTGCATGTTTGTTTTTTATTTTTTGTGTGTTTTATGTATCTTTTTCATTACTGCTTGATTCTCATGTTTACATTATTTTTTGAAAATGCTTTATTTTGTTTTTAACTTCGTCTTAATTACATATAAAGGTATTTTACAAAAAGATAAGTGTAGGGAAGATCAGATGTGTTTTTAGAACTAATATGAATATGAGATTAACAATATTTGAAATTGTATGCATATGTGTGTTTGTTAGAGTCAAATGCTTGTATCGAGTTACAATGGATGTTTTGCAGTTATTTTTCCAGGTCTTTAAAGAAGTAATTTTTCCTGAATTTTTTCGTAAAATGCATCTGACTCATTCTGTCAGGATAACTTGACGGCATCGGAATTAACACCCGACGGCGTCAGGCAATGTAGAAACAGTTTTTAGATTTTCGTTTTCTGTCTAATTTGTAATTTTTAGAAAATTCCAAAATTCTTAATTTTTCAGAAATCTGCAAACATCTATTCCACAAGCATTATATCTTACTTGCTTCTAGTGTAGTTTTGTTTTTATATAGTTTTTACCATCGATTTTACGTGAGGTTTCGTCTTCGTTTTCTTATAAATTGTGCAGGTTATATTAGACAAGAAGATGAAGTGTAAGATGGAAGAAACAATTATTACTTACTCATTCTTCTTGGAGGAGGATTTAACCGCAATTTTACACATATCCTACCGAGCTAATCATGGGAGTATTAGTTTATCTATTTTATTTTACCTTTCTCTATCATTACTTTGATACTTTCGAGGAACACTGGGGACAATGTTTAGTTTAAGTGTAGGGAGGAAGAATAAAACGGAAACTTAGAAACTATTCACTCATTTGATTTTTGCCTTATCCTTAGTAATTTGTGTAATAAACTATGAGAAATATTTTTTAAGGCAATTTTAGCACCAAATTTTTAATTCTTTATTACACATACGAGTAAAACTTTAGTCTTAATAAAGCGTCTCATGGATAAGAGTTATATGACTAGCACAAAACCGTATACCACTCAAATTCCACCCCAAAAATGTGAGGTTCACCCCTAGATCTTTAGGAATAAAAGCATTCATCTTTAATGCTTAGTGAGTGTACCAGTAGTATAATAGATTCTAGAACTTGTTTTGTGATGCATTCCGAGATCGCTAGTGAGACTACATTCTTGTAGTTAGGATTAACTAAATGATAAGAGGCATTAGGATAACCCTTGTTTTAAACCTGTAATTTAGTTACGTCAACCTCATTGGTTGAGTAATTTTGCCCACACCCTTGCGTTGTACTCATCTTTAGTACACGATACCCCTAGTTAACCCTTCTGAGCCTATCTTTTCATGGTTCTCATGATGTTCTTGTTTCCGGAATATCAATGAAGAGCATTGTTTACAATCCACCCCCAAATGTTACACCCAAATGGCCTTAGCCCACCTTATATGCACTCATCTTTAGTGCATTATTGTAACTATTGTTAAACCCTTAGTTCAATTATCTAGTTATTTGCATGGTTGCTAAGTCGAGTGATGAGTGTCTAAATACTCATCATTTTTGTACCATCTAGACTGCAAAAACATCTGAAAACACTCAGAAATGCATCAAAATGATGAAAATATCACAAACAAGTGTTTTATGTGTTTTAAATGCAAAAATATCAAAATCAGATGAAAATTGTATCAAGTTTGCAAAATTGGCAGTTTTAGTCCCCCAAGTTTCAAAAGTTGTCAAAAACAGTCCCTAGTAAATCAAAATAAAGAAAAATATCATTCAAGGTCCCTGAAATATTCTAAATTGTCAAAAAATGGTCCTTGAGTGAATCTTTGGTCAAATGGCAGAACAGGTCCCTAAAGTTTGAAAAAGTGTCATAAATAGTCCTTGGAAATATAAAAATGGAATTTTATGCAAATGTGGTCCTTGTACTATTAATGTTTGTCAAGTTTGGTCCTTTTGATAACATTGGAAAAAGTTCAGTTTGGTCCCTCAAGTTTGGCCGAATTACACAAATGGTCCTTGTATTACTACTAAACCAAACGGACCTCTTTTAATATAACAAATCCAATCCAACAACACAGCTGGCCCAGTCATAAGCCCAAACACTTGAGCTTGGACCCTGACCCTTGGACCCCTGCACTTGAGCCAGTCAAATAACCAATTGACCCCTGCCATAACCCTATTTTGACCCCTCTCGTATTATTAATACCACGGTCAAATATGGTCAACGCGCGCCAAAACCAACCACTGTTCATCCCCTACCTCTCTGTCCCGCCAAATCCAGATACCATGGTGGTTTCCTCCACTTGATCCTTCTACCTTTATACCTGTCTTCCAAGTTGTTTGCCCACCCCCTCCACCTTCACAATATCCCAAAGATCATTAATTGACTCAAACCTGCTTATAGACTTTTGGCGCCAAAAACTCCACATGGACGATTCTGATGATTTAGAGAGATCCAATGGCTGAAATCAAGTGGGAAACAATCAGAGGTCGACAAGAAGTCTCAAAAGTCTATAAAGAAGAGATGAGAAGCAATGTGGGATAATATCTAGAGTAAAATTTAGTTTTCTTAAGTCGTTTTAGCTTAAATTTAAATTCCAGTGTATGTTTTAGCTTTTGAACTTTGTATTTCAAGTTTACAGTGTACAATAACTCTTTTGAAGTCATAAATTTCAGTTTTAATGCAAGTTTTCAGTTTATGCTATTTTTATTGTTCAAAATCTCATGATTAATCAAATGTTGTTGTTAGTTGTTGGTAAGGACTAAATAAGCCCATATAAGCTCCTAGAAAGCTTCTGCAAGCTTTTAGAAACCTTAAAATTCAGTTTAGAAGAAAAAACCAAAAAATACCAAAAATACCAAAAAAAATTAGTGAAAAATAAAAAATCACAAGAAATGGTGATGAAAGCTGGAGCAGGGTGAATATTGGATTGCCCTGGGTTAGAGGCTTAGTGGTAAGCCTATAGGATTGGTCTTTTGTTCTTGGATCTGTGTTTTCAGTTGGAAATCCTCTTGTAAGCTTTTAACTCAACTTTTGCATTTTACTGTATAAGTAGATTTATAGCTTAAATCTTTGTGTTTTTGTGTTTCTTAGTTATATTTAAGTATAATATAACAATAAAAGCAGTTGCTTGTTCTTTTAAATTTGTAGTTAGCAAAAATCTCATTTTCACAGTCTTATTAGCATAAGTGTAATTTCTTGGTCTTATGTTGTTATTGTTGTTATTTAATGTTTCTTTAGTCTTGTTTAATGATAATATAAGGTCTGTAATTAGTTGTATGGTTTTAATCTTTGAAAGTCTTTGAAAATCTTTAAAACAGTTAAGTAAAATGGTGTTTGGATTTGTTTGTTTAACTGTGTTATAGATTGTTTGTGTTGTTGCTTATTGTTGTTCTGTGTCACATACACATCTAATAACTCAAACAAACCATAAAATCCAGTCCTTCTTTAAGAAAAAGTCAAATATACCTTTAATCTCATACCACTTGTTAACTGTTGGCATTTAAAGTGTATATCTCATCATATTAGCTTAAAACTTGTTAACTTAGCTTAATCTCATCTTATTTTAGCTCAATATAACATAATCAGTTAGTATAATCAATTCAAAGTTCATATAAGTCAACTTATTTGGTTTTCTTAAAAAGTCAAATTTTCAGTTAGGTCGTTTTTGAATAAACTAAAAACTTTTATATAGGACTTAATAATAGTTTTCAAGATTTGAGCTCTTGGTATATCAATATTCAACTGCTTATCTCTGTCATAGTATTTTTTATATTTTCTAGTTCAGCCTTTTAATAGCTTATTTCCTAGCTTCTTTTGGACCCTTGTCTGAAAATGTGCCCTGTGCACAGATTTGCTACCATTTTCACAAGCCTGTAAAAAGCTCTCTAGTTACCCAAAGCTTGTGAGTTTTAGCTTTTTGTGAAGCTAACCAGGCCATCTTATAGTCCCAAGCTTAATTTTCCACTTTGTAGCTTATTTGCTAGGGCTGCAAGTGACTTTTTCTTTGTCCCATTTCTGTCTTAGAAAACAAAGAAGCCAAGTGCTTATCTGCTTATTCCTAGCTTTTCAGTATGCTTCTTTGTGTCTTTTAGTTTCATTTGAGTAGCTTGTAGCTTGTTTTCTCTTATTTCAGTTTTGGTTTCAGCTTGCAAGCTTATATGAGCTTAAACATCAAATAAGCTCATAAACTTTAACTGTTGAGCTTTTAAGCTCTTAAATAGCTTATTTTTAAGTTTGAAAATTTTTGTTTTTATTAAAGTTACTTAATATCAGTAGTATAATAGTTTTCAAAAAGAAAAATCACAAAAACATCATTTTAAATATAGTGATAGCATTTATTTAATAGAAATTAACTTTTTAATTTTCTTTTTCAGCTTATTATTAAGCAATTTCTGTTTTTATAATTTTCTTAGTTTCCTGTCACCTTAGGATATTTTTAGAAAAAGTTTCATAATTTTCTCTGTTTGTTTAGTATTTATTATAATTTTAAATAGTTAAAAGTATTAAATAATTAGTAATAAATAATTAAAAAGCATAAAAAATATCTTTTCAGTTTTAAAATTGGTTTTATAATATTCTAGATTTTTCTAAGTTAAAATTTTATTTTTCCAGGTTATTTTTATATTTTATTGTATTTAAGTGTATTTTAAATAGTAATTAATTAATAATAAATAGATAAAAAGTGTAAAAAAATATATTTTTAATTTTAAAATAAGTTTTATAATATTTTAGATTTTTCTAAGTTATAATTTTATTTTTCTAGCTTTATTTCATATTTTATCATATTTTAGGGTATTATTAAATAGTTAAAAATAGTTTTTAATTAATAATAATTAAATAAATAGTTATAAAGATAATTTTCCTTTTCCAATAATTTTCTTTTATTTTTAGGATTCCAAAAATATCATTTTCATATTTTTAGGCCTTTTATTTCTTAGATCTCACTTTTTATTTTGTACGTTTACGTAGTTTTTAATCGTACGTATTTACGTTTGTCTTATCTGATTGTTGTGTTTTACAATTCTGTATCCAAATACATTCCAATCAATCAGTAGTGTAATTATCCATCAAAATCCTTACTGATCACTATCCTTAGTGATCATTCTATCATCTGAAAGTTTTGAAACACCATTGAGTCTCCGTGGGACTTAACGACCTGTGGAAACACTATACTCTCCAGATCTTCATTGCATTGGTTTTAGACAGTTTTAAGTTTATTACGGTTGACCATTCACAAGTGGTTAGCTTGTGTGATTAAACTTGACTGTCTGGAGCTCAATCATCGAGTCATATCTTTTGTACAAAGTTTTGGGACGATTGGGACTCATGGGTTAAAGTAGTATTTTATGGAGTAATGAGAAGGAACGTTAAATTCAAATTCCCTTTGTCTACATAATTAAGTACTCCAAGTGTTTTGTTCTTTTCAATTCGGTTCAATTAGTGTTAATGAAATAAAAACTCAAGTGTAGGGATACTCTTATAAGTCCATTTATATTGATGTTATCTTTGAGGATGGTAGGGTAAAAATTTATGAATGCAAAAAAAAAATTAAAAATAAAATAAAAATACGAACTACCATCCTACATCTATCTTTTATGTTTTATGTTTATGTTTTGATTTTATTTCAAGTTGTTATTTAGTGTTAGTGAGTCGAGTCTTGGCTTAGCAACGCCACGTTTTATATGCATATAACTTAGATTTTTGACTTGCCACCACTAAAAATTCCCTATATACAACAAAGCCTTTTACTCCCTATCTGAAGCCTAACATTATAACCCTTTGTAAAGACCTCTTTGATAGTTATTCCTAGGTGCTTACGCTAAAGCGGTGGAGCTTTGATCTATTCTCAAGCCTATGGTAATCTATGTGCTATGACAGGTAGAGAGTGTTTATCTTCCATTTCCTTACATGCTATATTTCATATACACCCTAGAAATGAGAGAATCCAAACACCAATTGTGAGGTGCTAGCGTATAATTTTCGTGCTTGTTTTGACTATTGTAGCACTTATGCTTGTTGTAGATTGTTTTAAACAAATGCTAAATGACCCTAACTCATAAATTGATTAGCCAAAAGCACATTTGATTGAGAAAAATCAAATTCCAAGTGTAGGGATATTTGATAAGGATTTAAAACATATATTTTTAGAGGGGTCATTTAAGCCCTAAATCGTTACATTTTATATCCGTTAGTGCTTAAAATCGTTCCTTTTAACATTTTAGGTCTTTTGGAAGCAAATTGCTGGAATGAAGCATATTTGGATGAAAAGGAGCGAAAACATGAAGAAAACGATAAAGTCAAGAAAACAAGGCAAATTCTGAAGACCGGACGGCGTCCCATCCTCAAGGGCGACGCCGTCGCTTACATGGTATTCCAAACTTTCTCAAGCGACGGCTCAAAACATATTTTGGTCTTAACAAGTGACGTCGTCACGCCTATTTCTGCAAGGTCATCATTCTTTCATTCTACACCACACAACCAAGGTTTTCCCAAGACGACGTCTCGTGCAACCTAGAAGGCGTCACTACTTCCTACCCGACGTCATCCCAGTGATGACTTGGCAAAGACGAAACCTTAATGACGGTGATTAGATGGAGTCAACATTAAAAGGCGACGTCGTCGCAGTTGTAAATTCTATATATAAACCTCGAATTTTTTGCATTACATGTGTATTATTTTGGAGAGCAAACCCTAGTTCATTTTAGGTCCGAATTGGACAATATTTTAGGGTTTCAAACCCTCTTTTACACTTTAAGATAAGTTTGTTTATACAATCTATCACCATGTTTCATCTATGTTTGATTGTTTGTTTGTGTTCTTGCTTATCTATCATGTGTAGCTAAATTAATTAGTGTTTCCTTAGATCCAATGAAACCTAGTTATTGATTTTTGTTAGGTTGTCTCTTGTTCTAATTGGTAGACGCTAGATTAAGGAAAACTGGCTTCTTCTTTCATTGTTGCGAGCTTAAACGTCCTAAATATCATAAAGCCTTGGAGTGCACTATAGGCTCTCGTTGTGTTTATTGCGTGAGTTGTAGCTTAAGGATAATAGGATATTCGTGTAGATACCTCGGTACTTGGTGATCTCGGGTGTTCTAGAAAAGAGTTACAATTCATAGAATTGGGGAATTAGGCACAAGCATATGACTAGAACATGGAATACAATGCATCAATTAGGCAAGGATGTGACAATTCAACCGAACAATAAAAGATAACTAGGGAGTAAGAAAATCTAAGTAAACACGCTTTTAATTATCATAAGAACACACTCCTACTATCCATAGCTTTTACTTTTATTTAGTTTAATTAGTTTAAATTTAATTTGTTAAGTAGTTTAATTGGTAAATTACCAAACCCACACTCCTCAAACCCTGAGATTTTACTTGCTTTTATAAAAAAAATAAAAGACTAAAAAGAATCACCCTCACCTTTCCTTTTTGTCATACATCTCTACTAGCATCTTTATTCCCCTAGAGAACGATCAACCCCCTAGGCTTATCCATACTACATTGCAACGATTAGGTATACTGCCAAGTGGGTTGTAAAACTTGCTCTTTGAAAAGGAAGTCTTTCAACCCCAAACCACGCATCAAATGTCATATGCATTAGCATACTTCATTTGGGCACTAGTTCAACCATAGTCATCAAAGGTATCATCATCATCATAAAGGTCTTGATCATAAGTGTCCTCCTTCCATTGCTCATATAAGCTCTTCATGCTCGCTCCACTACCACTTTTAGAACCATCAAATGCCATATAACTAGTAGTTTCATTGTAGTCCTCAAGAACTTCGTCATTATCACTATCACTATCCGTAATAACCAAATTCTCAACCTTAGAAAACGGATTACCTACCTTTTTTCATCATTAACCATTTTAGTATGCTATTTGAAATAACATAAGGAGCAGCACTGGATGAGCTAGGGATGCTTTCATTGTTTCCCATGTATCTTACATTAGCCTCCTTTTACATAGGAAGCGATTTCTCATCATCACCATAAGCACAAGCTTCCCCTCAATTATTTGACTTTCTAGATTATTAATCTTTTCAACGATAGATGTAGTACTTGGACTGCCAAATGAATCAATAATTGCACTTGCCTGTTTATTCATGTTCCCAATTCCATTACCAAAATCCGAATCTTTACTAACATGACCTCCATCTTCATGAACATTAAAATACTCATCCAAATCACCAATAACATCAAAAATATTAGACGTGTTAACTACTTTAGCATCCTTAATTGGTTGTTTAGACGTAGACGCCTCCTTAGTATTAACTTTGGGAGGAGAATCCTTTGTACCCTTAGGAGAAACCGGTCGATAATCCATATTCTTGGTCTTATAAACCCCAAAAACCACCTCAGACAACTCGTATTTTTGGGTCATTACTCAACTCCGATATTCACTTTTCATTTTCAGAAAAATTTACTATTCACTATCGTAGTTTGCACTATTCATCATTTAAAAAAAAATCGAGTATTACTTACGCGTAACGAGAGAGTTACATCGCGTACTGAAGAAACATCATTTGGTGCACATCGTATAGACTAGAGTTAGTCTACACATTCCCAGAATCATCAATTTCATATTTGGTCATACACATGTTTGTATATTTATTCATTTATAACTTATTATATAAATATACGCTTTCACACGATTTTTGATGATGAACAATATACCCGATACTCACAACCATAGTTCTAATATATTTTTACACTCATTAAAATATTACAAAAATTCAATTATTATTTTACATGGTGTTCCGAATTCATTTATTATATATATTCTTAAAAATATATATTTATGACAACTTAAGTAATTAAGTACCGATAATTATTTAAACACCCAATACTTATACAAAATACAATTTTATAATTTTTATGACTTTATTACACTCTATTTTGTCCCGCTAAAATTTAATTCTAGTTAACTTAATACCCGAAACAACTATATAATAAATTTTATATTAATAAAATTCAACTCAAGTCAACAAATATCCTACAAAATCTTGTAAAGTCTTGATCCTCCATGCTAGCATTTAATGTAAACCATCTCTCTTTGCTTCTTCTTCTCATTTCACGCCAACACCATGCCACATAAAAAAAATTTACTTACCTTAATTATTAACTATGGTACTATATAATATTTAATTGAGTTATGCTATTTAGACCTACAACACAAGCCTAAATATATACCTAATGCATAAATCACTTGTACAATTACATTAAGTACTTTCTCTTTCTAAATTCCCACAAATCAATTTTTTAAATCAACAAATCAAATCATTAGGTTCATTTGTAGGCATTATTAGTAGGTCCAACAATGAATTTTCTATTTAATTTATCATGCAATACTTTGAATTACTAGATAAGAAGACTTTGAGTCATTTGGTTTAAAAAAAAATACAACTCACTTGTTTCTCTCCATATATTCGGTTGAGCAAGAAAGATAAAGAAGAAAAGCAAATTGGGTTTTATTTGTTTGTTATAATACTTAAGTGTACATTTGGTTAAGGGTTAAAGTATCATTGATTTGGAAGCTTAGTTTGGGTATTACTTGGGTAAATTCTTATTCTATCATATTTCCAGCATCTTCAAGTAAGACTCAAAAATCATTTACATTTCTACTTATTTAGTTTATACATGTCATATGCTTATTGATGTGTTTATTATGTTTCAAGTGCTTATTTTCATCAAATATATTGTTGGTGGTAACAGCGCAGAACATGGTAAGATAATAAATATCAGCAGCAACAATACCACTATGTGGTTACCGGATATCACTTGAAATCGTGTGATCACTTTCCAAAGTAAACTATTCGACCCTAATGCCTGGGTTACACGAATATCTACTTGGGATAAGACCAAATGTAGTTATAGAATTAGGCACAATTCAATAACCCCTACGCTTATAAGTGTTTATGCTTTCAGTTTGTTTCTCCTGATATTATTATTTTCAGTGTATCTTCAAGCTGAAGATGACAATCTCTATTTATAGTAGAGAGCACTCAACACTAATCAATGGACATTATGTGTGATTAACGTCCAATTAATCACCCATAATAAACCTCCATAATCATAGAAATAGTGGTTACATGACCAATTAAACTTGGTCATAAAGCAGTTATAACAGCCAATTGAATGAGTCAAAGCTGTTACAAAATAATTACTGCAACACTACCAGTAGGAACCATTACACTAGCAGCAGGAACCATACACTACCAGCAGGAACCATTACACTAGCAGCAGGAACCATAACACTACCAGTAGGAACCATCAGTTACTACATTATCAGTAGTAACTAATACACTACCAGCACTAACCACTATTGAGTCGAGTCAGTGTGTTCAGGGACCTCATGGGTGTACACTCCGTACCTCCTAACCCAAAACCAGGTGTGAACTAATCCCACAAGTGCACTAAATTTTCCAACAATCCTCCCCAAATTTAGTTCACTTCCTTTCCAAGAAAAACAAACATCAATCAAAACATGTGCATAAATGAAAATATCCTGAGGATTGAATTTCCATCTTAGTAAATTACACGTTCAAATATTCGAGAATCAGGGTGTTCTAAGAATTGAACCCTTCAACCCATTTGAATACCTGAAGATAAAATACACACAAGTTTTCAAACACTTAAAAGCTCCTGACACTATACAAGCCATGTGTCCATATCCAAATTCATAAATGTTGTAAGAGCCAAAAGTCCAAAGCTTCCTGAAGCGGCAAAACTTCAACATTTACATAGGTGGTTCCTCTTTATTCATGCTCCTGCCAAGCACTTTTTCAAAGAAAATTAACCATTAAGAAGTAAAGACCTCATCCTCCTTTCAGCAGGTTCTGAGCACAACCTTGGGATGTATAAAAACATGTGCTCCAGCCCACTGAATGTTCAGCTTTCCACATTGAACTCAGCTCCCAAGTTTCCTTAGGAGGGAGTTGGGTGTCTTAGCATTCAGTGACTAAGTTGGACTTAGACCCATCCCTTTAGCAGATTTTATAACCAAGTCTCTAGCCAAACCATTCGTCAAGTGATCAGCTAAATTTTGTTGAGATCTAGCAAACTCTATAGATACCACCCCATTCATGATAAGCTCACGAATCATGCTATATCTGACACCTAAGTGTGTAGACTTACCATTGTACATCTGGCTATAAGCCTTAGCCAATGTAGTTGCACTATCACAACGGATAGAAATAGGTGCTATAGGTTTAGGCCACAATGGAATCTCAAGAAGCAAGTTTTTCAACCATTTAGCTTCTTTACCAGCAGCTGCTAAGGCCACAAATTCAAATTCCATTGTTGAACTGGTGATGCAAGTTTGCTTCTTGGATGCCCAAGAAATTGCACCTCCACCAAGTAGGAATACCCAGCCACTGGTAGACGAATTGTCTTCAGTGTTACTGATCCAACTTGCATTAGTGTATCCTTCCAATCCTGAAGGATAACCAGTATATGAGAGACTATAATCCATAGTTCTCTTCAAATACTTCAGTACCCTCTGAACTACTTGCCAGTGATGAGCACTAGGATTACTAGTATACCTGCTTAATTTTCCCACTGCAAAACCAATATCAGGTATTGTACAAGTCATGGCATACATCAAGTAGCCAATTACCCTAGAATACTCAAGTTGAGATACAACCTTGCCATTATTAGGCCTTAGCTTCTCACAAGTATCCATAGGTGTACTCACTGGAGTACAATCAAAGTAATTAAATTTCCTCAACACCTTCTCAATATAATGAGACTGAGAGATAGAAATTCTTTCACTTTCATGTTTAATCCTTATACCAAGGATAACATCAGCCTCCCCCATGTCCTTCATGGAGAACCTTGATGACAAAAAATCCTTTGTCAAGTCAACTTGATTTTGGTCAGTGCCAAAGATCAACATGTCATCAACATATAGACAAATGATGACTCCTTTACCAGTTTCATCAAATTTACTATATACACATTTGTCAGCTTGGTTAAGAACATAACCAACAGACAAAACCACTTCATCAAATTATTGATGCCATTGCTTAGGTGCCTGCTTCAGTCCATAAAGAGACTTAATCAGTTTACACACCTTGTTTTCATTGCCAAGCATGATGAAGCCCTAAGGTTGGTTCATATAAACCTCCTCTTCCAATTCACCATTCAAGAAATCTATCTTCACATCCATCTGATAAATAATCAGATTGTGAATTGATGCCAAAGCAATCAGCAGTCTTATGGTACTGATACGAGCCACAGGGGCATAAGTATCAAAATAGTCTATTCCTGACTTTTGTTTAAAGCCCTCAATGACTAGTCTAGCCTTGAACTTTTCAATAGTTCCATCTACCTTCATTTTCCTTTTGAAAATCCATTTGCAACCCAAAGGTTTGCAACCTGGTGGTAGATCAGCCAACACCCAAGTGTTGTTGCCCATGATGGAATCCATCTCATCATTGATTGCTTCTTTCCAGAAAGCAATATCCTGGGACTTCATTGCTTCTTCAAATGTCTTGGGATCATCCTCAACAATGAAGCAATAGGAGTATTGGTCAGAGACCTCATCCCTTGTTCCTTCAACCAAGTATAGTTGAAACTCAGGTCCAAATGACTTTGGAGTCCTGACCCTTTTTCTCTTCATGAGCATAGGTTCAGGTTGTTGAACAACAACCTCATCAGGGACCACTGATGGTTCTTCATCAGGGACCTCTGATACACCAGTGTCTTGAGTTCCATTAGGAATCCTCTTGGTCTAGGGACTGATGAGAATCTATTCTCATCAAAGTTTGCATCCCTTGATTCAATTATGGAGTTAATTGAAACTGATTCATTAGGTTCAATAACATAGAACCTAAAAGCCTTAGAATGCTCAGCATATCCAACAAAGATGCAGTCAATGCCTCTTTCACCCAAAGTTTTCAACTTTGGATCAGGGAGTCTTACAACAACCCTACAACCCCAAACCCTGAGATAGTTCAGGTTGGGTTTCCTTTTAGTCCAGAGTTCATAAGGGGTAACCTTGTTCCTTTTGTTGGGAACTCTATTTAGTAAATAGCAAGCTGTTAACATAGCTTCACCCCAGAACCCTTGACTCAGTCCTGAATAGGACAACATGGAATTAACCATCTCCTTCAGCACCCTGTTTTTCCTTTCAGAAATGCCATTTTGCTAAGGAGTATAAGGGGCAGTCGTTTCATGGATTATACCAACAGACTAAAAATACAGAGTATCCATGTACTCACCTCCCCTATCAGTCCTTAATCTTTTGATCAAAGACCCAAGTTGTAATTCAACTTCAGTTTTAAACACTTTGAATTTATCTAATGCTTCATCCTTAGTATGTAAAAGATAGACATAACAAAACCTAGAAGCATCATCAATAAATGTCACAAAGTACTTCTTATTCCCCAAAGAAGGAGTGGCATGCAAATCACACAGGTCACTGTGTATTAGCTCCAAGAGCTTAGTCTCCCGATTAACACCCTGAAAAGGTTTCTTGGTTATCTTGGTCAACATGCAAGTTTTACACTTTTCAGTGTCCATGTCAAATGTTGGGATTAACCCATCCTTAGACATATCTTGCATCCTTTTATAGTGTACATGGCCAAGTCTAGCATGCCAAAGGGTAGAGTCAGTCAGGTCAGTGGTGGTCACAAAGGCTGAATTAACACTATCAGGGACAATATTAAGCCTGAACATTTGGTTACACAAATAGCCAAAACCAATAAAAACACCATATTTAGACAAGACAAATTTATCAGATTCAATAACTTGTTTATATCCATGATTATTCAAAACACTACTTGAAACCAAGTTTTTCCTTATATCAGGAACATGAATAACATTAAACAAAGTTACAATCTTTCCATAACTAAACCTAAGGTCTACACAACCACAACCATGCACCAAGGCTGTTGACTCATTTCCCATGTGAAGAATAGAACCATCATTCAGTGACTCATAAGTCTTGAACCAGCTTCTATCTTTGCACACATGGACTGTTGCACCAGAGTCAACCGACCACGCAACATCATCATCCTACACATAATAAGATTCAGATACATATGTAACATAATAAATCTGAAAAGACTTACTAAACATATTTTGACCTTTTAGTGAGTTGGTTGAACCACCACTCCCTGAACCATTAGTGCCTGCTCCATTGTGTTACCACCAACTTTAACACCCTTGCAGTCCCTTTTAATGTGACCAGTTTTGCCACATTTCCAACAAGTAGGTGTGGCCTTCTTGTTAGGATATGCCCTTGTGTTGTCATGATATTTGTGTTTGCCTTTGTTGTCATTGTACCTGGTGGAGTTGTTATGCTCTACCATATTGACAACAGATGCACCAGCAGCATTGCTACTCTTTGGCTTGTCATTATCCTGCACCTTGAGAGATTCCTCAATGCGTAGATGACTGCCCAACTCAACCAGAGTTAACTCCTCTTTCTTATGTTTCAAGGTATGCTTGAAATCTTTCCAAGAAGGAGGAAGTTTACCAATAACACAAGAGACTGAAATAGCCTCATCCATGTGCATATTATGTTGTGTAAACCTTCCAAGTATTCCAAGAAGTTCATTGTATTGCTCCATAACTGGTCTTGAATCAATCATTTTGTAATTTGTGAAATTACTAACAAGGAACTTCTTACTTGATGCATCCTCAGCCATATATTTGGCATCCAAGGAATCCCACAGTTCTTTGGAAGATTCAATGTTCTGATAAATGTCAAATAGAGAATCAGACATACCATTGAGAATTTGACCTCTGCAAATGTAGTCATCATTCTCCCATTTGCTCCTCCTCCTGATCTGCTCCACAGTAGCATCATCCCCATCATCAGGAATAGGAGTGGTTAGCACATACACCACACTCATGCTTGACAGCAAGAAGTGCATATTCTTCTGCCACCTCCTAAAGTCCACCCCTTCAAACTTATCAAGCTTGGAAAAGTTTGAAGCCATGTGTTTCATTGCAGCAGCAGCCATTGGTTTCATTGCAGCAGCAGCCATTGATTATCACAAATAGTTTACTTTGATTGTTGGTGGTAACAGCCCAGAACAGGGTAAGATAATCAAAGTCAGCAGCAACAATACCACTATGTGGTTACCGGATATCAATTGGAATCGTGTGATCACTTTCCAAAGTAAACTATTCGACCATAATGCCTGGGTTACACGAATATCTACTTGGGATAAGACCAAATGTAGTTATAGAATTAGGCACAATTCGATAACCCCTACGCTTATAAGTGTTTATGCTTTCAGTTTGTTTCTCCTGATATTATTCTTTTCAGTGTATCTTCAAGCTGAAGATGACAATCTCTATTTATAGTAGAGAGCACTCAACACTAATCAATAGACATTATGTGTGATTAACGGCCAATTAATCACCCATAATAAACCTCCATAATCATAGAAATAGTGGTTACATGACCAATTAAACGTGGTCATAAAGCAGTCATAACAGCCAATTGAATGAGTCAAAGCTGTTACAAAGGAACCATCAGTTACTATATTATCAGTAGTAACTAATACACTACCAGTACTAACCACTATTAAGTTGAGTCAGGGTGTTCAGTGACCTCATGGGTGTACACTCCGTACCTCCTAACCCAAAACCAGGTGTGAACTAATCCCACAAGTACACTAAATTTTCCAACATATATCACCCTTTTCATGTTTGTAAATTTTATGTTGAAATCAAGTTATTTTATGTTTTATAAAATATTGGATGAGAAAAATGAATATAAGCCTTGAGCAATTTTTACTTTGACTTATAGATTCTATCGTTAAATATATGTTTATATAAATCTATAAATTCCACAAAAAGGTGTAGATTGGCGGGAACACCCTGACCCCGGATGTCTTTTGGCACCAGCCATTGTCCATCCCACAAGGAATAGCTCCGGCAACTCTCCTGGCCTAGTGGGGCACAAACAGGAGTGAGCACGAGCCAAGACTCGGACCCTGAGATCTTATTCCACAAAGTCTCTCCAGTGTGCCCATAGGTTTTGCGGAGGTGGGTACCTATATGAAGCAAATGCCAAGGATGAGACTTGAACTTGGGTCTATTGACTCAAGCACAAGTGCTCCAACCATTGGACTAATGCTCTATTGGTGTATAAATCTATAAATGTTTTATTTGATTTTTGTCATATATCCTAGATCTACATTTTTATCACATGTCATGAGTATTTTGAGCTATATATTTGTTGGAAATTGGTGGAAGAGTTTAGGATAGATTTGGAGTTGATTAAAGGGCTTTTAGTTTAAGAAAAATGGATATTTTAAAATATGCGCGGAAACGCTGCCGAAATTTCTAATTTTTGGAAAATCAAATTATTTTTACAAGTTTTAATCAAAAAAATGGAAAATAGATTTTAAAACGAAAACGTGGTCATTTGAATTGATCAAAACGGATTTGTAACGAATAAGATACGAGTTTTCTAAATATATTATCGACAACTATTTTCAGAAAATTAAATAGTGTGCTGTCCAGATTTTCATCATGGTAAAACCAAGCTTTAAAAGATAAACCGAGTCCTCAAAACTTGAAAATGTTGTAGTATACTTAAATACCTTCGCGAGGATAGGTAAAACTTTGAAAACGGAGTTAAAATGAGGGAGTTTTGACACTTTTAATTTTTGGTCGAAAACTATATAAAAACACTATTCACAGCTTTTTACCAAAAGCTGTCAGAAATCTTAAATGTTATTTTTGGAGGTCTTAACAATCGTTTCAGGAAAAACGGACTAAATAAACGAAGTAGCGTTTTATGAATATATTTTGGTCGAGTCCGAAACTTTTCAAAATATATATTATCGAAACTTTCATATCGTAGTTACAATACGTACTTACTAAAAGTCCAAAAATATTATATATTGGCTATCAATAAGAATTATTAAGTACCATTATATTTTATAACTAAGTTTACAATCAAACATGTAGGGGTGATATAACTTTCATAAATTGCATACACGACATTATTGCATTAGCTAAAACACATTATTACTTTAGGTTGCGGCTAAAGTATCGCGCATCGTTTCCTGTGCACACTTACTTGTAACGTATTACTTATTGCTTGAGGTGAGTAATCACAATCTCCTTTTTACTGTTTTTACTATATTTTGGGGTGGAATGCATGAATCATACTCGAACTAAATTGATTACTATTTTTTTATGAACTCTTTTGACTTGAACTTTTGAACTTGAATCAAACCCTTAAACTTAATTACGAACTTATGACATGTTTTGATCTTAATGAACCGTACTATGACCTAAAATTCTCGCCATTTTCGGTGAAGCGTTCTTGACCTAAAGTCTCGCCTTATTGGTGGAGCGTGCAGAGTCTCCCATGTTCGGAGCGTTCTTAATTGTATATAATAGTTGTATGATGTATTGTTCGTACAATCGCATTATTAGTCTCCTATCAGTAGGTAGTATGGATAGCGCTATTAGAGGTCGGCCAACCTCTCGTTCACTATGTTACGGGACGCATATTATTTATTCTAGGGGCTTTTTCTGACATACATTATTATATACGTGGTGCTATATTGTGAACTATTATGACAACGTATACTTGACTACCAAACATACTACTTTTATGCAGTTGGTTGTGAACACATAGGTTACAAGTCTTGTATGGGCGGGACTTGCAACTGAATGGATTGACAATACCTTTGCCTTGTGGACTATTCTCAATGACCAAAAAAAAATTTAGACTCTCTCTTAAAAGTTTTCATATTATATAAAACGTGTGTACTCACCAACTATTTTCATAGTTGACCCGTTTTCTCTCATGCATTTCAGGTGATCGTCAGTAAGCTTTTCTTCAAGGTCTTTACATAATGAAGATTTTACATGTCACTACTAATCATTATGTATTAAAACGCAATCTTTGGGAACTAAACTTTATATTTTAATTGCCGATGTCGGCTAAACTAATATTGTAATGATGTATTCTTTCCTTTAACTCTTAAACGTTGGTATGTTTTATTATCTTATGCTTGTGTTCTTTTCCAGTTACACCTCGTGTTTCCGCCTTCGGCGGGGTGTGACACCACCTTATAAGTGGGACCCTTTCGCTTGACAATGGTAAACCAATCATTCGATACCTGCTTAGTAGTTCCCGAAACCGGACCTTTGCCTTTTCCAACCGTATTAACTACACATTTTGATGTATCTTTGGGACACTCATCAAGAAGGTAACAATATAACAAACATGTACTACATCGAGGGGGTCTCATTCGTATTCAATGTGAATAATTTCTTTTGTATATCCACTTCCCTTAAGTTTAGGAACAACCAACATTTGGGTAAAGGGGAGTAATCCTGCACCCTGGTAAATATATTAACCAAAAACGTTTAAGTAGAATGGATATGAGTGAAATCCCATATTTCAGCCCGTTACATAGGCATAAAGCTTACATAACAAGATACTACCTATTTTCTAAACAAGAAAACAAACCACTACTCAAATGATAACATAGGACATAACGAAAGAAAATTACTTCCTAGGTCCTTGAAGCTTGGTGCCATACATGGCATTAAAGGCATCCAAATTCCCTGGAAGATCAGAAACCTGCTTCGCATAGTCATTGTAGTCATAGTCATCATACTCATCTTCAAACTCTTGGCCACCACCGAATAGATTAGCAGACTCATCAAATGGGTTAGCAACCACCTCATCTTCAGAATCAGACACAACGATCTCTCCCACTTTAGAAAAAGGGTTAACTCTCTTAGTAGAAGAGGCGGGCGGAATACAAGAATCACTAGTCTTAGGAGCCACTCCCGACTCCATCTCTTTCAAATCACTCACAAGGGGTTCTTGTGATAGAGTACCTGTCTTAGTAGACTTATCTTCATTAACTTCCATTGTACGACCAGAATCCACATCCTCGTTGGTGTCATTAGAAGGAATATTAAGAGCATCAAACTGATTAGATGTAGAGATCTTTGTTCCACTCGAACTAGCCACATCAGAAGCATTTTTCTTATTGACTTCCACTTTCTTAGGTTCAGGAGGAGTATTTTTTGGTTGATATTGAAACTGCTTACCCACAACAGGTTTAGTAAACCCTCCTTGACCCGGAATAGTAGAACCACCTTGCTTTCCCTTCTTCTTATTATTGACCATCTTGAAACCATCATTAACACGCTTAGTAGGCTGAGCAGGAGGTTCAACAACTTTAGGACATTCAATAAGAGTATGACCAAAAATCATACATTTATCACAATGAGGTGGTTTCCACTCGTATTCAACCCGTATCTTCTCAATAGTCGAACCCGACCTATCAAGTAACGGTATCTCAACAGTAAGGCTGTCCCTAAGCACCTCATCCGACTTCACTTCAATCATGCATCTAGCAAAACTACTACGGTCCCCACGAGTCCTTGCACATTTGGCTAGTAAAAGCATCTAACCTTTTGGGCGTTCCTATCAATGTGGCAAGGAGACTAAGGCCATCATCAGAAAACATAGCAAGAGGAACATCATGAAATTTAACCCACACTGGGATGTTGGTCAAATCCTCTTTAAGTAAGTTGGTGTTCAATGTCCATGGTTTAAGAATAATAGGTACATTTCTAATCAACCAAGGACCGTTTTCAAGAACATCATCAACACCTTTCTTCGAATTGAACTTAAAGAAGAAGAACCCCTTTGCATTCATCATTACCTTTTGTATACCAAACTTAGCCCACGCATTGCGTACAAAGTAATCAACAACAGGAAAAGCAAGGCGTTGACCAAGGAAATACCCATACAAAGTATTCTCAAACCTAGTGTTCACCTCTTCAACCACTTTCATCGAGACAGAAAGATCCACACCATTAGCTTTCTTACTACACTCCAACCTACGACAGTTTGACGTGTGTTTCTTTGGTTCAGTAGAAGTAACACCAGCATACGATGAAGAAGGTTGTTTCAAACCAACCTTCTCAATACCAACCGCCCCATGTGCATTCTTATCAACCTTATCATTAGCATTATTAAGGCCATTAACATTAGAAGGCATAGGACCACTGGTATCTTGAGGAGGTTTCGAATAATAACCAATAGCAGTAAGCATCTCCTCTAACTCCTTCTGTGACTGCGGCACCTTAAGATGCTCAAATGGATTAGCCCCAGTAGAAGTAGTAGCATCCACTGTCACGGCAGGTTTTAATGGTTGCCCATCGTCACCCACAAAAACAAGTTTTCCCTCAAAGATTTGTTTTTCAATAGCACGAATTCTCAATAAAGTATCATGACCCTCAGGCGTGTCATGACTAGGTGCGTCATGACTAGGGCTTGAATCAAGTGAAACCGGCTCCACTTGTCCATCATGATCCCTCGATGCGTCATGACTAGGGCTAGAACCAAGTGGAATCGGATCCACTTGTGCATTGGTAAAAACAACTTCCGCATCCCCACCACTTTCACCATTCAACTTAGTAGCAGAAGACGAATCCGCTAATTCGTCCATATTGACCACCGGAAGTGGCATATTCACATTCATCTTCTCTCCCAAACTCGACATCGAACAACCCAAGAAAACTCCCAAAACCAGGCAAACCACGTAAAAACCAGAAGACTCGCACTTCAATTGGGTAAAACCCTAGTTTAAAAACTAGGGTTTCGTAAACAGTGAATCACAAGAATTAAGTCATGATATGTGTCGATAGAATGCAGTTATACGATAATGTTACCTTTGTCGCTATGTTCAATGCAACCTCCAAATCAAATAAATAAAAGGTAGAAATAACTGGAATAAAAAAACCTAAAAACCAATTCCCTAGACGAAAAGCACAAAAAACTATTAAAACAATGCTAGACAGAATCGTTGAATAGTTTATTTGTGAAAGTCGAAAGAGAGATACGATTTAGGGATATGGAGTCGCCAGTTTCGCCAAGCTAGGGAGAGTTTTTAGGGATATGATTTTTTTAGTTTTTTTTGGAACAACCAACATTAGAGTATCATGAAACTCATTAGACACATTAACTTCAATCAAAGCTCTAGCATAGCTACTCCTCCCCCATGATTCCAGACACATCTTATTAGTATATGAGTCAAGAAGCTTATGAGTACCAATCTTGGAAGCAATCAAGCTCAGCCCATCTCAAGTATAAGCTCACCCATACTGGGACACAAGAAAAATCTTCTTTCAAAAGACTTATCTCGGTGACCATTTGTTAAGAAAAATTGGAACTCCACGGTTCATCCATGGACCATCCCGTAGAACAGATTTGGTGCCCTGAATAAATGAGAACTTAAAGAAGAAAACCGTTATCGTTCATCGTAACTTTCTCGATTCAATATTTAACCTAATTGTTGCGCACAAACCAGTCAACCACGGGAAACACAAGTCTCTTACCAATAAAATACCCATGTATCGAATTCATCAACCGCTCATTAACCTCAAGGACCGAAGCAAGAGCTAAATCAACATCATAATTTGCATGCTTAAGTATGTTATCATCAATTTTTTGAAAATTATCCCTAGTAGCCGTAGGATTGAATTTTGAAGCATATGTCTAAGGGATATCCACATTGGACTTATTTCCAACATCGCGCATAGCCTCATCAAAACTTTTACACGCATCCATGGTAATTTTATCCTTGCTATTTAGTTTGACATTAACAACAGGAGTATCACTCTTATTAATCTCATTACCAACAACATCATCACATACCTGATTAGAAGCATGAACATCATTACCCATGTTAAAAGCAGGTTCGTATATTCCAACCCCATCATCTAAACTAGAATTAACAAAGACCTGGTCAAAGCCATGCATGCAAACACCACGTTTATGAAAACCAAGTTTTTGAGAACTTGTATACCCCTTCGAACCAGCAATATCAAATGCAGCAACAGATTGAAAGCACGCCTTGTTCGCATGATTCGAGTAAGCCTCATTATTACGTGTCGTCTCTATTGTAACAGGTTCACTCACAGTAGTCGTTTCAACCTGATTTTCCACGACTAGTATCGTTAGAATGTGGCATAACGTTGTCACACGTCGATTGACTATCGCTTGTAACACCAACAGGAGCTAACTCAGACAGAGTTGGGAAATCAGACGTCAAAGATGCATCAGCTTAACATTATTCGAGTCATTCTCCTTTTTATTTTTTTCACCTATCCCACCCGAATCCAAGAAACCCTTGATCATTGACCCTCAAACCAACATCTATACCATACATCGACCAGATTCAAAAAACAACGAACACCACAACAACCCTAGACACAATATTATTTAGGGTTTAAGCCTCCTTTATGTTATTAGTGTCGTCTAGGGTTAAAAAAAACGATACAATATAATCAGTATGAGCCCAGAATCACTCATGCACGATTAAACACAGTCGAATTATTGAAACCCTAGATCGGTAGAAAATCCCAATCACACAGCAATAACCTAAAGGCTAAAGACTGATAGACAAAGGCTCAGGACCAATATAGGGTAAGGATATCAAAAAAAGATTGTTTAATGCAAGCACGAATCAACAATAATGAAAAGGCAATTATCAAAAAAGAACCAGATGAAGTATTGTGTTTTTTCTTCTTGTCGCCACTTATATAAAGAATTTTCTAGGTTTTTTTTACATCCTCGTTTGTCTACCAATATAAAGAGAATATTGGTTGGAGTAAATATTACAGAGTATCAATTTTATATTAATTATCACGTTAAAGAAGAGAAATTACTCTCAACCTTGAACTCTTCATTATCTATGATCGTATCAAAAACTCAGAGTTCACTTGCAAACTTTACTACTTGTTTGCGTTTACTTTATCAAAAAAGCTAACTTATTGTCATTTCAATAAAGTGTTTTATTTGATAAAACACTTTGTAATTCTTGATTCATTATGATAAAAAATTATACATTAAAAAGTTTATCTTGTGTTTCTATGCTTTAAACTTCTTTTATCGTTACTCACAAAACTTTTAAAGAACTACAACGTCAATAGTAATTAGTAACAAATTAATATTGTCATTTAGTCGACTCGGTTAACTCATTTAGACATTCTTTTACCAGAAGGCAATCTTTTGCGAGATCAAAGTCAATCCGTGTTTCGATAGTAGGAGCAGAACTTAAAGACGGGCACATTAGTGCTCTACCAGAAGAAGAAGGGAACATTTGTCATAAAATGAATGAATCCATATCATATTATTATCCTCTAACCTTGGCTTTGTAATATTATATCAAAAAACAAGTTTAATGCATACCTAGCATGTTACATTAATTTATCATTATTATTATATAAAAACTTAAACATCGATACGTATCATCTACTTTGACGATTCATCAAAGCCGGTCCAATATATAACTGATATAAGATTTTCAAGAATTGCATATATTTATTTAATCAAGAGCTGATTAGGAAGGCAAGAACTAATTAAGGAAGAAACCAGCAGCTGGTGACGTATGAGTTGCGTATTACTACATATACTCCGTATCTGTTAGTTTTTGTTTAAATAAATGGAAAATGATTTGGAAACCTAATTATTTGGTTTAAAAACATGCCTAAACATATGTGGCATGATTCTGATAGTTTGTGAAAAAATGGGTCCCCTGACTGCAGCCATCAGGATAATATAAATACACGATATACTCTTAAATCAAAACTAGTACTGCAACATGACTTCCACTGCAATTTTTATACTCACATTTTCATTAAAGAAGGTAGAAAAAAGAAAAATGCTACAACGTGATATCACAAGATGAATTTGGATCACCAATCTAATTGAATAAATTGAGTTTAATGTAGAAACAAGAGGAAATACTAAAATTATATTATCATATTCAACTTAATTAATTCAATGCAAGAAATTAAATAAGAGCAAAAAAATAAAACCCTAAATGCTAAACGGGTTCAAACCAAAGGGCTTTGGGCTTTGTTAAACTAACATCCTATTTCAAACTTAGCTGTAAACATTAAAAGTTTGTCAAACAAAAAATAAAATAAAACTGAAAAACAAACGAAAAGCGGAATATTCCAGAATGCAAACTTAGTGTTAGACGAAGTTTCAATTCGATGCAAACCAAAATTTAACACGGCGACAACAATCAATTCTGAAACAGACGGACCAAAGTAAACACAAAACCAAAACCATAATCAGAGTGAGCAACACAAATACGTAGATGAACGAGAATAGAAAAGATAGACAGAGCGGATTCAGACAGACATATGCAAATTCAGACAAGCAGATGCAGATCGAAACTAGGCGGAACCAGATGCACAACCGCGTGTGAAATCAGACAGACATATGCAGATTCAAATAGGCAAATTTAGACATATAGATGCATATTCAGATTCAGGCAGGTGCAGACAATTGCAGATAAAGCATATGCAGGCAGACAGAACCAGGCATATGTAGAACCAAGGCATGGTGGAGTTCAGACAGATGCAGAACCAAACAAAACCAGATGAAATCAGACAGCTGCAGAGTTAAAAAAACCATCCTACGACTTCAAACCACGGGTACAAACATATTAACCCAAACATCAAAATACGGCACTAGATATTTGTGACCCACCAACTTAATACAAATAACAATTCTTGAAAACCCATTAACTGTTTCAAAGAGCAAATACCGGTGCAACAAATTGTAACGAGATTCGAGAAATGAGATCTGAGTGTTGTTGGAAAATTTTGGTCGAAATTGCATTTTCACCAATTGTAATGTGAATGGGATATCGATCTCAAACTGTGGTGTCTAAAACGAAATGGTGTAAACTTTGAAAGTGTCAAAGTTGAAACAACATATTAATGGTCGGTTAATTACTGATTAATATTTCGATTAATGACATGGTTTATGGTTGTTGATAATATAATAACTATGACCATTACTCGAAATTAAATCAGTTTTATGGTAGTTAATTGCATATTAACTATGACCGTTTTTTGATTCACCTATATAATCTAGCTATATGTGATCATTGAAAATACGACAGAAAGTAGCACCACACTAAGATAACACTTACAAATGTTCGCTTTTGGGTTTTCTTTTGTTTCCATGCGAATCACAACCTTGTCCAATGAAAATTTCAGGCATAACGTCAAGTCCGGCAGTACAATTGCTTCGATTGTTGTACCCTGGGAAATAGACGCCAAATAGGTGGCGAATCTGTTTTAAGGGAAGCGTGCCAAACACGTGCCTCAATCATGTTCTTGCATTCCGTTACATCTCACAAATCTGGTTTGTTATTGCTTTTTGATTTATACATTTTCTTATTGTATTGTTTCTACTTTGATTACGCATGACAGTTCATACAACAAACTTAAAACATATTCTTCTCATGTGTTTATATCAGAGAATAACAATAGGATTTATTGAAGTAAGAAAATGTTATTCAATAATTGATTTTATAAAGAAAAAGAAAATAAACATTTATGTACTATTATTGTAAGAGTTTCTTTGACTGTGGTTTTGAAAGCACAACCGATTGGAAAGCGTTTTGGTTTGACAACAAAGATCACATATTATTTAGAGTGCTGATGAGTTATATTGGAAATTTTTTATTAGTGAAAGAAAAATAAAATAAAATAAGTACATTTGATAGTGATGGCTGCGAATGTAGTAGTAGCTAATGCACAAGTTCTAAACTAGAAAAAATATTGCTACTTGCTATTGATTGTTTATCTTGTGTTAAAGTTTTGAAGCATGAATTTGCTTTTCTACCATTAGTTATTAATTATTTGTTTGTGGTCATTTGGAAACGAGTATACCTTGTATATTTGCATGAAATTTACATGTGTTGTAGATTTGTTATGGCACATGGCTATGGAGTTTTTACAATAATCTCTTAAGAAATATGCGCAATTATATTGATAAAGATTGACACCTAACTTTGTTTCTCCTTTTAATCTTGGTTTTCCACAAAGGAAAAGGATATTGGTAGCTTTTGCAATTTTTTCTAGAATATTTGAGTATTGTACCTGAATGATTTTCAAAGCTTTTAAGCATTTGATTGATAAATTTCTGTAAAAGCTTTTATCAAATCAGTATTCTATAAGTGGTGGATCGTAATGGGTCATGATGGCCAAGTTTTAATATTAGTCCAAACACTTTCATTCCAATCAGTCATATCTAATCAGTTTCTATCCAAACAACCTGTGTGCAAAAGTTTGTAGCTAATTGGTACTGATTTTGAGGCTGTTTTACAGAGATTTTGTGCTTGTTGGTGGTGAACTTCATGTTTATCTTATACAGATTGAGGTTGTTTTGCACATAATTTTGTGACTAATACAAACAGAAACTTGAGGCTGCTTGAATAGTGACTTAAAAGGCTAATTGGTTGCTATATATATAGATATATATATATATATATATATATATATATATATATATATATATATATATATATATATATATATATATATATATATATATATATTTGTGCATAAAACCTTTTCCTAAAGGGTTGTTTGGTTGCTGAAATTTCTGGGCAGAAAAGTGATGTTAAAGCGTTGTTTTGTTGCTGAAATTTTGTGCTGGAAATTGTTTGTTGAAAGGGTTGTTTGGTGCTGAATTTTTGTGTGTGCAGAAAAGTGACTTTATAGGGTTGTTTGGACTGCTGGTTTTTGTGCAGTATAAGGGTCTTTGGTTGCTAAATTTTATGCAGAAAAAAAGCCTCCTTTAGTTGCTGATTTTCTGTAGAAAATTGGCATATTAGTTGCTGATTTTTTTTGCAGAAACTTGGTTATTTGGTTGCTGAATTTTGTGCATAAAAAAATACCTTTAAAAGGGTATTTGGTTATAAAATTTTATGTAGAAAATTGGCGTTTTGGTGATCAAGTTTTATGCAGAAAATGATTTCTTGGCTACTGAAATTGTGTGCAGCAAAGTGATGTTAACGGGCTGTTTGATTTCCGTAATTTTTGCGTGTGCAGACAAATGTGGTAAGCGACTGTTTGGACACAAAAGCAGCTTTAAGTATTTTGGTTGCACATAATCACTTTTTGGGACTTTTGCACATAAATAGTCATGGTGTTGTTTGGTTCAATGGTACTGGCTTAGTACTATGACAATATACAAGTCACTTGATTTTGTATCGAGTATTGAGAGAGTTTGGATGTTGCAAATATTCGGTTGTGAATATTTTTGCAAATAATCAAACGAGTTGCTATACTAAAATAAATAAATGCTTACGAGTTGTTGCAACTATTGTTGAAATTAATCTAAGTTTGTCATTTCGGAAGAAATGCCGAAATGCTACGGATTCTTGGTATCAACATTGTGTCGATAAAGTTCGCATATGTGTAGAATAAAAGATGGCAACAAATTACATTGTTTTGCAACTAATGTAATTGTAGTAATGGTCATCAAAGTGAGATATATACGTTCATTCGTTTATGAGACGTATATTTATTGGATGTAATTATTACAAATCCATAATATGTGATTATATTCACATGATTACATGCAATCATATGCGATTATATAATCACAAATGAATATGGATGACGTGTGTGTGAGACTTACACAAACACAATTTTGAGATACACCTAAAACATGTGGTTTAAGGTGGTGATTGAATCTCGTAACTAATTTGTCTTATAAAAGAATGTTAGTAGACGAAGCAATGAATAATCAGAATGATGCATCTTCTGCTCATGTGCTTGATTCCTTGGCCTATAGCATGCTAGACATGGAATTTGTTAATTATGATATGGAAAATAATTAACGTGAAACATTCAAAGAGTGTATACACAAATGTGAAATTTGTGTGGTGACAAATTACTAATGTTATTGATATCATACACTAAAAAGAGTATCTTTTAAACGAGATAAAAGTTGAAAAGGAGAACTTTTCTACAATATTCTTGAGATAGGTTCAATGTGGGGGATTTCGGCCCAGCTAGAGTTCAAATGACACCAATCAAAATCTATTCAAAATAGAGATGGAGGTGTTACCCATTTGAAATACTCATTAATTATTGGTAGAACCACAGTTACGGTTTAGAGCAAAACGTAACAACTATTTGATGGGTAATTAATGTTATTAATGACCATTTGATTTCAAATCTTTGAGTGGCTATGTATACACTTTTGAAATGACCACTATATTTTGGATGTCTTCTGGACATAAAATATAGCTAGGTCCACGACGAATTCTAATTTTATCGCGATAGATAAATTTGGATAAGAGACAATATGTCTACGGTTAATATAAATTGACACACCAACACTCCAGAATGGTAGTTGTATACAATGTGGTAGCTATTAAAGAATTGGCAGAGCCGATATCACAATGTATAATGGTGAGTCAAGATATTATGTCAATACGACAACTACTCTCAACGTAAATTATTACTTTTGACAATGTGAAGTCAAATGATAATAACGCGGATCCACTTATAAAAGGCTTAATCAGAGAGTGAGTTACCAAGTCGTGTGGAGGAATGAGACTGAAGCCCCGGAAAAGTTTATATGAAGGAAAACCTAACCCAGCTGACTGGAGATCCCATGATCTGGGTTCAATAGGACAACCTAATTATATAAACAGAGGGAGGTCACTGTGGGGGAGTTATCAATTATCCGTCCATTTAAGGGAGTTAATAAACTTCCTAGTCCATTCCTATATCAGTGACAATATGAGGATAAGCTAACCGCTTTTAATGATTCGATTGGAATCACCTATGTGAGAGAGAAGTGGGGTCGCTTCGAAGGGAAATGTGTGGGGCGCAATTCCTAAAAGCTTTCGCAGAACCAGGCTAGTGTTCATGACCATAACGAACACAACTATGAGGATTTGACTATGTCAGGGAGAGTCTTGTGTGAACTTATATTGTCGTCTATATAAATAGCAGATCAGTTCAAAGACATCGCGTTCTACTGGCAGCTAGTAGGCTAAGTATATTTCACAAGGGAAGGTTCAAAGGGTAACACATACCTATCCTATGCAGGATTCAACTGTTGAAATTTTCATTGGAAATTTGCGTGTTTTCGAATCGATCTCCATTCATGTGGGGGATTGTTGTAAAATTTTGGTCGAAATTGCATTTTCACCAATTGTAATGTGAATGGGATATCGATCTCAAACTGTGGTGTCTAAAACGAAATGGTGTAAACTTTGAAAGTGTCAAAGTTGAAACAACATATTAATGGTCGGTTAATTACTGATTAATATTTCGATTAATGACATGGTTTATGGTTGTTGATAATATAATAACTATGACCATTACTCGAAATTAAATCAGTTTTATGGTAGTTAATTGCATATTAACTATGACCTTTTTTGATTCACCTATATAATCTAGCTATATGTGATCATTGAAAATACGACAGAAAGTAGCACCACACTAAGATAACACTTACAAATGTTCGCTTTTGGGTTTTCTTTTGTTTCCATGCGAATCACAACCTTGTCCAATGAAAATTTCAGGCATAACGTCAAGTCCGGCAGTACAACTGCTTCGATTGTTGTACCCTGGGAAATAGACGCCAAATAAGTGGCAAATCTGTTTTAAGGGAAGCGTGTCAAACACGTGCCTCAATCATGTTCTTGCATTCCGTTACATCTCACAAATCTGGTTTGTTATTGCTTTTTGATTAATACATTTTCTTATTGTATTGTTTCTACTTTGATTACGCATGATAGTTCATGCAACAAGTGTTACATCCAGTTTTCCAATAAACAAGAATTATCATGTTCATGCATGAAATAAATACAACTGGCATACTACAATTCATCATCCAATGAAAACTTACCATTTAAGTTTTTGACTAGTACATTTACTTCGAACGCCAAACATTCACCGACAAGGACCAAGCGAATAGATTTTTTTTTTTTTTTTTTTTTTTTTTTTTTTTTTCGTGCAAATCCAACATCAAGGACGAACAACTTTTTTTTTAGCTCTTGATACTATGTCAAAACCAGAGGGGCTAAAATGATATTATCATATTCAAATAAACTAATACTATCTCCGTCCTAAAATTATAGTCCCCGTTTGACTATTTGTCTTTCCTTTTCAACTTTGACCTTTAATATTTTAATTTGTGTTATACAATAATTGATAAAACTTATATCAATGAAAATACATTTAAAAACCCAATGAATTCATATATATTGCATCAAGTATTATATAACACAAACAAAAATACTCAAAGTCAAAGTTATAATAGAAAGACCAAAAAAGTCAAAAAAGAACTATAATTTTGGGACGGATGGAGTACAATACAAGACATTAAATAAGAACAAACAAATGAAACCCTAAATACTAAACCGGCCCAAACCAACGAACTTTGGGCTTTATTAAACTAACATTTAAAAGTTCTATTCCTATTAACAATCTATAATCTGTTCCTAGTAAAAGTTAGGGTCCATTTAGTTTATAAGTGAGTTTGGATTAGAATTAGGATTTGGTATAAGATTTGAATTTGATGTAGGTTTAGGAGAGAGAAATTATATTTAATTAAATATATGTTATAATAAATTTTAAATAAAATAATATTATTTGATAGTAAAAAAATATATATAATGTATAATGTAGGGTCCCACATATATAGAGAGAGTAAAAAAACCAATGGCTCACAAAAATTAGAATCCCATACAAAACTTTTCAAGATAGCTAACTATCAATTTTGATTCCGAACAATCATTCTCTCAATCAAATGAGAGAACCAAACATACAATTAATGTCAAATCATCATCAAACCCAATCCACACCCTCAAAACAAACACACTCTTATATTCTTATTAACCATTTGGACTCTTTGGAATCATAGGAATAAAGTTATATTCAACCTCAAGCGGCACCATAAAGAGCTTATCTTGAACGGTATAAAACTTTTTCCATTTAACCGGATCTTTAGTAGAAGTAGCAAAGTCTTTTTTTAAGTGAATATGTTTATCCTTGTAACAGTTTATCCTTTTTTTTATTATCCTTTCTAGCTTTTTGCTAATCTAATTCAACCGTCGTCAAAATAAAAAATTAATAATTTAAGAGTACAAAAAATCTTGATTATCCATCAACTTATATAAGCCCACAAGTCTAAAAATAAGCCGGAAAATTGAGGCTCCCCCCCCCCCCCCCCCCCCCTCTAAAAACGACCACTCACAGGTGGTTTAGTGGCAAAAGACTTATGACTAGTATCACTCAAATATATGGGGTTTCAAGTTCAATTTATGCTAGGTGCAAACAACTTTTGAGTGACCATGCCAACCTCTTTAAAAAAAGATCTTTACGTGGTTTAAGTTTGTGAAGCTATAGGTTCAAACCTCATAAATTAGTCGACCAAAAAGTTTAAAATCACTGTTGCCAAAAATAAATAAATAAATAAATTCCAACAAACCCTAAAGCAGGAGTTCGAACACTCACACTTGGCAGTTGGCACAACTTAATTAGTCATGACACTAGGTAGTGTATAAGGCCGTGCTAAGCACGGCCCATGTTGCTTATATTTGTCGTATTTAACAACATATAAAAGATGGCTTTTAAAAAGATTTTGAAGCTGATTAAGTTATAAAAAGCTACCATGGAGATTAGTAGCGAACAAAAATATCACAATTGATTTTATTATGATATATAAAATACTAACAATCTGATACCATAAAAAGACTTGTAAACGTATGTTACTCAAGAAAAGTAAAGTTAAGTTTTAAGCAATAATTCTATTTGAAGACTTAAACTCATTGACCTCATCCTTTGTATACGAACATTTTCAGTATATGTCTAGCTCAAGATATTCTTTTAAAAACTAAAAATGCCGACCTAAATATTATTCACATAAGCATAGATCTTGATACTCGTAGGGTATTTACGTTAAATCAACATACACATTTGTAGCCGTTGGGGTATTTTTCTTCTTTTTCTGTGCAACATGTTAGGCGGCACCACCACCAAATCATAACCAAAAACCCACCACCACACACGATCGTAGGGGTAGGAGTGTAAAAATCGACTGTGCGTCGTAAGTTACCACCACCTAATGGTTTGGTGACGATTAAGGGTACGTGGTCTAAGATACAAATAAATGCGTACACCAAATGCTATTGCGCAGAAGAGGTTTACACCATTAAAAGTTGAGTCAAATAAGTATGAGACATTATATCATGTACATCCCATACATGCCCCCTATGCCTCAACCTAAGAAGTACAAAATCGTGTTGAATATTGTGTCTACCCATCATCCAAATCTTTTAGACGTATATAGGCCTCATCATCAAGTAACTCATCTTTCTCTACAAGTGGCTATAAGATATTTAGTTGATAAATAATGGTGCAAGCAATTTTATATTCCCGATGAATAAATAAAGATACATATACGATTATACAATTGTATAACATCAAATGATAATTTATTCATATAGGCGTAAAACTACTGCTTCTTACACTTGAGCAACATTGCAAAACCACCTACGCTATGCTCAATAATAGATCTATCTTTCAATGGTAAAGTCAAAATATCTTTGCACAAAGTTTACCTGCTACAATAGTATACAACTATACACTCAATAATCGAAGGATTGAGTGTTTGACTACTACTCCATCTCCACGCTTTGTCATTGTCACTTTGTCCTTCTTAGTCTATTTGATTCTTTGTGGCCATACTTGTTGTACCTTAAGAAATATGATATAATAGGCTAGCCACAATGCCACATCGTAAAGATCTTGTATTAGAATTTAAGAATTAAACCTCCTTTTTATTGAAAGGTACAAAATAAACTATTAACAAGTATTAAATATTTAAAATACTTGAATCTAAAAAGAAAAGTAACCTTTTTGTTGTTTGTGTATTACCTTCAAATTATTTGACGCTTGCATGAGCTGTAAAATCAAGAAAGATATGTTATATGTAGTAGTAGTTCATGGTTAGAACTTAGAAGTTAATATTATCTATTTTTTTCTAATTAAGAACCACAATTCATGATCTGATGATCGTATATCACGCTCATATAAACCCAATTTAAAAATGTAAAATAAGTAAACACCAGAAAATCGCACAAAGAAAGAATCTAGAAGTCGTTGAGGCAATAACGCACAACAATGTCTCTAAAAGTCGAACTACATGATCAATATATGTAATACCTGAGACATAACGAATGATGTGACTCAAGAAATTCAAAGTTCTGCTCACCGGCGATGAGTTAGAAATTCACATCCTGCCACAAGAGACAAAGAAGAAAAATAACTTTGGTGTATAATCTTTCTTGATATGGAGACACGCAACACGCAAGATGTGATGGAATTTCAAGCATGGACATAGGTATATGTTCGCGCATATATCATACAGAGTACATAGGAATTCAGAAACAATCACTTAAAAAGCAAAGTCTTGTGAATGAAGAAGTGTTTGAACTTTGAAGTAAAACCTGTAGATATATAAGAACCAAAAATAAAGGAAAAATGTTTTTAAAGAATGAAATAAACGAAGTTACTCACCGTTGATTCATTGTTTCAAAGAGATAACACTGGCCATTAGTCTTATGCGACCACACAAACCAACAAAAAAAGTTAACGGGATCACCAAAAAAATTGAAAAAAATATTATAGTTAGTACATAAAATGCCTAAAAGAATATATAAGAAGACACGTGAGTTACTTACGTCAGTTGCACCTTACAAACGATGGTAACTGAGAACAAAGATGGTGGGTATAATTTTTTTAAAGAAAGAAATGAGGTTGGAGAGAGACTGTGAATTAGCAATGGATGTATTGAATGGGTGTGTGTAACACGGTGCATTAAAAATGAAATGGGAAAATGTGAGATCGTTTTGTAAGAGAAACAATGGTCAACAAACTATCGTTTATGCATGCACGTGTAATTTTTTGAGTATTTTTCTGGGGCTGACGTGTAATTTTCTGGGGGTGGTACAGTGGAAAAAGCCTCCTCACTTATATAATAGGTAGATATATAATTCCTTGTCTGTTAAATTATACTAACAAGGTTTACCACGAAACCGCCGCGTTGCGGCGGGGTATTTTATATTTATCGGTATATCTGTTTCATGTTAAATTGCGAAGATACTTATTAATGTATTGAAACCAACGTTATCGTATACTGTTCAAAAAGAAAAGTTTGAAGAAGCTGTTTTTTTCTATGAAAAGTAGTTTGAAAAAATTGTTGCACGGTAAACCAAGGAAAAAGACAGCAACAAATATCTTAACGTTTTGACCAAACTCAAATAACAAATGCGCATAGAAGAAAGTAGCAATTCGATCATGTTAACTTATCAGTAGCTCTTACAATTGGAATAAAGAATACGCACATGTACATTGTTAAGCTATGAAGAAAATATGAATATATGATCCAAAGATTAAGAAAAAGAACACCAAAAAGTTTATAAATAAAAAGAACATCAAAATACGTATCTGTAGTTTGTTTTCGGTTTTCACCATGAAACACATAGGCCTGGAGTTGGATACTTGTGCTGCTGAGTTTATAGAACACCTCACTTGCCTTGTCAGCTATACCTGGTAACTTCGTGGTTTCTTGTAGTATAGTTCAGCCTTTGACAGATATGGTAGACCCGAGATGACGAAGCCAAACAATGAACATCCATACTCGAGCTGTCTCCAGCAAGACACCAAGGTTTGCAAATCTCAAGTAATTGGTTCATGTACCTTGGATCAACTGCTGTAACATCTGTTTTTGTTTGGTTATTTGAAGTGATGACATACATAAAAATTGTTCAATTAATAAAATGGGACTCTTTTATTTTCATTTTCATATGCCTGTGCCATAGATGTTTTAACAGCAGAAATAGTTTAATAGCAAATAAAAAGTAACGTGCTAGCCAAATACCTCTGAAGCATTTACGTCCACTACTATATTACTCGGTACTAACGTAACTGAATTTTAGTGCTTTACATATCATGGGCGCATTAAAGTAGTAATCTCTATAAATAGTTCGAAGCTGACTTGTTAAGTATAGGATGTATTAGTATATGAGGTTAGCTTTGGATCTTTAAATGTATGGTCTTATGATAATGATGAGTCGCTACTTATTTCCAAAAGGTATTCCGTCAGTTACTGTTGCTAAATCAAATGTTTTTAACCAAAAAAAACAGCTTTCTTTTCGAAATATTACATGATTGACGATATTACAAAAGTATATACATTTTAAATATTATAAGCCTAAATTGCGACTGTTGTGTGCTACTGACTCAGTTATGTATCGGTTTTGGTACTTACCATTGTTATATGTTAATGGTGCAACCCTCGCATCATGAGATAAACTAACGCAACATAGTTTTATTTAAAATGACCCACATTAAGGATGTGTTTGGTTTGGGGTTACGGACAACCACTTCTTAATAACCCACTTAGTTTTATTTAAAATGACCCATAACAGATAGAGATATCGAAGCAGAACCTTAAGTAGATAATGGGAAACATAAATCTGATAGCGCAAATATATGTCTAAACCAACGGCACAATCGCTATTATTTATTTGATGATATGCAGACAAAAATGAAAATAATAACGTACCTTATTATTTGTTGCTATTACTTAACTGATGAGCAAGATAGTCCAAATGCCCCGTAAAGCAACATCCTTTTTGAGGATATCTACAATAGATACAACATAAGTGTTGTCTTACTTTACAATAGATGAGAACAATATATTAGCAAAATTAATAGTAAAACAACAAAACAACAGTCAAATAAACACCCCTAAACATCCCAAATACTGAAAGACTAACTAATAGCTTACATGGTTCACGCGTTGGTCCTGATTCGCAGTGGTCGAAACTTGGTCCATGGCATACCAATTCCAGGCCCGTAGCGTCGCCCACGTCCCTGGAGTGCTATTTAGGGAATCTATGTGAGAGTATGCAACAACACCTGCAATTATCCAAAACAATAATGTTTGACCAATTGACAGGTCGTATCGTAGAAAGTAGTTGGTCGACACATTCAAAAATATATATATAACATATACAACTAATTAAGTGAAATGGCTTTTAGTTTTATCATACATACATGTTTAAAAGATTAGTGAAACGAAACGTACTTAGCATGAAGTTGGATCTTTAGGGCTAATCAGAATACTTGTAATTCCAAATGATTGGTCTTTTGACGAAGTTCTTTGTAAGACTGTACAGTGCTGTGACTGAAGTATTCAAAAGATGCTGCAAAATGGAAAACGATCATTAATTTGCAATGTTAATCAAAGGGAGCACATGATAATGTACAGACTTGGTGACTGCAAAGCTAAGCTAGCACCTTTTTTTAATTACGACAACATAAGCAACTCGAAACAACAATTTACTTCTCCATATGAACTGTTGATGGCATAGATTAATCGATACTAATATTTCCGTATGGAGCAGACCATATAAATAGGGATTCAAGACAGTATTGTGAAAATAAGTTACTATATAAATGAAATTCAAGTATAGAACAGTTACTCACGCGAAGACTCTTCAGCTCGAACGTAAGGTTTTTGTTCATTCTGTTTGACAACGCAGTACGAAGGCGGTCTCCATGTTGGTTATTGTCCTCTTTGATCTGCAAATTATTCAGGACATCAATGTTGATACCAAAACAAAGTATAGATCAGGGAGCAGTAGTACGGGCAACTCACCTCAGAAAGAACAATAGCTGTTACTTTCCAAATTATTCCTTCAATAAACTACACTCTCTGAACCGTACCCACTGAACCACGCCTTCTGATCCACACCCACTAAACTAAACCCCATGAACAACACCCCATAAACCAAACCCTTTGAATAACAGCCTCTGAGCCACACCTTCTGAAAGCTGGTAGCTATAAAACCAAGACACGATGAAGAAAAATATTGTTTTAAACTTTTAATAGACAATCCGAAAGACCCTATTGCCAGTCACCAAATATAAGAACTTCAACATATGAAAAGACCGTAAAAGCAAAGTTACCAACTCAAAACTGTGGAAACATCACGGGCAACATAAGTAACATAGATACGTCCCACTTTTAAGGATTCATTTTAAACAGTCTGAGACCGTCAAGCAATAAGCATAGTTTTAAGCATACAGACAGACATACATGAGGAGACCGTTTGAGACTGTTACCTGCAAACTACTATAAAGGTATAGACCCACACCTGTACTCAACGTGCCCTTTTTATCACCTGTATACATGTTCTAAACATAAGCTGTCATAATAAGTCCATCCAAACACTCCCTACAAAACAACAAAAGTACCGTAATTAAAAACCCTCATTCGAAGAAATCAACGCAACATGTTAAGAAAAAATATCAAATGAAAACCGTAAACACTATATCGTTAGCAAACCCAATGAAAAAAGAAACTTTACCTTTATTAACCTCCCCCACCATCAGCATCATATAAATAATTGAAGACAAAAAAACTTGAAAAATCCCAAAGATTTAAAGAAAACACATACCTAAGAGATAGTAAAAAAAGAACAAAGATTCTTCTTCATCACAAATCCTTTTCTCCAAACTTAAGCTGTCACCATCCAACCCCCGACCATAAATTGAGACTGTGGATGCTAAAAACTCGGTTTTGGTTACTTGTTTTTCAAGATATCTCGTCACTTCCATCGGGACCGTCATCCTCCACTTCACCGTTATGTATGTGAGAAAGATGGAAATTGTTCTGGAAAAGTCGCCGCTCCGTTCTTATCATAAGAGAAAGGCGGCAACGATTTTTGTGGACCGGGCCAAGATAACAGGGCAAGAAGTATTTTTTGTAGCCCAAGGGTGAAACGGTTGGCCCTAAACGACATCACATGCCACCGTTTCGTGTCCACAAATTATATATATAGTAATAGTAATATACTAAATGAGTTTCCGTTAAAAAAAAGTTTCTTTTGTCGGAACTTGCTTGTAAGTTTGTATACTTTGTATGTTTGCGAATGGAATTAACAAAACGAATAATAGATAACCTTACATACTATTTTTCTAAAAGATAATTCAAAGAAATGAAAAGATTTGCGCTTAAAGTTATGTTATCAAAAGTAAAAATTAATAATAAAGCTAAAGAAAAAGATAACAATTAACGAAGAATCCCAACAACATCCGGAGCAAAGTCTTCATAATGCAACGATAGCATATTTTGTTTCGTCTCTTCTTTAAAAAAGGCAACGAAAGCGAAAAGTAAAGAGAAATAAAAAAGATACCGAAATATTTGTATTTCTTTTTTCTTTTTTGAGATTTGACGGGGTGGTTATAACGGCGGCTCATGATTGCCGACAATTGCGTTTTTTTTAGAAAAGGGATAAATGATGACCACTAGGGTTTGACGGGGTGGTGATTGCTAGGGTTTGAGAGCATCTTATCGGATAGTGAAATGATAGTGGGAGGAGGTATAGTAGTATTGACCATGTTGATGCTATGAGTAGGGAAGAAAACAAACGTGGGTACAAGGGTTTGTAGTATGCAATGGAATATAAAATAAAATAACTATTGGTACGTATGAGATGATGGTAGCATGTATGCAAAGTAGGTGTGACGGGGTGATATAAAAATGACGGCTTGATGACCGATTAGGTCTTAAGATCATACATGTTCATGATACCATGCTAAGTGATATTAAACCCGCGGGTATTGCATTCTTATTAATAACTATTTATAATGAGAAAACATAGAAATCCTAATGGACTCTATGCTTACAAATCAGGCTTGGGTCTTACATTTATCTCTAATATTGAATTTCAAATAGATATTGGAAGTGTAATTGGCTTGAGTGTTTCTCCAACCCTATTAGCTCATGTTTGGCATCAAGCTTTTGAAAGCGTCTAGAAGCGACAAGCGATAAGCATTTACTTGTTTTACACTTTATAATTACAGTAACAGCTATGTTATCAAACACGTTTTTTAAACAAATTATAACTTATTGATAACTGGCTATTGCTTATTTTTTACGCCTATTGTTTACTATTACATGCTGCCAAACATCAATACTATTTCCTCCCTGAGTTGAACCAATCCGACCAGCTCTAACATATACAAAACTACATATTTTGATATATATGTAACTTTCAGTCAATTGTATGGCAAATAGCACGATATGACGAATCAACATTATACTATGCAATACCTGACAAAAAGGTCAAAAGCATAGGGGAATAGAAAAATCGAATTATGAAGAAAAACTCGTCATGTATTACATATATGAGTTGACCGTGGACCACGTACATCCTTATTTGAACATAATATAAACTCGAAACTACTCTGGTTGAACAATAGCTTTCTGCGCTTCTTTTTAAATTTAAAATAATAAAATAAACAATTACTCTTAATACATAGACTTATAGAATGTAACTTTTAAGAATTATTACGTGTAAATTAAATTACATTAAATACGTAATACTCGTAGTAAAGCATAAGGTGATTAGTTCTGTTTCTGACAGCTCTTGTATTTCGTTAAGATGTTTTTCTTTTGTTCATGTCTTTTTGTAATAAGTTTAAGATTACTTTATAAATGACATAATAAAATGGTATATATTGCAAAGTGATGTCTCTAGAGATCTTGGAGATGGATTATGCAAATTTCGCGGTTCAGATTTAATAATGAGCTAGTAGGGTATTCCCGCATTGCAACGGCGTATACCATGCAATTAAAATATTCAGTGATTTTTTTGTTTTGTTTTATATTTTATGATACAATAGATATACGGATGACGACAATTTTAATTTTGAATAAATTTATGCAATAACAATATTTCTCATTTAGAAATTATAGATATACACGTGATGTTGTGAAAATACTGAGTTGGTAGCTGATATATTATAAAAGTATGAGGTAAAAGTAGTTGACAATGACTCGTAGTCGCAAAGTATCATTAAATAATAACACCATAGTGAATTTTAAAAATCACTTACATTATACTAAGAAAATTTAGTTATCTTAAAACAATGTTTGTTATATTTGTCCCACACAGATGGATGATACAAGTAAAAGAGTACTTATAAAGACTAGCAGGGTACCCGCGCACAGCGGCGGCAATAAGTATAGTTATATGTGTTTGCTTACCCGTTTAGTGAATTCGTTTCACAACACTTCGAATGTATATGTGTTAGTTGTAAGTGTTTGTTTGGGTTACCCGTAACTTTCCCGCGACATCATTATTCCCGCACATAGAAATACCCTCGCAATCTCTTACGCGTCAAACACTACCCCAAAAGTATATGATTTTGACGAATCAAGATTATATTGATTGAAATAAATGAAATAAAGGTTAAAGTTGTAAAATTTTGAATTAAAATAAAATAAACCCATTAAAAATATAAAAACTAAAAACTCGTAAAAATATATCAAAATGGATGTTGAATTAAAGAGCATAAAATTTTAGAAAATATGGTGAAATTAGATTATAAAAAAAAATAAGTAGATAAAAAGATATTTTAATTTAAAAATAAAGATGAATTTTTAGTTGAGAAATGACACATGTCATTTTATAATTGGAGCTCTTTATCTTAATTTTTAGTGATTAGGAGTTAGGTTTGGAGTTTGTTAGAAGTTAGGCTTGAAGTTTGTTAAGAAGTGACACATGTCATCTCATGATTGGAGCTCCTTATCTTAATTTTTTGTTAGAAAAACTCTTTCCATAATAAGCAAGTAAAAAAATCTGAATTTTTAAGCCTTCTAATTTTAGAATGCCTAAATGCATTATAAAGTAGTATAGATAAAGAAAAACTAAATATTCAAGAAATCATGTGGATTACTCTACAAAGTATAATTATTAGTTTATAAATATATATAAAATATAGAATTAGCACTTAGCATTTTGCACGTTTGCATTGAAAAAATCGTCCGATATAAAACAAAGTTTTTAGTTTTTACGGTAAGTTTTATCAAAAAAAAAATATAAAAGGTATATATGTTTGTTCTCGAGGCACTCTTGCGATTTAATAATATTTTCTGAACATTGTAATTTATTATGCATTTTGAAACTTTATTGATTTAATAATATCGTTTCGGACGTCTTTTATGGGCTAGCCGAACCGGTGGTGACTCCGGTTCCGGTTGAACCCGTTGGTCTACTCTGTTCTTAAAAACCATACGTGCCGTCAACTTATTTACTGATGTTGAATTTATGACCAGGTTTTAATACTTATAATGTTACTCGTCTACCTATGGTCTACCTTATGCACTAACGGGTAGATAACTCGATCGTGTGTAGTGTAGTATTCGGTAAAGCCGAGGTCGTCCCAAGAGCTATGTGAATGGATCCTAACTTAAGTCTAATGTCACGTTTTAAAGGGATTTTGGATTGTTTGATTAATTAAACTAAATAACATAAATGAAATAACAATATTCAATCAAGATGAATCAGTAGGGAGAAAGTGTACTAGCCTAGTTGTTTATCCTATCATGCAATGACTATGTTCTCTAATTAAGCCTTCTATCACTTCAAGTGGGGCATAAGATTCACTAGACTCCCATGGTCAATTCGCCTAGCCTATCTCCATAGAATCCTCTCCGGAACCAAAGATTCTTTCTTTGTAGTAAGCGGAGGTGTTGTAGACTAGTTTGAGTCATTAGGTGTCACTACATGCTAGATCTATTCTTTGTGTGGCCGGCCTCTCGGATCTTAGACCACCCATCTAACTTCTTAAGTTCATCCAACCCGGAGGGTGATCCTATGGTCAATTAGCACGCAAGGAATTGGTAGTCCTATGGTCAATGCTTACCAACACTCGCAACCAATCACACTATGGTCCTATGGTCAATTCTCCTAGTGCAAGAAGTACAACCGGTCTTTAAAACTACCGAAAGTAGAGGATCTAACGAAAAACTAAGCATGCACACACTAAAAGTAATAATAAAAGCACGAAAACATAATCAAAACAAGAAAGGAATCATAACTAAGCTAGCACCAAAGGTGCTTAGCCGATTGATCTGGTCCGAACCGTCAAGTCTAATTACACAAACCGGCCACTTGTGAATGGCCAGCCGTAACAGGCTTAAAACAGTTCAGACACAAATACAATGAAGATCAGAGAATACAGTGGATTCCCGGGTCGTTTAGTCCCACGGAGACTCAATGGTGTGTAAACACTAGATCAGACGATAGAATGATCACTAAAGATAGTGATCGGAAAGGATTTGGATAGGATAATTACACTACTGAAAAAGGTTATAAAATAAAGCGACTTAAATACAAATTAAGAAAATTAAAAAGATAAAATATATTAAATAAACGCTATCACTATATTTAAAGTGATGAACGTTTAAAACTTAAAACTTAAAACTTACGTTTAAATAAAAATAACGTAAACGTACAAATAAAAACGTGAAACTTACACAATATAAATCCTAAAAATATGAAAAATACATTTTTACAATCCTAATTATATTAGAAAATTATTAGAAAAGGAAAATTATTTTTACAACTATTTATTTAATTATTATTAATTAAAAACTATTTTAAACTATTTAATAATACTCTAAAATAAAAGAAAATATGAAATAAGACTAGAAAAATAAAATTAAGACTTAGAAAAATCTAAAATATGATAAAACTAATTTTAAAACTACAAATATATTTTTTAGACTTTTTATATATTTATTACTAATTTAAAACTATTTAAAACTAATTAAAATGCTAGAAAATACTTTTTAAACTAAGAAAAATATGGAAAAATACTTTTTAGGCTTTTTACATTTATCTAAACTTAAGAAAAATGAAAAATTATTTTTTTGAAGCTTTTCTTAATTTTTTGTATTAAATGCTATTTAAAAATGCTTAAAAACTAATTTAAAATAAGAAAAATAGCAAATCAACTTAGAAAAATCTGAAAATTTCAGGAAAAGTCTAAAACAATATTAGGAAGCTAGGAAAATTGGAAAAACATGGGGTTGTGTGCAAGATTTTGAAACTGAAGAGGAAGTGCTTATTGAAATAAGCACTTCAATAAGCAAATGGAATCCAAAGGCTACCAAACCAAAAGAGAAGCTCTAATATGCTAAAGGAACATAAATGGAACAAGTTTCAACAAGCCCTAACCACTGATAAGCTATCTACAACAGATTGATGATATGAGATGTTTTGCTTAAAAACAGTTAGAGGGTACCCACTTTGGACACAAGCACAATCAACACAATAAGCTAGAAAGTAAAAACAAAAGTTGGAACTAACACTAGACCTGGCTAAGACCAAATGTACCAAAAATCAGACCATGGAAAGCTCTTTTGAGCCCTGTGCACAAGCTGCACAAACTGAGAAAAAGCTTAGTGTATTGAGCTCAGTGAGCAGGGCAACTAGGCCCAAGTTCACAAGCTTGTTTGAAGCTTGTAGAAAAATGACTAAAATCCAAAAAAATGCATATAAGTAAGGGTACCAGTTGAACTTTCTAAAACAACAAATCTCACTAAATTTGGCTTAAAGATGAAACCAAGAAAATTCCTTGTAGTTGGCTCAAAAACAGGTTTTTGGATTTTTTTGACTTTTGAAGAAATGATGAACTTTGACTTTATCCAACTTTGGATCCAATTTTATCACTGATCTAGGTGTTATATGATGTTATAAACCTAATGCAAGCAATATTGATGATTTCTAAACACAAATTAATGAGTTGCAATTTTAAAACTCCAACAGTGAGCAAGTGAGACAGATTCAAAGGAACTTTTGACTTTTTGAGCTAGCAGGCACAAGATTTGGACTCAAATGAGCTCAAATACAATTGATAAACATAAACCAATAGAACTTAACTACTGAGTACACCATTATGACAGATGGATCAGCAAATCCAAACACCCTTCTATCTACTAATTATGACTCAAATATGATCCAAACAATTATCCAACTGACAATAATGATCAAACTAAGCTAATGTAACTTAAATACAACTATTGGAACAGATTTTAACTAGTTTTGACAGTAGAAACAGATTATGCTTTTAAACTAAATAACAACTTACAAGATGTCCAATAGCCACTATGGCTTGAATCCAAGTACCAGAGAACTACTACCCTAAGTATCAACCCACAGGAACCTAAATCAACCCATTTGAATTGCTGCATCAACCCCTAACCATTTCCATAGCCATTTGAGCACCCAGTTGACTTTTGTTGACCAAGGATCAAAATGAGTGGAAACTTGAATGTGAGCTTGTACAAGGCTTTCATAAACTCATTTAAGCTTATTGAAACTGATAGATGAGATTTATGAAGCTTTTAAATGAGATTTAGACTTTGAAAATTTCAACAGTTATGCTAAAATGTGAAAATAGTTAGAAACTTGGAATTAATGATTAACAACTGATTATATTGCAAATATAACTTGAGTTTAACATTTGTGAACAAAAGATTACAGATTTGAAATCAAACTAATACATTAAAGATAAAAACGACATAGGAAAATTTAAAACTAATAATCTACTCTCCAACTTGCTTCTTCTCTCTTTCTTTTATAACCCAATCTTCTTTTCTCTTTCTTCTGAATGTATCCCACCATTCTAAGCCATTGGATTGCTCAAAAATGATCTCAACCGTTTAAACAGATTTTTGGCGCCAAAATCCTTGTCTGCCAATTGGGGGTTGAGTGAGGGGTTAGGGATGCATTAAATGAGGTTTGGAAGCTTGCTAAAGTGGAGGGGACATGGTGAAGTGGAATGGAGGAGGGGGGATGGGATGTAGCTGAGTTTCAGAGAAAGCAGTTGAGATGGTGGACTTTGGCGGGTTGAGATGATTGACCAGAGTTTGACCAAAGTATTAATAATCCAGGGGGTTCACAATTCAATTTGACAGGGGGGTCCAAAATACTCATGACCAGGCCAAATGGGATAAAAGGTTCTAAACTATAGGGACTTTAATGTGTAAATCCTGAAAATCAAGGGACCTTAACTGCCAATTCTGAAAAGTTTCTTCCAAGGACTAAAAGTGACACTCTAAAAAAGTATAAGGACCAAAATTGCCATTTTGCAATTTTCCAGGGGCCATTTATGCCAAATTTCAAAGTTGAAGGACTAAACTTGTAATTTCTCAAACTTTTTGATATTTTTCACCAAAGGACTAAATTTGACAACTTTTGATTTTAAAAGGACCTTTGGTGACTTTTCTTTTGAAATTTTGTGCTCAGGGACTGTTTTTGACAACTTTTGAAACTTGGGGGACTAAAACTGCAATTTTTGCAAATTTGATATGTTTTTCATCTGATTTTGATATTTTTGCATTTAAAACACATAAAACACTGATTTGTGATATTTTGATCATTTGATGTGTTTCTGAGTGTTTTCAGATGATTTTGCAGTTTATATTGTACAAAAATGATGAATATTTACACACTCATCACCGATCATATTATAAAGAACACGAGATTCAATGTTTTGCATGGTAATGAAAGACATGGAATCGTAAATGTAAAAGAAATATGAATGACTAAAACTTATTGATATTATGATGTGATTTCTGCTTTGGAAAATGCTCCGTATGTTGTTGGAGAGGAAGGATGCCCCCTCCTATGTTGTAAAAGGGAAGTGCAGATCTTTCTGCAACACTCTTCCGGCTTGATTACCCCCTAAGAGGAGGATATAGAAGCATATTTAGTTGCAGGAATCGTCCTTGTGGAACCCAACTTCGTCCTCTGGTGAGTTGTGGTGAGAAAGATGTGTAAAATGAAGAAAATAGGGTTAGTATTTATAGGCTTGACACAGCTACGACGTAACCTTGAGTCGTGGTTACGTCCTAACTAGTGTAATCTTCAAGGATCTTATCCATAAATAAATGTTTACGACGTAACTTAGATGGATAGTTACGCCTTAACCTTCTAGAGTTTCGTTTACGTCGTAATCTTCATACTTGGTTACGTCGTGATCTAGTCAATAAATTGAGTCCCCTTATGTTCACTTAATACCCTGTAACCTTATAGATTGGTTACGGCGTAACCTTCTTAGTCATGAAAATCTTCTAAGTCTTTTGAATATTACGGCGTAACCTTCAGAGATAGTTACGCTGTAATCATTGATTAGCGTTGACTTGGTCTTCATGTTTAAATTCACAGTTATAGCGTAGATGGAGAGTGGAACTACGCCGTAACCTCTTCATAGTCAGCATACTAAAGTGTGTATCTTTGTAAGTTATTTTCCAATTCCGCATCTCTTTTGTTCCTATGCTCATTTACAACCTGGAAACGAAATATAAATAAATCAAAACATATTTCATATAAACGATACAAATAATGAGCATATTATGGGGAAATCGACAATTAATTATCAGGATTATTTGATGTCATTAAATATCCCCCCACTTAAACTCTACTTACCCTCAAGTAGACTTTATTAGAATCATTTCTATAAAGATATCCCCCAATTTTACTTGGGAAATGTGAGATTAAAAACTTCATATGCTAGAATTTTCAAAGCTGATCACCTCAAGAAATGAGAAACAAACACTCATACTCTCTCTAATCTAAGTGTCAATTTCAGAGTGATCACTTAATGTATATTCTATCATAGTCTTGGTGGTTACACGTATCTCCACCACTAGAGCTAAGGTCAAAACAATCATCAAAGGTAATCTTGGGTGAACATATTATACAGGAAAAGTGGACAAAAACCGATGATACATGACCAGATCCATGGCCAAGACACAAATTATTGCTCGCTTCTTCACCTAGACACGCTTCATGACTAAAGGGTAGGATAAGAAATGGGATGCACAAAAACAGTGTAAAAATAAAATAAGAAACAAATAGTCTTAGACTATAACCAAGTCGTCACTGTCCGCCGTCCATCCAAAATCCAAGCTTCAAGACTCAAAAACCGGATCATAATGCAACAAGTAAGTGTGCCATTAGCGGATGTCATGATGGGCACACTACTTGGTCTTCATAATATATTGGTGTAAATACGTCAACAACTCAAATCGTCAAATGTGATAAAAGTGGCCTCCTCGATACTAATCCATTAAGCTTATATCAACTTAGTGATAAAAATTTTGCACTATTACTTCATAACTAACAAACTTATATATATATATATATATATATATATATATATATATATATATATATATATATATATATATATATATATATATATAAAGTAGGGATCCAGTGAGAAGTAAATTAAAATAAGAAGTTGTGAGAAGTGACCAAAACTACGCATTTGAGATGCAACGACTTGCATTAGATGCATTTCTATTCGTATAGATGCAACATCTTGAGTTTCGAAAGTTAATTTGATGTATAGATGGTGCAAATTGATTTTCATGATTTCGGCACATGTAGAGGAACAAAAAACAAGAGAAATCATGAAATGCATCTAATATACATATATGCATCTGATTAAAAGCTAGAAAATACACTATGGTGCGTTATAATGCATCTAAGATTATAGGGATGCATCTAATTTAGGTCGGTGCATCTCGGATTTGCGGTTATAGTTCTTCTTATTCCTTCTTATTTTAAGTAATCTTCTTATTTGATCCTAACTCTCTCTCTCTCTCTCTCTCTCTATATATATATATATATATATATATATATATATATATATATATATATATATATATATATATATAGAATCTAGATCAAATAAGATCATACTTAAAGTTGTTAAAATGAGATCGAACTAAAATTTGACAAGAGATACTCTCCTTACAATAAAAATAATTTTTTTATTTACTACAACTAAAATTGTTAAAGTTTCGATAGATTTCTTTTTAAAATTTACGAAACCTAGGTGATACACTTTGATTAGAAGTTTAATGTGTATAAGGTTTTTTTATGTGTATCAGGTTTTGGAATATTTATTAGTGTAATGTGTATCAGGTGTATCACTAATTCAAACTCATGTATCATTTGGTTATTAGTTGCTAAAATGTTAATTTGTATTAAAATATTTTTTTTTTTTTTTTTTTTGTGTATGATTGCTAAAATTGTTATTTATAAATGTTTTAGTGGTTTTTTAGTTTTGATCTTATTTTTACAACTTTAAGCTTGATCTCACATTAACCCTCCCATATATATATATATATATATATATATATATATATATATATATATATATATATATATATATATATATATATATATGTATATATATATATATGTATATATATATATATGTATATATATATATATATGTATATATATATATATATGTATATGTATATATATATATATGTATATGTATATATATATATATATGTATATATATATATATATATGTATATTATATATATATACATATATATATATATACACATATATATATATACATATATATATATACACATATATATACACATATATATATATACATATATATATATACACACATATATATATATACATATATATATATACACATATATATATATACATATATATATATACACATATATATATATATATATATACACATATATATACATAGGGTGGGGTTAAAATGAAAAGATGTTTAAAATGAAAAGAATGGGAAGGCATCTCAACCGTTGGATTGGATTCTCAAGATCAAAAACGCGGAAGGGCGATTTTGTAAATAACACAAACTTTAAGGGTAAAGCTGTATCAATACAAAAAATTAGTCACCCAAAGACGAGATTCAGTCACAAAACCATTTAACTATAGATCTATCATTTTCACTCCAATAATTCACTCTTTCTCGCTCTAATTTCACGCAATTGTTTATCTCTCTATAATTCACGTCCTTGAGTCCCAACTTCATTAGAGTGATGGTGAAGACGAACATCAAAGGTTTTAAACCTCCTCGTAATTGAATCTAAAAGGCTAAAATTTACCAGATATTAAACCTTCAAATCACAGTCGAATCGTTACTTTATGTTAAGATGATGAAGATGAATTAGCGCATCTTAAACGACATCGTAAGTTTCCCGAATTTTGTTGTGCATCATTTTCTTAATTTTATTTTGCTAATTTTGTATTTATTTATCAAATTAAGTTTGTAATTTTTGAGTTGATGCAGTAGGTTATCAAATATCTTGAAAAAGTGCTTGCGTGTGTATGTTTATGACTGATGCAATAGAATTGTAACTGTGATGTAGTAGGTGTGTAATTGACTATATAGCTAAATTAGGCTATGTAAGGTTGTATTATGTTTATCTTCGTGGTTTTATCAATGATGCACCTTGTTTTGAACTATGATGCAGTAGCTGCTTAATTGTTATGTATAAGCCTGAAATAGGCTACGTATAGGTTGTATTTTGTGTGCAATTATGTTTGATGCAGTTGTAAATCAGTGATGAAGTAGGTGTTCATTTGTGTCATATAAGGTTCAACAGGGTAACATGTACGGTGTTTTGCTTATCGAAAAGTGGTTGCATTTGTATTTGTATGCATGATGAAGTTGTTGTAAACCAGTGCTGGAGTATGTGTTCATTATGTCATATAAGGTTCGACTAGGTAACACGTTGTGTGTTTTGCTTGTCTAAAATTAGATTATGTTTTGTGGCCTATCATGTTCGATTAGGTCACGCGTAGTGTGTTTTAGCTGTCGAGATGTGCTTGTATGCATGAATGCTTGATGCAGTAGTTGTAAATAATTGATGAAGTAGATTATGTTTTGCAGTGTATCTTGTTCGATTAGGTCACACTTAGTTTGTTTTATATGTCAAAATGTGCTTGTATGTGTATTTGAATGCTTGATGCAGTAGTAGTAAAGAAGTGATGCAGTAGTAGTAAAGAAGTGATGCAGTAGGTTATGTTTTGTGGCATATGATGTTCGATTAGGTCACGCGTAGTGTATTGAGTCTAGGTTAGATTACGCGCAGAGCATTTTAGTTTTTGAAAAGTGTTTGTCTGCACGTTTATGTGTTATCGATGTAGTTGGTTTAATGAATTAATGCAATAGGGATTTGTATGTGGGTTATGAGTCTAGCTCAGATTACGCGCAGAGCGTTTTAGTTGTTGAAAAGTGTTTTTGTGTGTGTTTATATGCTATCGATGCAGTTGGTTTAATGAATTAATGTGGTAGAGACTTGTCTGTGATGTATGAGTTTAGGTTAGGTTACGCCCAGAGCGTCTTAGTTGCGAAAAGTATTTGTGTGTGCGTTTATGTGCTATTAATGCGGTTGTTGTAATGAAGTGATGCAGTAGGCATTTGTTTGTTGTGTATGAGTCTAGATTTGGTTATGAATTTGATGATATAAAAATAAGATATGGGAATTATGCATCAGCTGTGGTAAGTATAACTGAAATGCATAAATATTTTTGGGTTCCCAATATTTTTTTACTGCATCATAGTTTTATAACTAGTGCATCATTTACTGTTTAGTGCATCATAGTATTATATCTAGTGCATCACACAAATTACATTAATGTAACAATATGCAATAATTTTCACAGATTGAATCATTTGTTGACTACCTTGAAAGAAAATCACACCCGAGATGCTATGAGTTTTTATGTACCGAACGTAAGCATGTTGAGTTGCCTTGGAGGACAACCTACAAACAGTCCAAAGCGGAATCAGAATGTACAGAATCTGGATATGTGGTTTACAACCAGTGAACCTTATGAGAAAAGACTGAAGGTAGGTGAAAGTTTAGAATAACAAAGTATCAATAAGAAGTTCGTTAAGCCTCATCTACCCACAAGTGTGCATGGACAAACAGCACTATCCAAGCACTACCCTGTTTCACAGGTTCAGCATCATCGCCCCCCCCCCCCCCTCCCCCCCAAAGTATATGGACAATCAGAATTATCTAAGCTACCCACTATGGTCTAATATGTACACTGGTTTGACACCAAACCGTGAGGTAATTATTCTAACAATTTCCTATATTGCATTGTCAGTCAAATGTTACATATTTGGTCATGTATAATTGATATTGACAATAACGTATTTGATACAACCAACAATGCATCCTCATCCATAGCAAACTAGTCATATCAGAGAAGCTGATTGGTATAAAACCATTTCTTGCTTTACCTGAAAAGGTTCACTAGTACCGTGGTCAACTCTTATATAGCATCTATAAAACTTGTGAACATCATGTACTCCAAAAGGATATCCTCAAGCATTTTATTGAAAAAACAACAGTGGTATCAAAATCAAAAACGTAACCGGGACCAAACTGGACCAGACGGGTATAGGCTATAGTTGCCTTGGTTTTAAACTGTTTAAAAAACTAGTTCTAGGTTCAGAGCTTTACTCAGTATTTGTTTAAAAATCAGTTTTAGGTTTAGCCCTGTTTTAGAACCTGAACCGTACTGGTATTTTCGTATGATGCACTATTTTTCAAACTTGGAACACAGTCGCTCTATAACTACTTTTAGAGTTTTAACTGAAAACACCAAGTTTCAAATTTCAGTTTAAAGTCTAGTTGAGAAAAAAACAGCTCTAACTAAGAACTGAATATGTGCCAAATGAGTTGTTAGTTCTATTAATCCTTATTTTTTGGTCGCCTACGTCACAATGAACACCTCTAGTTACATGTTTGTTAATTAACCTTTCAAGCACGTTCTTCTTCTATAAGGAAATAGCAATAGGAAAGGGATCTACGAATGTTCTTCCTTCGCAAGGGCTCTCAAACTCGACCTGCCAAGTGCAGGTGCAAATGCAGATGCAAAATCAAATGCTAAGAAGCCGCGGTGTGGCTCTTTCGGTTCCTATTTCCTCTTATGCAAAATCAACATGGTTTTCTTCTTCTTCAGTTCCGATAATCAAGACCCAGTCAGAAAGCATATGGGAACATATGTGCGTCAGGGTATTTTTTTGGAAGAGTTGAAAAAAGAATGACCCGGTCAGAAAGCAAAATTGAAGATGTTACGTGCCAAGTACTTGGTAAAGATAATACTTATGAGCTGTAATGAGGAAAACGCAACGTTATTGGAAGAAGCATAAGCATACATGAAGAAGAAACCAAAAAGTTCTAAACTTTTAACAGATAATGATGTTAGAGTGGATGAAGATTTGTGGAAAAGATTTAATGCAACTGTAATCAAGACCACTGATGCTTAACTATTCACCGAATGATTACTGTGCGAGGATAACTGAACATAATTTTTTTATATGCATTTGTTTTATACTCTTATGAATATTTATATTTTACTACATCACAGTTCATATTCTACTGCATCAATGCTTATTTTTTACCGAATCAATGCTTAATTCTTAATTCATGAATCTTTATATGTTACTGCATCATAGTTTATATTATACATCATCAATGTTTACTTATTACTGCATCTCAAATGTGCAGTTATATCTCTTACTGCATCAATGCTTATTTGTTACTGCATCAATGCCTATTTCTTATTGCATCAAGCTTTAAATGTTACTGCATCATAGTTTATATTATACTGCATCAGTGCTTACTTGTTACTTTATCTCAATATGCAATGATTTTGTTTTCGCTAGAAAAGGATTAGAATTAGAATGTATGTTTTTCTTGAGCATTTATCCTGATATTGAAGTTGCTTCATGTGTAATTGACTTAAGACTTATCTCCCTAATGGAGACGTAGATCTGACGGTCCTTAGTACCCTTAACTTGTATGAATTTGAATTAGAGGATACTCAATTCATTGATGCTGAGGTTATCCTCATAATTCCTCTACTTTGTTTTATTATGCTGTAATTCTACTATAAAGTTAGGGTTCTGGAGTGGGTCTTTATTTTGTTTTAGTAGAGGTGGCAGTTTTGATCAAATTATATATGAATCTGTCTACTTGAGTTGTGTTTGTATGAATCAAACAGTTCACATAATAGCAGCTGGTCAAGTTGGGTGAAAGTTGTTAAAAGTCCATTTTTATTGCATAGAACCACTTGCATCAAGTTGTTCAACAAGTTATTAAATTGTTATTGTAATTATATCCAACCACCATTATCACATTAAGTACTTATGTAAGATCTTAATTGGACAAAGAAATTTGTTTGTGGGTCAACCCAACCCGGCCTGGACCGAACCTGTTTTTCAACCTGTGTGACCGACCCATGTTGTTACCTATCCAGTAATCTCTATGTAAACTGCGTTATTCTTAATGTTTATATAAAGTATCTTATCCATCCTCAGTTCTTGATACCAATCATCATCTATCTTATCTAAGCATATTGATCATACAACCTCACGTAGATGGCATGATATAGAGTTGATATGTTAATTCTATGCAGGTTGTTAGTTGTTGCCAATGCTAGACGGGCAGCACATCCCTTTATTCCAAGCCGTAAGAGGTGTATATCTGAAATAAATAATCATGGAACCCTATTCGCAGTTGGTTTTCCCAACTCCAGTTATAGACCATATTCGCAATTTAAGGTTTCTAACAGAAGCCTCACTTGTTCTACATTATATCAAGAAAAAAGGGAGCTTATGGAGCTATATACATTTTAGAAGATTTCATTTCATATCAGCAAGTAGTAAAGTATCACATCATGCTCAACTTATGTGGAGACGGGAAATCTAAAAAGACTAAATGGTCTAAATTAAAGAAGAAGAAATTCTCCAAAGAGTGAGTGTTTGCATTATATTCATTTATTGTCTGATGAATTTGGTAATTTTGACTTTGAGCGGAAATTTAAATAAGAAGTGTAGAGTAGCAACTAGTATCAATTTTGTTAAAGATTCAACGATCTGAGTATATGTAATAGGAGTTTTAGGTCCAGAATATTAACATGCTAAAGACTATTTATTATGAACAAATTCAACGAAGTTCAGGCGCCTTATATTTTCCAGCTTATTTACTTTAATTTCTTTGTCACTACTGGACGTTGTGGTTGCGCTTTTTATATTTAGCAATAGACAGTTTTTCGACGGCAATGTAGTTGAATCTTGGCTTCAGTTCTACTTTGATGGTTAGATTATTTGACCGGTGCAAACTGTGATCCAGTTCTTAAATGTTACAGCCATATGTGAGATGGTGAAAGTAGTTAAAAATTTAATGTTAATCAAGTTTTGGACCTTGTGAGTTTTAATATCCTTCTTGATTGTTTATAGTGCAAAAGCATAAACAAAAATAACTCAACATATGAACAAAGTTATCTGTTAAAAAACATGACCATTTTCATTTCATACATGTAGACATCCGAACAAAGCTAATGGCCAAACCACTAAACAAAAGACCATAAGCTAATGGCCAAACCATTTTCATTTCATACATGTAGACATCCGAACAAAGCTAATGGCCAAACCACTAAACAAAAGACCATAAGTTCCCTACATTTACCACTACTGCTTGCCACTAAATTTACAAAACTGCAACTTGAACAGTCTTGGACTTAGATGGAGGAGGGAGCTTCTCAACCACCACCTTCAACACCTTGTTTTCGCACTTTGCACTAATAGCAGACATGTTACAGTTTTCAGGCAAACAGAATTTCCTCATGAGGTTCTTCTGTGGCATATAATGCATCCAGTGCATTTTTAGCTTCTTTTGCTGCTTTGACAATGCGTGGGAAAAGATACATTGCACCTACCACTTTGTTGCAAGTAATACCCTCTAAGCTGTTCAGTGCAGCTTCCAATGTTAAACATCTGCATCGAAACATTTATAAGTAAATGGGTCGAAGTGGCTGTCTTTATAAATTGATAATGACGACGATGCACAAATTGGTAATGTTAACTGTGCATCTGTAAAAAAAAGGAACTTTTGCATATTATCTATATATTTTCTAAATTAAGTTATAAATTCTATTTGTACACAGCTTATGTTGTTCATTTGTGAACGCAGTGTTGCTGGGCAGAGTTTCAGCAGGTTGTATTTGATGAAGGCGTTATGAAAACTGATAATGACACATCATTTTCTAAGTTGTGAAGCTGGGTATGGACCACATAGTTATGTTGGCTCGTTGTACCTTTTAATTTTGCTTGATTTTTATCGGCAACTGGAATGGTATGGTTAGGAGAATTTTGATGTAAGAGCTACCTGAAAACATTTTATTATCATCTGTAGTTTGCTTTTGTAAGGATATAGTAGGCATCTTATACTATTTGGGTAATTGTTGATCAAGAGCAAAATTTATGCTACATATAGGATTTTGGTGTACTATTGGGGTTTTAATGTTGATATTTGGTGTACTTTTCCATCATCATTAAAAAAAAGCACGTCTTAAAGAAAATGTCTGCAGGCATAATGATAAAGAACAAATTATCATTAATTTCCTAAACATAACAATTGATCATTATAAAGCAATACTAATTTGTAAGTTTGCTGATCTAAACTGACCATTGCACGCCTTGCTAGTGATTGTAGGATGCCATCTCTTTCAGTAAAGTAGGAATCGTATGATTCATCTCCAACCTGCATATGCACATATTAGCTTATAATCATATCGCCAAACCAAATAGATTGTAATATATGACTTCCATGTAACCACATCTTTTCCTGAACGCACCATAATACCCTAAAAAGCATTAACTATAAGCCAGCTTCAAAATATCTCACGACACGTGTCATTGCCATGTAGCATTGTCACCATATCCTTTATTGCAGAACTCAACAATATCTCGTTGGTTTTCCTAAGCAAGAACCTAGATAAAGTTTTGAAAAATTATTTATCAGAAAAATGTGAGTATACATTAATTAGTGATCTTCGAGAGAAGAGATATTTACCTGGCCAGTTAGGTTTCCTGGATTAATCACAACACAGCCCTGAGTGATGGACTTTGATCGTGCGATTTCCAGTTGCTTTTTAAGCTCAAATATCTCTAGTCTCCACCCTGTTGCTTCATCAAGATACTAAGGAACCTGAAAATCATTAAGAAGCAATAATTTAGCATTCCAATAAAGTAACAAAGAAGGTACATTAACTGGGCATTATCCCTGGGTAATAGAGCACATACAAGAGTGCCACTGTGAAGGGCGATTGAAGCAGAGTAAAGAGGGTACTGAGCAATTGGGCAGAAGATTATGTCACTCTCTGATTGAATTAGCAACTGCATCATCATGTGGACCTGGTATACACAAACAATAAAATTAGTAATCAAGATGGAGTAACCACCAATAAGAGCACTGGAAAAAATAATCATTATACCGCTGGACTTGCACCATCTGTCAAGAAAATATCATCTCGATTAGCAGGAATGCCATCACAAGCTTCAATACCAGCAGCAATGGTATCACGCAATCCCTTAACACCTTGATGACAATTACAAAACACGTCATTAGCCTTGAATCGCAGTGCACAATGTGCTTAGACTCTTTGTAAGAAAAAATCGACATAGTCTTAAATCTACTGCATCACACATAAAATCATTGATGTGATTTAAAAACACAAAGTCAATAACCTTTGTAGTGCATCATAACCTTATATCTAGTGCATCAAACTTATAAAATCTTTTTTGTGATTTACAAACTCAAAATGACAAACATTTTTACCTATTGCATCATAGCTAAAAATCAAGTGCATCGCACATAATGCAAACTATGTTTAATCTAATGCATCCTTATACGCAACGACCTAACATCTACTACATCACAATTTAAAGTCAAGTGCATCGCAGAAACAACCAAACTTACAAACAAATTCTACGCACATACCACAACTTACATTTAGCCTAAAATCATCCTTATATGTGCGAACTCAACACCTACTGCATTACAATTCAAAATCAAGTGCATCACACAAGGGAAAAGCATAAAAACACATTTCACACACATAAGGCAATCTACCTTTAACCTATATCATCCTTATACGCGGAAAACTCAAAACCTACTGCATCACAGTTCATAGTCAAGTGCATCACACAAACAAACAAACATACAAACGCATTTACGCACATAATGAAGCCTACGCTTAACCTAACTCGTGTTTATACACGATAATTGAACACCTACTGCATCTCAGTTCAAACATAAGTGCATCACACAAATAATCAAGCATACAAACTCATTTATTCACATAACCTATTGCATCACAGATAGAAATAAAAACCTACTGCATCATAATATTTAATACAACTGCATCAGCATTCAAAATAGCTGCATCACAATGTAAATTTAGTGCATCACAGTTATAAATTCAAGTTGAGACATTTTACCAAACACCTTGTAGGCAACTTTCTTAAACATGTTTATACACAAACGAAAAACCAATCTGACCTAAAACGTGACTAGATGCAGTCTCATTCCACATATTAAATACAACTACAGGTGCTCCTATTTTTCCTAATTGTAAATAGACGTGATCATTCATATTGCGTTAAAGTTACCTTAATACAAGTAATCAATTTCCTCCGAACGTAAAAGAAGCATAATCATATTAACATCAAAGATACAAAAGATATACCTTCAACACTAGCCTCGCTATAATCCGAATTCGACAACGAGCCGTCATCGTCTTCACTATCTGGAACCTCCATAACTGCCTTACCTAATTCCACACAAATCAAACAATCATAATCAAATCTTAACACCACACAATCATCACATATTCTATTATCTCGATATAATAAACGCGCAAAACTTACATAATCCAAGCAATAACCTAACAATTATTATAACATAATCAAACTCTATAAGTATACTAATAAAATCAGTTGCAGAGAACGGTGGAGATAATCGACAATGATGAATGATGGTGAGATCGGTGGTGGGAAAACGGTCGGAGATAATGGAGGGTTGAGTTATTTAATGGGTGTGTTTTCGAAGGGGAGAACACTGTGTGTGTTTGGTTAGGAACGAAACACATAAAGACAGAAAAAAATAGAAAAATGATTTTATATATCTAAGAGGTAAAATGACAAAGTTACCCCTGACAGTTATAAAAAAGGAGGAGGTGGGAGGAGACACGTGGCGCAATGTGATGCCTTCCTAGCCTTTTCATTCTAAGAAACTTTTCATAATAACCCAAACCTATATACATATATATATATACATATATATATATATATACATATATATATACATATATATATATATACATATATATATATATACATATATATATATATACATATATATATATACATATATATATATATATATATATATATATATATGGTAAAGTTAAAATAAAAAGACAAATATCCGTAAAAAGAATAAAAAGATTTATTTTATTTTTTTAAATTTCTCCAAAAATTCCAAAAAATTCTACAAGATCGGGTATGTTGGTGCAAAAAACTTTTGTGAAAACATTTTTTATAATTTTGAGTTTTGATACGTCTTTTTTAATGCACAGAAAACGAATTTGATGCGCAAAAAAATTTTGATGCACAAAATTTTCAACTTGTTTTAGTTAGATGCGCAATGTTATTTTGATGAAAAAAGTCAAAAGAAGTTGGTTGCAAAAATCAACTTTTGATGCAAAAAAAAAACGATTTAATGCGCAAACGTATTTTTTCATAATTTTTTTATCGGAAAAAATATCCACTTTTAGAAAAAAGTTTTTCACAACTTTTTCATGCACCATCATACCCGATCTTATGGAATTTTTTGGGAATTTTTCGAGAATTTTTTTTGAAAAAAAAAATCTTTTTATCTTTTTACGGATATTTGTCTTTTTATTTGATCTTTATCCTCTATATATATATATATGTGTGTGTGTATATATATATATATATATATATATATATATATATATATATATATATATATATATATATATATATATATATATACACACACACACACATATATATATTTATATTAAATCATAACTACATAAAATAATATCGTCCCCCCACTTGAGATGAATCATATATGAGAAACCTTGGAGAGGTCTTCAATGATCTTCAAATATAAGTCTTTGACGTAGGCGTGATTCCCGAATCTCTCTACTTGAACCTTAAAATTGAGCAAACGGTGATTTCCCAATCATGAGCTAAGACTACATGGGAGGCTAAGGCGAATAAGTGTATCGAAACAATATTGATAAGGGTATGAAATATAAATGATAGTTGGAAAGGGTGTATCTAAGGGTATCTTGCACTAAAGGTGAGTGCAACAAAATGGTTTTAACACGGAGGTCGAAGAGTCGAGGTGACTAGTCGATAAACGCACACAATTATATACACATATGGGCTATTTGGGTGTTAATCCTAAAATATTGCCTTCTCGAATTGTCTCTTCCAAATGTATCAAGCTAACTCAACACAATACTCGTCTATGGTCTCGAAATGATGTAAATGCCAAGTTCTAAAGTTTACATACTACCGGCACACTCAATATTTGGTAGATTTGGGGTAAATAAGAGGAAATTGAAAGACTAAATCTCATCACAGAAATCAAGGGTTATGGTGTGCTCGGCTAATGTCGATTCTAGTTAAGTTAGGAAAAACATGTCAAAATTTTAAAAATGGCATAATTTTTCAAAATAAACTAGAAAAATGAGGGCAAGCAAGTTCAAGTTTTCTACTCCCTTCCCCCCACTTGAAATGTACAAAGTCCCATTTTTACTAAACATGAAATAAAGATGAGGTAAAAGTAGAATTGGAACGAGAACTCCCCTGAACTTTTATCTAAAATGAAAGAAGGATCACGTTGAAATGCGTGCCTTCGTCTTGCCTCCATGTGCAAACTTCAATTCTCTGAAATCACGACACTACCAACAAGCATAATTATAAAATAAAAAGGAAAAATAAAAACAAACAAAAACCTAACTCACTTTTGTAGGAATCACGGTTGCATTTAGCGCATGCAACAATCCTTTTAAACCACTCGGTGTCCCGAGTAGACGAGTGAAGTCTCGTGAGGGTTTAAAGGGAACACACCCACAAAGTTCATTTAAAACTAATACAAGGTTATGGTGTGTGAGATTAAAATTTAAATACGATACATGACAGGTTACGGCGTAAACTCATAACTGAGTTACGCCGTAATTGATTAAACCTGGGAGACATTCAATATCGGGAGGATGGTTATCGCGTAACCATAGATTTGTGGTTACGCCGTAAAGTCTGCACATAATTGAAATTTCTAGAATGGTTCTATCTTCCGAGAGCTTTCCGCTATCCTCCTTGCTCCAATTCCTGAAAAGATTAAAAACAAACTGTGGAAAACTAGAAGGGGGTTGAATAGTTTTACCAATTTAAAACTTCCTTTTAAATATTTAGATCGACTTATGTCAATCTATTTGGTTGTTTATGTTGGACATTGATAGATAGATATATAAACGTGTAATGAAAGATAAAGAGTAAGAAGCACATCACCACGACACAAGTATTTATAGTGGTTCGGCTACAAGGACACCTTCCTTGCCCTACTCCACTCCCCGAGTCACCTACTCGAGAGTTCGTAAACACTACACCAACTCCTTATGGAGGAGAAGCCTTCACAACGTCGCTTAACCTTTTTCCGGTACAAAGCTAAATACCGAGTTCCTTCACACCAAGGCGAACCACACCTAACACAACGTCGCCTACCCTTTATACGGTGCTAGGCTAACCACCGAGTTCTTTCACACCAAGGAGAACTAATCCTATCACAACGTCGCCTACCCTTTATTAGGTACTAGGCTAAGCACCTAGTTCCATTACTATGGAGGAACTACTACCCTTCACAACACAACACCTAATCTCAAGGAGATCTACTCCTTGTTACAACACCATCAAGGATATCACCATCCTTGGAAATAAACAATTACTTATATGTATAACGATGCACCTCATCGATTATACGACCTAGGCATTCTTCCCAAATGCCACTTGATTTAATTCTTAGGCATCCTTCACTAATGCCTTTGACACAACGCTTGGCACCCTTCACTAATGCCTTCGTCTTGACACCTTTAGCATTCTTCGCTAATGCTTTTGACACGAACGATAAGCACCTTTCACTAATGCTTTCGTCTTGACACTTTTGGCATCCTTCACAAATGCCTTCAACTCAACATCTATGGAGGAAGGAAGAACTATCAACAAGAGAACCCTAGTTATCTTGATGATGACGAAGCATGGCAAATCATGGACTTAAGCTTGCTCGTCTTCAAGAAGTGGTGATCTCGCCTTGAAGAGGAACCTAGAGAATCACACAAAAACAAAAAACAGACTACATAGATCACTTGGATCTGAGGTTAGAGGGTTAGAATACTTGGGGAAGTATGTGTGTAAAAATGATGAGTAGAAAGGAAGAAATGGCTCTCTATTTATAGAAGAAATTCTCTACTGTTCCCCGGATCCCACGGATCCCTCCCACAAGGGATCCGGCTAGCGTAAAGCTAGGGATCCGTGGGACGCTCCCCTTTATCCACGGGTATTTTGGTTATGGGTCATGGGTCATGAGTTGATCCATGGATCTTTGGCTAGATATAATGTATCTCTTGAGTGTTCACCAAGGGTTCAATGTATCTAGACATTCTCTTGAGTGCTCACCAAGAGTTCAATGTATCTAGACATTGGGTATGGGTCAATACCATGGGTTATGGATATTATCCATATATGATATAAGCATGATGTCATGCAATGGGTTATGGGTCAAGCTCAATAGGTCATGGGCTTTGGGTTGTACCCAACTATATTCAATGTATTTGCCCAATGGGTTATGATACTTAAGTTTCTACCCATTTATTTTACCCAATATACTACATACTAGTTATGTGTATATTTTACCCAAATATGTAAACACTAGTTGTTGTACATATGTAATATTAAATCATAAAATCACTTATACTTGTTTTAGTGTTTTATGTGAAAATGTGAATATGTTAGAAACTATTAGTTCAAACCATTTACGTATTTTATTTGTTTCGTTAAAATGATTTTACGTTTGTTATCGACAAAACATTAGAAGATCGTAAAATATGAATAAACGTTTTTACGGCTTATTTGTATTAACAATCTCCCCCTTTTTGTTGATGACAAAACATAAAATTATTTTAAGGAAAAACTAAAATTCGTAAAAGTTTGAATTTGTAGTTTTTACTTTCTTCTCACCCTTTTTGTCGAAACAAAAAGAGCTTCGAAAGGAAATTAACACATTGTTTTTAGGAAAAACATGTGAAATAAAAAAATTAGAGAGCAAGTAACGGGAACGAATCTCGTCTTTTACTCCCCCTTGACGAGTCCATCCCTATGTAAGGGCGTCAAGAAAGTAATACTAAGCTAGTTTGTTTGTAACTAAGTTTGCAAAAGATTTCGTCTAAGTGACGAATGTGCTCCCCCTTGATGATTGCAATTTTGTAAAGGGATGTCGAGAAATGTAATCCTAATATTGCAAGTAATTTGCAATGTTTTGTTTTGACACAAAGCTCCCCCTAGCTTTAGGGTGTCAAAGGCTTCAAGTGTAGATTGAATAACTACAAAACAAATGTTAGAAAACAAGTATAATGCACAATTTCCTGCATATGTGATCCAAGTTAGTAGAAAAATAGTTTTTTGTCTCACGGATCCCACGGTTCCTTCCTAGTAGGGATCCGTCTAGGCAATTTTGAGGGATCCGTATAGCTGATGATTAAATTCAGCAATGGTGATGTAACAAGTAATGTTAACATCAAAATAAGATATGTATTCAACCAACAAACATATACTCAATGTAATATGACAAGTAAACTATCATTCAATAAAACATAAGAGATGATCAACAAATCTCTAAAAACTAAGAGAATGATTTAGCCATATTCTACTAATACTAATAAGTGACCAAAGCTTAAGAAGCAACAATGTGTTTGAGTCTAGGGATGAGTAGACTGGTTGATTTGGTCCAATCTTTCAAGAAGATGATTAAACATGAAATGCAACCCATTTCGTACTTCTTGAACAAGTCCTTGGGTAATTAGACAATTAGAGCAATTATTGTCTTGATTAGGAACAGGATGTTTTGAGGAGGTTTTACAAATGATGGTGGAGGTACATTAAGTAATTTAGGATGAGGTTCTACTAGGAATGAGAGTGGTGGTAATGGAAATTCCTACATATGATCAAGTCCTTGGTGGTTCCTTGTTTCCAACGATGGACTAGTTGGTGATGTAGGTGGTTCCTATTTTAACGAGAAGGTTGGTGAATGAGAAGTTCTTGGTGGTGAATGCTCTAATGAACAGAGAGAGGCTTGGTGAAGTCCATGCTCTAGGAATGAAGGTTTAGACATTTTGCTAGAACTAGGTACGTTTGGTTTAGAGCTCGATGATCCCTTATCTAACCTAAAAGGTTTAATGCTAATTATTGCGGTTCACTTGGAAATTGTTGAATGGGTTTGTTGAGGTGAGATTCTAGCACTATTATCTCTTACGGATGATGATTCGGTGGATGGGAAATCCTACCATTTGTGGGTTTAACAGGAGATGATTCGGTTGAGGAAATTTCGTGTACAATACGAGCAAGTTTCTTGGGTGGTTCTTGGTTGGATGAGTTAGCACTAGGAGCTTTCCTCATGATGAAATGACTAAGGAAAAGGTTTCTAAATGCTGAGAATTATGTTGTGTTTGATGACTAAGAGATTCTAGCAAGATGACTTATAAAGGGAAGGATTTGGCAAGTGCATTCAAGACTTAAGTCTCTAATATCCTTTGGAATGTGATGATTAGCATGCCCAAGAGTTAACTTCAGAGTTTTACTGATCTAGGGATTTAATTAGGATGAGGTGGAGTGTTCAAGTTAGCAAGATGAGCTTGAAATGACTGTTCGAGCAAGAGTTGACATAAAGCTGTCACCCGGATCCTACGGTTCCCACCAATAGGGAATTCGTCTAGGCTAATCCTAGGGATCCGGCTCTCAGCAGCTAGGAAAGGATAGAAGTGATGTTTGAAATGGAAGGGTACTTAAATGTTCAAGGGCAATGAGTGATGTAGCTAATGATTGCCTTATATGGAAGAAATTGGAACTTTCGTGAGTACCAATGAATGAACAAAGATGACACTAAAATCTTGAGAGTGTCAAATGGAGCTAAATGATCCTAGTGATCAGATAGTGACTTAGTGTTAGGAATTGGAAATTCCATTGTAAAGTGTCGGTCACCCCATATATAATTTAGCATAAGTTAGCTCGTAGACATATCGTTAGTTACGTTATTTATCAGTTTATTAGTTAGTTATTAGTTTAGTTTAGCGTAGTGTAACACCGTGGAGGAAGGACGGGTCTTTACCCACTGTATGCCTGATCCACAGTCCGATAGGAGGACGGTATGTTTGTAACTATAAATACCCCTTCCATCCATGGAAGGGGTGGAGCTTTTCATTCAATCTAACATTTCATTTGTGAACCAAGTCTCTAGCAAGAAACTCCCTCTCATCTCTTTCTCTTTAACTATGGCAAACATGTATTTTCATCATCCAAGACCACCCGAATCATCAACAAAATAATATTTCGATCCTAAAATTGGTACCAGAGCCAAGGTTGTTGTGTTTTGATGATTTCTTGTGGTTTTGATTCGTGTTTGAAACTGTTTTTGTTTATTTGTGTGGTCGGAACATTGTTATGGGTAAACTGTTTTTACAAACAAGCTTTATGTGTTTTTGTTTGGTCAAAAAGTTACTTCTGGTCATTATTTTTGTATCTAAGTCTATTAATCTGTTTTTTGTCCAAACTGTAACTATTATTGTTGTGGGTCTTTCTGGTCAGTTGCATGAGGTCAAAACAGATGCAGTCTTCTTGTTTTCTGGGTTTATTTTAAGCTGTTTGGTAACCATAGTCGGAATACAAGCCTGATAATGTCATCTGGTCATTTTATGGTCAAATCATGAACAAATGGGTCAAAAGATGCATTTTTATGAAAAGTTTTTCTGGGTTTTTGAAGATGGTCGAAAAAATGGTCATTATGGTTCTTAATAGCGAGTTGACACAAATTCATGTGGCGACTTGACTCATAAAAACTGTTAGCGACTTGCCATGAGTCTTTACTCATGGTAGCGACTTGGTCTAGCGACATAGTCGTAGCGACTTGGTCTAGCGACTTGGTCGTAGCGACTTGGTCTAGCGACTTGGTCTAGCGACTTGCCAAAAAGCTAGCGACTTAACATGGACAGAAATGAAGAAGAAGAATAACTAAGACCTTGACTCAAAACACATTACCAATACTCACATCAAACCTGTTAAAACTCTCTTTCGATTGAAGACATCACAAGTATGACTCAACAACAATCTACAAACAACCTACAATCTACATCATGCTAACAAGTTCAAGCATAACTATCTACAAACATCATTCAAATCTGAAAATAATGTGCAAGATCTCAAAAATTGTTATTCGTAGGTTAGAGTTGTCTCAAAGGACCTTTTCATATCCAAACAACCCCACAAATATTTCCTCACAGATCTAAGACTTGGACTATCTCATTTAATCTCAAATTGGTGTTTGATCTTAATATGGTTCAAATCGTTCATATATAATCACCAGCCCATCATAGATGTAAATGTTTTGATATTTTCCGAAATCATAACTGAGGAAAGTACTAAACCAATGATGGGTTCATTCTCTCCTCTTGTTCGGTTAAATGAAAAAAAAAACAAATGGATATCGCTTAACAAGTTCTCAGATATGTTCGTCTCACCTTTAAATGGTGACATCAAGCCTCTGGGGCTACACTCATGAGATGAACAAATGTCTTCATTGATATTAGTGTGTGATTGTATCCGAATAACATGTGACAGGGAAAATAACTAATAAGTTATCTCCGTGTCAATCATTCGTTCAATCGAAAACATAACAACATTAAACCTACCTTGATCTTGAAGACGGAGCATTATCTTGATGCCATCCTTGTGGCGTTAATAATTTGTCTCGAACCATCCCTGTGGTGAGATCAATCTAATTTGTAGAATCAAAAAGGGGTATTCGTATGCTTCAGATGAGAGATTTTTTATGTTTATTTGATTAAGATTGTGAAGCAGTGATTGTGTAAGGAGATGCATTTTACCAGTTATAATAATCTGAGATTGATATGAGAAAGAATGGAGGCATGAGATTGTGAAACAGTTATGTGGGAGGCACATCTTTTGTTTGAATATTTTAGGGTTTGTGGGATGGCTGCATATGATAGTGAGAGGTGAGATTAGGTTTTGAGTAAAGTGAGAACTCTTAGGGTTAAGTCAATATATAACCGGTCATAAACTTTGTTGTTGGATCGGATTATAGACTGGGCCCGGTTATTACACTCAATTGCTTATGGACCGAATTTAATTTTGTTGGGCTGGTGTTGCTCTTGTTATTTGAATTGGGCTGTGATGGTTATATTCGGTATACCAGATACGATTAATCAAATGCTACTATCAAAATTTCATCTTTTTGGACAATAATTTTTTATATACTGGTTAAGATTAGCATTGAGAGTGGTATTTCGGTCATATTAAATCTCACGGAAGATATTCAATTCACGGCCTGAGCTAAATTTCATGGATGGTTGGATTACACTTTCCCAAGGACACACATTCAATTGAATTTGAATATTGAATCCGCCTGAATTTTTTTAGAAGTTTCATGGTCTTGAGCTGAACTGAAACATGTTGAATTTTATTATGAATCCAAAATATTACTGGTGGGCCAGAGTTGAATTGGATTTGGATTGAAATGGGCTTAATGAATTATTGGATCAGATACTGATTTGTGATGATGAGATTATTTGATATCTTGGTTTAAACATTTTCACAAAGGATTCTGTGTTGCAGCTTGAATTAATGGTTGAACAAAGTTGACTTCGGGGTTGTTTGTATTTGGTATTTCTTATTTGGATTTGAAGTAAGGTTTTTCAGGCGCGTTTACTTATTTCGTCTTCTTTCTTTCTACCCTTCCTCGAAGATGGCTTGTTTGGGCGTTTATATAAGGTGATAAAGACTTGGCTATTTAATTACGGTTGTGATTCTTTCTTGTTTAACCCACAACGTAACTATCACTTCGGTGTCTCACTCAGTTGAGAATGTCAAGAGGTTTTGTACATCAGGTACACTGTTTCTTCTTCACAAGGATTAGTACAAGTTTAAGTAACAAATCTGGGGAATTTTACTTCATGATCAAGTTTGGTATATCGGGTCTATTTCTCCATGTGGTCACTACAATAGTCGACAAAATGCGTGGTTGATGTATTTACCAATGTGTTTAATTGGATGGTTAATGATGGTATTGATAATGAATCGCTGATGAACCGCTGCATGTTCCCCTATAACAGATATTCACCAAAACCAAAGTTGTCATTACACATTCAAGCTGACATTGTTTACGGTTTTGTCTTGATTTTGTAAAATCCCACGAAAGAATCTATTTCTCGGTTTAAATCATAGACTTGTGAAATCCCGTGACAATGGAAACATCCTGGTAATTGTCAAGTGCATTTCCGGATCTATCTTACGGTTTATTCTTGGTTTTGTAAAATCCCACGAAAGAAACTATTTCTCGGTCTAAACCATAGAATTGTAAAATCCCGTATTGATGGAACCATCTTGGAGAAAGGAAAGTGTATTTCGAGATCTCTTATTTGATGTTGGTGCTACGTTTTCTGTTTCGAAGAAGGGATAAAAGAGTGTACTTCATGAATTGGATGTGTGTTTGGATATTCATCATGGCAGTTTGGTTATTACATGGTTTTACAGGGTTATGTACTTTTAACCATGGTTGGGATGAAACCATTATCAAAGTTCGTTTAAATGTCAAAGAAGGCCATATTTGAGCAGTTAATCAGATGATGTGACAACGGCGTTAATTCAGTATTATTTATTTGAGGTTGAAGTGAATTATCACGGGCGAGTGTACTTAGTATCTGAAGGTATCGGGGATGGATGGATGAAGATTCTTCATGATCCTTGTTCAAGCTTATTATCAAAAGCGAAGACTTGGAAATCTAGTTATTGTTGGGTGACTTTTACCTTTTCTTTTACCACTTGGGGGAATTGGGCTCTTATTACCACAAAATAACTATCACTTTAAGGAGTTACGTTGTAGTGCTCAGTGTCACATTCAATTGTGGATTTTCACGAGGTAATGTACGTCTTATACTTGATGGTTGGTTGGTTGAAGAGTATAGAGTACATAGAGAGTACTTAGAGATGCTAATGGAAATCGGCACCGCTCTTTGTTACATATGTGCAAGTTTAAGTCACGAGTTCGGGTTAGTTTACTTCAGGGTCAAATTCATCATATTGGGTTATCTCCATCAGCTGTCACTACAAAGAGCCTACTGAATGAGAATGGTGATGATTACATGTTTTGCCAAGAGAGTTGAAATGAGAGAGATTATGACGTATGAACACAACAGTTCATGCCTCGTTCTCTAAAGAAAAGAAAAGTGTACGTTTCAGTGCGCTTTATCTTCAAAAGAAGAGAAATCTTCTTATGACGTATGAACACAATAGTTCATGCCTCGTTCTCTAAAGAAAACAAAAGTGTACGTGTCAGTGCGCTTTATCTTCTGAAGAAGAGAAATCTTCTTATTATGACCATTCTCATCAACATGCTTCATACTTTTTCCATGCGCTTCAGTCATCAAGTGAACCGGGCTACCACTGATTGTTTTCTCATTCCACTTGCTCGATTATAATGAAGATGGCGACATCATGTGCTTATTTTGCGGGAGAGAAGTGTGAATAGAACATTTGGATGATTTTCACTTATTTAATCAAGAATTGCAACTCCGTGTGCAATTCTTGAGGGGGAGAAGAAGAGTAAATTCTCTGCATGGTTGATTGATTTCTGAGAATAAATGGTCAAACGGCTCCAAACTCATGTAAGAACCGAGCTTCTTCTTATCGGGTCATCGTTACATGGAGTTTCTTCTATGAGCCGTTGGTTGACATCTTTACACAGGCTGATATGATTATCGACAAAGTGCTTTCGGTTAATGCTTCACGAACACATCAACATGATGATTCTGAACAATCTATCTGTTCTTGTTTGATGTGATTGGTAGTTTGGTGTTACCAATTCGTGTGTTCGTTGCGGCCTGATTGCTGATTTCCTTGATGAACATCTTTTTGTTCTTGTTTGATTGGGAGGGATTTTAGTTAAGGGGATTTACAAGATGTAAGTTAATTGGGATGCTTTTTGGTGAGATGCTTTTTTGGTGTGAGTTGAAGATGTTAACTTTCTATTCCCCAACTGGACAATCTTGAAGAAGGTCGAGTCTACATTCGGTTCTGCATTTTCTGCTACATGTTAGAAGACTAAATACGAGTTACATTTAACGATCTAAAGACTTCTTCTTAATATGGGCTGTTATCAAACAGATTGTTGGTTTAGGGGAGAGCACTAATTGGGGGAGAGTGATATGTCTGATTTAATCCCCAATTAGACTTGCTCACATTATACTTCAGCAAGTTGATTCTCACAGACACACCTGATCTAATGATGTTCTTCTCAAAAGATTTCAAGTATTTGGGCTTATAATATGTTGCTGATTCTGAAGTGTCAAAACCAGCAAGGGGGGAGGAGACACACAGATAAACATAAAGCGAGTAAACTTGATGAACTTAATTCTTCTAAGTGATTGAAGATATCCCGGGAAGACATATGTCATGACCGCAGAGAAACTCAAGGTTTTACTCATCAAAGCTTTTAGTGTTATTATTCCAACGTCGTGGGGGAAGTGATGTAAATGAAAGTTTCTGAAGATAAAAGAGGTACACTGGTGTGTGATGATCTCGATGTTATCGCAATAATCAGGGGAGAGAGAATTGTGTACATTGGGGGCGCTCAGCTGTCTCACTTGAGGGCTTAATCAGTGATTCATAGATATAATCACTTATTCCGGAGTTGACATCCGCAGAGATTGTCATCCGTAGAGATAATCAGTGATTCGGCCTGCTTCTTCAATGTTATCGGTTGTTCTCTCTTTGGGGAATGTGTGTACTTCGGGTCCTTGAGCTTCATACACGATCATCAGGGAAGAAAGCCATTGTTTACCACAAACATTGGGGAGGTGTTTTCTCTCCGGGCATGATGTGTATTCGGGGGAGTTCTTGGATATTGGTGTACTTCGGGTTCTTGAGCTTTATACACGTTCATCAGGGAAGAAAAATGTGAACATGGGAAGGTGTTCTTCATTCCCCTCATGAAGTGTATTCGGGAGAGTTCTTGAGCATTATACAAAGAGACTGACTTCATCAATTCAACTACTCGGGGGAAGTGGTCTCTTCACAACTGTTGGAATGGATTGCGTCAGACTTCAGTGGTAATGAAATTTGAGAAGAGTTATTTATGTGTGGGATGATACGTTGCTGTTCTTCTATTGGATGATATAACCTCGAACGGAGAATCTCGATTATCGATCTTAAAAGGAGCAGCGGGTTTTATGATAATGGTGTGCTTCTCTGTGCACCTGGCTAAGGCAAGCTTGAAATAGAGCTTCGAATCTGCTCATATTATGGATCTTCGGTTTGGGGGGAAGCTGCCAAAGTCTCTCTTTCTCAAAGGCTCATGTTCTATTCTGGAGCCTCGGAAGCTTTGGTGGTGGAAGTTTAAGAGATGACGTATTCTATCTTCTACGACGTGCTGCTTGATATCCTTATCTCGGTACTTGTATCATCATCCTCTTAAATTATATCATCTACTCTATCTGTGTATATATTTTTCAAAAAGCAAAATACAAAAATATAAAACCAGAAAAACAAAATAGAAAAATATAAAATCAACAAAAAGCCATAAAAATCAGAAAATTTAAAAATACCAAAAATATTGTTTTATCAAGACATGTCTCCTGGTATCGATAACATCTGCGGTCTTAGAAATGTCATTCAAGATGAAGTTCGAGCAGGAGGTGTAAATACTCTTTTTCCAAAACATGTCTCTTAATATGGCTTGCAGTTATTTCAGACTGTAACCCATGCTTAACTATGGCTTGCTATTATTTCGGATAGCAACCCGTTCTTCATGAAAGGAAAGTGCTGTGCTAAACCAATATTTTTCAAATATTTCGTGCACTTATCCTAAAACAAAATGAGGAAAGTATGTCGAAGGACTGCTGTTCCTACACAAATGTTTTTCCGTCTAAAAATTCTTCAGAAAAATATTTGTTGTATTCAAAATTGGTGGTAAATGAGTTGCTTGAAATACAATCAGTTTCAGAGTTTTCGTTAAAATTGAAAACTCAATCAATAACTCCAGCGCTTTTAAACTTTTCAGAAATTTAAGTCATTGATTGAGGGGGAGAATGTTTTCAATCTATATCATCTAACGGACTTTCTTAATCATCCTACATGCTTATCTGAAAAAAATATAATTGCCTATGTTGAAGGACTAGGTTTCTAGGATATGATTGTTAGGATTAGATGATTTGAGTTTGATGAACACATTATTCCCATGCTTTATATGAACTGATTGTTTTGTTGAATTGACTTTTATTAGTCGATTGCTGTTTGGGTGTTGTCGACCACCATATATCTGTATGTGTGTTCACTAACGTATGCAGGTATATTGGTTAAGAATGTTCCCGATCCGGATCCCACAACTAAAGATGATTGGATGCCAAAAGGAAAGGGTGACTATATCTTGGGTTGACAAATGAAGAAACGGAGCTTAATTGGACTTCCAAGGAGAGTTGGCATGGAAAAATGCAACGTAAGAGGTCTCACTGCATCAGCAGATGGTTTTCTTCTAAGTGATTGAAGAAACGGAGCTTAAATTGACCTCAGTTGGCATTCAAAATGCAACGTAAGAAGAAGTCTCACTGCATCAGCAGATGGTTTTTCTTCCAAGCTCTACAGCATCAACAGAAGCTTCTCAACCACCTAACGTATCTTTGTGCAGGAATGTAGTGGATGATACCATTTTTCTTAAAACAATTTAGAAAATGGAAAAATATTGTTTTGAAAATTAATCGGATTCAAAGTTTTGAAATCAACCGGTCTCTTATTTTGTCAAATCTTAAGTGATTTCAAATTAAATATTTTCTAACGATATTTCATCAAAAGGTCCGTTTGTACGAAATTAAGTGGTGATCTAAAGATTTAATGTTATGTCATGGTATGATTTTTTTTTTAGAATCAAGGTCTTTCAAAATGAAATTTTTTATGTTCTTGTTTGATTGTGAAATTGTTTTGTTTTACTTAAAAGATCTCTTAAAAACTATCATACCTGACACTAACAATCTTTAATGTCTTAAAATGGTCCTTATCTGTCATCTTTCAAAATTGAATCTTGCCACGTCTTTCCCTAAAATTTTCTAAATGATTTAAATCTTTTGGGATCACAAATCTCAATTGGTTTGAAATTTTTGATCGGGGGAGAGATAGTGATTTAAATCTCTTATCTGTTTAAATGGAATTGGTTTTAGTCCTTTATAGGCACTCCTGCCTCCATGTGCCAAACGATTTCATATATACAATGCACATGTTGAGGAGGATGATTTATCCAAAAACAAGATGAGTATTTAAACCTGGCCACATATTCTCCCATGTTTTCCAAACCTGATTAAATCACTTGAGATCCAAAATCTCAAAGGGTTTGATATTTTTGATCGGGGGAGAATTTGTGATTTAATAATGAAACTTGATATATGATGATCGATTTGATGAAAATGTGTAGGCTGCTCTCTCATATGTGCTAAACGCTTTCGAATCTCGAAGCACATATTGAGGGAGAGAAAATGGTTTCTTAATGGCTTTTGTGATCGTGAATGTGCTTCAAAAGAACTCTTTCCTCTATGTGATAAAATGTTTTCAAATATCCAACGCACATATTGAGGGGGAGATTTTACCAAGAAAATCAAATGGCTTTTTCTATGAAAATAGTGATCAAAGAAAATATTTCAAAGTCCTCTTGCCTCCATGTGCTAAACAATTTCTAAATCATATGCACATGTTGAGGGGGAGGTTTTCTAAATGATCAAAACTATTAAGGTACAAAATGATTTGATCTCGTATCAAAAGTACCTTGATTATTTTTCCAAATGATTTTTCAATTGGTTTTGAGAAGGAATGAACTGTACCAAAAGACCGACCATTTTACTTTATGCATGGAGTTATAAGGATGGTGAGGTTAGGTATTAGTTCCCACGATCCGCCAGAACCGGAGGGATCTACCCAGGGACAATCCACTAGATAGTGTAGTGTCTTTAGGTATATTGAAAAAAGGAGAAAAGTGAGATATGGGAAGAGTGCGGACTGAGACTGAGCTAGTACTGGAATAAACCCAACAAGGTTCTAGTTATGAAGTCTTGGTAAGCACTGAAGGGGTTGAAGAATGAAAAAGAATTGAATGAGAAAAGGGTGAAAAGAAATAGCCCTCCAATAATTCAACCTTAGGGCAGTAACCGGGTTCAATACATATGCTACTGGTGTTTACTAAGGTAACACTGGTATTGAAGACAAGACGTCATGGACCTAGTGACGCACTGCACTACAACTTCCCAAGCTACTCAAGTTCCTCTTAAAAGGGCTTGTTTCATTCTCAAGGGGAACCTACATAATCTATCGACTTTCTCTTAGAGATTGTTGATATTGAAGAAGGAGACCCTCTCCCAAGTCTCCGGCATAGGAACCAAATGTGCACGATTGAGTCTAGAGCTAAGAGATCATCCACAATATCTCACTAGGACACAAAGTTAATGAAGACTTGCTGTTTCACACAATGTGGAAAGTAAAAATATAATTAAGAGTCCTACGCATTATCCTTGTGGTATTGCCAGAACATCTGAGTGGTATGTAAAAGTATTCACGATGAAGATGGAAATCCTTCTAGAGCCAACATCAAACAAGCTCTTGGTGGGTGACATGTGAGATCTTTTCTAAAGATCAAGCTTGTGACAACTGGACAGAAACAATGGGGCGATTCATTCTTGAATCAACCTTGGTCCAGGAATGGAATTGACGAATACTTTTGGAAAAACCATTCGATGTGCAAACCTTCTTTTCTCTAGCACGTCGAATGTGTACTTATGTCTTCAAAATCAAAAAGTATCTCCGATTGAAAAAATACTTTTGGAAAAACCGTTCGATGTGCGAATCTCTTCTTTTCTCTAGCACGTCGAATGTGTACTATTTTCAAATACAAAAAGTGTTTTGATTGAAAATTGATCTTTCTCATAAAACCTTCGTCGTATTGCAAAACTCTTTCTTCAAGCAATACGCGATTGTTTTCAAATCATTTTTCATCAATCAGTGAATCTCAATTCGCTGGTTCACTCACTCCGTGTTGTCTTCTTTGAGACGTTCCGGTTCGAGAACAGCTAGAACAGCTGCGAAACCCTGTCAAGGAGATTCTTAGGAATCCTACCTGATCACAGGCAGTACTTGTACTGATCAACGGGGAACCGTGGGCCGTGTACCTCAATTCAACGAAAGTGATCAAAGACACTTTCGTGTGTTTTATTGCTAATTGTTGTTTGCAGGTACATTTGGACGGTTGTAGTTGATCAGAATTGAGGAGTCAATCCAAAGCCGCATGCTCACATCATCCACACTTAATTTGAAGAAATCATGACTGGTGCATATCTACATAACCTGGCTCTGATATTTCATACTATGCTTCTGCTTCGCTGCTGCAAATATCATGAACCAGTAAGGCTTCCGCTACTCTGATGGAAAGATGTCATGATTCAAAAGTGTGAGCATGTCGGTCCAAAAGTCACAACTTCACATGATGGCAACATAATAAAGGGTGATCCAGATATTTACTGTGGCTGATGATCTCAAAGAAAGCTCAAAGATCATCAAAGATGTGGATGAGTTCAAAGACCTCCACTGAAAGTACAAAGCACTCGGACTTTGAAGTTGCACTACAAAAGCACAAAGATTGCGGAATTGATGAATTAAAGTCTACGAGCTCAAGACTGAAGATTTAATAGAATGCTACGATTCAAAATGTAAAACATGGGGTGACCTCCCTTAGGGGGAGATTGTTAGGAATTGGAAATTCCATAGTAAAGTGTCGGTCACCCCATATATAATTTAGCATAAGTTAGCTCGTAGACATATCGTTAGTTACGTTATTTATCAGTTTATTAGTTAGTTATTAGTTTAGTTTAGCGTAGTGTAACACCGTGGAGGAAGGACGGGTCTTTACCCACTGTATGCCTGATCCACAGTTCGATAGGAGGACGGTATGTTTGTAACTATAAATACCCCTTCCATCCATGGAAGGGGTGGAGCTTTTCATTCAATCTAACATTTCATTTGTGAACCAAGTCTCTAGCAAGAAACTCCCTCTCATCTCTTTCTCTTTAACTATGGCAAACATGTATTTTCATCATCCAAGACCACCCGAATCATCAACACAATAATATTTCGATCCTACACTTAGGATAATGTCTTGGAGAAGATCCTAAAGGTTTTAAGGTGGAAGAACTACAATTTGATCCATTTCGACCAATTTAGAGGTAAGGATGATTATGATCAATTTTGCCATAATCGAAAGATTTCTAAGTCTAGATGTGAGGGATCATGTGAGAAATAATGAGTGATCTAGAGAGCGGAAGAGTAATGAGTTTAGGTGAAACGATAGATCGAAAAGCACTTTGAGTGTGATCCTTAATGAGCTATGAGCGAGTGTGAAGCTTACTAAGCTTGAGAAGGACTTAAGACATCCTAAAGTATTAAGTTCAGCTAGTGTGAAGTAATCTAGGAACATGGTTTGAGGTGTAAAGGAATGAAACTCCACTTCTATTTGCCCGGATCCCACGGATCCTTCACTTGAGGGATCCGGATAGTTACAAACTAGGGATCCGGCATCTGGGACAGTTTTACTAAACAGTGTGCGTTTGTTCTAAGTATCGAACTTAGAAGCTAATGATCTCTACAGTAAGCATACATGTATACAAGTAAAACATACTAAGAGCATGTAGAAATAGCACATAAGCAATTAAATGAGATCTAGCTCACAAGTAACACATAGGTTTATCAAACTTAACAACCGCTATTCAAGAAGCTCAAAATAGATTTACGATCTAGATTAGTAAATCGTTTGTATTAACAATGGCGTGCAGAGTAGATGATGGTGTTCAAGACAGTAGGGTTGTTTTGGCCAACGGAAGCAATGAACTATGTATAGTCATTACGGATGGTAATTAGCATACAATGAACTTCGTCCATGAAGTCCTGTAGCTCTTCTCGATCAAAGCAAGATAATCGCTTGATGAGGCAAGTGGTTGTGATTAACTAAAAGAAAAATTAATTTTACAACTTGTTTGATTAGTAATCCTAAGACAATGCAAAGTATTTCCATTGTAAACTTACTTTAGGAAAACATAGGAGTATAAATTTCCCAAGTGAGAGAATGAATATGAGACTGTTACTAGCGGTGCTCAATTACGGCTAAACACGACCATTTTTACGGGTGATTCCACATACCCAACTTCTATCAAGGAAGCAATTCAACCGTTAGGTCAAATTGAGTTTCTAGTGCAATAAGTTCTCCAATATTCATTCTCAAGTTAGGAAAATTTATATTCCTACAATGGCCTATCGAAGAGTAACAATGATGATACTTTGCTTCGTTTAATATTATACTTGAGACAACTAAGGTGACGAAGGCGTCATGTTAAAAATAAGTTTAAAAGTTGTCCATATGGTAAACAACAAAAAATGGTTGGATGAGCTAGTTCAACATATGTTGTTGGAAAGCTTTGAGTTTGGAATTTCGGATATGAACAATTATATTTGCGTTGCAAAATAATTTACTTGAGTATATCGGATGAAATAATCAAGTTGTCAATCCTACTATGAAGCTTGGAGAGCGATCATGAAAAGGAAAATGGGAGAGTACATCATCAACACAAGTGTAGGTTATGATCCAATGTATATTCTTGTTGTTTTTAGAAAATGATACAAGAACAAAAGAAATCATATAAGCACATAAAACATTTATGTTGCACACATGACAAACTCAATCAAAAATCCATTTAGTGTGTTATATGTTTTAAACATTTTTCAACCTATATGACTTATCTAAGTATCTAAACTAACATTTTCGACACAACTAGATGTTATCCCAAACACTCCTTCAAATAGCACATTGATTAGTAGAACATTACTAAATCGACAAACAAGAGAATGAATAGCAAGGTAAGGAAACCACATATGTTATTCAATCAAACAAGTACACAAGCTATTTGAGATAAGCAAATAATCAAGTAATGCAAAGAAGACAATTTATTATTTAGCATAGCATACGAAAGTTCTTTTCATCGCTTTGTGTTAAATATAAACATGTATACCAAGCTTGATTAGTTTCTTTTATATTTATAAATATGATCAAAACTTTAATTTCAATAGAGGACACATTGTTATTCAAAAGCGAAAACATCCGTCTCCAATTAGATCAAAAGTTATGACCGAAAAATGAATTTCTATTATAAATCAATGATTCTGTAAATTATTGTTTTGAATCAGTTTATGAAATCATTTTTAAATGAAAGTAGACTCAAATAGCTTTAAAACGATAGGTGGCACGACTTCTAACAACTTACGGTTAAAAAGTTATGAATTTTTGAAATTCAGACAAAAACTATCTTCTGTACCACGGATCCCACGGATCCCTTGCTTGAGGGATCCGTCCAGTGTAACCTGAGGGATCCGTGGATCTGACACAGAACTACAAAAATGTACGTTTTGACCCAACGAAAAGGTTTAGTCTTTGTAGACTTTTTAGTGAAGTTATATTACCCATTTTTACCTTTATTCAAGCTTGATTAATAAGATATCTAACAACAAAACTTCAAAGAAAAAAAATTACTAAAACACTTTTCATATTATGCTTATTATAAGATAGAAGCATATATCACCATTTTGTCCACAAGCAATTTAGCACATTTTTGACAAAAAAAATTGTAACTAAGAAAACATACCTTTGTTGTATTCCCTTTGTATGGTTTTAGAAACCATAGGCGCGAAATACTTCATGATCTTCTAAGATACCCAAATCCTTTGCTATATTCCCTTTTTATGGTTTTAGAAACCATAGACGCAAAATACTTCATGATCTTCTAATATACCCAAATCCTAGTATGAAGAACTCTCAAAGGAAAAAAATTTAGAATGATCTATCACTATCCAACATATGATGATTTCTAGAAACATGACTCTTTGTTTTAAGAAATTCCCTTCTTTGTAGTTTTCAAACATACACGGATCGTATCAAGTTTTCAAAGTACAATATACTATAAAAAACTTGGTAACGAAGCTCTGATGCCAATTGTGGAAAACTAGAAGGGTGGGTTGAATAGTTTTACCAATTCAAAACTTCCTTTTAAATATTTAGATCGACTTAAGTCAATCTATTTGGTTGTTTATGTTGGACATTGATAGATACATATATAAACGTGTAATGAAAGATAAAGAGTAAGAAGCACATCACCACGACACAAGTATTTATAGTGGTTCGACTACAAGGACACCTTCCTTGCCCTACTCCACTCCCCAAGTCACCTACTCGAGAGTTTGTAAACACTACACCAACTCCTTATGGCGGAGAAGCCTTTACAACGTCGCTTAACCTTTTTCTGGTACAAAGCTAAATACCGAGTTCCTTCACACCAAGGCAAACCACACCTAACACAACGTCGCCTACCCTTTATACGGTGCTAGGCTAACCACCGAGTTCTTTCACACCAAGGAGAACTAATCCTATCACAACGTCGCCTACCCTTTATTAGATACTAGGCTAAGCACCTAGTTCCATTACTATGGAGGAACTACTACCCTTCACAACACAACACCTAATCTCAAGGAGATCTACTCCTTGTTACAACACCATCAAGGATATCACCATCCTTGGAAATAAACAATTACTTATATGTATAACGATGCACCTCATCGATTATACGACCTAGGCATTCTTCCCAAATGCCACTTGATTTAATTCTTAGGCATCCTTCACTAATGCCTTTGACACAACGCTTGGCACCCTTCACTAATTCCTTCGTCTTGACACCTTTAGCATTCTTCACTAATGCTTTTGACACGAACGATAAGCACCTTTCACTAATGCTTTCGTCTTGACACTTTCGGCATCCTTGACAAATGCCTTCAACCCAACATCTATGGAGGAAGGAAGAACTATCAACAAGAGAACCCTAGTTATCTTGATGATGACGAAGCATGGCAACTCATGGACTTAAGCTTGCTCGTCTTCAATAAGTGGTGATCTCGCGTTTAAGAGGAACCTAGAGAATCACACAAAAACAAAAGACAAACTACATAGATCACTTGGATCTGAGGTTAGAGGGTTAGAATACTTGGGGAAGTATGTGTGTAAAAATGATGAGTAGAAAGGAAGAAATGGCTCTCTATTTATAGAAGAAATTCTCTACTGTTCCCCGGATCCCACAGATCCCTCCCACAAGGGATCCGGCTAGCGTAAAGCTAGGGATCCGTGGGACGCTCCCCTTTATCCATGGGTATTTTGGTTATGGGTCATGGGTTGATCAATGGATCTTTGGCTAGATACAATGTATCTCTTGAGTGCTCACCAAGGGTTCAATGTATCTAGACATTTTCTTGAGTGCTCACCAAGGGTTCAATGTATCTAGACATTGGGTATGGGTCAATACCATGGGTTATGGATATTATCCATATTTGATATAAGCATGATGTCATGCAATGGGTTATGGGTCAAGCTAAATGGGTCATGGGCTTTGGGTTGTTCCCAACTACATTCAATGTATTTGCCCAATGGATTATGATACTTAAGTTTCTACCCATTTATATTACACAATATACTACATACTAGTTATGTGTATATTTTACCCAAATATGTAAACACTAGTTGTTGTACATATGTAATATTAAATCATAAAATCACTTATACTTGTTTTAGTGTTTTATGTGAAAATGTGAATATGTTAGAAACTATTAGTTCAAACCATTTACGTATTTTATTTGTTTCGTTAAAATGATTTTACGTTTGTTATCGACAAAACATTAGAAGATGGTAAAATATAAATAAACGTTTTTACGGCTTATTTGTATTAACACAAACATACCAAACCCAACAGTACTAATAAAAAGGAAAAGAAAAAGGATAATTCGGGTTGTCTCCAGAAAGAGCTCTTTTGTTTATTTTACAAGTATTTAAGTTAGACTCAATGCCGCAGGTCATCATGGTTGTCATCATGGTTGTCAATGAACATGACCAAGATCGTCCATCTCTCTCATCAAATTATGTCTTACCCATGCAACATTTGTAGCAGTACGAAGAAACTATTTTCTTTCAATTTTCCGTACCTTGACAAAATTCTCATTAAGTCCCAAGTGATACCAAGTAATTTCATATTTTTCTGCCATGATCGGTGGAGGTCACTTGTAAGAAATATCCAAAATTTTACATCTTCATTACTCTTAAGATTTATCATTCGGATTTGTGAACCCATCATGCCCTTGTAAGCCAAGGTAATCCATGATTCCATCTAAATCATCGTCGTCGGATTCTGTACCCTTAAACCAATTGTCATCAAGCGTATCTTCAATAAGCTTACGCTTGCAATGCTCTTTCTCTTCTCCCCATCTAGTTTTATATTCTTCTTTATTTTCATCTCTTACATCATCAGGACTCTCGTCCTCGCTTAGAGCTTCTTTTTTCATGAACCCCTTCCAAATCTGCTCTTTAGTGGAAGCATCCACTTTTCCGTACTTTATTCTAATCCAATCATCAAAGCCTAACCTATCAAGCCATGGTAGTTCACTTCTTTCATCGTCGTTTGTTGAGGTCCATAGAAAATCATCATCCCCAACTCTTACCATGCTACTTCCTCCATTACAATATTCGTCAAAAGGGTCACTAGAAGCCCAAAACACTTTGCCTTCATTCCTAATCTTCTCACACCAATGCTTTCGTTCAATCTTTTCCCCTGCATCTACGTCATTCGCACAGTCATTAATAACCTCATTATCCGAGAGCGGTTCACTTTGCGATTCAGGGCCATCATTTATTATGGGGATTTCACTGTCGTGGACGCGGTTCTGGTCATCCCAAATGCTCATCTTTGTTCCATATCAACCTTGTCATATATAATTTGTATCTACTCATCGAATGGTATTGTACCTTTCCATTGAAGGTTCATTCTATCCTTGTCATTGGTGGAAGTCCACAAATGCTTGTTATCTTGTTACCTCACTTTGTTGCCCCCACCATCACAAAGATCGACATTTAGGTCACAGGAAGCCCATAAGTCGTACCATCTTTCATTGTCAATCGGTATAGCCTCGCACCAATGGTATCTCTTCTCGATCTTCTAGGGAACGTCCTTAGTTTCTTTGTGTTGTACTTCCATGATTTTCACAAGATTCTTAGTATCATCATTAGTTAATGATGAACTAATGACCACCTTGAGTTCCTCGTTCCCATCGATCAATTCACACTTTGTGTTGGGGATTTCCTCAGAATCTGGTCCATGGTTACGCCGTAATTCAGAATTAGAGTTATGGCTTAAATCGCCTCTGTTGCTTATTCCAGCATTAGTTTCCTACAAAACCGTACTCACAGAAGTGACATGATTAGTATTAACGTGCTCGTGTGCAAGGTTATTAGTAAGATTACGATCATTACTTGACTTATCTTTCTTAATGACACAAACAGTCTCAAATGGATGACAATTCCCCCTATCATCCATTTTGAAAACAAACTCCCTATTATCAATTTTAAGAGAAATGCACTTATTGAAAACATCGATTATGGCACGTGCAGTATCAAGGAGAGGTCTTTCTAGAATTAAAGGTGTTTCTAGGTCTTCTTCCTTATCGAGAATGACAAAGTCCTCTGGAAAAGTGAATTTATCAATCTTAACCAAAACATTTTCCAGGATGCCTTTAGGGATATTGACAGTTCGGTCAGCCAGTTCTATAGTCATAGAGATTGGTTTTAGAGGACCTAAATTCAGTTTTTTGCACATAGAGAATGGCATTATACTAATACTAGGCCCAAGGTCTGCTAAAGCATTTTTAACATATAAGTTGTCAATAGAACAAGGAAGAAGGAAACTCCCTGGATATTTCTCCTTTGGGGGTAGATGATTTTGAACACTAGCCGAACAACGCTCGTTTAATCTTATCTCTTCCTCCACTTGAGTTGGTTCATCCTTGAGAAAAAATTTCTCATCAGAAGACGGTTCCAGGAATGTAGAAAGTCCATTTCCTCATCGTTGTTCTCATATTCATCTTGCTTAGACAAGTTAGAAAAATAATTAATTTCTTCTTCTGAATACCTGAAAGGGGTATAGAGGGGTTGTCCATCATTGGTGAATATAGCTTTGAAAGCTCCAGAATTCTCCCTCATGTCTTGCTTTTGAATGTCATTTGTTAACAACCCAACTTTCGTCTCAAGATTCCTAAGGGTTTCGTCATAGGTTTTGAGATTTGCTTTTGTCCTTTCCTGAAAACTTTTGAGCCAATCTTCCCTTTCATTTTACCTTTTAGCGAATTCATCCAGGTATTTGTAAATTGACTCCTTCAAAAGGCCTCTTAGCTATCCTGGTGGTCCAACCCTGTATCTAAACGCATTACCGTTATCTCCTTCAAAAGGCCTTTTAGCTTCACTATACTTAACCTCTTCACCTTTCTTGTCTTCTTCATCCAGTGGGCAGTCTCTGGCTAGATGAGCTCCTCCGCAAGTGTCGCATCCTACTTGTATAACATGCACATTTTCCTTTAGTTTCTTTATATCCCTACCAAGACTTTCAAGTTTGTTAGTAATGATAGCGATCTCATCCAAACTTCCGCATATGCTTTTGTTGCTGTCTCCATTATGCCACTTTTGCGAGTGGTCGGCCATGTCTTGAATAGCCTCAAGGGCTAGAGTACGAATCATTCCAGGGATCGGTCCTTGAGAATTAAGCATCTGCCATGTTGATATGTTAATACCCTTGTAGAATAAGTTGACCTTCTGCTGGTTGTTAAGGTCATGAGTCGGACACCTACAGAGAAGATCATTATACCTAACCCAAGCTTGGTATAATGTTTCGTCACCAACCTGTCTGAAATTATGGATCTCATCTAGCTATTTTTCCGTCTTAGAAGAAGGGAAATAGCATTGGATAAATGCTCTTTTAAGGAGATTCCATGTGTTGACAATTCTAATGGGCAACCTACCAACCCATCTTTTAGCGGCTCCCGTTAGTATCATCGGAAACACTTGGACATGATAGCATCATGAGAAACACCTGGGATGTTGAAGAGACTCACGATGTACAAGACATTTTCCACATGCTCGTAAGCATAATCGGTCTTATTTCCGAAAAAGGGATTTGCATGTAATTCTCTCATGAACTGGTTATTGATCTCGAAATGGACATCCACTCCATTAGCCGGCCTAACAAGCTCCGACCCTTGCTCATCTCGAGTCATAGCAAGGTACTCTTCCAGAGTAAGCGTATCAATATCCACACCTTCCATGATTCCTGAAACTAAAAGAAAAGCATACAATAAACAAAAATATTAAAATTAAAAACTTAAACAAAAATCCAAATATAGGTCCCCGGCAGCGGTGCCAAAAACTTGATCCAGGATTTCTGACCAAGTTTTAATACTTATAATTTTACTCGTCTACCTATGGTCTACCTTTTGCACTAACGGGCAGAGAACCCGATCGTGTGTAGTGTAGTATTCGGTAAAGCCGAGGTCGTCCCAAGAGCTATGTGAATGGATCCTAACTTAAGTCTAATGTCACGTTTTAAAGGGGTTTTGAATTGTTTGATTAATTAAATTAAATAACAGAAATGACAAAAAAAATTAAATAAAGATGAATCAGTAGGGAGAAAGTGTACTAGCCTATTTGCTCATCCTATCATGCATTGACTATGTTCTCTAATTAAGCCTTCTATCGTTTTAAGTGGGGCATAAGATTCACTAGACTCCTATGGCCAATTCACCTAGCCTATCTCCCTATAATCCTCTTCGGAACCAAAGATTCTTTCTTTGTAGTAAGCGAAGGTGTGGTAGACTAGTTTGGGTCATTAAGTGCCACTACATGCTAGACTTATTTTTTGTGTGGCTCGGCTTCTCGGATCTTAGACCACACATCTAACTTCTTAAGTTCATCCAACCCGGAGGTGACCCTATGGTAAATTAGCACACAAGGAATTGGTAGTCCTATGATCAAGTATTACCAACCCTCGGAACCAATCCCACTAGGGTCCTATGGTCAATTCTTCTAGTACAAGAAGTACAGCCGATCTTTAAAACTACTGAAACTAGAGGATTTAACAAAAAGCTAAGCATGCACACACTAGAAGCAATAATGAAAGCACGAAAACATAATCAAAGTAAGAAAAGGAATCATAACTAGGCTAGCACCAAAGGTGCTTAGCCGATCATATTATAAAGAACACGAGATTAAATGTTTTGTATGGTAATGAAAGACATGGAATCGTAATGTAAAAGAAGTATGAATGAATAAAACTTACTGATGTTATGAAGTGATTTCTCCCTTGGAAAATACTCTGTATGCTGTTGGAGATCGTCCTTTTGGAACCCTACTTCGTCCTCTGGTGAGTTGTGGTGAGAAAGATGTGTAAAATGCAGAAAATAGAGTTGGTATTTATAGGCCTGACACAGCTACGGTGTAACCTTGAGTCATGGTTACGTCATAACTAGTGTAATCTTCAACGATCTTATCCATAAATAAATATTTACGGCATAACTTAGTTGGATAGTTACGCCGTAACCTTCTAGGGTTTCGTTTACGCCGTAATCTTAATGCTTGGTTACGTCGTAATCTCCTCAATAACTTGAGTCCCCTTGTGTTCACTTATTACGCCGTAACCTCATACATTGGTTACGGCGTAACCTTCTTAGTAATGAAAATCTTCTAAATCTTCTAACATAGTTACGCCGTAATCCTTGATTAGCTTTGACTTGGTATTCATGTTTGAATTCACTGTTACGGTATAAATGGAGAATGGAACTACGCCGTAACCTCTTCACAGTCAGCATACTAAAGTGTGTATCTTTGTAAGTTCTTTTCCAATTTCGTGTCTCTTTTGTTCCTATGCTCATTTACAATCTGGAAACGAAATATAAAGAAATCAAATCATATATCCATATAAACGATACAAATAATGAGCCTATTAGGGGGAAATCGACACTTAATTATCATGATTATTTAATGCCATCGTTTACATATAAATTGTATGAAACTTGGTGGGTTTTTATTAATTTATACAATATGTATAATAACAAGTATTTTTTGTATTAAAGGTGTTTTAAAAATAGCATTTATTATGTAATTATTTTTATAGACATTTTTTTTATATTAAATTACTTTGTATTTTGTTTATTATTTTTTTTAAAAACATATCTACAAAAAGTGCTTTAAAATATTGCAACCAATGGTATTATAGATCTACATATTAAAATTTATCATTATAAGCAAATGTTGAATCTAAATTTTTTAAGCCTTTCATTTCAGGAATGTCCAAAATGCTTTATAATGTAGTATAGATGTGTGTAAATGTGTATAATCATACAAATTAACAATTAGCGTTTTGCACCTTTGCATCATTTGATTTGAAAAAATCGTCCGATTTTTATAAAACAAAGTTTTTAGTTTCTATGGTAAGTTTTATCAAAAAATAATAAAAGGTATCTATGTTGGTTCTCGAGACACTCTTGCGATTTAATAATATTGTCTGAACATTGTAATTTAGTATGCATTTTGAAACGCTAATGAATTAGTAATATCATTTCCGGACTACTTTTATGGGCTAGCTGAACCGGTGGTGACTCCGGTTCCAGTTGAACCCGTTGGTTTGCTCTGTTTTTAAAAACCATATGTGCCATCAACTTATTTACATATAAATTGTATGAAACTTTGTGTGTTTTATTAATTTGTACAATATTTATAATAACAAGTATTTTTTTATATTAGCGGTGTTTTAAAAACAATATTTATTATGTAATTATTGTTATAAACATTTTTTTCTTATATTAAATTACTTTGTATATTTTTTTTTAAACATGTCTACAAAAAGTGTTTTAAAGTGTTACAACCAATGTTATTATAAACGTACTTATTAAAACTTACCATTATAAACAAGTGTTGAATCTTCATTTTTTAAGCCTTCTATTTTAGAAATATCTCAAACGCTTTATAATGTAGTATAGATTATTCAGATTTGACACGTATTTATTTTGCGTCGTAGTGCTTAAATATAGCATACTAGTTATTCTTTACAGGCTTTCTTTAAATTTTTGAAAAATTTGAGAACCCTGAATGAAATCATGTAATGGGGCCTTTAACGAAAGAATATTATATTAAAATGTCACTTTTTATAAGATATACTTCCTCCGTTCCAAATTATAAGTCCATTTTGACTTTTTCAAAGTCATTTTATACCAACTTTGACTTTAATTATTTCTTTTAGCATTATATAATACTTGTTATAAAATATATAAATGGATATGTGATTTAAATGCATTTTCATTTGTATACTTTTCATCAAGTATTATATAACACGAAAAAAAATAATTAAAATCAAAGTCGGAAGAAAAAGACTTTGAAAAGTCAAAAATTGACTTATAATTTAGGACGGATGGAGTAATACAATTAGTTATTTAAATATTCAACATATTACTTATTTAAGATATTTTATAATTTAATTATTGTCTTCTTCGTAAAAAATTATGTACATATACATATAATTGTTAACGGGACAAATTTTAAAGCTTTTAATTTTTTAAGCCTGAGCAATCATTTACCTTACATACCCTAAAAACGACCCATTCTTTTATAACAACACATATAAATAAATGTTGATATGATTTTTGATTTTTGTTTTTTGGTTTTTGTTTTTAAATATGCTAATCTTCTTTTACCAGCATCTTTTGTATAACAAACAAAATATTACTTTCTTCTTTTAGACTTTAGAGAAGGAATCTGATGAATTTGGGGTCCATTGATTACAAACATTTGTCGTTCTCGTTTAGTTTGTCACGAATATTAACAATGTTGGCTAACCAACTTCCATGCTTACTAAAGCATATGATAAATTTAGGCATCAAAGTTGCTACGTTTTCCTTTTCTGGGCATTAAACTTTTTGTTTTCCCTATTGTAGCACTGAACTTGCCTAATTTTCCTTTTGTGACACTTAAAGTGTGATTTTGTGTCACAAAAGGAAAATTAGGCAAGTTCGGTGCTACAATAGGAAAAGAAAAGTTCGATGCCCAGAAAAAGAAAAAAAATTCGATGCTCAGAAAAAAAAAAGTTCGACCGTTAATTTTTTTTATTGCACCGTTAGTCCTTTTCGTCTGTTTTTAACGACCGTTATTATATTATTGCACCGTTAGTCCTTTTCGCCCGTTCTTACACGTTTTCGTCCGTTCTTACACGGTTTCGTCCGTTTTTACACGTTTTCATCCGTTTTTACACGTTTTCGTCCGTTTTTACACGTTTTCGTCCGTTTTTGCACAGTTTCGTCCCTTTTTGCATGTTTTCGTCCGCTTTTGCACGTTTTCGTCCGCTTTTGCACGTTTTCGTCTGTTTTTGCACGTTTTTACACGTTTTCGTCCGATTTTGCACGGTTTCTTTTGTTTCTACACGCGTTTCTACACGTTTTCGTTCGTTTTTACATGTTTTCATTTGTTTTTGCATGTTTTCGTCCGTTTTTACACGTTTTCGTTTGTTTTTACACGTTTTCGTTCGTGTTCGGACGCTTTCGTCCGTTTTTACACATTTTCATTTGTTTTTACAGGTTTAATGGTCGAAAACGCGTAAAAACGTGCGAAAACAGACGAAAACGTGCAAAAGCGGGCGAAAACGTGCAAAAGCTGACGAAAACGTGCAAAAACGGACGAAACTGTGCAAAAACGGAAGAAAATGTGTAAAAACGGACGAAACTGTGCAAAAACAGACGAAAACGTGCAAAAGCGGACGAAAACGTGCAAAAACGGACGAAACTGTGCAAAAGCGGACGAAAACGTGCAAAACCGGACGAAAACGTGCAAAAACAGACGAAAACGTGTAAAAACGGACGAAACTGTGCAAAAGCGGACGAAAATGTGCAAAACCGGACGAAAACGTGCAAAAACGGACGAAAACGTGTAAAAACGGACGAAAACGTGTAAAAAGGACAAAACCGTGTAAAAACGAACAAAACCGTGTAAAAACAGACGAAAAGGACTAACGGTGCAATAAAAAAATTAACGGTCGAACTTTTTTTTTTCTGGGCATCGAATTTTTTTTCCTTTTCTGGGCATCGAATTTTTTTTTTCCTATTGTAGCACTGAACTTGCCTAATTTTCCTTTTGTGACACAAAAGTGTGATTTTGTGTCACAAAAGGAAAATTAGGCAAGTTTAGTGCTACAATAGGAAAAAAAAAAAGTTCAATGCCCAGAAAAAGAAAACGTGGCAACTTTGATGCCTAAATTTATCATTTTTCCTAAAAACAATTAACAAGGTAACGATTATGAAGGAGTTACACAAGTAGGTGCATTTGTTTGTCTATCGTTGGCTAAGATATGAGATTCTTCCTCATACTATGTATTTAATTATTTTTTTAAGTAATAGATTTTACCCGAAAAGCCTTTTAACAAAAACAAATAATAATAAATAAAATAAAAAAATATAATAATTACAAAAATATTTTTCAACGTATAAATTCTTCTTATAAATGAATAAAAGAATTTATTAAAATTGTTTGCAGAATAATAATCTAAGTTAAATGACAATGTATGATGATTGTCTCACTAATCTAAACACTAACCAGAGTATGTGTATAAATAAGAACTATGCTAACACACAAAATGGATTCAGGGGCTTATTTCTTTGGAGGAGTAAATGCTCTTGTAAATGTGTATCATATTAATTGTATGAGATATCATTTACTCATTTGAGACATTCTCTTTTATAGGCAGATGACAATGTGGTTACTCGTTGGTTAATAGTGGCAAGTCAAGCATCTAAATATAAAGTACACTAGTACCTTATTACATTTAATGCTTCTATTATAAGAATGTGTCCATTCCGACTTTAGGGAACAACGTTAACAGATGTTTGCATCTTTCTGCCAAATTCTTATACTTGTTTGACTTTCTATGATAGGTATCTTTCTACTTTTCCTCCCAAGAAAGTTCCTGCCTAATCTTTCAGACACTTAGATATTTTTTCTAAATATCTAACAGAATGTCTTTGGGTTGTTGAGTAGATCAAGTGGAGTCAGTATGTTATCGTCATCAATCACAGACTCCGTCATCTTCTCTCAAGTTTCGGGCTTCAATTATCGAGTTCTGCATCAGGAAATGGTGTAACTTTCTTTAGTCTCTGACGAACTCTGAAGATGACTCCATGAATGTTCATTCATTTAGGGATTTCATTTGTACATAGGATATTTTATATTCAAATTCTAGTTAGAGACCGGTGCGCTTTGAATTCACTACAAGAAAAAGGGGTTTTGGGGACAAAACTTTTTAGAACAGTCAAATAATTGTGTCAAATACACGTATTTGGCACTTTTGGGGTAACCGTGACAAAAATGTAGGTATTTGGGATGGCTATTAAGAAATTGTTTCAAATACGTATGTGTTTGGAACGTTTTCCAATAATGGTGCCAAATACATGTGTATTTGTAACAGTTTGAGTTAACAATGTCAAATACTTATGTTTTTGTGACGATTGATACCACTGGTGCCAAATTTGTATATGTATTTGGAACGTTATTTACTATTGGTGCCAAATACACATGTATTCGGAATCGTTGGTACGGAAGGTGCCAAATTCCTCTATGTATTTGGAACATTATCTAATTCTTGTGCCAAGTACGTATGTCTTTGAACAATTTTTATAGGTTGTGAAAACACATGTATTTGGGGCGATTTTTATAAACTATTTTTAATTCTTTTGCATTTGGAACATCTCTGACCCGACTTAAACGTTTTTCACACACGTGTTGACCATTTTCTGCTTTTATTATCGTGAACATCAAATTAAATTTATAATCAATTTTATTAATTTACTCTAATCTTCAATATCCTTCCTCATTAACTTTTAATCTCTATAATTAATATATATATTGAATTAATATCTATCATATTTCTTAAAACACGTTGTGTGCTGATTTTTGGTAAGTTAACTTTGTTGTTTCTTAAATAAACAATTTTTCCTTAAAGGTCAAATTAAAAAAATTCATATTATATATACAAAAACGGATAAACAAATGAGTGAGGTCATTTATGTTCAGGTTAACTAGCAGGGCGAGTCTTTGACTCAGATGTATGTATTAGAATGATATGAACTCTGTATCTTATTCAATATAACTGATCAACTATAAATAGAGTACATGAGACATCAAAGGTAAACCCTAACGGGTATCGACTTGTTGCACAATTGGATTGAGCCTGCTAATACTTATTTATCGCCTAATACTCCTTTGCAATTCGAGCGGCGAAATTGCGAAAGGTCGAACTAGAGTGTAAACTATAATTACTAAACAAAAAAAAAGATAGTTATCTTGTTAAAGAATCAATAATTTGATAGAAACAATCATAGTGGATAAATGTAATTAGAAAAAAAGAGAGGTTTTTATTGACGGTGGGTAAACCAGTCATCTAACTCTAAGCGGTACGAGAGTTATAATAAAAACAATGAGCCATGTTTTTTTTACCACGAATAGGTGTAAGAATATAAAAGCTCTCTAACAACAAACTACAAACATTTGAGTCATACTTCTTTATAAATGATTATACATATTTTTTTAATTTCATCATTTATTTCTAAATAAATATTTTGTTGTATGTTATTATATAAAAATAGCACATAATTTAGGTCATCTTTTGGAAAAGACTGAGCTTTTTTTTGTAAAAAGCCCTGGCTTTTAGGTTTTCTAGCGGGTTTTTCAAAAGCCCGGGCTTTTAGGCTTTTTGGGCTTTGGGCTTTGGGCTTAGCTCGGGCCTTTGGTGGAAGATAAGAGCCATTTAGGCCTTTTGGGCCTAGTTTTTAAGGCTTTTTCGGGCCGGGCTTAAACCCGGGCTCAAGCTTTACCCGTATGTGCATCTCTAATATAGTGTCATATTTTAGAGGATAAAAAGGAGGCTTTATTTGTTTGATTTTTCATTTAAGCATTGAGTGGGATTTCCCCCTCCCATTTTTTCACTTGGTTTTCTTTTCTTCTTTTCACCTAATAGACCCATATACACATGAACCTCATAGGCTTATCACTTTTTACTTATTCCCAGTGGAAGGCTTGTGTTAAAAAAAAAAAAATAAAAAATAAAATCAACAATCAGGCTTGTGGACGGCTTAGTGGTTTAACTCTTAAACCTACGAGCTCACCAACATTATGTTGACGTTTTAGAGTATCCATTTTCAGGTGTTATTAGCGATGTAGCTTAAGAGTTTGAATTGGCCGGCTTAGCAGATGTAAGACAAGACCCTCGTGGACTGCATTTCGAGAAATTATGCATTTAGCTTATATTAAGGTTTCATAATGTTGGTGAACTTATGTATCAAGTCTTGTCTACACCCGACTCTTGGGATTATTGTAACTTGACATGTGTTGTGATGAATGCATTTAGTATTTCTCTATTTAGACACCTTGTGTTCTCAGTTATGAAGTCATACCCCGTAAATACCATTCCGCTACGCCATTTTTGGGGTGTGATAGGTAAAAACCGGACCGGTTTCGACCGAGTTGATTTTTCGGTTACATTTCAGTTACGGTTCAGTTAACCAGTTCGGATGTGCACCTCTACTACAAACACTTAAAGAATCAATTTTAAACACCCCCTAGCACGAAAGTAAACAGTTTCATGCAAATAGTCAATTACCTACTTGCTGCTTGAAAACTTGATTATCAAATAATGTATTTTAAAACAAATTCCTAACACCTTTTAAGATTAATTAATCAAATTATTAGTTAGAAGTCTCATGTATTAGGATATGAATACTAACATCGTAATACCTTGTATTACTCTAGAAACAAAAGTATTCTTATAAATAGTAAAAAAAGAAAGAAAGAAGAAACAAAAAAAGAAAAAAAACTCAACAACTACATTTATGGCTTTTTGTCCAGATTTCATTGTAACCATTTTTGACACTGTAATCAGTCTCATTGTCACTAACTGATATTCAAAATAAGCTAACGAAAATACCAAGATTTTGACATAAATATCGTTTCTTAATTCCTTAAAATGCTCAAGTTACGATTTTATTTGTAAACCAAATATAATCATCACAGTAGTAATAGTTTTCTGAAAATGTCTATCTAATTCAAATGACAGAGTCTGAGATTGCATACCTGGTTCAAGTTGTACAAAATATAGGTCCTTGCAACATCATGCGAACTACCTGGACCAAGAATATATAAATTGCTATAAGAAAATCATCATAATGAACTGTAAAAATACCCCCTAAGGCCCTAAATAAGGGGATATGTGAGATTGCTTATTTTAAACTTCATGCTGCTTAACACCAAGGGGTTAAAAGCCCTATATCATCGACAATGACTTTAAAAAAAACCACAGATAACTAATTGTACGAAAGTATAGGCAACACAAGATGAACACTAGAACCTTTATTCAGATCTAAGCTGCAATAGTCAGCTTAGATTAAGTTTACAATAGTATCCAAATGTTACAATATTAGATTAATGTCAATGAGACAATAATCATGTAAATGTAAAGACAAGACAAGATCAGTGAAATGATCAGAAACAAGAGAAGAGAGTGATACAAAAGACTGCACACTCAAGTGTATGTAACCCTAGATTAAGGGACTTATTAAATAGGAGATTAAGTTTCACTAAGACCCCTCTAACGGCTATAAATGACTCATCAGCAGAAACGATGAAAGCTTCAGCAGAAATGAACATCTTGGAACTTTAAATCTTTTATCTTTTGTCCAAGTTTAACCCCTGTAAATAATCCTGCAATGAACCATAACTTGAAAGCCATTAGCAATTGATAGGATGATATGTTTGCCACAGATTATCACCCCCAACATTTAACATTCCCCCTTAATCTGATGAGCAAACATATCAAACAATATCAATTTTTCACACAAAAATTTATGCTGATAGACAGGGAGGTTCTTTGTGAGAATGTCTGCAGTTTGGTTAGAAGAGCCAATCTTTTTAGCATTTATAACACCTCTAGCAATTTTTTCCCTGATGAAGTGAACATCAATTTCAAAGTGTTTTGATCTTTCATGGAAAACAGGGTTGACAGCAAGTTGTAAAGCAGATTTGTTGTCACAAAAAAGATTAACAGGAAGATTGATATCAACTTTTAGATCTTTTAGGATTTTTTGAATCCAAATGATTTCACAAGCAGCAGTAGACATAGATCTATACTCTGCTTCTGTGGAAGATTTTGAAAGAGTGTTTTGTTTTTTACTTTTCCATGAGATTAAACAATCATTGAAGAAAACACAATAACCTGTGACAGATTTTCTGGTTTTCTTGCATTTGGCCCAATCAGCATCACTATATCCTTCAAGATGATTTTCAGAGTTGCTAAAATTGTACCTTAGACCTTTTCCTGGAGCTCCTTTTAGATATCTCAGAACATTGAGGGCACATTCCAGATGAGATTTTAAGGGAGAATGCATATATTGTGCCAGACAACGAACTGAGTATGAGATGTCAGGTCTTGTATAGTATGGGTGAGATAGATAAGTTTCCCAAGTAACTTCTGATAACCAGTGATGTTGACAAGCAAGGGGTCATCAGCAGTGGGAGTGTATGGAAGCACAGAGTTGGGTTCCATAGGAGTGGACACAGGTTTGCACCCAAGAAGACCAAATTCTTTGAGAAGTTCAAGGCAGTATTTTCTTTGAGAAAGACAAATGTCATTTCCAGTTTTTAAAACCTCAATGCCAAGGAAATATTTTAGATTTCCCAAGTCTTTGATATGAAATTTGGATTTTAGAAACTCTTTAAAAAGATTTATCTCATCAATACAGTTTCCAGTAAGAACAATATCATCCACATAAACAAACAGAGCAATAAACTTGTTATTCTCTATTTTGGTGAACAAGGAGTGATCATTAACAGATTGAACAAAGTTATTTTCTTTTAAAACACTGACAAGTTTTTCATTCCATTTCCTGGGAGCTTGTTTTAGGCCATATAGAGACTTGACAAGTTTACAAACTTTATTTTTATTGTTCTCATTACAGAATCCCTTGGGGATGGTCATATAGATATCCTCATCAAGATCTCCATACAAGAAAGAATTGTTAACATCAAGTTGAAAAAGAGGCCATTTGTTTTTTACAGCTAAGGCAATAAGACATCTAACAGTAGACATTTTCACAACAGGGGAAAAAGTTTCATCATAGTCTATTCCTTCCCTTTGGTTATAACCTTTAACAACTAATCTAGCCTTGTATCTATCAACTTCACCATTGGCTTTATATTTGATTTTAAAGATCCATTTGTACCCAATAGGAGTTCTATTAGGAGGTAGATCAGTTATATCCCAAGCATGGTTTTCATTTAAGGCCTCAATTTCAGAGTTCATAGCATCAACCCAATTACTATCAAGGATAGCTTCTTCATAACAGGTAGGTTCAATACTTTTATTAAGACAAGATGCAAAGCAGTAATTATCTTTGTTAAGATTAGAGTAATTAACAACCTTTTCAACACCATATTTGACTTTTCCTTCTACAATAAAGTCGTTAAGATTACTGGGCAACTTAGAGACTCTGGTTGACCTTCTAGCAGTAGTGGTTGGCAAGCCTCTTTCTTGTTCAGCAGAATCAGGTGTAGTATCAGCAGAATCAGAAGATGTATTAGCAGGATGTGATTCATGTGATATGGTGCCCTCAGGGTGTGTATTATCATCTATAGATGTTGCAACTGGTTCGTCAATCCTAGTAGGATGACTTACCACTGTGCCATCATCATAGGATGTCACTCTCCCTTCATCATTGGGACTTATTTGTGAGTCAAAGAAATTTTTGTGATTTAAATCTTTTGGTACAAAAGTTTCAACAAAAGGTTTTGACAAAGTATTTTTCATTTTGAAGGGAAAAACAGTTTCATAAAATTTGACATCTCTGGAGTAAAAGATATTTTTTGTTTCTAGGCTCAAGAGTTTATAGCCTTTCTTCTCATTTGAGTAACCAATAAGGACACTTTTTTCAGACCTACTACCAAATTTATCAGAGATGTTGAGAATGGTGGCATAGCATAAGCAGCCAAAGACTCTAAGGAGAGAGAGTGAATGGTCATGCCCATAGACAAAGAAGAAGGGGGACTTGCCAGACAGAACTGAAGAGGGTAACCTGTTTATGACATAGGCAGCAGTTAGAACACATTCAGACCAAAGATTTAGAGGTAATTCCCCCTGAAACATAAGGGATCTAGCTACATTAAGGAGATGCCTATGTTTCCTTTCTGCAATACCATTTTGTTGTAGTGTATAAACACAAGAGGTTTGATGTAAAATTCCTTTTTCATGGAAAAAATGTTGAAGTTTATTATTGACAAATTCTGTCCCATTGTCACTTCTAAAAATCTTGACATTGTGTTCAAATTGATTTGATAGCATATGAGTAAAGTTAACAATGGAAACATAAACATCATCCTTCCCCTTAAGCATATAAACCCACATTGCCCTGGAATAGTCATCAACAATTGTTAAAAAATATTTATAACCATCTCTGCTAGTGACTTTATATGGTCCCCATACATCAAGATGGACAAGTTGACCAATTTTAGTTGATTTATGTTCACTTAGAGGGAATGGTTCTCTGGTTTGTTTAGCTTTATTACAAGTATCACAGAGATGATCAGTTTCAGATGTACTATCAAATTTAAGAGTGGGTTTAAGTATGTGTAGGACTTGGTCAGAGGGATGACCAAGTCTTTGATGCCAAAGATTTTTAGAAACATGACAAACAGATATGCATTTATTAGAAATAATCTTACATGTAGAATCAATATCAAACATATATAACCCATTGTATTGTTTACCAATCCCCACAATCCTTTTTTGATGTAAATCCTGTATATAGCAATTAGATTCATTAAACCCAACAAACATCTTATTATCTCTAGCAATTTTATGAACAGACAGCAGACTAACATTGTACTCAGGAACAACAAGTACATCAAAAAGAGTTAGGTCATTATTGACCTTTAAATCACCAATTTTAGTAATTAAGGCCTGAGTACCGTTGGGATGTCCAACAGTTAAGCCAAGATTTGAAATGTTAACAACATTGATTAAAAAGTTTTCAGACACAGTCATGTGTTGATTTGCACCTGAGTCAACAATCCAACCAAGACTGATGTTTCCAGATAGAGATTTTGTGTTGTTGTTAAAAAATTTGTTAAAGTTTACATTAAACTTGACACTGCCATTAAAGAAGGTTCCTGAAAAATTTTTACCTGCCAAGTTGGCATTAGCAGATGAAACATTGTTGTCATTGAGAAGACTCATAAATCTGGAGAGCTGTTCATTAGACAGGGAAATAGGAGAGTTGCTAGCACTATTATCAGTGACATGATTAGTTTCAGCAGAAACATTGTTACTGCTGAAAGGTTTACCATTAAAATTCCTTTTAACATATCCAGCAGGATAACCAACAAGATCATAACATCTATCAACAGTGTGACCAGGTTTTTTGCAATTAGTACATTTGAGATTCATGTTTGGTCCTCTGCTATTTGAGCTGTTACCATTATTAAAACCAGCATTTTTGTTGTTAAAACCTTTTCTGTTATCAAAAAAGTTTCCACCATCAGACGTTTTTGCAGCAAAGGCTGTAGCATTGGGTTTAGCAGAGCTATTCCCAGATGAAACATTTCTGTGAGATTCTTCTCCAAAAACAACGGAAAAAGCAGTTTTGACATTAGGTAAAGGATCTCTGGTTAAAATATTTGCTTCTGATGGGGACATAGGAGTCATCAAGACCCATAAGAAATTGCATTAACTTGATTAGCTGATTATGTTTTTCAAAATGTTTTGCAGCCTCACAAGTTCAAGGAGGCAAGCTGATCATACAGTCAAATTGTTTCCATAAAGAGTTAAGGTTGTTATAATAATCAGCAAGGGAGGACCCACTTTGACTAAGAGAGTTTACATTTTTATGCAAATTAAAGATAGCTGAACCATCAACCTTATCATAGGTATCTTTAAGATCATTCCACATTTCATAAGCAGTTTTAGCATATATAGCACCAGCAAATAGTTCAGGGCTGAGAGAATTAAGAATCCAAGTAACCACAACAGAGTTACAAGTATCCCATTGATTAGCAAGACTAGGGTTCAAATCGTCTCTTATGCAAGTACCATCAATAAACCCTAACTTATTATGGTTCCTTAAAGCAAAAGTCATGGCCATATTCCATATTTTATAATTTTCAGTTCCAGTGAGTTTAATAGAAATAATGGGAGTGCCATTGGTATTGTTAGGATGCAAATACAAAACATCACCAAAGGATAAGCTTTTCTCAGTGGAAGAGCCACCAATATTATCATCACCAATAGCCATAATTTAAGCAATAAGACAGATAGATATAATAAGATAGACAAAGAGTCACAGACAGAGATAATAATAAGACAAAATAGACAAAGAAAAAGACCTTGAATTTAAGAAACAACAGGTACCAAGCCTGTGGACTAGGGTAAACCAGAGCAGGTATTCGTACCACTCAAAGGTGGCAGATCAAGATGTTAGTCTACCCGTTTGCACCCACAAAGACTTAAGTACAGTATGTTTGAAGAAAGGATAAGACTTAGACTTACAGAGAAATATGCAGCGGAAGAACAAGTCACAATTACCCTAGATTCACTTAGTCTAGGGCTAATTGTAAGTAGAATATAACCAGTGATTACGCTAGTAGCAATAACCCCAAACCACCAATTTGTTGCCGAAGAGAATCAATGAGCCTGTAGCTCTGATACCATGTACGAAAGTATAGGCAACACAAGATGAACACTAGAACCTTTATTCAGATCTAAGCTGCAATAGTCAGCTTAGATTAAGTTTACAATAGTATCCAAATGTTACAATATTAGATTAATGTCAATGAGACAATAATCATGTAAATGTAAAGACAAGACAAGATCAGTGAAATGATCAGAAACAAGAGAAGAGAGTGATACAAAAGACTGCACACTCAAGTGTATGTAACCCTAGATTAAGGGACTTATTAAATAGGAGATTAAGTTTCACTAAGACCCCTCTAACGGCTATAAATGACTCATCAGCAGAAACGATGAAAGCTTCAGCAGAAATGAACATCTTGGAACTTTAAATCTTTTATCTTTTGTCCAAGTTTAACCCCTGTAAATAATCCTGCAATGAACCATAACTTGAAAGCCATTAGCAATTCATAGGATGATATGTTTGCCACAGATTATCACCCCAAAATTTAACACTAATGTTGTTTTAAATGTAAAAGATTAGTATAAGATAAAGGACCAGTTGCCCCAAGCTAATAATGCCAGGATCTTGCCGGAGCTTTAAGAGGCAGGAGGTTTCAAACGTGCGCTAAGTCCCCCTGTTAAATAGAGAGAGCTAGTGGCTGGTGAACAGCTTCTTCTTTCACGATGATTCACGCAAAACCGATCTTTTTTTTAATATAAACAATAAAATACTCCGTATTACATTAAAAAAAAAACGTATGACCATTACAAACTGATCAGCCTTACGTGTCGATCTAATGTTCTTGATCAACTGTTAATAAAAAATTATTTTGATTAAGTTATTAATTATTAAAGTTACGTCATCTTGTATATAATACCAAAATATTTGTTTCTACACGCTATGTTATTAGTTCCAAAGTTTTTCTAGTTAAGCAACAAAAAAACACAAATGTCCAGATAACTAATGTTCATACTGGAACTATCTTTAGTTTTACTTTTTTATGTATGAAGATTTTAAAGTTACACTCTGTCTTTTAGTTAAGACAGATTCCACGAATTAGATACCTTTCATTAATAAATATTGTTTTGAGCCCTATTTAAAGACAAACATGTTGATCATCTCCATATAGTTCACCCAAAGTATCAAAACGAATTTAGCTTCTAAAATCCTCCTCCAATGGCTTCATTGATTTCGATATCAGCCACAAAAAACTATGGTTTTCCATCTAGCAAGGCGGTTTTTGGTGATGCTAGGGTTCAATCCATCTTTGGGAATAATTCAAAGACTATGATTTCTACAAAGAAAACTAAAACCATGATTGTGAATGTAGCCACCGATGTATCAGCAAATATTCAATCTACACTTCCAAAAGAAGTGGCAACTGACGGGAAGCTAGTGGCATGGACTAGTGTTCAACAAGAACGATGGGAAGGCGAGCTTGTAGTTGAAGGAGAAATACCAAAATGGCTGGTATGATATATGATTATATATGATCATTTTGCTTGTGATTTATTGTAGTTTTTAAGACACAGCAAAATAAGCAAACTCTACTTATCCTTTTGTGTGTATGTAGATGAATAGATTAGATCTCAAAAATTATAATCATGAACTACTCCTTTTTTATTTTTCTACACTTACTAACATGAAGTTCTTATTTTATTTTGAACAGTTATAAACTTTTATCCTATTCTCATATATAGTCATGATACAATTGTTATTTTTTTACGCATTTGCATGAGTCGTGAAAAGTTGTACATGTGGAGTTGGAATGAGAATTATTTACATGTTTAATTATCTGTTGGTAAAATAGTAAAAAACATCTCGCAATATTACTTTTTTCAACTCACATATTGATTTTGAAGGAGGTTAGCTAGTTAAATTAAACATTTGGAATTAATCACATAATCATATCCAGTGTCGTATCATATATCATGATCTGTATTGATGATTTGTCTTCGACAATTAACTAGTTGAAAATATTGAATGAAAGCTATTGATGGTATAATTATAAGAGCGTATGTAAATGGTAATTGTTATTTTATATGTGCATGAAGTTAAAAACGTATGTAAAATGATAGCGTCACAACTCACATGCATGCTTTAGGACAATAAAAACTAAAAAGTCTTGTACAACAATATGATGCATCCGAATGAACGTTTCTTATATAGCATGAACCATTGTGCCATGATTTTCATGCAGAGTGGAACATATTTGAGAAATGGACCAGGGTTATGGCATGTCGGTGACTATGATTTCCGCCACCTCTTTGATGGCTACGCAACACTAGTTGGCCTCCATTTTAACAACGGCAAGCTCATTATGGGCCACAGGCAAATAGAATCTGATTCCTATAAAGCAGCAAAAACAAGCAAGAAACTTTGTTACCGTGAATTTTCCGAAGTCCCTAAGCACGACAATTTCCTAGCATATATCGGCGACCTAGCCAATTTATTCTCTGGTGCATCATTGACGGATAATGCTAACACTGGTGTGGTTAAATTAGCTGATGGACGAGTGGTTTGTTTGACAGAAACCATCAAAGGGTCGATTGTTGTCGACCCAAATACATTGGATACTTTAGAGAAATTTGAATATAGTGACTCATGGAATGGGCTGATCCACTCAGCCCACCCCATAGTTACAGACTCTGAATTTATAACGTTGTTGCCAGATTTAATTAACCCTGGTTATGTCGTGGCAAGGATGGACCCAGGTACTAATGATAGGAAGGTGATCGGGCGGGTTGATTGCCGGGGTGGACCGTCGCCAGGTTGGGTACACTCGTTCCCGGTTACGGAACATTATGTGATTGTGCCAGAGATGCCATTGAGATATTGTGCCCAGAATTTGTTGAAGGCTGAACCCACACCACTCTATAAGTTTAGATGGTATCCTGAATCTAAAGGGTTTATGCATGTTATGTGCAAAGCTAGTGGCAAAATTGTAAGATGTCTCTCTTAACAATTTTTATTCAATTATACTTATAGATGTCGGAAGAAGCATAAAAACATATTCATTTGATAAAGAAACAAAATTTATTTTCGATATAAAATAGGGAAGTTCAATTCAACACGTGATTCATAACAAAATAGCTTAAAGATTCCAATACTAAGTATTTCGATTAAACAATATAGAAGAAACACATAAATCTTTACAAAAGACAATAGACTTTAACTAAGAGAATAGATTATTAGACTTCACCAAGAATGTCAGCTTGAAATATGGGAAAAAAGACAGTTTGGAAGCTAGCAAATACAGTTTTGGCTTCTGTTTTTATAATTGATATTTTTATAATCTATAGCATTAACATAAATAATAACTTTCCTTCAAAAATAGTTTATAAAGTTTACTCTTAGATGTTATACCTTCACTACTGATTATAAATTTATGTTGGAATACTTAAAGGTTGCAAGCGTAGAAGTTCCTTTATTTGTGACATTTCATTTCATCAATGCTTATGAGGAAAAAGATGAAGATGGAAGGATAATTGGAGTTATCGCCGATTGCTGTGAGCATAATGCAGACACAACAATCCTTGATAACCTCCGCCTTCAGAACCTCCGTTCATGGTCTGGAGAAGACGTCCTACCGGATGCAAGGTACATAACGTTATCTAGTTTATCTTGACTTGAAATTGTGACAAAATAAAGTACAGTCTAATTATAGGGATTAAAAACGCTAGGGTATAATTACAAATTTATGTTGCTAATATATCGCTAAACTCTTAGAAAGGGCTTTAAGCGGTTTGAGTTTTAATAGCAATGGACTTATGAAACCTCGTTGATTAGTCAGCCAAAGGCGGACACCATAGTTACCAAATACAAAAAAACACGATTCATAATTATTTAATAAAGAGATGCTGACTTTCTTTTTGTGTTGTAGGGTTGGACGGTTTAGGATACCATTGGACGGAAGCGATAAGGGAGAGTTATTCGCAGCGCTAAACCCTGATGAACATGGAAGAGGGATGGATATGTGCAGCATCAACCCTGCCTTTTTAGGGAAACCCTATCGATACACTTATGCTTGTGGTGCTCAAAGACCTTGTAACTTTCCCAATACCCTTACCAAGGTACAATTTTCAACGAACGGCGAACAAATTCTACAACTATATTTTCTTTAAGATAGTTCTAATTAGTTTCAACCTATATGGTACTATACAGATAGACTTGATTAATGGAAAAGCGAAAAACTGGCATGACGAGGGTGCAGTCCCCTCTGAACCATATTTTGTGGCTCGTCCTGGTGCAACCGAGGAAGATGATGGTGAGTTTGTAGTTATAGATCAATCATGTGTCCACAAAAACTGTAATTTAGTCAACAAAAAAATAACATGAAATTTTCCCGTTTAAATATATAGTGATACGTACGCTAATGTTGATTTACATACAGGGGTTGTGATTTCGATGATCAGTGATAAAAACGGGGAAGGATACGCTTTGATCTTAGACGGATCAACATTTGAAGAAATCGCAAGAGCAAAGTTTCCATACGGGCTCCCATACGGACTTCACGGATGCTGGGTTCCCAAGAATTAGGACCAAAAGAATTCATAAAACCAACATGAAGGTGTTAGTTAAGGAGGATTGCTAAGTAGGTGGGCTAGTGTATGCAGTCATGAGTGTGTGTGGAGTGTACTACTGAGTATATTTTTTTTGTTTGGGAACACCCCATGTCTAAGCACCGTTATGAATCTTCAACTAGTTTCAAAACATTTAAATGTTGCAATAAAAATATGAGTGATTATGTTTATATATGGTGAAAAAGTAATTATGTTTGTAACTTTTTTTGGTCTTCTTCCTTTTCGCGACACCATATGATATACGCTGCCAACGACATTTATAGCATATTCCCATTTATGGAAACTTCAGAGTTTGATTCAAGTAGCATCATAAAAGTGTTTATATTACTAAAACTAGAAAAATAACCGTACATAACAATGGCATTTTGCATCGGAAGCTTTTATAATTGCGCGATTATTTATTTTCTATCAAATATGAACATATAGAATATAATAAAAAAATAAGTTATAATATGGCGTCTTATATAATAGAGAGTTTGTAGATAAGTTTTTAAAAATTATTATTGTTGAGAATTAAAAAAAAAAAAAAAAAAAGTTTGAAAATGATATTTTAGAAATTGTATGTTACAAACTTACAATAATATTAAGTGAAAATTGTCAAAAGTTGTCATGCATTTTTTTTTTAATTTTAAATGAAAATTGTTAATTCAACTATTTCACTAAAGCAACATTATTCGATTTTTTTTTTTTTTTTTTTTTTTTTTTTTTTTTTTTTTTTGAGAATTTAAGTTTGAAAGGGATATTTTAGGGATTGTATAGGTCACAATAATATCAAAATCATCACACGATTATAGAGAGTTTTTGAGAGAGAAAGACTGTGTTTTCTAGAAAGAAAGATGAAAGAAACTTAAGAAATGAAATGTTTGTTAGTGTATGAGAGAACCACCTCAACTTGTGAGGTTAGGAGGGTATTTATACCCTCATTACATGTGAGGTCTCATGACCTTAACAAATACATAAACGTGTCTCGTGACCACACGTTATATTAACCTAACGATTATAAACTTAACATAAACCTACATCCAAATATTAAACTATTACATTAATGATTACATATAAGACTTTAGAAAATGATCTTCACTTCAAAAGCTAATAATCTCCCCCCACCCCCTCTAAGGGATGATCATTTGGATCTTATAACGATCTTCACTTGTTTAGATGTTGTCTTGGATAATTGTGAATTCTGATTTAGCATTTCATGCATTTGTTAAATTCTTGAAGTTCCTACATCTCATTTATCAACTAATTATCTATTCAACTCTTTTTTAACTTGTATGTTCTTCATCACCTATCACGATTTGTATTGATTATTAGGGTCTTATAACTTTGTTAATATCTTCTAAGTCTTTATATCTGTCTATTCAACTCTTTGTATCATGTAGACCTTTTCCCTTATCCCCGATCAATAATTCTAAAGCTAACAATCTTCCCTGTAAGAAAACAATCTTCCCATAAATAAATAATCTACCATATTAAAAATCTCCCCATTCCAAACAATGGCATGTAGATACTTCTTCAGGCTTTTCAACCGGTAGTTTCTCCACACTAGGGTAAATCACTAGGTGTACGAACTATCATGATTGTCAACATCTTTAACCGTTCTTTCCTCTTTCCACGATTTAGCCCCAAATACCTTTTCATCATATGTGTTTCAATCCAATACCTTTCACACTTATTCCCAATACCGTTATGACGAACTGGATGATTACTCTATGTGTTTTGTTGATGTGGTATGTTCTTTGTGGTGTTGTTGCTGAGTGAAACTCCTAAACCTTAAAAACATTTCTTCCCTAGTATCACTCTTAGGAATACTTTCCCTGTAATACTCTTAACTCTAATAAACTATTTATACTTTTAAGTCTTATAAAATCTTCTCCCCCTCAGAATCATCCTGAGTTGGATAATTCGGAAGGATTTTATGGGTTTGTAGGTTAACTAAGTGATTTGTTGTTGTTTTTTTTGCTTCAGTCATTGTTGATGTTGGTGATGATGTAGATTGAGTTGTTGTTGTCGATATAGTACAATGATATAATGTTGTTGTTGTTGTAGTTGATAAGGAGGTTATATGAGTAAGTTATGTTGTTGTTTCTTGTTGGTGATATGAATATCAGTATCAGTGTGTCAAGATATCTTCACAATCAAATCAATTTCATGACAGTGACGCGGAATATGATTGCGAAATCCAATGTAGCATCAATGTCATGAAATCCTGGTAACAAAGCTAGACCACTTAGGCAAACCAATTCGCATACAATTTGAAAACTCAAATGTATGACCTGCGTTCAGCGTTAGCGTATAATGATAGCACTGGTAGGATTTTCGTATGATCTTCGTAAAAGATCTTATAGATTTATCATCGTATAAAAATGATCTTACTACGTCTATTCCGGATATATCTCAAAGGACATAATGGTTATTCCTGCCGTTAACACTTTGTTGAATCAATAAAGAAACAACTCAGTAAACTACGTTTAGCTCTAGCGTGATGTTAAAACTGGTAGGATTTCCTGACGATCCTCCTGAAAGATCTTTATTGAATATTATTATATAAATTTGATATCACTACATCAATTCTGGCAAATCTATTAAAGCTTGCAATTCATGAACACCTGGATCAAATAGATTACCAGTTTACACTAGTTTAATCAATAAAAATCAACCAAGTGACCTACGTTTAGCGTTGTTTAATGTTGAAACTGGTAGGATTTCTTGAAAATCTTTGTGAAAGATCAGTATTAGATCTCGCAACGTCAGTTTTGGCAAAGCTTTTATAGCTTGTTTTTCACGTACACCTGGATCGCGTAGATTATGAGTTAACACGTAAACTGAATCAGTAAATGAATCAATTTAGTAACCTACTTTCAACGTTGTGTAATGTTGGCGCTGGTATTCAATCATCGTAAAATACCAAATTTAGGTATCACCATGAATGTTTTGGCAATATCTCAGAGATATGCATAATGACCTGTATAAATTGTATTTTTTAATGTGAAATACAAGTGTAAAATTTTCTATGTGTCCTAAGGAGATTTTATAATGAATCTCATTAGCTCTAGGCTCGATAAATCTATTTTGATATTTAGTGAGCAGACTACCACCTATTTCAATACCAACATTGACGGAGTGATAAGTCGATAGATTACGTGTGTAATCTCCATGAGAAGTGAAATAAGATCTTTTTGAGAAGAACATGAGTGGTTGGGAGGGTTTTGTGCATTACATCACTTGGTCCATGATGTTTGTCTTCAATATCATATGTCATCTTTGCGATATCCGATAGATTATGTATTGACCCGGTGTCTATCCTAGTGTACGGAGGGTTTTAATTTCTTTTAACCCTTGCACAAAAATTTCATTATCATTCTTCAACCCCTTCAATGCTAACCAAGTCGTCATTACTGTGGAAAACTAGAAGGGAAGGTTGAATAGTTTGCCGATTTTACGTTAGTTTCAAAAACTTTAGATTCGTTAATATGTGAGATCTTATGGATGTAGAGAAAATATAGATCTAATGAAAAAGCAAGTAAGTAAAGTAAAGCGAAGGGAAAGAAAAGACACAACCGATGTATAGTGGTTCGGCTACAAGGACACCTTCCTTGCCCTACTCCACTCCCCGAGTCACCTACTCGAGAGTTCAAGCACTATGTCAACAAACTCCTTCACTTGGCGGAGAAGCCTTCACAACATTGCTTACACTTTTTCCGGTACAAAGCTAGATACCGAGTCCATAACACGGTGGACCAAACCAACACGACTATTACACAACAACTATGTGAAATATCAAATACAAGATCTTCGCTACAGAAATCTTACGGAGTGACAAATCAATCAAGGACCCCTTGCTTGGATGACTTGTAGAATGCTCGTGATCTCGCCTTAGAGAAGGACCTATATGAGGATCACAATAGAAAGAAAGAAGAACAACTCTCTAGATCAAGTGATCTATATGTTAGAAGAGAATGAGAGTGTTTGAGAGATTTAGTAAGAAGAGGGTGAATTAGAATGAAGAAACGGCTCTCTATTTATAGGCAAAAATCTTCACTGTTCCCCGGATCCCACGGATCCCTTCCACTTGGGATCCGTCTAGTGTAATCCTATGGATCCGTGGAACGCTCCTCTTTGCCCATGGGTTTTTTGGTTATGGGTCATGGGTTATGGGTTGGTCCATGGGTTTTCTTAGATTCAATGTATCTAAGTATACATTGTATCCAGTCTACTTGAGTATGGATTAAGATCCATGGGTTATGGTTTTTACCCATCCTAATAAACTATTACAACAAATGCTTAATTACTATATTTTTGTATTTAAATGGCTATATGTAAATGCTTTACAAAAATAACATGTATCCTTATAATTATACTTAAGATAACATTATATTTATTATCAACAAAACACAAAGAGATCGCAAAATATTAATAAACGTTTTTACGGTTTATTTGTATTAACAATCTCCCCCTTTTTGTTGATGACAAAACATAATGTTATGATGAGTAAAACTTAAGAATAGATGTAAGTTTTGAAAGCCCCTAAGTTTTACTTCTTCTCCCCCTTTTTGTCAAAACAAAATGTTAACCCTTGGAAGAAATAAACAACAAAATGTGGAAAAAGTAGTCCACGTATTTCTTACTCCCCCTTGACGGTAGCTCCCCCTAGCTTGGGGCGTCAAGTGAAGAAAAATAAAAATCCTACAAAAAAAAAGGTTAGTAACATGCTTAAATAATCTTGTAATTGCCGAGAATCAAGATTGGGAGCCAAGGTATCCAAACAAGGCCTTGTAATAAAACAACAAATTGTAGTGGTATTTATGCCACTTACAAGCATGTAAAAATAAGAACAAGACTTGTTCTTGAAAATGACTTCAAAAGAAAAAATACTAAAAGTAGAAAATAGTAGTAGTGATTCCTTCCATGCTTACATAAGGTTATGGATGGAGGTTTTGATGAGTGATGGTATTAATGCGATCAAGGATGAGGTTGAGTATGAAACGCATTTCTTCCCTAACTTCTATTGCAATTTCCCTAGTGGATTGGCAATGTTCACAATGTAGATGGTGTGGGTAATGAGTGCGGAAGTTTTCCGGGTTGTTTTGATTTGAGTTATGCGGAAGTTGTGGTGGAAAAATAGAAAAATATGGATCAACATCCGGAATGTTTGTAAATGGTGGTGGAAAAGAACCTAGATGTTCTTGTAATGTGATGGGAGCTAATGATGGTGATGTTTCAAGATCTTGAAAAATAGTATTTGGAGATGTGGGGGGTGTTGAAAAGACTATTTCTTTCTGTATAGGTTGTTTAGATCTTGTTGGAGTCTTAAGGAGTTCCAAAAGAGTAACTTTAGGTGATGATGAAGTTGGTGTACTTGTTGGTGATGAGGGGGGGTGCTCTAATGGAAGCATCTTGTGGTGAGTTATTTGTTGAGGATGAACCATTTGAGGTTGGTTTTGCTAAGCAACAAGATCGGATACTAATCCATGCGGATATCCTAGAGTTTGATTGTGGTATTTTGGATGGTGGTAGTACAAAGGTTTGGGTATCATGAAGATGATTGTTTGTACTAGGTGATTCATCTAAAGGATTTTTGGATGACATGGTGTATTGTGTTTGTGAGGATGAGATGGATTATGCAAGCATTTGGGGAGTTCTATATATAAAAAAACAAAGCATTGTGATGAATGCTTGACCTAAAATGTGGATTAAAATCTAATGATTAGATATGAATTCAAGGCATGTGATCATGAGAACACAAGCATTAAAGAGCATACTCCCAAAAATTAAACAAATGTGGATTTTTCATCCAAAGTGAAAAAATAGAAGATAAAAACAGCTTCTGTTTCACGGATCCCATGGATCCTTCCCTTGAGGGATCCGTCCAGCATGAAGGCTGGGATCCGTGGGTCTGGTGATTCAGGCAGCACAAAATTTTCCTTTTGGAAACATTTTTTCCTAGTGTGTGCCTATATGCAAACTATTTGGAGTTACGGTTATCTCGACTCCTAAAAAAATAAAAAATAAACTAGAAGTATAAAAACATCCTATTGAGATAACCCGAAAACACATATTTAGTACATGAGTACTTAATTTTGTGTTAATTCATTGTTGCTTAAATGAATGTACCCGAAAACACATATTAGTTATGTGTCCCCTTTAGCATTCAAAAGACATGAAATGCAATGAAAACGGGTTTTTACTTTGTATTAATAATGAAAAAGCGATTTGTCCTAGATGTGAGAAATTGCTTTTGTGAAATTGATACGGGAAGGTATCATCCTTTTAGAAAACATTTTGAAAAGAGTTTTTCTTTGAAAATGTGTATGTGTTTGAAGAAAAAAATTAAGAAAGATATAAGTGGAAAACTTATCTTGGGTTTTGAAAATTCCCGTATTGTTTGTGAGTTGTGCGTGAAATAGAGATCCTAGACTCAGAAAGAAGAAGGCTAGTGTTTACATACCTTGTAGAGTCAAATAAGTTACGACGTTTGTTCCATTAGACCAAGACCAAGACGAAGTAGATTGAATTGTTCCCGCTTCAACGGTTTGGTGAGGACGTCGGCTATGTTGTCTTCGGATGCTACCTTCTCAATAGAGATGTTCCCCTTTTGAACATTGTCTCTTAAGAAGTGATGTCGAATCTCTATATGCTTAGTGCGAGAATGCAATACCGGATTCTTGCTTAAGTCGATGGCACCTTTGTTGTCACATAAGATGGCTATGTCTCTTAGATGAATGTCGTAATCGACTAACGCTTGTTTCATCCATAGTTCTTGTTGGCATGCTTTGCCGGCGGAGACGTACTCGGCTTTGGTTGTTGATATAGCTAGTGCCGTTTGTTTCTTAGAAAACCAAGATGTTAAACAACATCCCATGAAAGTACACACCCCACTTGTACTTTTTCTATCAACGTAATCACCTGCATGGTCAGAATCTGCATATACAATTGTTTCTACTCCCGTGCCCTTAGGATACCATAATCCTAATTGTGTTGTACCCTTAATGTATCTAAATATCCTTTTTACGGCTTCTAGGTTTGATATTTTAGGGTCTTCTTGAAACCTAGCACATAAGCAAACACTAAACATGATATCCGGCCTTCTTGCCGTGAGGTAGAGAAGACTACCTATCATGCCACGATATTTAGTATTATCTACGAATTCACCGTCTTCATCTTTTGTGAGTTTGGTGTCGGAAGGCATTGGTGTCCTAATGGGTTTCGACTCTTCTAGACCGAATTTCTTTAACATCTCCTTTATGTATTTAGATTGATTAAAGAAGATACCATCTTCTACTTGTTTAATTTGTAGACCAAGAAAGAAACTAAGTTCTCCTATCATACTCATCTCGAACTCGTCATGCATGATTTTAGAGAAATCATCACACATGTCTTGACAAGTGGATCCGAATATAATATCATCTACATATATTTGCACTATGATTATATGTGACTCTCTTTTCTTAGTAAAAAGTGTGTTGTCTACTAACCCCATGGTATAGTTGTGTTTAATTAAAAATGACTTGAGTCTATCATACCAAGCTTTTGGAGCTTGTTTAAGACCGTAAAGGGCTTTCTTTAATTTATATACATGTTTGGGTTTTTCAAAATCAATGAAGCCCGGAGGTTGAGCTACATATACTTCTTCATTAATGAAACCATTTAGAAAAGCGCTTTTGACATCCATTTGATAAAGCTTTAGATCATTAGCACAAGCATACGCAAGAAGTATTCTTATAGACTCTAATCTAGCCACGGGGGCATAGGTCTCATCAAAGTCTATTCCTTCTTATTGGTTATACCCTTGGGCAACGAGTCTAGCCTTGTTCCTAGACACTACTCCGTTTGCATCTAACTTGTTTTTATAAACCCATTTGATTCCTATTATGGTTTGATTACTAGGTGGAGGGACAAGCGTCCAAACATCATTAGAAATGAATTGATTTAGTTCTTCTTGCATAGCCATTACCCAACTCTCATCTTTTATGGCTTCTTGTGTATTCCTAGGTTCTATGGTTGAAACGAAACAAAACAAGCTACTTTGATTTTGAACTTGAGACCTTAATGTTCGTTCATTTAGCTTTCCTGTGACTTTATCTACGGGGTGATCTTTGGATTCTTTAATGTTTATGATTTCATCATTTAAAGGTTCTTTTTCTTCATTTATCTTTTTCTTTATTACTATAGCATCACTTTCTATGATCTCGTCATCGACAAGAGGTGGAGAGGGTTTGGGTGGACTTTCATCAAATTTTATATTTAATGACTCTTCTACCTTCATTGTTTTTTTGTTTAATATGACGTAAGCTTTGCTATTTGGCGAATAACCTAGAAAGATACCTTCGGTTGATTTAGGATCAAATTTAGTAAGGTAATCTTTAGTGTTAAGAATAAAACATTTTCTTCCAAAAACTCTAAGGTGATTTAACGTAGGCTTTTTGCCTCGGAGTAACTCATATGGAGTTTTACCTAAGATTGGTCTTATTAAGACTCGATTGAGTATGTACGTTGAAGTATCAACGGCATTACACCAAAACTTTTGAGGTATGGATTGTTCATTAAGCATTGTTCGACTCATTTCTTGTAGGGTTCTATTCTTTCTTTCTACTACCCCATTCGATTGTGGAGTGCGTGGAGCCGAGAAGTTGTGAGTAATACCATTAGCGTCACAAAAGGCTTCGAATTGCACTTCATTATCGAATTCCCTACCATGATCCATCCTAATGGATACTATACGACTTCCTAGTTGTCTTTGGATCTTTTTGCTTAATATTTCAAAATAATTAAAGGTTTCCATTTTGTTCTTTAAAAATTTTGTCCATGTATACCTAGAGTAGTCATCCACTATGACCAAAGTGTAGTAGTTGCCTCCATAACTTTGGATAGCGGATGGACCAAATAAATCCATATGTAGTAATTCTAGACACTTAGTTGTTGACATCATGTTTTTAGCTTTATGACTAGAATGAGCTTGTTTTCCTACATTACAAGCATCACAAAAGTGATGTTCATATTTTAACTTAGGTAGATCTCTTACTAGATCTTTAGATGATAGCGATTGAAGAAGTCGCATGTTGGCGTGACCCAATCTTCAATGCCATAAGGTCGAAGTATCATCCATAGAGGTAAGACATAGTTTGTCTTTAGGTTCATTACCGATTTTAATGACATAGACTCCATGTTTCCTAATTCCTCTTCCTATGGTTATGTCATTTTTTAGTATCTTGCTACCGGTTTCAGTAAAAAGTACATTGCACTTTTTATCACATATTTGTCCTATACTTAAGAGGTTAAAGTTTAAGTTTTCTACGTGACACACATCGTTAATGGTTAGAGATTTGTTATAAATCGTACCTTTACCGATGATTCTACTTTTGCTATTTCCAAACACCACATTACCTCCATTTATGGATTCATATGTGGAGAATAGATCCCTATTGCCGGTCATGTGCCTCGTGCACCCGCTATCCTTGACCCATTCATCGGGGTCTAGGTCGACCTTTAAGCACACCTAAAACAATAATAAACTCAAAAGTTTGGTCCCCATTTGTTCATGGGTCCATTAGTGTTAAACATTCCATTTATGTTAGACATGTATGGATAAGATGAGTATGCATTCCATGGAGCAAAGTTTTGAAAAGGAAAACTGTTTTGTATATTTGGGTTCCATCCCATTTGATGGTTACTTCTTGGATAAACGTTATTAGGTCTCCTAAATGAATTAGGTTTTGAAAAAGATGGAGCTTTGTTTCTTGCAAAAGTAGGATTATATTTTGGAGGTGGTTGTCTAGTGGTGACGTGAGTTGGTTTCTTCTTATTAATGATAACAAAATCAGTTCTCGATGAAGAAGCTACGTTATTGCTACTGTTTGCTACAGCAGATCCACGGATCCCTGGCTGTACACTATCCGGTTCCCTTATCAAAGGATCCGTGGGATCCGCCACAACAGTGGCTGGTTTTTCTAGTGCTTTAACAAATTTTGTTTCTTTATTTTCACTAGTTGATGGATCAAGTTGTTGAATCCCTAAACTTTTTTGGTTGTTACCGGTTTTAACACTATCTAATATCGTATCTAAAGTGTTCGTACTCATTCTAGCAATTTTAGAATCTAGATGATCAACTAGTGTTTGAAGTTGAACGCAAAGTTCACATTCACCACTTGCTATTTTACCCTTTTCTAAACGTTTTAGTTTTGCTTTTAATTCTACGACTTCTTTATCTAAACGTTGGTTTTGACTCTTTAAAAGCTTGTTTTTGTTAATTAGTTTTAAGCTAATATTGCATAGTTTGTCATAATCATTATGCAATGAGTCGTCATCAAGTGATGAGCTACTATAGTATTCGTGACATACCTCGTCATTTGCCGTGAGACAAATTTCTTCATCCTCCTCGTCGCTCATTCCCCACGTGCCACTCACGAACGCCTTTTGATCATCCCGTTTGGGACACTTACTAATAAAGTGGTTAGGATCACCACATTTAAAGCAAGTACGATCATCCTTTGGCTTCTCGTCCTCTTTGCTTTTCCGAAAGCCTTTCTTATCGTCATATGGTTGTTTGACGTATCTTCCCTTTCTTCTAAAGAACTTTTTTAAGTCCCTTACTGCCATAGCGTACTCCTCGTCGTCACTACTGGAAGAGGAGTTCTCTTCATCGCTTGAACCCTTTTTGGATTTAAGGGCAAGAGATTTGTGTTCCTCTTTTACCTTTGAGGCTTTCGGAGTCTTTGGCAAGGACAAGCTCGTAGACTTTTAGGTTGCCTATGAGTTCATCGAGGGTGAGGATTGTCAAATCTTTTGACTCTTCGATCGCCGTCACCTTGGATCTCCACTTCGATGGAAGTGCCCTTAGATATCTCCTAACATGGTTACGGCTAGAAAAAGATTCATCAAGTGCTTGTAAAGATGTAATAATAGTATTAAAGTTAGCAAAAGAATGATCTATAGTTTCCTCATCCGATATTGAAAATTGTTCATATTGTTGAACAAATAAATTAATTTTATTATTCTTAACTTGTTGGTTGCCTTGATGAGTTACAACTAAAGAAGTCCAATTTTCTTTAGAGGTTTTAAGCATAGAAATTCTTTCGAATTCCTTTTTCGGTAAAGCATTATATAAAACCATTTTTGCTTCACTATTTTTAGAAAGCTTTTTCTTCATTTCATCATTTAGTTTATCATGAGGTATGTTAACTAAATTCACTTTATCGTCTTTTGAGGTAGCCTCAAAGTCGTCTTCAACAATAATGTACCAAAGATCAATATCTTTAGATTTCACATATGTTTCGAATCTATTTTTCCAATATATAAAACCATTAGTTTCAAGTAGTGGTGGTCGTTTCATAGATTGCCCTTCCTTATAATTTTCAGAACCCATAGTGATCGAAAAGTTTTTAAAATACAATTTTACTTTAAAACTTTTATAAACTTAGCTCTTGATGCCAATTGTGGAAAACTAGAAGGGGGGTTGAATAGTTTTGCCGATTTTACGTTAGTTTCAAAAACTTTAGATTCGTTAATATGTGAGATCTTATAGATGTAGAGAAAGTATAGATCTAATGATAAAGCAAGTAAATAAAGTAAAGCGAAGGGAAAGAAAAGACACAACCGATGTATAGTGGTTCAGCTACAAGGACACCTTCCTTGCCTTACTCCACTCCCCGAGTCACCTACTCGAGAGTTCAAGCACTATGTCAACAAACTCCTTCACTTGGCGGAGAAGCCTTCACAACATTGCTTACACTTTTTCCGGTACAAAGCTAGATACCGAGTCCGTAACACGGTGGACCAAACCAACACGACTATTACACAACAACTATGTGAAATATCAAATACAAGATCTTCGCTACAGAAATCTTGCGGAGTGACAAATCAATCAAGGACCTCTTGCTTGGATGACTTGTAGAATGCTCGTGATCTCGCCTTAGAGAAGGACCTATATGAGGATCACAATAGAAAGAAAGAAGAACAAATCTCTAGATCAAGTGATCTATATGTTAGAAGAGAATGAGAGTGTTTGAGAGATTTAGTAAGAAGAGTGGTGAATTAGAATGAAGAAATGGCTCTTTATTTATAAGCAAAAATCTTCATTGTTCCCCAGATCCCACGGATCCTTTCCACTTGGGATCCGTCTAGTGTAATCCTAGGGATCCGTGGAACGCTCCTCTTTGCCCATGGGTTTTTTGGTTATGGGTCATGGGTTATGGGTTGGTCCATGGGTTTTCTTAGATTCAATGTATCTAAGTATACATTGTATCTAGTCTACTTGAGTATGGATTAAGATCCATGGGTTATGGTTTTTACCCATCCTAATAAACTATTACAACAAATGCTTAATTACTACATTTTTGTATTTAAATGGCTATATGTAAATGCTTTACAAAAATAACATGTATCCTTATTATTATACTTAAGATAACATTATATTTGTTATCAAGAAAACACAAAGAGATCGCAAAATATTAATAAACGTTTTTACGGTTTATTTGTATTAACAATTACCATCATCATGTTGTGATTGTTCCAATTATGGCTCATGACTTAGTAAGCATTTTTCTTTTTCTCAAACATCATCTGCAAGACCTATGGACATCTATTCGATCTAAGGAATGTCTCTGGGTAGGTCTCTCCAGCTCTGGTTGGACCATTGGATATTACCTAGCCTTATCTCCTTATATCTTTGTAATAGATTGGTTATCATAAACACAAAAACTCTATGTATATGGATCGAATATGGGATGAGTTTAAAGAGAGAAAGTAGAGAGAATGGGAACTTCTACTGAGAGAAAGTGAGAGTAATATTATGAAGCTCCAACCTTCTACCTAGAAGGGTAGAGGGTATTTATAGTTTTTACAAAATACACCACCTACGGGCTGTGGATCAGGTATACAGTGGGTAAAGACCCGTCCGTCCTCCACGGTGTTACTTAACTAACTACTTACTTATAACTAAATGTCTAAGACTACGAACTTTCTAATGCTAACAAATACCCGATGTGACCGAGTCTTTAACTTACGGATTTACTAAATCCTAACAATCTCCCCCTAAGGTAGGTCACCTCTTTTAATACATTATGAATTCTAGCACTCTATTACATGTCTTTGTACTTGTAGTTCGTAGTCTTTGATTCTTCAAAGTCCGCAGTCTTTGTACTTCAGTGGTAATCTTTCACTGCTCCATGACTTGGTGATCTTTGAGCTTTCTTTGAGATCATCAGCCACAGTAAATCTCTGGATCATCCGTTGTTGTATCGCCTCCATGTGATATTGTTAGGAATTAGAAATTCCAGGCATTAAAGAGTCGGTCACCTCAAGTATATGTAATCGTTAGAAAGCTCGTAGTCGTAGTTCTTTTAAGTTAAGTAGTATTTAGTTTAGTAACACCGTGGAGGACGGACGGGTCTTTACCCACTGTATTCCTGATCCACAGCCCGTTGTGTGGCGTTTTATTGTAAGACTATAAATACTCTCTACCTTCCAAGGTAGAGAGTTGGAGCTCATAATAAGAATTTTCTTGCTCTCACTAAAGTTCCCTAAACCTCTATCTTTCTCTCTCTAGAATTCCACTTATACGCCCACTTTGTGTTATGGTTTGATGTGTATGTGAAATCCAATATCCTACAATTGGTATCAAGAGCCATGGTTAGATCATCTCTTACATATATTTGGATTTCTAGTGGTTTTTGAGTTTGAGAAAGTTTAGTGGTTTTTGCATCATTTGGTTGATTTCTTGTGTTAAAGTTTGGATTTTGATTATAATTTTGTGTTTAGGATCATCATAAGTGTTTAGGTTGTGATTTGGAAGGATTGAATCATCGTGGTTGGGTTGTTTTTGGATTGAAAAGTGTGTTTTGGAAGTTTTTCAAGTTAGCGACTTGGCTCACGGTATAACTTTCTTGCTAGCGATTTGCTTCAGAAAAAATCAGCGAGTTGTAGTGTTGTTTGGTGGCGATTTGGTCCTAGCGACTTGCTTTAGATACAAGCCGACAAAAAGTACTGTTGGTGGATTCTCCACTACGGGTAGCGATTTGGTAAGGTAGCGACTTGCTTTAAATTTTGATAGCGACTTGCTCTTTAAGTTTTGTAGCGATTTGGTGGTAGCGATTTGGTCCTTAGCGAGTTGCTATTTAGCGACTTGATTTCTTAGCGACTTGGTGCATAGCGACTTGCTGTCAAAATTCTTAGCGACTTGGTGTTAGCGACTTGGACCTTAGCGAGTTGCTCTTTAGCGACTTGACTGTGTAGCGACTTGGTGCTTAGCGATTTGGTGATTTAGCGAGTTGCTACTTAGCGACTTGGTTCAAGGGTTATAGCGACTTGGTTGATTTTTTCGAAGAAGAGGTTTGACTAAAGTTGACTTTTTACGTCAAAACTTCAAACGGTCATAACTTTTGATCCGTAACTCCGTTTTCAGCGAAATACCTGTCAAAACGATCGGAACAGCCTGAATATTGTGAGGTTTCACCACAATGTCGTGAAACAAATTTTTCGAAGCCCAAATCCCCTCTGAAAGGAAGTTATTGAGCTTTTAAGTTTTTAGACCTAAATTTCACCGTATAAACGTGCATTAACAAATCCAATTCACAACCAAATAACACTTCAGCTAATCCTTCAAATAATCATCACTCCTAACACATAATCCTCTATCATTGTGTGGGTCTATCAGTTATCTTAACTCGTTCTATTGGTCATTGTATCACGGTTTGGTCTTGATTTTAGTAAAATCCCGTGAAAGATTCTATTTCTCGGTTAAATCATAGACTTGTAAAATCCCGTGCATTCTACCACATCATGTCTTACTCTACTGACCCAGTGATTTCAGAAGTGCTTAAATTGTATGATGCTGTGGACAACAATGATAAAGTATGCTACCCTGAACGGTTAAAGATGTTTGAATTAAACAATGAGTATGTGAGATCTTCATGTTCTGAGTACAATGAGAATGAATTGCACCTGCTACAGAATGCCATGCAAATGGAATGCAGCATTGAGCCCTATCAGCTACTTCATCTGCACCTCATACAGCTGTTATCCATAGCTGGGGATCGAACATGTAGTGCTCTTTTCCGCCAGGACTTACCTACATTGACAAGAAGCTTGCTGTCGAACTTAGAACATTTAAAGCTGCAACTTACCAATGAAGAGGTTCAAAAGGATGGTTCCAGTGTAGCTCTTCAAGTAATCTACAAACAATTTCAGCCATTCATCAGTGGGGAATATTCAGCAGATTATGATCAACACTTGACTGGAATTTCCTTCAAAAAACATACTGGAATGGAAATTCAGGAATTCATTGAGACATTTATCCAACTCATGGATAATGTGAAAAAGTACATTGAAGATTCTGCACAAAAGAATGAAGACGTGAATGAGTGTCAGGTGCAGTTGAAAGATTGTTGTGATAAGTTGGGTAATGTATCTGTTGAAGAATCGGGTGTTGCTGAATGCAGAATGTCAGTGACAACAAAAAATTATGAGTCGGATAATGCAAAAATGGAATCTTCGTGCTCAAATTCACAAGAGAGAGAGGTGCACCAGACACAACCTGTGCAAGTTAATGCAAAGGAACGCTCCATGGAAGCTTCGGATGTACCCAAGATAGAGATGCACCCGTCACAGCCTGTGCATGTCAATGCTGAGGTAAGTTGCATGGAAGTTTCTGCTGTACCTAGTTGTGCATCTTCTACTCAAAATGATGATTATGAACTGCATGAGTACGCTGCATTTGTGCCTGATGATTCCGTTACCACTGAGCTTAACATACATAAGGATCAAGTTGCTATTTATGAACAGCGTGCTAAGTTTGAGTTGACCACCCGTGAGCAGGAAATGGATGTCCAAATACGTACAATTATTAGAAGAAGTAATTTTAGAGAAGAAGTATTAAAACAAGAGTTAAACTCCTTACATGAAAAGCTTTCTAAAACTGCTAAGCAAAAACACGAACTTCAAGAAAATGTTAAAATGCTTAAGCAAGAATTTAAGGCTAAGGAATCAAAACTTTTGAATGATTTTTCCAATCTAAAAACTTTGAAAAACAAGCTTGAAAATAAGTTGTACGTACAAGGGAATACCATTCAGACTGCTCACATGATCACTAAGCATAGAGTCTTAAGCGATAAGCATAGAATTCCTCTTGTTGAGGAACCAAATCCAGAGGTAATTAAAAAGGCTAGAAATGCTCATAAGGTGCTTTATGATGGTAATGAAATCCTTAAGCCTAGGCAGAAACCTAGTTGCGCTGAGTGCACTGAGGAAGATAAAAAATCTGATGAAGTCACTAGGGAGAAAATGAATAAGAAGTTAGAAGATCCTGAGTGTAAAAAGAATAACATAACGATCAAACCCCATAATTACACTAAAGAAAATTGGATCTCCTTGAACAAGTTTAAGCCTCAGACTCTATTAACCCCTGAACAAGTGTTCTGGAAAAAGGATATGGAAATGCAAAAAGCTGAAAATCTTGTTGAAAAGAATCCCCCTTGTAGGAAACTACCTAAAGCAACTGTGTATCCTCCTAATACACCAATGCACTTAGTTCCTAGATCTATTGCCACTAAAAGCAAGACCTTAATCAGTCAATATGTTATCTTTCAACTATTTGTTAATTTTGAGAAAACTTGTAAGAAAAGGATCACACCCACTGGTATAACTGAAGGGGAAAGGGGTTTTGAGCAAACTAAAGAATGCTATTTAACTGAGGTCATGCCTTTCTTTAAACAACTAAAATATCAATTTGAGATTCTTAAAAAAGGGACGCATTCTGATATTAAAGAAATGGAAAAGGAATTTGATGCAATGATTGTTGAGGTTACTGACTATGAGAGAGAATTAAAATATAGTGAGATTGAAAGGAAGAACTTGCATACACTGAATGAGAATCTGATTTCTGAATGTATTGCTCAAGATGTGTTTTTCACTGCTACAAATTGTTCCATTAATGCTTCTCAATTTCATGAATTATCTGTTGCTCTGAAAGTCTCCCATGATCGTGTCATTGAGCTTGAAACAACAAATTCAAAATTGCATGAGAAAATAGAACAGGATGATCATGATAACTTGGTCAAACATTATTCTAAATTAGAAGTTGAACATTTTGCTTTGCAATTAAAAGGTCAACATCTCAAAGAAAATGTTAAAACCTCAAATATCAAGACATCCTCTGATGCTCCTGAGTTTGATGCAGCTTTTGAAATTAGCAAACGTGATGAACAAATTCGAGCTCATTATAACACGATCAAAAGATTGAAAGCCCAAATTTCACAACTGAAAAGTGAAAAGAAGGATGTGACTGGTTCCCATATGCCTCCACCTTTAGATTCTCAGAATTTCCAACTTCAAAACATAATTGATAACTTGCAAAAGGAAAATGATTGTTTTAAAGCTGAAATTTCAAAGGTTAATGATCAAAACAAAGAGTTATGTGATTCATTTAAAAGTTATCATGATAAACAAATTGAAAAGATAACTTCTTTACTTACCGATATTGAGAATCTGAAGCGTGAGGTGAAAGGAAAGTTGCCAATCCCCAATTGCAAATACTCTGTTCCTAGGTTTCTGCTTGTGATAAATATGCTATCGATATGTTATATATTCCGTTTATGATCAAAACAAAGAGTTATGTGATTCATTTAAAGTTAATCATGATAAACAAATTGAAAAGATAACTTCTTTACTTACCGATATTGAGAATCTGAAGCGTGAGGTGAAAGGAAAGTTGCCAATCCCCAATTGCAAATACTCTGTTCCTAAGGTTTCTGCTTGTGATAAATATGCTATCGATATGTTATATATTCCCCCGCCCATTAGGAATAATGAACTTGCACATAAAGCATATCTCTCATACCTTAAGGAAAGTTTGAAGGGTCTCCGTGAGATTGTTGAAGATGAAAGATTAGAAAAACCTTTTGATAGTACTATAGCCTATGCCTGCATGGATGCCAAACGATCTCAGGAACTCTTAGAGTATGTAATTGTCACAAGTCCGAAATCTAGCAATAGGCGAGATAGAATAGTTGTGCCTTGTTCTATGCCTAAAGCCAAACATGTGACCCTTGATATGCCTTGTTCCATGTCTAAATTCAAGCAAGCAACCTGTGATGTGCCTCCTAGAATTTCATATCCCAACACTTCTAGACCAGGAATGCAGAAAGTAGTGAAGCCATGTAATGTTCCCATCGTTACTTCTACAGATGTTAAGATTGACACTAAAGTTTGCGGGTCAAAACCTAGAAGCAATGCAAAGAAGGATAGGATTACGCAAACTAAAATTGATCATGATAAGGAAGTGAAAGAACACCATAGGGACAAGAAGTTTGATTTGAACAAAAAGAATCGTGTTAGTTCTAGTATTAGCTCCAAGCTTACTGAAATTAATTCGAGCCCTTATGTTGTCTGCAAAACATGTAAAAAATGTTTATCTTCTGGTAATCATGATAAATGTGATGTGTTATTTATGAGGTCTATGATTCATAACCCAGTTAAGAAAGTTTGGAGAGCGAAACAGATTAAGCAATCCTGGAAACCTACAGGGAATGTGTTTACAAATGTAGGATTTCAGTGGAAGCCCACAGGTCGAATATTAACGCATGGCAAACCTTACCCCTTAGCTAGATCCACTATGCCTAGAATAGTGCCTGTTAAGGTTTGGAAGCCAACTGGTAGAATAATCCCATTAAGCACAAAAGGTCATTTGACTAAGTCTGATGCTTCTACTAGTTCAGCTCCTAGTGATAATGCCATTGCATCTAGGGTTTCTGTTGATTCAAAGATTGTTTGTGCTAACCAAAAGGAACCCATCAGCACGTGGGGATCCAATGTTTCCAATTCTCTGTCTTCGTCTGTTTTCCAAAGCAGGTCGTACAAATCGTCCCTTGGTATTTGGATTCGGGCGGCTCTAAACATATGATTGGGCTCTTAACAATGACGTCTGTTCACTTCAGTTCAGGCCTCGTACTTCATCATTATGGTGTCTACAGATAACACTTCAAGCCTCGTCCTTCAAAGAAAATAAAAGTGTACGCTCTTCTGTGCGCTTTATCTTCAGCTAAAGAGAAATTCTCTCATGAATGGCCATACTCATCTACATTCTTCATCAACAAGCTTCATGTTTTTCCACGCTCATTCAGTCATCAGGTGGATCTACGTTCATTGGTGTATACTCTTATTCACTTGTTAAATCAAAAATGGCAACTTCAGATGCAATTTTTGAGGGGGAGAAGAGTGAATATACTACATGAGGATGGATGTTTGAATAATGGTTATACGACTTAATTTTTGATGATGATGAGTGTATATTCTTTTTGATGAAGAGTGAATATACTAAGGATAACTAGGATTCATTGTTTTGATTTTTGATGACTCTCCTCCAACGCCTAATGCTTCACTTTCTAAGGATAATTGGGAATCAATGTTTGGGATTCATTGTTTTTCAAAGATATGTTTGATGAGTACTTTCAACCTCCGACGAATGTTGATCATCCAGCTTCTGAAGCTCATGCTCCGGTTTCTATTGACTCAACTGGTTCACCATCTAAGAAGTACCTCTTGGAATTCTCAAGAAACCTTATCTCCAGTTATTTCACAATGCGTTTATAATGACTAACATGATATTGTAAGTTGCACTATTGAATAATGATCCACTCTTTGGTATTCCTGTGCCAAATCTTCACGGATTGTTGTTCATGGATAATGATCCGCTCTTTGGTATTCCTTTGCCAAATCTTTACGGATTATTGTTCCTCTCATTGTGCACGCTAGAAGTCAATCCTTTAGTCTCAATATCATTAAGTCAAGAAGCGCCTGCTGCTGATCACTCCATCTCATCGACAAATCATCAATCTTCGAATGTACATCATGGAACTGTTTCTGGCATCAATAATGAAGACAATCCCTTTGCTACTCCTGAAGATGCTCCATTTGAAAACATATTTGCTCCATAATCTTCATCAGAACCATCTTCTTCAAGAGACATCGACTCTGCTACTTCAGTCCCCCAACAACTGCCACATGAACACCTCAGAAAATGGACTCATGATCATCCATTAGACAAAATCATTGGAAATCCCTCTCGTCCAGTATCAACACGAAAACAACTTGCAATCGATGCCTTATGGTGCTTCTTTAACTCCGTACTCTCTAAGATCGAACCAAAAGATGTTAAAACCGACATGAATGAATATAGCTGGTTCAATGCCATGCAAGAAGAAATTCATGAGTTTGATCGACTTGATGTATGGGAGTTAGTACCTGCTCCAGATTGTGCTATGATTATTGCTCTAAAATAGATCTTCAAAGTGAAACTTGATGAGCATGGTGATGTATTGAAGAACAAGGCTCGATTAGTTGCTAAAGGATACCGTCAAGAGGAGGGTATAGACTTTGAAGAATATTTTGCTCCTGTTGCTTGAATCGAGGCAATCAGAATCTTTTTGGCTAATGCTGCTAGTAAGAACATGGTAGTCTATCAGATGGACGTGAAGACGGCATTCCTGAACGGAGATCTTAAAGAAGTCGTCTGTGTCAGCCAACCTGACGGCTTTGTGAATCCAGAGCATCCTACCCATGTTTATCGTTTGAAGAAGGCTCTTTACGGCTTAAAGCAAGCTCCAAGGGCATGGTATGATACGCTATCAAAGTTTCTTCTATCTACCGGATTTAGCAAAGGAGCAGTTGATCCAACATTGTTCACCAGGAAGTCAGGCAAACATTTAATTCATGTTCAAATTTATGTTGATGATATCATTTTTGCCTCGACTGACCCCAATGAGTGTGACCGTTTCTCAAATGAAATGAGTTCAAAATTTTCAAATGTCAATGATGGGACAAATGTCATTTTTCTTGGGATTACAAATTTCACAAAGTCCCGGAGGCATCTTCATAAATCAATCTAAATATGCAAATGAGATTTTAAAGAAATTTGGATTTGATTCAAGTGACCCTGTTGACACTCCCATGATTGAACGAACTAAACTAGATGAGGACCACTCAGGGATCATGGTAGACCAAACGAAATATCGTAGTATGATTGGATCCCTGATGTACCTCACAGCTAGTAGACCAGACATCTTGTTCGCTGTTTGCATGTGTGCTAGATACCAGGCTAAGCCTACTAAAAAGCACCTTGAAGCGGTTAAACGGGTCTTTCGGTATCTCCAAGGAACCATCAATATGGGACTTTGGTACCCGAAAGACACCGGTATGTCACTAACAGCATATGCAGATGCAGATCATGCAGGGTGTCAAGATACTCGTCGAAGAACGTCCGGAGGTGCTCAGTTTTTGGGTGATAAGCTTGTGAGTTGGTCTTCAAAGAAGCAAATGAGTACTTCTATTTCCTCTACAGAGGCTGAATTCATAGCCATGTCATCTTGTTGTGCTCAAACCTATGGATGAGATCCCAATTATCTGACTATGGCTTTGAATTTAACAAAATCCTTCTGTACTGTGATAATAAAAGTGCTATTGCTCTCTCATGCAACAACGTACAACACTCAAGAGCAAAGCACATCGACATTCGACATCATTTCATCAGGGGACAAGTAGAAAAAGGTGTGGTGGAACTCTATTTTGTGAGGACTGAATACCAGTTAGCAGACATCTTCACCAAAGCTCTTCCAAGAGAACGTTTTGAGTTTATTCTTCCACGTCTTGGCTTGAAAAGCCTTCAACCAGAAACACTCAAATGTCTTCAGGAGGAAGACGAGGAGTAAAGGTCTATCTTCATCTATCTCTTGTATATATCTATTCGAAAAACAAAATACAAAATTATAAAACCTTCAAAAATCAAATAGAAAAATATAAAACTTTCAAAATCCATAAAAAAATTTGTAAAATTCAAAAAGCCCTAAAAAAAATTCTTTTTGTCATGTTTTTCTCGATTCGATAATTTCTACGGTCTTTGTGCTGTCATTCAAAGAATGACACGGGACTTTAGATATTGTTCGAATTTTTTTTATTATTATTAAAAAAAATCAAAAAATCAAAAAATATTTTTGGGAGAAAGAGAATAAATGGTTTATTGTCATTTCAGGCAGTAACCCGCTTTTCAAAGAAAGAACAGAGCCACGCTTTACCATGTTTTCAAATTCCATGCTCTGATTCTATAAACATTTATCTGCTGAAAACTAATTGCTTTGAAAAATAACTCAGTCTCTATTTTTTATAATCATCTGGACTTATTTGACAAAACATCAATCTCTCAATCAACAACCTATGTCATTGATTGAGGGGAAGAATGATTTCAATTAAATTAAAAAGTTATTTGGCATTCAAATGTTTTCAAAAGATATTCATGCATGTTTTATCAATGGATTTTAAAGTCTCATAATTCGATCCTTATCAGTTAAAACGTTTTCATAATCAAGTCACAATTCTCCTTAAAAGCTTTCAAAATCAATTTAAATCTACAAGAGATCACAAATCTCAAAGGATTTAATAATTGTGATCGAGGGAGAATTTGTGATATAAATTGGATTTAAACTGAGGATTCGGTAAATGGTTTTACAAGGATGTACAAGTTATCCTTCCCACATGTGACAAACGATTTCAAATTTTCCATGCACATGTTGAGGGGGAGCATCTATCTTAAACCATAATTATTTGAAACGTGATCACTTATCTCAATGTGCAGGTTCCCTCTAGTATGTGCAAAACTCTTTTCAAATCTCGAGGCACATATTGAGGGGGAACAAACTTATGAAAACCTCATCCTTCCCTAAAATGCTTTATCTACTTGTCTTGATTAGGGAAGTGATGTTGATATCTTTTAGAAAATGGATTTCAAAGAAGATAACTCTTTCTCTTGCCTCCGTGTGCAAAACGATTTCAATCACTTGATGCACATGTTGAGGGGGAGCTCTTGTTCTAAAAATATCAAAAACAATTCAGGTACAAAATTCTTTGATAATACATCTCAAGTATCTGGATTGATTTTCAAATGGTTTTCAAGTGGTTCCAATGGCAGATGAACAATACCAAATAGACCGACCAACTTTACTTTATGTACGGTGATATAAGGATGATAAGGTTAGGTATTGGTTCCCATGATCCGCCAGAACCGAAGGGATCTACCCAGGGACAATCCACTAGTTAGTGTAGAAGTCCTTAGGTATGATAATAAAAGGAGAAAAGTGAGATATGAGAAGAGTGCGGACTGAGACAGAGCAAGTACTGGAACAAACCCAACAAGGTTCTTGCTATGAAGTCTCGGTAAGCACTGAAGGGGTTGAAGAATTAAAAAGAATTGAATAAGAAAAGGGTGAAAACAAATAGCCCTCCATATATTCAACCTTAGGGCAGAAACCGGGTTCAATTCATATGCTATTGATGGTAACATCGGTATTGAAGACAAGACGTCATGGACCCAGTGACGCACTGCACTTCAACTTTCCAAACCACTCAAGTTCCTCTTAAAAGGACTGTTTCATTCTCACGGGGAACCGACATTATCTATCGACTTTCTCTTAGAGAATGTTGATATTGAAGAAGGAGACCCTCTCCCTAGTCTCCGGCATAGGATCCAAATATGCACATATTGAGTTTAGAGCCACGAGATCATCATAAATCTTATTAGGACACTTTCAATGAAGACTCTCTGTTTCACACAGTGTGGAAAGAGAGATTATATCTTGAGTCCTACGCATTATCCTTGTGGTATTGCCAGAACATCTGAGTGATGTGTTTACATATTCACAATGAAGATGGAAAGCCTTCTGGAGCCAACATCAAACAAGCTCCTGGTAGGTGGCATGTGAGATCTATCAATTAGATCAACCATGTGACAACTGAACAGAAACAATGGGGCGATTCAATCTTTTGGATCAATCTTGGTTCAGGTTATGGATTGACGGATACCTTTGAAAAACCGGTCGTTGTGCTTAAAAAACTCTTTTCTTTAGCAAATCGACTGTGTTCGGATATTTCAAATCAAAAGGTGTTTTATGATTGATAATTGACGATTCATTAAAACCTTCGTTGTATTGCAAAAACAATTTCTATTGAGCAATACACGATTGTTTTTCAAATATCTTTTCATCAATCAGTGAATTTCTATTCGCTGGTTCACTCACTCCGTGTTGTCTTCTTTGAGACGTTCCGGTTTGAGAACAGCTTGAGCAGTTGCGAATCCCTGTCAAGGAAATTCTTCGGAATTATACCTGATCACAGGCAGTACTTGTACTGATCAACGGGGAACCGTGGGCCGTGTACCTCAATTCAACGAAAGTGATCAAAGACACTTTCGTGCGATTTATTGCTAACTGTTGTATGCAGGTACGTCCTACGCTTGCAGCTGATCAGAATGAAGTGGTCAATCCATAGCCGCATGCTCACTTAACACATTCATCTCAAAAGAAATCATGATTTGTGCATCAATGACTCTGATATTTTCACTCCATGCTTCTGCTACGCTGCTGCCAATATCATGAATCAACGAAAGCTTCCGCTACTCTGATGAGAAGAAATCATGATCCAGATTGTGAGCATGTCGGTCCGTATGTCACAACATCACATAATACCAACACCACAATGGATGTCTCAGAGATTTTTATTAGCTGATGATCTCAAAAGCTGGCATTAAATTATTATCACGTGGATCAGTAAAAGACCTCCACTTGGATTAACCAAACATGCAATGAGTGGAATCAATGACTACGAGCTTCGGAGCAAAGTACTACATCAAGAATGCAAGAACAATTGTTAATGTATTATCTGTTTGTATTCAATGTAATTTTAGTATATGTTTGAGGTGACCTCCCTTAGGGGGAGATTGTTAGGAATTAGAAATTCCAGGCATTAAAGAGTCGGTCACCTCAAGTATATGTAATCGTTAGAAAGGTCGTAGTCGTAGTTCTTTTAAGTTAAGTAGTATTTAGTTTAGTAACACCGTGGAGGATGGACGGGTCTTTACCCACTGTATGCCTGATCCACAGCCCGTTGTGTGGCGTTTTATTGTAAAACTATAAATACTCTGTACCTTCCAAGGTAGAGAGTTGGAGCTCATAATAAGAATTTTCTTTCTCTCACTAAAGTTCCCTAAACCTCTATCTTTCTCTCTCTAGAATTCCACTTATACGCCCACTTTGTGTTATGGTTTGATGTGTATGTGAAATCCAATATCCTACAGATATTGTGACTTCTGGACCGACATGCTCACACTTTGTTGGATCATGATATGTTGCATCAGAGTTGCGGAAGCATTGCTTAAGGTCTTTAGATTATCATGATTTCTTCAAACGTGAGTGTGATGTGTGAGCATGTGGTTATGGATTTACTTCAAAATTTCGATCAGCTGCAACCGTCAGATGTTTCTGCAAACAACAGTTAGTAATAAAACACACGAAAGTATCTTTTTTTCACTTTCGTTGAATAGGGTTGCAAGAGCCATGGTTCCCCGTTGATTAGTATAAGTATTGCCTGTGATCAGGTAGAATTCCGAAGAATCTCCTTGACAAGGTTTCGCAGCTTGAGCTAGCCGTTCTCAAACTGGAACGTCTCAAAGTAGACAACACGGAGTGAATGAACCAGCGAATTGAGATTCACTGATTGATAAGAAACTGATTTGAAAAACAATTGCGTATTGCTTAAGAGAGAGAATTTTGCAATACGACGAAAGGTTTATGAGAAAAATCAAGTTTCAATCATAAATACTTTTTGTTTGAAAAATTAATGCGCAGTCGATGTGCTAGAAAAAGAATTGTAGAGCACATCGAAAGGTTTTTCAAAAGCATACGTCAATCCATTTCCTGGAACAAGTTTGATTCAAGAGTGAATCGCCCCATCGTTTCTTTCCAGTTGTTACAAGTTTGATCCATGAAGGATCTCACATGTCACCCACCAAGAGCTTGTTTGATGTTGGCTCTAGAAGGATTTCCATCTTCATTGTGAATACTTTAAGTATTACTCGGATGTTCTAGCAATACCACAGAGATTATGCGTAGGACTCTCAATATATATATTCTTACTTTTCACATTTTGTGAAACAACAAGTCTTCATGAATTGTGTGTCCTAATGAAATTATGTGGATGATCTCTTGGCTCTAGACTCAATAGCAATGTTGTAAAAATCGTGAATCGGTAGTCGGGCGGTTGACCACCCTGCAGCGAGTAATCGGTCAAGGCGGGATTAATTGGTGATTAATCGGATTGGCATTTCCTGCAAGTTTTGGGTATTTCTGGAGACCAAACTAAATATCTTAACTGATTTCAAGCCTATTATGTTTTCAAATCTCAATAAAAGGCTCCAATTCTGATTATGAGGCTCATTGTGCGTTATAAGTGAAATAAACGATCCCCATTGTGCATCATAAGTGAAATTATTATTTTTCTAAAGTTGACCGATTCGACCGATTTTTGACCGATTCGGCCGATTTTTAACCGATTCGGCCGATTTTTGGCCGATTTTTGACCGATTTTTGGCCGATTTTTTTACCTGGCCGATTTTTTGACCGATTTTCAAAATTCTACAAGGTGTATGGCCGATTACCGATTAATCGGCCGATTTTTGCAACACTGCTCAATAGTGCATTTTGGTTTTCTTATGCGAAGACTAGGGAGATGGTCTCCTTTTTCAATATCAACCATCTCTAAGAGAAATTCGATAGATTATGTAGGTTCTCCGTGAGAATGAAACAAGTCATTTTAAGAGAACTTGAGTAGCTGGGAAGTTTAGTGCAGTGCGTCACTGGGTCCATGACGTCTTATCTTCAATATCGGTGTTACTTAAGTAACCACCAGTAGCATTTGTATTGAACCCGGTTTCTGCCCTAAGGTTGAATATTTAGAGAGCTATTTCTTTTCACCCTTTCACTTTTCATTTCTTTTTCATTTTTCAACCCCTTCAGTGCTTACTGAGACTTCATTACTAGAACCTTGTTGGGTTTGTTCCAGTCCTAGCTCTATCTCAGTCGGCACTCTTCCCTTATTCTCACTTTTCTCCTTCTTTCATCATACCTAAGGACTTCTACACTATCTACTGGATTGTCCCTGGGTAGATCCCTCCAGCTCTGGCGGGATCGTGGGAACGATTTCCTAACCTTACCATCCTTATAACTCCAGTAAAGTAAATGCAAGGTCGGTCTTTGGTGTTCCTCCGCAATTGCCATTGAAAACCAATTGAAAAACCAATCAAGGTACTTATGATATAAAATCAAAGCATTTTGTACCTCAATTATTTTTAATATTTTATAAATGCTTCCCCTCAACATGTGTATTGGTATATGAAATTGTTTAGCACAAGGAGGAAGGAGTGCCTTTTCGAGTCTAATACAATCACCATTTTATCAGATTTGATATTTAAATCACAGTCTCTCCCCCCAATCAAAAATTTCAAGCCGTTTGAGATTTGTTGATCCCAATTGATTTAAAAAATTTAGAAAAGTTTGGGGAAATATGTGGCTCTCTTTTAATATTTACTGATACGGAACATTTTACCGCTCCCCCTCAATTTATGAGTGAGAGCGTTAGTGTCAGGTATGATAATTTTGAGAGTTCTTTTAAAATATTTCATTTGAGCCAATTGTGTTCTTCTCACAAAATTTCAAGTATATGTGTATATAATGTGTTGCTGAAAAATCATACCCTGACATATAACCTAAAGAAACTTTATTCACCACTTTATAATGTACAAATGGACTCATTTGATGATTTATTCACCACTTTATAATGCACTATGGAATCTCGATGGTCGTATGGTCAAAGTACCGTGGTGAGATTGTGTAGCGAAATTTGTGGTGAGTTTTATACCAAATTTTGAAAAATACCGAATTTTGACCGAAATTTTGAAAATACTGAATATTGTAACAAAATTTTCTATTGAAATTAAAACTACTGAGATTTAAATAAAAAAACTACCGAATTTTTTTACCGAAATTTATAAGTACCAAATTTTGTACTGAAATTAAAAATACTGAGATTTAAATCTATTAACTATGAAAATTTAAAAGTTCCAAATTTTAAACTACCGAATTTTCCTAGCGAGATTGTACAAGTACTTTTCTTAGAATCTCAGAAAGTAGAAGTACAGAGATTTGAAACTAAAATTATCGAGATTTGATGTTGTTGGAAACTTTTCTTACAAAAACGATCAAAAACTCAAATTTGATGTTTGTAAAACCTTTTTGCGCTAATAAATCTTTACTAAATACCCTAAGACATCATTAAAACACCCTTGTTTAACAATTTATCCGTATTATCTTGATTATTCGGTCCACAAAGTAGGTTCGGAAACTTTAAAAAACAACAAATTTGATCTTGTTCTTCAAACACAAATCACTCCATCATCATTGTGCAAGCTTTGATACCAATTGTAGGTCACAATAATATCAAAACCAACACTCGATTATAGAGTTTTAGAGAGAGAAATATTGTGTTTTATAAAGAAAGAAGGGAGAAACTTAGGAAATGAACTGTTTATCGTAAGAGAACAACCTCAACTTATGAGGTTAGGAGGGTATTTATACCCTCATTACATGTGAGGTCTCATGACCTTAACTAATACATAAACGTGTCTTGTGACCACACGTTAGTCACGAGGCGTTAACCTAACAAGTACATACCTAGCATAGAGCTACATCCAAACATTAAACTATTACAATAATGATTACATATAAGACCTTAGAAAATGACCTTCACTTCAAAAGCTAACAGGGATTAAACATTACTCACTTTTATGTTTTTAAGTTTTAAGGAAAGACATTCATGCTTTATATGTAACTAGCAGGGTACCCGCGCAATGCGGCGGCAGGTACCCTGTGACTAAATATTTCAACACTCAGCCTTATTGCTGATGTTTTAGATGTGTGAAAGAGATATTAAATGTTTTGTGTTTATTTATATAGTAGATGCGGTTATATATTTTTAATAATAATGATTGTTAGCGGTTATACGTTTTTAATAATGGGCTATAAATGATTTAAAAACTGTATTTGAATTTTAATAATGAGATGTATTGAATTTTAAACATTCCTTTTATAGTAAGTATGTAGGCTTATTTTTTTAAGACTTCTTTTTCAGGAATGGCCTAAATCTATACTACTTTATAATGCATTTAGGACTTCCTATAAAAGGAAGTCTTAAAATGTTTAAGACAACACACTTGCGAATAGTAGAAAATGAAGTTACATACGAAGAATTTAGTGCCTTAAATTTGTAAAATGAAGTTACATACGAAGAATTAAGTGTCATAAATTTATAAAATAAAGTTACATCTAAAGAATTAAGTGACTTAAATTTGTAGATGGTGCGTAAATGACTTTGCATTGAGCTTTAAATTGCTTAGAAAATTCACTGAAAATTTCTTAAATGTCACTTTCATGATTTGCATGAATATAAAAGGTATTGCCTTCATTGCATAAGACCAATATATGAGACTCGCAAAAGTGATGCATGATGCCAGAAAATTTAATTCTCCAATGCTTGTACAATATATGAATATTTTGTAAAAAACTACATGTATATTAAACACAGTTTGGTACGAGTAACCACAGATATTTGAAAATAAATTCGAAATCAAACTCGGATAAAAGGGTTTTCGGGTTTCGGGTTTTTTCAGTTTATGTTTCTTGTGTATCGTCTTTTACGATTACAGATTGAATGGGTTGACTTAGCTAAGAGTTGAAATATGCAACATGAAATTCTTTAAATCCGTAAACTTATTGTCAAAAAATCGTATTGAATTTAAATAACATAATTCACCGGAAATTATCATTTTAGAGTACCCGCCGCCGCAATACGCGGGTACTCTGCTAGTACATTATAATGTAGTTAAGATAAGATAGAGATACTTATAATAAAAAGTTCAGACATATACATGGAAATGATATGGAAACAAAATGTAAACAGTATGGCATGTTTAAGAACATCTTGCAATATACGAATGGAAACAAAATTCCTTTGCGGTTTAATGTAATAATCTAAAACTAGATCATCTATAGTTTATTCTGAAAGAAAAAGCAGCTCTGCGTTTTCATATTAACGATAAAACTCATGCATCGGTTTCATACAAAATTCTATAATGAAGTAAATGATTCTTAGCTGAGCTTCAAAATGGTAAGTTATGGCCTGTGCTTGTCTTATTTTATCATTTCTGATCCGTATATACAGCATCGACATCATCAAGATCAAGTAAATTTGCCATAAGTTCCTTGTTCAACTCCTTAGCCTCATCATCAGCCTGCAGTTCACCAATAATTTTGTATCATTTCCTTTCCAATTACGAATAATTTAGTGACACCATTTGTCATATGTTTAAAACTAAGCACAATAAGGAACAGAAAATCTACTCTCTTATATTTAAGAAACCATTAAAAGAGTTTACTGCTATGCTTGATTTATGCAAGACTAAAATAGTACCACTACAATTGTTACAGGTTCAGCCTACTTGTCTAACTTATGTTAATCTGGGATCTTTTTGGCTAAGACACCAAATAGTATCCCACAGCAATGTATCTAGATCTTTATTTGAATATCTTCAAACTGTGTAGATGCATGTTTTATATATATTCAGCGACTGTTGACCAAATTTTGTACTCAGAGTCCCTGATTTGGTACAACTTGATAATACGTCTAAATAATCATTCTATATAATTGGCTTTTTAACTAGTACAGAAAAGATAGACAAGTTACTTACATGGTAAGTTTATGCATAGCTAACAATATCAGCATACCTCAATTGAAGTCAGTGGAAGCAGCTCAGATCCATTATCAGGTTCAAAAGTAATTCCTTCCTCACGTAACTTTGATAGTATTTCTGCATAATTGTCTGACGAGCTCACAATTTTATAGTATCTACAAAAATGAACACCATTATAACTACGACGAACGAACATAACCTGTACACTCTTACCCAGAAATTAATAATGTATACAGAAGACGTCAAGGTATTCTTTTTGTCTCATGAAAACTATGGTATTTGATTACACACATTATTCAAGTAATTCTCGCTATTTGTCAAATCTAAAACACCCACTAGTATACAGATTTAAAGGACTATTCTAGACTAAAATCAATCACATGGGTACATGACGTGTTATAATTTCATGGGCGGGACATATAGAATAATTGAAGTAAAAAAATCAGGAATCACGATAAATTTATCCACAAATGGGTCTTTTTTAGGCACAATTCAGACCCATTTACTAGTGATTAGGTCGATTTGGGTTACGCTTATCGGTATCAGGTCAAACGAGTAAACTCGAAAATTAGCTTATAAAAAACTGTGTTCAATGCATAAAGATATAAAACTGAAATACGATACTTTTTTAATTATGATTATGGAAAATATTAAATAATTAGAATTTTGTATACAAAAATTGTTTCATGTGTAGTATACGTGACCCATTTTGACTCGTTACCCAACTAAATCAGGATTCCCAGTTTACAACGTCTGATATTCATTAAGACGGATAGATACCTCTCAGACTTGTCTTCTTCAGAGTCATCATCATCATCCAGGGAAGGTTCAATGACATCATCAGCACCAGCATCTAAAGCAATGTTCAATAGTTGGTCCTTATCAACATCCGTAACTTTTACATTCACAACTCGGGCCCTTTTAAATTTAAACATAATAGACCCAGGATCTGCCATCTTTCCACCACAATCCTTAACCACTTCTCTAACATGAGCCACTGACCTGTTAATTTTATCTGTTGAAACCTCAACTATTATACCAACTCCACCATACCCGTATACCTGAGGTTAAGAAACAGCCACCAACTTATAATAATTTCTAAATTGTGTAACTCCATTATTGAATAAAAATGAAAAATTTATATACCTCGTACACTTTCTCAATGTATGCTTCTTGGCCCTTATCAGAAGCTCTCTTAATGTTCCTCTCCAATATATCCTTTGGCACATCAAGCTCTTTAGCTTTTTCAAGAATAGCCGCAAGTGCTGTATTTGATACCGGATTTGGCCCACCTTTCTTCACGCTATATTTTATGAAAATCAAATCAGTGAAATGTTTAAAGTTAGTAAATTTTAATAAGTTACTAATGGTAGGACCACTACACTCTCACCATTTTGGCAGTTAACCCTAAGGTTTTCCCTTGTCTTTCTTTATGTTGAATATAACTAAATAATTTTCATCATTCAATGGATCAAGTCTGTTAACTTTGCTGTTTATCTTGGTGTAATCCCTAAACTTATTCACACAGAAAATTACGAAAAGAAATAAACCAAACGAAAAAAAATTACGAAAAGAAATAAACTTACATCAAGAGTTCAACCGCCAAAAAAGTGAAAACTTTGTGGTTTTACCATAATCAACTTAAATGAAATAATAAAACGGGTTGAATATGGTGTGCTCCAATAATATTGGATTAGTCCTTCATATTAATGGTATACTTGTAATAATCATATTCTATAGACTAACTAGTTATAATATTTATAAAAAGGACAAGAAGTATTGGAAGGTCAACACAATTAACCAGTAGCGCATATATAAACTAACATTTCCCGAGTAAGGCAGTTCGATAGCGTTTCGTAATAAAATTCATTAGAGCTGAATGGTAGAGCTGGTATATTGTGTCATGTTCAGGATGGTATCACCCAGCCAGATTAGTTAATTGTGTAAAAAGAACTCAGTGCTAAGCTGGACCCAATTAACTCTATCCAAATGGCTTGGTGAGGTTTTCGAGTTGTAATCGAGTTTCCAAAAGGATAAGTATATGATTTATTTTTTTTTATCAGTATATACATGTATCAACCCGACGACCCATTTGTCCACAACACAATCTGAAATATTTATCAAACTGGTAGACATATTTAGACCCAACCCTAATCCGTTTTTTCATGTATGTTTTAGAAATTTCCACCCCTACTGCATGGTCCATTGGTCCTTGATGTCAAAGGGACCACTCGTCTCTACATTGTCGCAATATGCCCATAAGTCTCGCTCTGTAGTTGGGTTGGGTCGATCTGCCTCATTGTGGACATCCACAGGTAGAGCAGCTCATGGTAACCCACTCGTCATGGCAAATAAAACCTACGGTGCAGGCGTGCAGCCCATGCCCTCAATCTTCTTTATAAATCTGGAATGTGGTAACTTAATAATAACCACCTCTTTTCCGAGTACTAGCGGCTCCTCTTGAGATAATTTCTGGCAAAACATTGTTGGTATCCATGCGATATGATAACACTCAATCTCCTTCTCAAATGGGCCCCACTAAACTGACGCTCCCTTGGAGCAATGACTCATCGCCCTCGGTCACCCCCGCTAATATAACAGAGAGCTTGTCGCAAATATCAGTCTTAAGACTACACAATGCATTATTGGCAAACCATGAGGCTTTCAAAGCACGGATTGGCATGACACCTTTTCAACAAACAAAACGATAAAGGTTTATGGAACAAGTGTGGTTTGCAAGTTAAACGCTAAGCCTGTAACAGTTTGTCTAGTCTTAAAAACCAATTTTTGCAAACAAATCTAACGGTATGTTCAAAGTTTAATTTTCAAAATAGACACTCCACCATGACCGCTAATTTACAGATAATATGGCATCATGACACGGTGAGTAATGCCATTGTGATTAATAAGTTACCAATTTCTAATTTTATAAAGTGAAGTACCCCATTACGACATCCTTACATTTCCAAACCGATAGAGGTAAACAAAATCTGTGCACCAACGGGAGTGCTAATTCAGTATAGGCCTGTCCGAGAAGAAAATCAAGTGTTACATTGTAAATTAATACCTCAGGAACACCAACATTTCTTTTGCCCAGAATTTACTAACGGTGAGCGATTATAAGAGGTTGTTATTGTGGACTCTGCACTTTTCAATCTTCTGTTTATACAAAGGAATGAGGACATGACCTAAGCGGAAGTTTTTGAGCTAGTTTGCTATTGGATGTCCGCTATAAGGCTGATCGACCCCGTGGCAGAGTCAAACTGTAATGAGCTAGCGCGTGAACCCAAACATATACAGGAAATTACTATGTGGCATGGTGTCACTGAGGTGTTAATTCAAGTCAGCACGACACACGTAATTTTAGGCTGTATATGTGAGAAGGTTGCGGTTAAAGCCCAAGATACTCTGGCGGATGAGCAGGATATGGCCGGAAAGTGAGATGTAGGGACTAACAGACTGCTTTTGAAGTAACTTTAGCCTCAATAAAATATTGTGAGCTCTAGGAAATATAGCATTTAGTACTCTTAAAATTTATTTTACCATAAATAGAAATGTAAAATAACGGAATAGGCAATAATTTAAACTCAACCCGTAGCATTAAGCAGAATTCAAACAAAAAGAGGATTATAAACGATGCTCAATTGTCACGAGTCATATATCGCGTCTTTAAAAATGTAATACTTTCCTGATTTCATGGTTGTATTTGTATTAAAAATCAAAATCTGAAGGGAGTCTCTAAAGTTTGAACTCGTAGACCCTTTGAGGTAACTATTTAAGCCATCCAGTTTGGATCAGTTAAAGCTGGAATTTCGCTACATACACTAGTTTAAACATAATCAGTACCCAGAGTTATTTTTTAGATCAAAACATGTTATGCCTATGTAACACAATCTCCTAATTATTCAAAATTAGTGTTATTCACTATAAATAAATATTCTAACCAACTTTTCCCATATGTTCCTTACTTACTCTGTTCAAAATTAATTAATTAATGTTTTGTCGGGTCAGTGACCTTCGATCACCTTTGAAGTGATAAGGACAGAACATTTCGATACATTCGACATCAAACTCTCGACACTACATGCATAAACACCTTAACAAACTGAAGTGGTGGGTGTGCATTGAAAAATAGATTATTCAGAGAGATATGAGTGATACAATAGTGCATTTAAAAAAGGTTCTAACAGTTCATGATATGTTGTTGTTAACACACTATTTCAACATCTATGTTGAACTTACATTAAGGGTATCCTACAAAAGGCTTCACAAGGATCTAGTGATCTACATCAAAGGCTTCGAGAGTAGTTTGTACTCAAATCTTCAAGAGAGAAAACTTAAGGAATTACCATTAGGTTTGGCAATGCATATAAGAGGATCTCATGAGAGCAATTTAAAGTAAATGAGATACGAAAGAATATTTGTTAATAGGGGCTCTTAAGTAGTTAATTGTTAGGTTATCACTCTACTAAACTATATATTGAACTGAGTTGATGATTTAGCAAAGTTGGTTCAGCATATGGGGGGACGTTCGCAAAGAGAATAGAACAATTAACATAGGTGTTTTCCATCCGTAAGTCTTAAGGTACGCACAATCACACAAGTACATAGGTTTAGAAATTTGAGGAACTTACGCAGATACAACTTCCTTTCCAACTTTTGAATAGAGCTTAGCCTTCTTTGCATCATTAGCCCCCTGCATTTAGGCCTAATAATGAATGCAAAAAAAAAATGAATAACCTATAAAAAAACCTTACTCCGACTAACATTAATTTTAAACTTGCCGACGTTGCCGTCACTGTAATTTTTTCTTTTCCAAAAATTTAACTATTTAGTACCGTGATGTAAACTTAAGCAATCCTTGACTTGAACTAAACAACAGATATTGATTCCAATATAAAGAATACATTCATAATCATCATAATTTCCATCATCTGTCACAAGCATTTTCTGACCATTTAATTTGGCAAAATTATATTTCATTACCTAGTCATGTACCTAACCTGGTATAACCAATAACTAACCATGTCAACAGCCAAAAGTAGCCGTCTTCTTTTAAATTTTAAAGAAACAGCTGTTAGTAGCAAAACAGCATTGTTTTAAATCAAATGGTAAGAAAAAAAGAGGGTTCGTTACTTTGTTAAATACAATGACAGACATGCGAAATGTGCTTGCATGCTGATGCAAATTCCCTAATATCAATCATAATCTAGATCACAAGATTAAAATCCTAAACAACACATTTAAAAAGAATCCAAAAATAAGACATGCTTTCTCACCTTCCTGCCTGCAATTTTGCAAGACCTTCTACCCATACAAAGAGGACCACGAGTCCAAATCGTCCTAACAGAATTCCGATAACTAAACTCATATGGATCAACCCACGTAGCACAAGATGAGTAAAATGATGAACAAGATAGATTCTTGTTCAACCTAACAGCCCCTAAAAACCATAAAAACACAAACTTTATCAGTAAACAATCATTCAAAAACAATAAAGTTTCGATATTTTGCAATAAAATCAAAAACCCATTTCAAATTTGTTTAAAAAGAATTATATAAACAAAATCTTGAAAAACTTAAAAATGTTCGAAAACCATAAAAAAAAACACAAATTTACTGATAAATAATGATTCATAAACAATAAAATTTGCATCTTTTGCAATAATATCAAAAACCCATTTCAAATTTTTCAAAAAGGATTCAAATACACAAAATCTTTAAGCATTTGAAAGGGTTTAAGTAGCATAAAACCATTAAAGAAACGCAATTTCATCAATTAATAAAGATTGAAAAAAATAAATTAGTTTGCATCTTTTGCAATGAAATCAAAAACCCATTTCAAATATGTTGAAAAAAATCAAATAAGCAAAACATTGAAAAAAATGAGAAGATATACCTTGAAATGAGAATGAATTTGGGGATTTGAGTGGGACCCCAGTTGATAATCTCCAGAGAAGTGTGCTAAATGTTCTACTTGAACCACTCATTTGTATTTGTTTGATTTAACTGATTTTGAGATTATGAACTGGGTTTGGTTGGGGTGAAGAAGATGCTTTGGAAGATAGAAGAAAAGATTTTGATTTTCTGGGGTTTTTGGTTAAGTTTTGGGAGATTACGTTTTTGCCCCTTCAAAAATTATTCGTTATGAAAAAGTTGGACGGACGAGGTTTTCATTGTTCACCTAACATTTTTTTTAACTCACATGTATGCGGCATAGATAAAAGTTCAATATAAATCTCAAATTTACCATAAATCCAATAAATTAATAATAGTTTTTCATTCTTTTAATCAAAATAAAAAAAAATAAACTTTCACCCTTTTTCTAAAAATTAAATATCTCGCAAACTGTTAATCGTTACGCGAAAAAAACCATACTATCGCGACGAGAATTAAATTATATTTCTATAAATATGCACTTTTATATATTTTAACAATTTTTTTTCTTAATTTCTGCCTAAAAAAATCATATGTAATTTATGAAAATCACATGTGATTCGATTTTTACAGATCACATATGATTTTTGCAAATCATACATGATTTATAAAAAGCATACATGATTTGATTTTTACAAATCACATGTGATTTTTGAAAATCATATGTGATTTTTCTGGTCGGAATTTTTTTTTTAAAAATTCGAAAATATAAAGAAGTGCTTATCTAGAAAGATAATTTAATTCTTGCCGCGATGGTGTATTTTTTGTAGTTTGAAGATTTACCATTTGCAAGATATGTTATTTTAAAAAAATATGGAAAATGGTTTTTTTATTAATTTTTTTTATCAAAAATTGACGGCTAAGATTGATTTATTGGATATATGATAAATATGAGATTTATATTGATCTCAACTCATGCGGCATATTATGTTAATTTCGTGATCGGGCATAAGTTTTTTAACTCGGATGTATGCGGTATCATTATGTTAATTTTGAGACCATTTTTGATACTTTCCTGATCACCTTAAAATGTACACATTTAGCGAAATTTAAATCATTGACTTCTTGTGAAACAACAAAATTATATTATACTATATACTAAAAGTGGGGAGAAAGTTAGCCTCGTTTGTAACATCGTTAATGTACTTTTGTGTTGTTGGCACCCTTTTATTGGTTGTCTTAATTGTGTTGATGTTGCGATTGGTTGAAAAAATAATGTGTCATAGGTGCTACAGTGCAAAAGCACTGTTTTTAACTATTCATTCCCGTTACTATCGTTACTACATTAGTATTAAACCATTCTCTGACAAAAATGTCATCCCCTCTCCCCCTTTCTTGAAGCTTCTCGCAGCCTCTCTCTCTATTATCAAAATAATCAGATGATAACATCAAATAATCCTGAATATTAAGTGTCAATTTCCCCCGATAATGCTTGTAATTTATATCATTTATATGGATTTACGCTTGTTATCCATTGTTTTCCACTTTCAGGTAAATTACGAGCATTGGAGCTAAAGAGACGCGGAACTGGAGAAATATCAAAGATTTATCATAGTATGCTGACTTTGAAGAAGTTACGGCGTAACTCTTCTCTCACATTACGCCGTAACTAAAGCGTGACTCAGAAAACCAACTCATCAGAAGGTTACGGCGTAACTCTCCCCAAAGGCTACGACGTAACTATATTAGGTCAAATGAGGTTCCGCGCCACTGATAACTACGCCGTAACTATTTCACCAACTACGGCGTAACCACTAATAAGGTTACGCCGTAACCAGCAGATCTAGTGCAAAATACGAAGAAATTGAAGGTTACGGCGTAACTCTTATATTAGTTACGCCGTAACCCAGATCTGGCCTATAAATACCCCAAGCATTTCTAATCATTCCATTCCACACACAACAACCAGAGAACGTGGGAAAAAGCCAAAGGCAGGTCTAGAAGAGCATACGGAGCTGTCTCCAAAGGAGAAATCACTCCCCTACGATAAGCATTAGCATTTTATATTTTCTTTACTTTCGATTCATGTATTTCGTAACTTTGAATATTGAATTGATTTGTATGGTTAATATGAGCGGCTAAGCACCTCTTGGTGCTGGCCTAGTTATGATTTCTTAATTATTTTGTTTGCGTTTACATTACTTCCGTATAATTATTTCTAAGTGTATGCATGCATAGTTTATTGGTAGCTACCCTTGTTTCGGTAGTTTTGAATGGCGGTAGAGGCCAATTGCCTAGGAGATATGACCAACTGACCCTAGGTGAGTGGACTGAGACGGGAAGGGTAAGATATGACCAACTGACGACCCTTTCTACTTGTGCGATTTGACCAACTGATCACCTACCGTTTGGATGAACTTAAGAATTAGGGGGTGAGTGTTTAAGTTGATAACGTCCGGGCACTCACTATTATAAATCTAGCATGTAGCGGTACTTAATGACTTGGCTTAGGGGACCAGGAACAACAGGACTTATGAGGGGACACCTGACTTCTCCTGTGGTGGCATCTTTGCTGATAGGTTAGGGCGAATTGACCAAATGTTGTCCTCTCGACTTTGACCCCACCTGAAGTAATTGGAAGTAAGTAGACGTAGACTTAACTAGCTAGGAGGAATAATTAGGTTAGCACCACTATCCTCTATTGATTTATCATTTGCCTTTATTTGCTCTTATCTGCTTTAGTAGTTAATTAATTAATTCCTTATTGAAACCATTATTAATCTGTGACACTTAGACTTAGTAATAATCCAACAAACATAGCCCTTGGGACGACCTCGACTTTACCGAATACTATACTACACACGACCGGGTACACTGCCCGTTAGTGCATTAGGGTAGACCATAGGTATAACGAGACTTTATAAATATTAAAACCTAGTCAGTAAAACATGCATCAAGTTTTTTGCGCCGTTGCCGGGGAGTTATATTAGGATTAATATTAAGTCTTTCATTTTCGTTTTGTTTTAAACTTTTCTATAATTCTCACAATTGTTATTCGAGTTTTCAGGTACCATGGAAGTTGTTAACATCGATGACCTCACTCTTGAGGAATATTTGGCGTTGACAAGAGCGGAACAAGGGCCGGGTCTCGTAAGACCGGCAATTAGAACGGATGTCCGTTTTGAAATCAAAGACCAATTTATGAGGGAGCTTCGTGATAACCTTTTTTCAGGAAATAGGGACGAAGATGCATATGAGCACGTTGAAAATGTCCTATACATCGCAAGCCTTTTCAACATTCCGGGCGTGTCTCATGATGCTGTTATGCTAAGGGTATTCCCCACGACTCTTACTGGAGCTGCCAGAAGATGGATCGAAAGATTGCCCGCCGGGGCAATTAATACTTCGGCTCTACTTAAGAAGCACTTTATTCAGAGATATTGTCCGCCATCTAAAATTTCTAACCAGCTTTTGGAGATCCATAATTTTAAACAAGAAGGCGATGAAACATTGTATCAAGCTTGGGATAGATATAACGATCTCCTTTACAAATGTCCTACACATGATCTGAACAACCATCAAAAGGTCAACATCTTCTATAAAGGAATCAACGTAACTACGAGACAAATGCTGGACTATCAAGGACCCATCTCGAACATGACTCCTACTCTTGCTATTGAAGCCATTCAAAAAATGGCTGATCATTCTCAAAAATGGCACGACGAAGGAAGCAAAAGAAACCTAATCGGAAATTTCGACGGAATTGCAGCAATCGCTAGTAAAATTGAAAATCTAAGTCGAGATATGCTGAAAGTCAGAGAAACCGTTCATGCCATCCAAGTAGGTTGTGAAAGCTTTGGGGGAGGACATCTCACCAAAAATTGTCCTCACGTTGACGAAGAAAATATAATTGAAGAAGCAAAATATGGAGAAAATCGACCGTTTTACGGAGATAATCGAAATAATAACGGGTACCGTGGAAATTACAACCGTGGGCCCTCTGGAGAAAGAAAGCCCAGTCTTGAAGAAACAATTAACAAATTTCTGGAAAGTTCAGCCCAAAGACAAAAGGAGCAAGATGAGTGGTTAAAGGAATTCCAGGAAAACACTGACAGAAGCCTTTCCAATCACGACACAACCTCTAAAAAACCTTGAATCTATGGTGGAGAAGCTCAGTGAGAAAGTAAGAATGAATAACAATAGACCAGAAGGATAAAAACCCGCTATGGAATGTAAAGTGATTTTTGCTGATAATGACTCAAAGATACAGGGGAATTCTCGCATTGAAGATGCGATTACTGGTGAAAATTCCGTTGACAATCTTGAGTTACGCCGTAACCTGTCTGAAGAGTTACGGCGTAACTATGTCTTTGACAGCGATCAAGGAGTTATGACTGATATTGATAAGGATGACTCAAGAGAGTTACGCCGTAACCATACATCATAGTTACGGCGTAACTGGGATACATGGGCAGACATCTTTCTCGAAGTAAACGAATCAGGAACATATGTAATTAACAGATGGTCCCACGACATTAATCTGTTCCCTCTGTCCCCATCTAAAAAGAAATATCACTGGTGCAAGGCGATACCCGTAACTAAGGGGGACTCGTATGATCTATGGGCTTCATGCGACCCTAGAAATGAAACTTGCGACGGGGGAGCCGATAAGGATAGGATCAAGAATAAAAAATTTATATGGGCTGCATATACTGATGAAGAAAGACTAGAGAAGCTCTCCTTCGAGGAAGAAGAGGAGGCGCCTATCACGCATTGGTGCACTCCAATAATCATAATTGACGATGAAACCGCACGAGCATGGCCTACGTGCGACCCCTTCTGCGAGCATTGCAACGGCGGGAATAGTGAAAAAGAGGAAGAGTGGACATGCCCTCACGAGCTTGAGAGAAACAATATCAAGTTCGATTGGTACGCAATACAATTCGGGAATGCTAAGATTAACCCGAATCTTCTTAAAAAACTCAAGATTGACTACGAGGATCATAATCAGAAAAAGGAAGTGGCTAATAACGAAATCTACTGCATGGAAGATCATTTAAGCAAAACTGACAATAAGGAATTACATAGTCACTAGTGCGAAAAAATAAAATCTCCTGGGGAAGTTTTCTGGGCATCATGCAACCCGTATGACGATAAATGTAACGGGGGAAGCAGCTTAAGGAGAATGGGAGAAGACGTATTCTTTTGGACCTCAAGCAACGATAAGGAAAGAACAAGTTTGCCTTGGTTGGACAACCTGGGATTTGATAGTTGGGTGAAGATTAAGTATGGACATGTAGATACGTTAACAAAAGAAAAGATTTGGAAGGAGTACATGAGTAAAGAAAATTTAAACAACAAGAGTGTAGGATATTGGATTTCACATACACATCAAACCATAACACAAAGTTGGCGTATAAGTGGAATTCTAGAGAGAGAAAGTTAGAGGTTTAGGGAACTTTAGTGAGAGAAAGAAAATTCTATTATGAGCTCCAACTCTCTACCTTGGAAGGTAGAGAGTAATTATAGTCTTACAATAAAACGCCACACAACGGGCTGTGGATCAGGCATACAGTGGGTAAAGACCCGTCCGTCCTCCACGGTGTTACTAAACTAAATACTACTTAACTAAAATGAACTACGACTACGAGCTTTCTAACGATTACATATACTTGAGGTGACCGACTCTTTAATGCCTGGAATTTCTAATTCCTAACAATCTCCCCCTAAGGGAGGTCACCTCAAACATATACTAAAATTACATTGAATACAAACAGATATTACAAAAAAAATTGTTCTTGCATTCTTGATGTAGTACTTTGCTCCGAAGCTCGTAGTCATTGATTCTTCTTATTGCATGTTTGGTTAGTCCAAGTGGAGGTCTTTTACTGATCCACGTGATAATCATTTTGAGCCAGCTTTTGAGATCATCAGCAAACAAAAATCTCTGAGACATCCATTGTGGTGTTGGTATTATGCGATGCTGTGACTTTCGGACCGACATGCTCACATTCTGGATTATGATATCTTCTCAACAGAGTAGCGGAAGCTTTCGTTGATTCATGATATTGGCAGCAGCGTAGCAGAAGCATGGAGTGAAAATATCAGAGTCATTGATGCACTAATCATGATTTCTTTTGAGATGAATGTGTTAAGTGAGCATGCGGCTATGGATTGACCGCTTCATTCTGATCAGCTGCAAACGTAGGGCGTACCTGCATACAACAGTTAGCAATAAATCGCACGAAAGTGTCTTTGATCACTTTCGTTGAATTGAGGTACACGGCCCACGGTTCCCCGTTGATCAGTACAAGTACTGCCTGTGATCAGGTATAATTCTGAAGAATTTCCTTGACAGGGTTTCGCAGCTGCTCTAGCTGTTCTCAAACCGGAGCATCTCAAAGAAGACAACACGGAGTGAGTGAACCAGCGAATAGAAATTCACTGATTGATGAAAAGAGATTTGAAAAACAATCGTGTATCGCACAATTAATTGTTTTTGCAATACAACGAAGGTTTTAATGAAAATCAATTATCAATCATAAACACCTTTTGATTTGAAATATTCGTACACGGTCGATGTGCTAAAGAAAAGAGTTTTTAAGCACAACAACCGGTTTTTCAAAGGTATCCGTCAATCCATAACCTGAACCAGGATTGATTCAAAAGATTGAATCGCCCCATTATTTCTGTTCAGTTGTCACATGGTTGATCTAATTGATAGATCTCACATGCCACCTACCAGGAGCTTGTTTGATGTTGGCTCTAGAAGGCTTTCCATCTTTATTGTGAATATGTAAACACATCACTCAGATGTTCTGGCAATACCACAAGGATAGTGCGTAGGACTCAAGATAAAATCTCTCTTTCCACACTGTGTGAAATAGGGAGTCTTCATTGAAAGTGTCCTAATGAGATTTATTGATGATCTCGTGGCTCTAGACTCAATATGTGCATATTTGGATCCTGTGCCGGAGACTAGGGAGATGGTCTCCTTCTTCAATATCAACAATCTCTAAGAGAAAGTCGATAGATAATTTCGGTTCCCCGTGAGAATAAAACAAGTCCTTTTAAGAGGAACTTGAGTGGTTTGGAAATTTGAAGTGCAGTGCGTCACTGGGTCCATGACGTCTTGTCTTCAATACCGATGTTACCATCAGTAGCATATGAATTGAACCCGGTTTCTGCCCTAAGGTTGAATATATGGAGGGCTATTTGTTTTCACCCTTTTCTCATTCAATTCTTTTTAATTCTTCAACCCCTTCAGTGCTTACCGAGACTTCATAGCAAGAACCTTGTTGGGTTTGTTCCAGTACTCGCTCTGTCTCAGTCCGCACTCTTCCCATATCTCACTTTACTCCTTTTATCATCATACCTAAGGACTTCTACACTAACTAGTGGATTGTCCCTGGGTAGATCCCTCCGGTTCTGGCGGATCATGGGAACCAATACCTAACCTTATCATCCTTATATCACCGTACATAAAGTAAAGTTGGTCGGTCTATTTGGTATTGTTCATCTGCCATTTGAACCAATTGAAAACCATTTGAGAATCATTCCAGATACTTGTGATATATTATCAAAACATTTTGTACCTGAATTGTTTTTGATATTTTTAGAATAAGTGCTCCCCCTCAACATGTGCATCAAATGTTTGAAATCGTTTTGCACACGGAGGCAAGAGGAAGAATTAAGTTCTGTGATTTCTATTTTCTAAAAGATATCAACATCACTTCCCTTATCAAAACAATCTAGATAAAGAATTTTGGGGAAGGATGAGGTTTTCAAAGTTTTGCTCCCCCTCAATATGTGCCTCGAGGTTAGAAAAGAGTTTTGCACATACTAGAGGGAACCTGCACATTGAGATAAATGATCACGTTTCAAATCATTGTGGTTAAAGATAGATGCTCCTCCTCAACATGTGCGTGAAAAATTTAAAATCGTTTGTCACATGTGGGAAGGATAACTTGTACATCCTTGTAAAACCATTTACCGAATCCTCAGTTTAAGTCCAATTTAAATCACAAATTCTCCCCCGATCACAATTATCAAATCATTGAGATTTGTGATCTCTGTAGATTTAAATTGATTTTGAAAGCTTTTAAGGAGAATTGTGACTAGATTATGAAAATGTTTTAACTGATAAGGATCGAATTTAGAGACTTTAAACTCCATTGATAAAACATGCATGAATATCTTTTGAAAACAATTGAATGCCAAATAACTTTTTTAATTTGATTGAAATCATTCTCCCCCTCAATCAATGACATAGGTTGTTGATTGAGAGATTGATATTTTGACAAATAAGTCCAGATGATTATCAAAAATAGAGACTGAGTTATTTTTCAAAGCAGTTAGTTTTCAACAGATAAATGTATATAGAATCAGAGCATGGAATTTGAAAACATGGTAAAGCATGGCTCTGTTCTTTCTTTGAAAAGCGGTTACTGCCTGAAATGACAATAAACCATCTATTCTCTTTCTCTCAAAAAATATTTTTTTGATTTTTTTTTTTTTTTTTTTTTTAAGAATTCGAACAACATCTAAAGTCCCGTGTCATTCTTTGAATGACAGCACAAAGACCATAGATATTATTGAACCGAGAAAAACATAACAAATTTACAATATTTTTTGAAGATTTTTCGAATTTTTCAGATTTTTATGGATTTTGAAGGTTTTTATTATTTTGTATTTTGATTTTCGAATAGATATATACAAGAGATAGATGAAGATAGACCTTTACTCCTCGTCTTCCTCCTGAAGACATTTGAGTGTTTCTGGTTGAAGGCTTTTCAAGCCAAGACGTGGAAGAATAAACTCAAAACGTTCTTCTGGAAGAGCTTTGGTGAAGATGTCTGCTAACTGATATTCAGTCCTCACAAAATAGAGTTCAACCACACCTTTTTCCACTTGTTCCCTGATGAAATGATGACGAATTTTGATGTGCTTTGCTCTTGAGTGTTGTACGTTGTTGCATGAGAGAGCAATAGCCCTTTTATTATCACAGTACAGAGGGATTTTGTTAAATTTAAAGCCATAGTCAGATAATTGGGATCTCATCCATAGGATTTGAGCACAACAAGATGACATGGCTATGTATTCAGCCTCTGTAGAGGAAATAGAAGTACTCATTTGCTTCTTTGAAGACTAGCTCACAAGCTTATCACCCAAAAACTGAGCACCTCCAGACGTACTTCGACGAGTATCTTGACACCCTGCATGATCTGCATCTGCATATGCTGTTAGTGACATACCGGTGTCTTTCGGGTACCAAAGTCCCATATTGATGGTTCCTTGGAGATACCGAAAGACCCGTTTAACCGCTTCAAGGTGCTTTTTAGTAGGCTTAGCCTGGTATCTAGCACACATGCAAACAGCGAACAAGATGTCTGGTCTACTAGCTGTGAGGTACATCAGGGATCCAATCATACTACGATATTTTGTTTGGTCTACCATGATCCCTGAGAGGTCCTCATCTAGTTTGGTTCGATCAATCATGGGAGTGTCAACAGGGTCACTTGAATCAAATCCAAATTTCTTTAATATCTCAGTTGCATATTTAGATTGATTTATAAAAATGCCTCCGGGACTTTGTGAAATTTGTAATCCCAAGAAAAATGACATTTGTCCCATCATTGACATTTGAAATTTTGAACTCATTTCATTTGAAAAACGGTCACACTCATTGGGGTCAGTTGAGGCAAAAATGATATCGTCAACATAAATTTGAACATGAATTAAATGTTTGCCTGACTTCCTGGTGAACAATGTTGGATCAACTACTCCTTTGCTGAATCCGGTAAATAGAAGAAACTTTGATAGCGTATCATACCATGCCCTTGGAGCTTGCTTTAAACCATACAGAGCCTTCTTCAAACGATAAACGTGGGTAGGATGCTCTGGATTCACAAAGCCTTCAGGTTGGCTGACATAGACAACTTCTTTAAGATCTCCGTTCAGGAATGCCGTCTTCACGTCCATCTGATAGACTACCATGTTCTTATGATAACGCTACACGCATCGTTCGGGGTCAAGGAAACTTTCTTTTCTTCGAGCAAGTTTTATAACACCCTAGGCAGTGAACCTAATCGTTGTAGTGTAGTAATTAGGGTAAGCCACGGGTATTGATATCGTTCTCTAGGGGAATAGGAATGCTAGTAAGGAGTTACTACGCTAAGGTTAAGGTTGAGGAAGATTATTTTTTATCTTTTTATGTTTTATGAAAATGGAAAGGTACGAATCTCGGGTATTGGATTTGGGGGTTTGGTATTTCTACCGATTACTCTACTATTATCTAATTATCTAAACTAAGGTTGTGGGAGTCTATGTCTAATTAATGTGTGCTCGTATGATAGTTTAAAGATGTGTCTACTTAGATTGTATTACTCCTTAATTATCTCCTATTGATGGTTGAGTTGTCACGTCTTATTCTTAGTAGCATTGTGTGTCTAAAGTTGTAGGGTATGCGTTTCTCCCTAACTCTTTGAACTTACCAAAGGGTCTTGTCTACAAACCCACTAGGGATGATAAACTCCTACTCTAAGGCGCTCTTTGGATGGTTTAGCCTACAATTACTCAGGTAATTATATTCTAAGGTTCACAAAGATGAATCAAGCATTAAGTACACAACGAATGACCTATCGCATTACTAGATCATTAATCAACTAAGATAAGAAACAACCAATCAATATTCAATAATTAAGTTTCATACATTCTAAGCAAACACACAAATAAATTAGCCGGACATGGAGAACATGCAAGCATACACACAAATAATCAAAGACATAATTGAATTAATGAAGTAAAGACTTATCTTGATGTAAGATAGGGTTTAAAACCCTAAAATACTGTACAAGACACCTTAGGTTCGGTTTTAGGTTTTTACTCCAAAGACTCTCCACACAAAGACTGAAAAATTCGGATTCTATATATAAGATTACAATTGCGACGGCGTCACCTTATGTTTAGTGACGCCGTCGTGTCGCCGCCATTAGGGTTTCGTCTTGGCCACGTTAACCTTGCGACGGCGTCACCTTATGTCCGTGACGCCGTCCTCTTCAGCTTATGACGTCGTCTGGATTGCATCTAGGCCGTCTGAGTAGCGACGACCTACTCTTTTACCACTAGACGCCGTCTCTTGAAAATACGAGTTTTGGATTCTGGCCCGTCACAGAATTCTTGGGACGGCGTCGCCAATAGCACCTGACGCCGTCGCCTTCTAACTTCAGCAACTGTGAGTGCCTCGATTCCGACTTTGGCCATTTTCTTCATATATTCGCGCCTTTTTGTCCAAATAAGTGCCATTCCAGCATTTTGTCTTCACGAGACCTAAAAAGTGAAAAGGAACGATATTAAGCAATAACGGATACAAAAGTGATCAAATAAGGACTTAAACGACCCCTCAAAATGGTACCTTTTAAAACCTTATCAACGAACCTTTGATGATGC
>BPTQ01000006.1:134845305-135268462 GCA_019973895.1 Chrysanthemum seticuspe | reverse complement strand
CAGAATCGGAGTAATAGAAAGGACTTTGTTGTTGCCAATTTATCTCATTATGCCCTAGGTGATTACCAAAATGGTGAGTGGGTGAAGGGTTTTGTGGGATTGCGTTCTCAATCTCGGGATTGGGAACGGGTAGAGTGAAGAATCTTCGATGGAAGATACGGATCATGTTGGGTGATGGTTTTTACGAACGAGGGTCACGAAGAAGGGGGATAGACTAAGAGAAATTTAAAAAAATGAGAAAAAAGTTTACTTGATAGGAATCAAGCAAAGGAACCTAAACGAGGTGGACTACTAACTAGCTATTCTATTCCCCGGCAGCGGCGCCAAAAACTTGATAACGCTACACGCGTCGTTCGGGGTCAAGGAAACTTCCTTTTCTTCGAGCAAGTTTTATAACACCCTAGGCAGTGAACCTAATCTTTGTAGTGTAGTAATTAGGGTAAGCCACGGGTATTGATATCGTTCTCTATGGGAATAGGAATGCTAGTAAGGAGTTACTACGCTAAGGTTAAGGTTGAGGAAGATTATTTTTTATCTTTTTATGTTTTATGAAAATGGAAAGGTACGAATCTCGGGTATTGGATTTGGGGGTTTGGTATTTCTACCGATTACTCTACTATTATCTAATTATCTAAACTAAGGTTGTGGGAGTCTATGTCTAATTAATGTGTGCTCGTATGATAGTTTAAAGATGTGTCTACTTAGATTGTATTACTCCTTAATTATCTCCTATTGATGGTTGAGTTGTCACGTCTTATTCTTAGTAGCGTTGTGTGTCTAAAGTTGTAGGGTATGCGTTTCTCCCTAACTCTTTGAACTTACCAAAGGGTCTTGTCTACAAACCCACTAGGGATGATAAACTCCTACTCTAAGGCGCTCTTTGGATGGTTTAGCCTACAATTACTCAGGTAATTATATTCTAAGGTTCACAAAGATGAATCAAGCATTAAGTACACAACGAATGACCTATCGCATTACTAGATCATTAATCAACTAAGATAAGAAACAACCAATCATTATTCAATAATTAAGTTTCATACTTTCTAAGCAAACACACAAATAAATTAGCCAGACATGGAGAACATGCAAGCATACACACAAATAATCAAAGACATAATTGAATTAATGAAGTAAAGACTTATCTTGATGTAAGATAGGGTTTAAAACCCTAAAATACTGTACAAGACACCTTAGGTTCGGTTTTAGGTTTTTACTCCAAAGACTCTCCACACAAAGACTGAAAAATTCGGATTCTATATATAAGATTACAATTGCGACGGCGTCACCTTATGTTTAGTGACGCCGTCGTGTCGCCGCCATTAGGGTTTCGTCTTGGCCACGTTAACCTTGCGACGGCGTCACCTTATGTCCGTGATGCCGTCCTCTTCAGCTTATGACGTCGTCTGGATTGCATCTAGGCCGTCTGAGTAGCGACGGCCTACTCTTTTACCACTAGACACCGTCTCTTGAAAATACGAGTTTTGGATTCTGGCCCGTCACAGAATTCTTGGGACGGCGTCGCCAATAGCACCTGACGCCGTCGCCTTCTAACTTCAGCAACTGTGAGTGCCTCGATTCTGACTTTGGCCATTTTCTTCATATATTCGCGCCTTTTTGTCCAAATAAGTGCCATTCCAGCATTTTGCCTTCACGAGACCTAAAAAGTGAAAAGGAACGATATTAAGCAATAACGGATACAAAAGTGATCAAATAAGGACTTAAACGACCCCTCAAAATGGTACCTTTTAAAACCTTATCAACTTACTAGCAGCATTAGCCAAAAAGATTCTGATAGCCTCGATTCGAGCAACAGGAGCAAAATATTCTTCAAAGTCTATACCCTCCTCTTGACGGTATCCTTTAGCAACTAAATGAGCCTTGTTCTTTAACACATCACCATGCTCATCGAGTTTCACTTTGAATATCCATTTTAGAGCAATAATCATAGCACAATCTGGAGCAGGTACTAACTCCCATACATCAAGTCGATCAAACTCATGAATTTCTTCTTGCATGGCATTGAACCAGCTATCTTCATTCATGGCGGTATTGACATCTTTTGGTTCGATTTTAGAGAATACGGAGTTGAAGAAGCACCACCAGGCATCGGTTGCAAGTTGTTTCCGTGTTGATACTGGACGAGAAGGATTTCCAATGATGTTATCTAATGGATGATCATGAGTCCATTTTCTGAGGTGTTCATGTGGCAGTGGTTGGGGGACTGAGGTAGCAGAGTTGATGTCTTCTGAAGAAGATGGTTCTGATGAAGATTCAGGAGAAAATATGTTTTCAAATGGAGCATCTTCAGGAGTAGCAAAGGGATTGTCTTCATCATTGATGCCAGAAACAGTTCCATGATGTACATTCGAAGATTGATGATTTGTTGATGAGATGGAGTGATCAGCAGCAGGCGCTTCTTGACTTAATGATATTGAGACTGAAGGATTGACTTCATTCACAGGAATATGAGCAGCCTCTGTTGTAGGAATCGTCAGTTCATTAGAACTTGGCTCATAATGTTCATCAAACATAGGATCAAACAATTTTTTTAAATCATCTTCAGATGGAAGTACATATGGAGTTGCTGGAGAAGAATTTGGTACAAGGGATGAACCAATGGGACTGTTTTGAAGTGCGGGTCCTGAACTGGATTGTCCAGGAGCCATACATCAACATCTTCATTTTATGAACCAATGAGATTGACCAGTTGTCTATTTAGGGGAACAATACATCAACATCTTCATTTTATCAAGTGCATTCTAGTTATCTCCCATATAACCAATCAGCCCATAATGTACACACGTACCCAACAAGAGTAGAGACAACGACATCACAGTAACTGGTTAAATCACTGATCTCCTCTACAGATGTCCACTCCGGAATATCATGATTAAGCTCGATCATGTGAATATGTTGTGCGACCTTGATGTACACATATCTCTCCTCTGATGGTTGCGATCTCATTGGACTCATCATTACATTGTGTACATGAAGCACTAACCGGAAGCACTTTATCATAAATCATATTGAAGATGTCGATAAGCACTATCATCTCACGCTCCAAATATTCTTCTCATAGAGAAGAACAAAAATAAGCTCAAAGGAGTCTTGTGAGAATCAACTGTTATATAAACTCTCTCTGACTATCTTTATCAACCCATATGCAGGAAATTTGAAGTGACCACTGTTGAAGAAAACCAGATATACCAAACTTGAAACTGAAGTCTAATTCCCGGCATTTGTATCTTAAGCTTGCACTTAATGATGGAAGAACGGTGTTGAGAATTTATGCACCAAGCAAATCTCTAAGTACTCACTACTCAAACAAAGTATGAGACATTAACACCTCTTGATATAATCCACACCGTTATATGCGTGTGACATTGAGTAAAACAACGTAACTCCTAATAGTGATAGTTAACCAGGTCTTCAACCAACCACCCCGACTGCTGGTAACTAGATAAACCAAGTCTTCAACTCAAAATCTTAAGCCCGAGCAAGTTGTCAAATAAGAACACAGCCTTTGTTGAAAGTCAAATTCAATCTCAAATAAGTGATAAATGATTAACTCTGAAGTCATCAACTTGTGTCAAATGCCCCACACGTGAAAGAAACATACAATCGGATGTACATTGACCCACTGAATGAACCGAAGCAACTGATTCCTCAACATCAATGCATTCTTCCTTAAGGTATACATGTAGAAACTGATCTGGAAGATTTACCAATAATGTTTTAAAGCATATGAGGAAGTCATTTTCCTTAATGTTCATGTGGTTGATTTACAGAGTGCACATTTAGGAAAGAACAATGAAACAATGATCCGTGAAGATTTGGCAAAGGAATACCAAAGAGCGGATCACTATTCATGAGTGCAACTGCAATGATAGTCATTAAGAACGCCTTGTGAAATAACTGGAGATAAGGTTTCTTGAGAATTCCAAGAAGTACTTCTTAGGTGGTGAACCAGTTGAATCAATAGAAACCGAAGCATGAGCTTCAGAAGCTGATTGATCAACATTCGTCGGAGGTTGAAAGTACTCATCAAACATATCTTTGAAAAATAATGAATCCCAAACATTGATTCCCAATTATCCTTAGTAAGTGAAGCATTAGGCGTTGAAGGAGAGTCATCAAAAATCAAAACAATGAATCCCAGTTATCCTTAGTATATTCACTCTTCATCAAAAAGAATATGCACTCATCATCATCAAAAATTAAGTCGTATAACCATTATTCAAACATCCATCATCATGTAGTATATTCACTCTTCTCCCCCTCAAAAATTGCATCCAAAGTTGCCATTTTTGATTTAACAAGTGAATAAGAGTATACACCAATGAACGTAGATCCACTTGATGACAGAATGAGCGTGGAAAAACATGAAGCTTGATGATGAAAAATATAGATGAGAATGGCCATTCATGAGAGAATTTCTCTTTAGTTGAAGATAAAGCGCACAGAAGAGCGTACACTTTTCTTATCTTTGAAGAAAGGGGCCTGAAGTGTTATCTGCAGACACCATAATGATGAAGTACGAGGCCTGAACTGAAGTGAACAGACGTCATAGCCGGTTGAATATCAAGGTTGAGTTACTTGAACCCGTGAATTATGAGATATCAATCCTTGTGTTATCCATACTTTAAACCAGTCCATGTATCGAAGGATCGAAGTATCTGCAACAGAGTAAGGATTACCTGCACTAACATCACAAGGTTGATTGCATATATTTTGGTTAGTGACATTAGTATCCAAAACCTTTGGGGTTTCACGGTCAACCTTGATTTTGTTATCAGAAAACACCTTTCCGGTAGGAATCCACCTAAGTCCAGCATCCTTAAACATTCTACCAGACGGAATCCACTTATGGCAAGATCTAGGATTGAAAGGCTTCTTAAGCATAGTGGAAGATTTATCCTTGTTCCTAGTTTCCAAAGATTTAGCAGTTGGTATCCATCTAGGCAAAGTTTTTGGTTTGTTTTGCTTCATAACATGTTGAACCTTAGTCACATTAGTAGTCTTAGTGGATTGTACCTTGGCATGTGAATTAGGAAAATGTTTCTTATGTGGAAAAGACTCAGAATTTCTAGTTTTTTTTTTCTACATGCTTAGCATTCTTATGCATGTTACTACTCTTAGATGTACGCCAATCCCTAGTCTTTTGAGTGTTCCTAAGTAGTGGTTTACAACTACTAGCAGTGCTTTGAAATCTCGTAGAATTCATCACCCTAGGTCTTGCACCTAAAATTCCGTCTTTTCGAATCTGTGCCTTTTTCCTAGCTTTTTCTAGATAATAGTTCTTCCACAAGTCATTCATATCATATGAATTTTGGGTTTTAATGCTTGGTTTTGACACTGTTTTTGAACTAATCTTAGAGGTGCTGGAAGTAAAAGTATCTGCATGTTGAGGTTTAGAGGAACTAGAAGCATGACTCTTAGGTAACACAGGTGAAGTGACTGGTTTTGACAAAACTTGTTTCTCATCAACTTGGGAGGCAAACCATGTTTTTGAAAATTTTGGTCTTTCGGATATAAACGCAGTAGGCTGCCGGCAAACCATGTTTTTGAAAATTTTGGTCTTTCGGATATAAACGCAGTAGGCTGCCTAACAACAGACCGGTTTCTAATGGGATGAGAAACTGGTTTCCCCAAGGTTGATGGTTTTGTAAAGTTAGTGTTCACACTTTTCCCCATAGTTTTCCTAAGCTCATTCTTTAAGGCTACAATAGCGAAATTCTTATCCTGAAGTTGAGCTTTGAGTTCATCAATTTTTTCTATCAAATAGTTTGTTTGTTCCATTGACTTAGTTCTAGCTTCTTTGACAGAGTCACTTAGTTCAATGTGATGCTTTCTCAAAGACTCATTTTCCTTTAGTAAATTAGCCACATAAATTGACAGTTCATTATTTCTTGTTATAATAGCATCAATGTCTTGTGTATTCATGACTAAATTACTTTTCTCATTCAAGACAGAAATATGTTTCTTCAGATTGTAAATGGTTGACTCTTTGTCTTGAAGCTGAGCTTTCAAAGTGTTAATTTCAAAAAGTTTACGGAATTCAGGAAGTTCCGGTTTTTTACATGGTTTGTTAAGTTGAAAACTTTCTTCTTTACTCTGAATCGCGATTTCAAGTGAAATGCAATGTTTTTCAAGATTTGAGAATTTCTTTGAAAGTTCATCAAAAGCCTTCTTATCAACCATATCTTTTGTTTTGAAACACTTAATCTCAGACTCAGCCTCAGTAACAGTACATTTATGAAAGTCATGTTCATCATCATGATCAGTTTGTTTAAGTACTTTAGCAGATGTACTATGTTGAACAGTAAAGGGTACCTCATTACATGACACCTGCTCAATTTCTGGTCTGATATCTGCATCCGCATCATGTGTAACAATAGTCACTGGACCGCTGGATGTGTCAAGCTTATCAATCTCTGAGCCTCTGTATTCAGTGCCAACTGATCCATCATCTGGTGCTTTACCCGACTCATCATTGTATGTTGACTCTGACATTCTGCATTCAACAACACCCGATTCTTCAACAGATACATTATCCAACTTATCACAACTATCTCTCAACTGCACCTGACACTCATCTACTTTTTCATCTGTCTGAGTAACTTCCTCAATATACTTCTCCACATTATCCATGAGATGGATAAGTGTCTCTATGAACACGCTAATTTCCATTCCAGTGTGTTTCTTGAAAGACACTTCAGTCATGTCTTGATCATAATCTGATGTAAATTCCCCTCTGATGAATGACTGAAATTGTTTGTGGATTACCTGAAGTGCAGCACTGGAACTATCCTTTTGAACCTTCTCTTTATCAAGTTGTTGTTCCAATTGTTCGAAGTTCAATAGTACTGTTCCCGTTAATGTGGAAAAGTCTTGACGGAAAAGGGCAATACATGTTCGTTCCATTGTTATGGTTAGAAGTGACATGATGTGAGAGTGAAGTTGTTGATAAGGTTCAATGTTACTTTCCTTTAGCATGGCATTTTGTAGCATTGACTGGTGCATTTCTGTCTTTTCAGAGTCTGAACCCGGAGATATCACATCTGCATTGATTGATTCAATCATCTTTAATCGTTCAGTGTAGCAAACATTATCATTGTTGTCCACATCATCATACAATTTAAGCACTTCTGAAATCACTGGGTCAGTAGAATAAGACATGATGTGGTAGTATGCACGGGATTTTACAAGTCTATGATTTAAACCGAGAAATAGAATCTTTCGCGGGATTTTACTAAATCAAGAAGAAACCGTGATACAATGACCAATAGAACGAGTTAAGATAACTGATGGACCCACACAATGATAGAGTATTATGTGTAAGGAGTGATGATTGTTTGAAGGATTAGCAGAAGTGTTGATTGGTTGAGAATTTGATTGGTAGATGCACGTTTTTACGGAGAATTTTAGGTCTAAAAACTTAAAACCTCAATAACTTCCTTTCGGAGGGGATTTGGGCCTCGAAAAATTCGTTTCACAACTTTGTGGTGAATATTCAGCCTGTTCCGGTCGTTTTGATAGGTATTTCGCTGAAAACGGAGTTACGGATCAAAAGTTATGGCCGTTTGAAGTTTTGACGTAAAAAGTCAACTTTGGTCAAACCTCTTCTTCGTAAAAATCAACCAAGTCGCTAAAACCCTTGAACCAAGTCGCTAAGTAGCAACTCGCTAAATCACCAAATCGCTAAGCACCAAGTCGCTACATAGTCAAGTTGCTAAAGAGCAACTCGCTAAGGTCCAAGTCGCTAACACCAAGTCGCTAAGAATACTAAATCGCTAACAATTTGCACTGCAACTCGCTAACACTTTCTGAAACAAGTCGCTAACCTCACTAAGTCGCTAGCCGTAGTGGAGAATCCACTAACTTGTACTATTTGTCGGCTTGTCTCAATAGACAAGTCGCTAGGACCAAATCGCTACCAAATAACACTCCAACTCGCTAACTTTTTATGAAGCAAGTCGCTATGATGAATATCACAACGAGAACCAAGTCGCTAGCAAGAAAAACTTAACAAAACACACTTTTTAATCCAAAACACGTCCAACCACGATGATTCAAGCTTACCAAATCAAAACCCAAGCACATACGATGATTCTAAACACAAAAGTACTAACAAAATCCAAGCTTTTACACAAGAAATCAACCAAATGATGCAAAAACCACTAAACTTTTTCAAACTCAAAAACCACCTAGAACCCACTAGAAATCCAAGGATATGTAAGATATGATCTAACCATGGCTCTTGATACCAATTGTAGGATATTGGATTTCACATACACATCAAACCATAACACAAAGTTGGCGTATAAGTGGAATTCTAGAGAGAGAAAGTTAGAGGCTTAGGGAACTTTAGTGAGAGAAAGAAAATTCTATTATGAGCTCCAACTCTCTACCTTGGAAGGTAGAGAGTATTTATAGTCTTACAATAAAACGCCACACAACGGGCTGTGGATCAGGCATACAGTGGGTAAAGACCCGTCCATCCTCCACGGTGTTACTAAACTAAATACTACTTAACTAAAATGAACTATGACTACGAGCTTTCTAACGATTACATATACTTGAGGTGACCGACTCTTTAATGCCTGTAATTTCTAATTCCTAACAAGTCCTAACAACACGAGTGGAATAATAGTTGAGAATGACAAAGAGTTGGTAAGAGATGAAAAAGAAGAATGCAAGAGTGTACTAGTGGAGAATCTGCTCGATGAAGAATGGTTTAAAGGTACCGCTTCTGATGACGATGACATTAAGGGGATTTTAGATTACCTTGAGTTGCAAGGGAATGAGGAATTTACTGACCCCGATGATGAAGCATATGAGCAAAGGAGGTGCAAACTCCTTGGGATTCCCTACAAGAGGCCACCACCAATTATTGTCAAAAAATATGAGTTCACTCACTACCACTTGGGACCGGAGGAAAATTTTTGCAAAATTTGGAAGATTGAAACTAAAGAATACCTCCGCACTGCCACGAATGTCGCCGGGGTGAGGCATAACCTGATGAAAAACATTGAAGAAGTCGGCCAAGCCCAAAGGCCCCCATAGAGCCCCGCGGCTCTGATTCTAACTTAAAGACTCGTAAATAAAGAAAAGTGATCTTTCGGGAGACAACCCGAATTATCCCTTTCTTTTATTTTATTTCCATTTCTGTAGGGTTTTGTGTTTTCTAACCATTTTTGCAGGAAACGAGGAAGTAATTGCTGCTGCAATTTGCTGATCTGACCATAGTTACGGCGTAACTCATCTTTGTGATTACGTCGTAACCAACCTGTTGCAGCAGAATCTTAGACGCATTACCAATTACGGCGTAATACCATCTGTGGTTACACCGTAACCACTCGCTTTGCAACTTATGACAGGTTTTGCCAGTTACGGCGTAACTGATAACATCAAATAGTCCTGAATATTAAGTGTCAATTTCCCCCGATAATGCTCGTTATTTATATCATTTATATGGATTTACGCTTGTTTTCCATTTTTTTTCCAATTTCAGGTAAATTACGAGCATTGGAGCTAAAGAGACGCGGAAATGGAAACATATCTAAAGATTTATCACAGTATGCTATTTTGAAGAAGTTACGGCGTAACTCGTCTCTCACATTACGCCGTAACTATTGCGTGACTCAGTATGCCAACTTATCATAAGGTTACGACGTAACTCTTCCCAAAGGTTACGACGTAACCACATTAGGTCAAATGAGATTCCACGCCGCTGATACTTACGTCGTAACTACTGCATCACTTACGACGTAACCAAGTTCATTGAAGACTACGGCGTAACCACTAATAAGGTTACGCCGTAACCAGCAGATCTAGTGCATTTTACGAAGGAATAGAAGGTTACGGCATAACTCCTATATTGGTTACGCCGTAACCCAGATCTGGCCTATAAATACCCCACAAATTACAGCATTTCTAATCATCCCATTCCACACACAACACTCTGAGAACGTGGGAAAAAGCTCAAGGCAGGTCTAGAGGAGCATACGGAGCTGTTTCCAAGGGAGAAGTCACTCCATTACGATAAGCATTAGCGTTTTATATTTCTTTTACTTTCAATTCATGTATTTCGTACCTTTGAATATTGAATTGATTTGCATGATTAATATGAGTGGCTAAGCACCTTTTGGTGCTAGCCTAGTTATGATTCCTTAATTGTTTTGTTTGCGTTTACCTTTACTTCCGTACAATTATTTTTAAGTGAATGCATGCATAGTTCATTGGTAGCCACCCTTGGTTCGGTAGTTTTGAATGGCGGTAGAGGCCAATTGCCTAGGAGATATGACCAACTGACCCTAGGTGAGCGGACTGAGACGGGAAGGGTAAGATATGACCAACTGACGACCCTTTCTACTTATGCGATTTGACCAACTGATCACCTATCGTTTGGATGAACTTAAGAATTGAGGGTGTAGTGTCTAAGTTCCTAACGGCCGGGCACTCACTATTATAAATCTAGCATGTAGCGGTACTTAATGACTTGGCTTAGGGGACCAGGAACAACAGGACTTATGACGGTGCGCCTGATTTCTCCTGTGGTGGCATCTTTGCTGATAGGTTAGGGCTAATTGACCAAATGTTGTCCTCTCGAATTTGACCCCACATGAAGTAATTGGAAGTAAGTAGACGCAGACATAACTAGCTAGGATGATTAACTAGGTTAGCACCACTTCTCTCTATTGATCTCCCTTTACCATTTATCTGCTTTCATTTACTTATTCTGCATTAGTAGTTTAATTAATTAAATCCCTATCGAAACATTTATTATTCTGTGACACTAAACTTAGTAATAATCCAACACACATAGCTCTTGGGACGACCTCGGCTTTACTATTTACTACACTACACATGACCGGGTACACTGCCCGTTAGTGCACTAGGGTAGACCATAGGTATTGCAAGACACTATAAATTTAAGACTTGGTCAGTAAAACCTGCATCAAGTTTTTGGCGCCGCTGCCGGGGAGTTATATTAGGATTGATATTAAGTCTTTAATTTCATTTTAAACTTTTCTCACGATCATATTTCAAGTTTACAGGTACAATGGACGTTTTTAACATCGATGACGTCACTCTTGAGGAATACTTGGCGTTGACAAGAGCGGAACAAGGGTCGGGTCTCGTAAGACCGGCGATTGGAGTTGATGTCCGTTTCGAAATCAAAGACCAATTTATGAGGGAGCTTCGTGCTACCCCTTTTTCAGGAAACATGGACGAAGATGCATATGAGCACGTTGAAAATGTGCTATACATTGCAAGCCTTTTCAACATTTCGGGCGTGTCTCATGATGCTGTTATGCTAAGGGTATTCCCAATGACTCTTACTGGAGCTGCCAGAAGATGGATCGAAAGATTGCCCGCCGGGGCAATTAATACTTGGGCGCTACTAAAGAAACACTTTATTCAAAGATATTGCCCGCCGTTGAAGATTTCTAACCGGCTTTTGGAGATCCATAATTTCAAACAAGAAGACGATGAAACATTGTATCAAGCCTGGGATAGGTACAACGATCTCCTTTACAAGTCTCCTACCAATGATTTGAACAACTAGCAGAAGGTCAATATTTTCTACAAAGGAATTAACGTAACTACAAGGCAAATGCTGGACTATCAAGGACCTATCCCGAACATGACTCCTACTCTTGCTATTGAAGCCATTCAAAAAATGGCGGATCACTCTCAAAAATGGCACGATGGAGGAAGTAAAAGGAACCAAAGCGGAAGTTTTGACGGAATTGTAGCAATCGCTAGTGAAATTGAAAATCTCAGTCGAGATATGCTGAAGGTCAGAGAAACCGTTCATGCCATCCAAGTAGTTTGTGAAAGCTGTGGAGGAGGACATCTTACGAAGAATTGTCCTCATGTGGACGAAGAGAATATTGAAGAAGCTAAGTATGGAGAAAATCGACCATTTTACGGAGATAATCGAAATAGTAATGTTTATCGTGGAAATTACAACCGTGGGCATTATGGAGAAAGAAAGCCCAGTCTTGAAGAAACAATTAATAAGTTCCTGGAAAGTTCAGCCCAAAGACAAAAGGAGCAAGATGAGTGGTTGAAAGAATTCCTGGAAAATACTGACAGGAACCTTTCCAAGCATGACACAACTCTGAAAAACCTAGAATCCATGGTGGAGAAGCTCAGTGAAAAAGTAAGGAGGAATAACGATAAACCTAAAGGATCTAAACCAGCTATGGAATGTAAAGTGATTTTTGCTGATGATAACTCGAAGGTTCAGGGCATTGGAACGGATTCGAGGGATGATTTCGTCGACAGATCTGAGTTACGCCGTAACCCACCTAATGAGTTACGACGTAACTATGTATTTGACAGCGATAACGGGGTTATGAAGAACACTGAGGATAACGACTCTAGCGAATTACGCCGTAACCAAGAAACTCACTTACGGCATAATTAGGATACGTGGGCAGAAAAATTCCTTGAAGTAGAAGAATCAGAAGAATCAGGAAAAGACTGGTCCCATGACATCAACTTGTGCCCTCTGCCCAAATCTAAGAAGAAATATCACTTGTGCAAAATGATACCAGTTGCTAAGGGAGATTGGTACGATCTTTGGGCTTCTTGTGACCCGAGAAATGAGGTTTGTGATGGCGGAAGCAATAAGGATAGGATCAACGATAAAAAATTCATGTGTCCGGCATATACTGATGATGAAAGACTCGAGAAACTCTCCCTTAAAGATGAAGAAGAGCCACTCATCACTCACTGGTGTACTCCTGTCATCATAACTGAGGAAGAGTCCACACGAGCATGGCCTACATGCAACCCCTTCCGTGAATATTGCAATGGCGAGGATAGTGAAAGAGAGGAAGAGTGGACATGCCCTCATGAGCGTGAAAGACATTGTATAAAGTTCGGTGATTTGGCATTTGCTGACTGGTACGCAATACAATTCGGGGATGCCAAGATTAACCCGAATCTCCTTAAGAAGCTAATCTGATTACGAGGAGCACATTTAGAAAAATGGAGAGGCTAATAATCACATATACTGCACGGATGAGCATATAAGTGAAACTGACAACAAGGAATTACGCAGTCACTGGTGCGAAAGAGTAAAATCTCCTGGGGAAATTTTCTGGGCGTCATGCAACCCGTATGATGATATGTGTAACGGGGGAAGCAGCTCTGGGAGAATAGAAAAAGATGAATTCTTTTGTTCCTCAACCAATGATGAGGAGAGAACGAGTTTCCCTTGGCTGGACAACCTAGGATTCGATAGTTGGGTGAAGATTAAGTATGGACATGTGGACACATTAACCAAAGAGAAGATTTGGAAGGAGTACATGGATCAAGAAAATTCAAATAACGAAAGTCTCAACAACACGAGTGAAATAGCAATGGAAAATGACAAAGAGTTGGTTAATGATGAAAAAGAAGAATGCAAGCGTGTTCTAGTGGGGAATCTGCTCGATGAAGAATGGTTCAAGGCTACAGCTTCTGATAATGATGATATTGAAGGGATCCTAGATTACCTTGAGTTGCAAGGTAATGAGGAGTTTACTGATCCCGACGACGAAGTTTACGAACAGAGGATGTGCAAACACCTGGGGATTCCGTACAAAAGACCACCTCCAATTATTGTCGAAAAATATGAATTCACTCGCTACCACCTAGGACCGGAAGAGAAATTTTGTAAAGTCCGAAAAATTGAAACCAATGAATACCTCCGAACTGCTTCGAATGTCGCCTGGATAAGGCATAACTTGATAAAAGATATTGAAGAAGTGGGGCAAGTCCAAAGGCCCCCATAGAAGCCCCGTAGCTCTGAGTCTAACTTAAAGACTCGTAAATAAATAAAAGTGCTCTTTCGAGAGACAACCCGAATTATCCCTTTCTTTTGTTTTATTTCCTTTTCTGTTGGGTTTTGTGTTTTCTAACTATTTTTGCAGGAAACAAGGAAGTAATTGCTGCTGCAGTTTGCTGATCTGTACAGAGTTACGGCGTAACTCATCTTGGTGATTACGCCATAACCAACATTTTAGCAGTAGAATTCTTGACGCATTACCAATTACGGCGTAATACCATCTCTGTGGTTACGCCATAACTACTCGCTTTGCAGCTCATTCCAGGTTTTGCCAGTTACGACGTAACTCCCTCAAAAGAGTTACGACATAACTTTCCTCTGCTTTAATTCTTTCATTTTAAAACATAGTAACCTTGTATTAGTTTTTAAATGAACTTTGTGGGTGTGTTCCCTGTAAACCCTCACGAGACTTCATTCGTCCACTTGGGACACCAAGTGGTTTAAAAGGCTTGTTGCATTCGCTAAATGCAACCGTGATTCCTACGAAAGTGAGTTAGGTTTGTTTTTCGTTTTTCATTTTATCTTTTTAGAATTATGCTTGTCGGTATTGTGATTTCAGGGATTGAAGTTTGTTCATGACGCTTATACGAAGGCACGTTTCTTTTTCGTGGGCCTTCTTCTTTATGGAGCAAATTTCAGGGAAGTTCTCGCTCTAATTCAACTTTTCTCTTCACCTTTATTTTAATGCCTAGTACAAAAGGGACTTTGTATAATTCAAGTGGGGGACGAGAGTAGAATTATCTCTTGAACTTTATTTCGCCCTCATTTTCTAGTTTATTTTGAAAAATTATGCCATTTTTAAAATTTTGACATGTTTTCCCTTACCTAACTAGATTAGACCTTAGCCGAGCACATGCAACCCTTGATATTATATGGTGAGATTAGCCTTATCCGTTTCCAATATTTTACCCCAAATTATGAGTGTGCCAGTAGCTTGTAAACTTTAGAACTTGGCCTTTGCATCATTTCAAGACCATAGACGAGGTATGTTGAGTTAGCTCGATGTATTTGGACTTTTCAGTTTTAGAAGGCAGTATTATAGGATTATCACCCAAACAGCCTACCATTGTGAGTCTATCGATTAGTCACCTCGACTTTTCAACCCCCATGTGAAACCCTTTTGTTGCACTCATCTTTAGTGCAAGATACCCCTAGATACACCCTTCTGAGCCATTCCTTTCATTTTGTTCACCCAATATATTGTTTCGATACACCTATACACCTTAGCCTACCATGCAGTCTTTATTTGTGATTGGGAAGTCATCATTTGCCTAAGTTCAAGGTTCGAGTGGAAAGGTTCAGAAATCACGCTTTCATCGACAACATTTCTGAAGATCATTGAAGACCCCCCGTATTCCCATTGTTCATCTCAAGTGGGGGGGATATTATGTTAGTATTGATTGTTATGTTGAAAAAAAAATTATAGTTGTTATGATTATGCTATTGTAAAGTGCGATGTTATAAGCACTGTAGTATGAGCTTTATTGATTTAGTATCGAGGAGGCCACCTCGGTCACATTTGAAGATTGGAGTTGGTAGTTATGCCAACAGTTGGAGAAAAGGTAGTGTGCCCATCACGACGTCCTCTAATGACACATCTACCTTGCATTTCATGATCCGGTTTCTTAACTTCTAAGCTTGAACTTTGGACGGACGGTAAGTGGTGATGACTTGGTTATAGATTTAGACTACCTGCTTGTTTTTTTATTTTACACCAATTATATATCCCATGTCTTATCCTACTCTTTTAGTCATGAAGCATGTCTAGGTGATGCAGCGATCAATCTTTGGTATCTTGGCCATAGATTTGGTCATGTATCATTGATTTTGTCCACTTCGCCGTGACATGTTAGTAATGACGAGTCACCCCCTAACCTTTGTCGTGTCTACCCATATTGCCTTCGAGAATTGTTTAGCCCTTAACTCTAGTGGTGGAGATTTGTGTAACCGCCAAGCTTATGATAGAATACATGCTATGACTGTGCGATAAAGTGATCACCCCGAAATTGACACTTAGAATAGTTGAGAGATTTGAGTGTTTGTTCCCCTTTTCTGAGGTGTTCGGCTTTGTTTTATTCTAGCATAAGGGATTTGTAAACTCATATTTTCTAGGTTATGCGAGATATCTTTTTAGGAATCTATCTAATAAGGTCTACTTGAGGGCAAGTAGAGTTCAAGTGGGGGGATATTTGATAACATCAAATAGTCCTGAATATTAAGTGTCAATTTCCCCCGATAATTCTAGTTATTTATATGGATTTACGCTTGTTTTCAATTGTTTTCCACTTTCAGTTAAATTACGAGCATTAGAGCTAAAGAGACGCGGAAATGGAAACATATCTAAAGATTTATCACAATATGCTATTTTGAAGAAGTTACGACGTAGCTCGTCTCTCACATTATGCCGTAACTATTGTGTGACTCAGTATGCCAAGTTATCACAAGGTTACGGCGTAAATCTTCCCAAAGGTTACGACGTAACCACATTAGGTCAAATGAGATTCCACGCCGCTGATACTTACGTCGTAACTACTGCATCACTTACGACGTAACCAAGTTCATTGAAGACTACGGCGTAACCACTAATAAGGTTACGCCGTAACCAGCAGATCTAGTGCATTTTATGAAGGAATAGAAGGTTACGGCGTAACTCCTATATTGGTTACGCCGTAACCCAGATCTGGCCTATAAATACCCCACAAATTACAGCATTTCTAATCATCCCATTCCACACACAACACTCTGAGAACGTGGGAAAAAGCTCAAGGCAGGTCTAGAGGAGCATACGGAGCTGTTTCCAAAGGAGAATTCACTCCATTACGATAAGCAATAGCATTTTATATTTCTTTTACTTTTAGTTCATGTATTTCGTACCTTTGAATATTGAATTGATTTGCATGATTAATATGAGCGGCTAAGCACCTTTTGGTGCTAGCCTAGTTATGATTCCTTAATTGTTTTGTTTGCTTTTACCTTTACTTCCGTAAAATTATTTCTAAGTGTATGCATGCATAGTTCATTGGTAGCCACCCTTGGTTCGGTAGTTTTGAATGGCGGTAGAGGCCAATTTCCTAGGATATATGACCAACTGACCCTAGGTGAGTGGACTAAGACGGGAAGGGTAAGATATGGCCAACTGACGACCCTTTCTACTTGTGCGATTTGACCAACTGATCACCTATCGTTTGGATGAACTTAAGAATTGGGGGGTGTAGTGTCTAAGTTCCTAACGGCCGGGCACTCACTATTATAAATCTAGCATGTAGCGGTACTTAACGACATGGCTTAGGGGACCAGGAACAATAGGACTTATGACGGTGCGCCTGATTTCTCCTGTGGTGGCATCTTTGCTGATAGGTTAGGGCGACTTGACCAAATGTTGTCCTCTTGAATTTGACCCCACCTGAAGTAATTGGAAGTAAGTAGACGTAGACATAACTAGCTAGGATGATTACCTAGGTTAGCACCACTTCTCTCTATTGATCTCCCTTTACCATTTATCTGCTTTCATTTACTTATTCTGCATTAGTAGTTTAATTAATTAAATCCTTATTTTTAGGAATTGAAAAATCTATTGTGAAAGCATCGGTCACCCCAAATATAATCTAGCTTAAGTTAGCTCGTAGACATATCGTTTATTATTTTATTTGTTAGTCAGTTATTAGCATAGTCTAGTCTAGTGCAACACCGTGGAAGAAGGACGGGTCTTTACCCATTGTATGCCTGATCCACAGCCCGTAGGAGGGCGTATTACTTTGTATAAATAGCCCTCTCCCCACAAGGGAGAGGGTTGGATGTTCATTTGCAATCTAACCTTCTATGTGTTTCTCTCACTAGAACATCTCCCTTTCTCTCTCTAAAACTTGTATACGCCCCATATGTTTATGCCTTGATGTGATTATGAAAACCTATATCTTACAACTGGTGTCAAGAGCCATGGTTTGATCACTCATCTTTCGTGCTCTTTGTTTTGGTGGATTTCATAAGGTTTTTGGGGTTATAAGTGTTTAGGAGAGTTTGAATCATTTGGACAATTTCTAGTGTTAATGTTTGAATTTTGATTGTACTTTTGTGTTTAGGATCATCATATGTGTTTAGGTTTTGAATTGGAAGTCGTGAATCATCGTGGTTTGGTTGTTTATTGTTAAAGTGGTTGTTTTTGATAAATGTACGAAGCGAGTTGAGCTACGGAGTTGCATTTCTTGTGAGCGAGTTGCTTCTTTATTGTTAGCGAGTTGGTTCAAGCGACTTGGCTATTAAGCGAGTTGTATTGTCTGCGAGTTGGTTAAAGCGACTTGGTGATTAGCGACTTGAGTTTTAAGCGAGTTGTTTCGTTAAGCGACTTGTCTTTTAAGCGAGTTGACTGTTAAGTGAGTTGATACCAAAGCGAGTTGACTATTTAGCAACATGTCTAGTAAGACCTGTTACCTTTTCGTGCTACGCTTTACTGTTGTTCTTTTGATTTTGTAATATCCCGTGAAAGAATCTATTTCCCGGTTTAATCAAAGAATAATAAAATCCCGTAAAGCCCTACTTTCATGGCCTATACCACTGATCCAGTAATTTCTAATGTGCTCAAACTATATGACTCAGTGGACTGCAGACACAGTATGTACTACTCAGAAAGCTTTACCTTAACAGATTCAACCAATGATGATCTAAACATCTCACACTTTGAGTCCAATCCGAATGAACCTCAGCAACAATTACTTATTGAATGCAGTATTGAACCTTATTTACTGCTTCACTCTCATGTCTCACAAGTCTTATCCACTTCCATGGATCGAACATGCAGTGCTCTTTTCCGTCAGGACTTACCTTCACTGAAGAGAACATTGTTACTATACTTTGAACAATTGAAGATCCAGCTCATCAAAGGGAAAATAATGAAGGATGACTCCATGGCTGTACTCCAGATGATTCACAACCAATTCCAGCCATTTATTAATGAGGAATATTCTGCAGATTTTGATCAGCACTTGACAAGTATTTCCTTCAAAAAGCATACTGGAATGGAAATTCAGGAATTCATCAATACATTCATCCGATTAATGGATAAAATGGAAATGTACATTCAGGAGACTGCTAATGCTAATGACGATGAAGTCCAGGAACATCTAAGGGATAATTATGAATTAACAGGTGATGTGTCAGTTAAGAGGCCGAATGGTGCTAAGTGCGGGATGTCAGAGATTAATGACAAAGATTTCATATCTGAAGAAGATACAGTGATCAGAAATATGAACAAATGTAGGGCACAATCAGTTGATTACAGTGATGAAATTGGAATGGAATCGGATGTTGTATCTGCTGATAATGAATGCAATGGATCAGAGACTGAGGAACCTGAAACTGTCAATAATTCATTGACACTCAGTATAAGTAATGTGGATGCAAGTGTCAGACCAATGAATGATCTGGTGTCATCTGATGAGCTACTCTTGAATGCTTAACATAATGCATCGGGTAACGTATCCAAACCATTTGAATTTAAGGATAAACATGATTCTGATAAATGCTTTACAACAATTGATATGGTTGAGACTGAGTCTGTAAGTTTTAAAACATATGATATGGTTTCAAAAAGGGCATTTGATGAACTTTCTAACAAATATTCAATTCTTGAAAAACACTGCATTTCCTTGGAAATTGCAATACAGCAAAAGGAAGAAAGTTCTCCTGTTTCAAATGTATGCACAAATCCGGAATTCCCAGAATTTCGTGAATTTTTTGAAAATAACCAATTAAAAACACAGATTCTAGACAAAGACTCAACCATTTGTAATCTGAAAAAACAAATATCAGACATTCAAATAAACATGAATATGGGTACGAACATCATGGACTGTGAAGATAGTGATGCAATTAAATCTAAGAATGAGGAACTAGCTCTATGTGTAGCTAATTTGTTAAGAGAAAATGAATCCTTGAAGAAGAACTCTTTAGAATGTAGGACAAATCAGATAGATCAAATCAACTCCATGTTAGCTGACATTGATTCCCTCAAAACCCAAATTCAGGATAAGAGTTTCACTATCGTTGCATTAAAAAATGAGCTTAGAAAGAACATGGGAAATAAAGTGAATACTAAATTTGCAAAACCATCAACGTTGAAGAAACCAACTGTTCGTAATGCCACTAAACGACTTGTAACTAGGAAACCCAATGCATTTAAGACAGAAAGATTTAAATCATCAAAATCTAAGCTTGCCTCCCAAGTTGATGAGAATATAGATTTGCCAAAACCAGTCTCTTCACTAATTCATTCAGATATGACGAATAACAATCCCCAGCTGAAGGCTCAAAACTCTAAGTTCAGGAACATAAGGAGCTCATCTAGTCCATTTAAGATGTATCATATGGCTGACCAATCCCCTAAGAAACAAACTAATAGCAAAAGGACCAATGTTCAGAACAGGGATTTGGCTTCAGCTAATTCTGCTAGCAGTTGTTTTAAGTAGATTCCTACTGGTAGACTATTTAAGTTCAGAGGTACCAAGCGGACTTACTTACCTAGATCTTGTCTTAAGTGGATGCCCACTGGTAAAATCTTCAAGAATGTTGGACTTAAAGGGATTTCTATTAATGATACTCTTAGACCTGACTGTACAACATCTAAAATTGAGGATACACCTGTTACTAACCCACTTATTTACAATACTACATGTGCTATTAGTGCAAAGTGTGCTCAGTCTTTTTTAGGTACAATGCTCAATTCTTTCATGAACATCATGACCTGGTTTCCAACAGAAATGAAGACTGCTCACTCTGGAACTTTAGCTTGTCATAATTGATGTACCTCGTACTCTGACTCCTGATCACCTCTTTTCAGGACTCGTTCTCATTAATTTTTCTTGTTGTACAAATTTTTAATTAAAAAAAAATATTAAATTAATCAATTAATTACTACACTTGTTTTTATATTTTTTTGTTATCGATAACATCTACGGTCCTAGAAATGTCATTCAACAATGACACAGGGCTTTAGATGAAGTTCGAACAGAACCTTAATAATCTTTACCTTTACTCGTCTTTACAATCTCATACTTAAGCTCTTATAGACCTATTGTCATGGTACTGAATCAATCAATGATTACATTCCATCTAGTATCATTGATTGAGGGGGAGAATTGTGTACCTTCAGTTGTGCTTTAACACTTGGGTTTGATTTAAGGTTGCATGTATCTGCTTTCTTAATTGTGAGGTCTGGTTGTTACATGCTATGTGGGGCTATTTTATGATTCGTGGTGTGACTTAAGTTGTTTAACTGTATGTTTTCTGAACTGATATGATTGTCTCTTTAGCTAAGCATCCTTTGTTATGATTTTACAATATGCGAGTTGCTACTATAGCTCATGCGAATTGATAGAATGCGTGTTGCTTATTTGGTTCATGCGTATTAATTTATTGCGAGTTGATTGCATGCGTGTTGCCTGGTATGCGAGTTGCTAAGTATAGGGACTAAAAGTGTCAACCCGCTATAACTGTATACTTATATTGACTGGTATGCGAGTTGCTAAGTATAGGGACTGAAAGCGTCAACTTGCTAAACCTGTTTACTTAAGGTCGCGAGTTGCCTCATGGTCAATACGCATTTTTTTCAGTCAAAGTTTTAAAACATATTCTCTCTCTCTCAACTCTCTACTTAGCGAGTTAACGATTTGTGAGTGTGTGGTATGTTCTTCTTGCTATCTGATCTTGCTTATCATATCGTTATCTTGACTAGTACTTGAACCATTTCCTATCTTTATCCATTGTGCAGATTGTGTCTTTCTCTCTCATCTCGATCTTCTCACCGACCATAGGTTTGTTTGTTTGATTAATGATGTTGAAAGTAGTTTCTGATGATATTGTATAGGAATGCGTACATCATGTTATCTGTTGGGGTTGATTAGATGAGTTAATCGGATTAAGTTTTGATGCGTGTTGAGTTTGTGTATGTATTGTGTGAAATGGGTATTGGACTTGATTTGGTTGGTGCCTTAGGTTGTTGAATAATGATCCTGTTAGGCGTGTGATGTATCCATGTGTTTTTTATCATGTGTCTTGATTATGTAAATGTTCAATTGGGTCGTGCTTGATATGTTCTTATTAGCGAGTTGCCTATAATTTCTTGTATGCGAGTTGCCTTGCAAGTTCCTTTATAGCGTGTTTCCCATTTTCTTGATTGCGAGTTGCTGTTGTATATTATTGAATGCGAGTTGCTATATGCAAGTTGCCTCTGTATAGGGTATGCGTGTTACCCTATACATGTTGACCAGCCTTGTTTGACCAAAGCGTGTTGAAACATGCGACTTGCCATATGCGACTTGCCTCATGCATTTTGATGTATGCGAGTTATCACATACTTTATCCTATGCGTGTTACACTATGACCAAAGCGAGTTGTTGGATGCGAGTTGCCATATGTGACTTACCTCACATGTTTTGTAGTATGCGAGTTGATTTCCAACTGTTACCTATGCGTGTTGTGTTATGCGAGTTGCTCAAATTGTTGTTCCAAAGCGAGTTGCTGTTTGCGAGTTAACATACATTTTTTTGTCAATCTTGCTTGAGGTATTATCTTTTTGATGTCCTCTCTCAAATTTTAGCATACACTTATAAGTTTCTGCATACTGATTACATTGCATCCTATGTCTCCATATCTGTCATATCCAACTTTCTTAAGTTCTGTACATGTTGGGCTATGATTTGGTCATAATGAATACCAGTGTCTTAACCTAACAAATTTCCTGGATATGGTTTGTGTTGTATATGTAACTATCAGATCTCAATGGCTGACATCACATCATCTGATATACTTGCTGCCTCTGCACCAACTGTCACTTTAACTGACGAAGAGTTACTTCCACGTGCCGAATGGGTTTCAATTGCTAAGAGCAACTGCTATTTGGATGTGGACAGAGGGCAACAAAATCCAACTTACCGTCTGACTGTCGAAATCTTGAAGGACACCAACTTCTTTAATGCCCTAATCAAGCATTGCACAATTCCCTCCATCTATCTTCAGCAGTTCTGGAAAACTGTTACGTATGATAAGATATCTGCTTCATACTCGTGTAAGCTTGAAGACATATGGTATGTCATCTCAGTTGAAACACTCAGGGCTGCTCTTCAGATCACACCAAGAGACCCTTCCAACAAATTCATCATTCCACCCTCCACTCAAGAAATCTTAGACTTTGTCAACGAATTGGGATACCCGGAAAGTCTAACCAAGATTTCATCACTCATCAATGCGGAAATATATCAACCATGGAGATCAATCGTCACTATTCTCAATCTATGCCTAACCGGTAAAACGTCAGGGACAAACAGAGTAAAAGCTCCCATAATGCAAATACTGTGGGGAATAGTCAAAAGGAGAAATCTTGATTTCGCTGAACTTATTTGGGAAGAGCTCATCTTGTCCCTAGACACATTTATCACCGATAGAATTAACTTTGAGAATAAAGTCAAAGGAAGAAAAGGTCTTGGTAAAAGAGTGATTCCCAGCATCAGATTCTCAAAACTCATTATCTATCATCTGCAACAAACTCACCAACTCAACTCAAGAAGTGAGTCAGCCCTGCATGAAGCCAGCGATGAATTCGTTCTTGGCAACATACAATATATTGCCAGAGGACATGACAAGGAGATCTTTGGAATGCCATTTCCTGAAACTCTGCTTACTGGTAGAATCAAGATTGCTGATTACTTCAAGAGTTATGTAAAGAAAGCCTCCGCCACAACCGCTGTTAACACACCCAAGTCCACTCCCACACAATCTAAATCAAAACAATCAGGAACCACCTACTCAAGCCTTCCCAAGAAAAATAAGAAATCTGATAGTTCTGTATCTAATTTCTCTCCTTCACAAAAGCAAAAGAGGAGAAAGAGAGACACTGGTAAGGGTAATGATGAGGGAACTAAGGGTCCAGGAAGTGAGACAGAGTTGATTGATGAAGACGAAGCTGCATTCCAACAAGGAATTCAGCAAAGCCTAGACAGTCTGAACGTGTCTCAAAGACCACCAGTAGGAGGGGTTATGATAAGAGAGCCAGAGCAAGCACCACGACAAATCAATCTTGCCACACAAGACAAAGGTAAAGGAATTGCTGGAGGAGAAGCATAACAAGCTGCACACATGCTACTGAACATCTCTTCACCACCTCCCAAAACAACTACCCAGTTTATTCTTAAGAAAAGAGATACTGTATCATCCTCTGCACAAGAACAATATGGGATGGACATTGATGTGGCGGATACATCGGTTGAATCCCCTGTTTCCAGTGATGCACAGGCAGAAAATCAGGAGACACCTTTTACTGCAGAGATCCCAGTGCTTGAAACAGTAAATGATAAAAATGAGCTGCTAAAAGACCCACAGGAGATCCTTGAGCCAGGATCTGAAGTACACAGGCATCTTGAAGAAACGAACATGTCTACGGGATCTCTTTCCTCACTTAAGAATCTTGATGCTGACTTCTCATACGGTGACCAATTCTTAAAAGACGGCCCCTCAGACATTGAATCAGACAAGCAACCCAATGAAAAGGAAGAAGTTCAGTCCATGTTCTCAGTCACTATTCAACAAGACTCTTCAACTGTTCCTCCGATGTCTACTCCAAAAGTCTCCACTGCTGCCACAACTCCATCAATCACACCTCCACTCGAACCTGCTAATACAACTGTACTTCCACCACCCAAACCTGCTAATGATCCACTGCAAGTTGTCACTATCGGTGACCCAGTCACTCCACCTGCCTCACCTCCTCCTGTCAAAACAACTGAGCAACTGCTCGAAGAGGCCATGTTACGTATTGCAACTATTGAGAAGCACTTTCCTATAGCTGTCAATAATCTTGATAGTCGTGTCAAAAAGCTAGAGAATCTCAACCTTGATGAAGTTGTAACAAAGGCAATAGAAGCAGATATTAAAGATGCGGTTGAATGGGCAATGAAGGCTCCATTACTTCAGCGATTTAAAGACTTGCCAATCTCTGACATGAGATCAGTTCTCTCTGAAAGAATGTATGATGCAGGAGAGAATCTGCACGATACTCATAAGAAATTATATGCGGCTCTCGATGAATCTATGAGGCATGATGTTTATCAGCAGTTTGTAGTGGATGTTCATGAAAGGGAGGCTAAAAGGAAAAGAAGGACTGCTCCGATGGAATAAAAGGACATGTCTGGAGGTCCAAAGTCACCACTACCTCCTCCACCTCCTACTGGTGGGGCAGGCACATCTGGAGCTGGTGGATCTTCCGGTACTACCACTACACACAAGGCAAACCCACCGTCATCTCCACCAAAAACTCAGAAACAATCTGGAACTTCAAGTGGTCAAGGATCTCAAAAGACTTCTACTGCATGGGCTACAGTTGACTCCAGGTTTACACCAACCATCACCTCTATCCCTGAAGATCAAATTCTCAATGAAGAGTCTTTCATTGTTCAAGAGTCAGAATCTGAAGATGATGACGCTTTTACCAAGCACATCCCCAAAGTTACAGAAGAAGAAGATTGGTTGGATGCTTATATTGATGGAAAACGAATCAAAACATCTAGAGCGACACCTTCAAAGGATGTGACTCAAATCTGGCTCACCCATGACAAGCCTCAAACTCCTGAACCTTCATGGTTTATTCCCGAGTCTGATTCAACAAACCCTGACAATAATTGGGCTACAACTATTATCTCCAACTATGAAGCTCCAGCAGAAGACTCTTTTCTTCACGTCACAGGGGATATGGGAAGCTTCATGAAGTGGTTTTGTGAGAAGAAGGGAATTACATCAATCACTCCGAAAGACCTTGAAGGCCCAGCTTTTGAAATCGTCAAAGTTTTCCACTCGGATGCTAATCAGCTTCAATACCAGATGGAAGAATGCTATAAAATGCTGAATGATCAAGTTAGTGAGCAGATCAATCAATTTAATGTGAACAACCCTCTTCCTCTTGGTGGTGAACCTGAACAAATGACCATTCAGTCTGACTTCTTCTTCAACCTTGACCTGGACTATCTATGTGCTCGTACTACTGAAAGAAGACCAGCCTTATCGATTTCGAAAATGAAAGCTGCTACCTACACTGATCAGGGTCTTGAACAGATGGTACCGGATCAATTTTGGGCAGACAAAGAACAAGAGTTTGACATTGCTGCCTCTTATGGAATTTCTCATTGGTGGTTCAAGAAGAAGAAATTCTACATTGATAGACATGGTGCTAAAAAGAGTCGCAGAGCTGTTCGATCTAAGCTGCGTATTCTAAGTGTTGTCAGTATAGAGATCTTCTCAATCTATGGCTATGATTACCTGAAGAAGATTGTTCTTCGAAGAGCATACTTGAAAGAGTATATTATAGAAGAAAATGACTTCAAACATTTGATGCCAAATGACTTTGAAGACCTCTATCTTCTAAACTTCCAAGGACACCTTGACCATCTTCCTGTTCGTGAGAAGAAGGCTCTCTCGGCTGCTGTCAATCTCTGGATTAGAGGCTTGGTCATTCGACAAAGAGTTGGGGATTTTCAACTTGGAATGGAAAGCTACCAGACTCGAGTCAACCTTACAAGACCGCAATGGGAAGCATCAGGACTTAAATTTCATCATGAATATAAAGTGATTGACATCCCTAGAGCTATCATCTTTACAGACAGATACGGCTCACGAATGCTGATGAGACTATGTGAACTTTACAATTTCAGTGATGGAACTCTCAAGATGGTCGAAGAAGAATTGAACTCGAGAGTGAAGCAAATCAAACTTGATCTAAAGCCGTGGAACAAAATAAGATTCTGGTCTGAACAGGACTTGAAGATGTGTGAAAATTCCGTTGCTGCGATCGGACGAAGATTAAAGACTAGAATGATTTATCGCAGCCTTGAAAGTTTTGAAGGTGGTAGACTTCGTGAAGGTCACTACAAGCTGCTCCAAAGAACTGAATGAAGACGTCTTCCGGAATTAGTTTCTATTTTGTGTTTTTTTTTTTGTAAAATGTGGTGTATGTAATATGAACAACTATAATGTATGTAGTAGTTATAGGTTATGTATTGTGGTTTCCATTTTTATCCAAAAAGGGAACTTCAGTGTAGTCCACTTCAGATCATATAAAATCGGACACATTTTTCTCCAACAAAGTTTTGTTTCATACATATTTAAATCTCTTGAGATCCAAAATCTCAAAGGATTTGAAATTTTTGATCGGGGGAGAAAATGTGATATAAATATGAAAGATGATAAAAGGTGACCAATTTTTGTCTCAAAGTGAATACTGCTCTCTAATATGTGCTAAACTTTTTTCGAATCTCGAAGCATATATTAAGGGGGAGCATTTCAAAAGGAAAATAAACTTTCAAGGTATAAAGAGCTCCATGTTTTATCACTAAGTACCTTGACTGATTTTCAAATGGTTTTCTATATGGCCATATGATCGTGGAAGTGCTTCAAAAGATCTCTTACCTCTATGTGATAAAATGTTTTAAAATATCCTATGCACATATTGAGGGGGAGCAATTTTTTGAAAACCACATTCTTTCCCGAAAATATCTTTAGCTGTACGTGAATCACTGATTTTTCATCAGGAAAGTAATGTTGATATTTTTAGGAAATATCTATCAAAAGAAGTGAATTCTTCCTCTTGCCTCCATGTGCCAAAATAATTTCAAACATATGTTGCACATGTTGAGGGGGAGCCGTTTTTCTAAAATATCAAAAACGATTCAGGTATAAAATGCTTTGATAATATATCACAAGTACTTGGATTGATTTTCAAATGGTTTTCAATTGGTTCCAATAGCTGATGAACAATACCAAAAAGACCGACCAAATTTACTTTATGTATGGTGATATAAGGATGGTTAGGTTAGGTATTCGTTCCCACGATCCCGCCAGAACCGGAGGGATCCACCCAGGGACAATCCACTAGATAGTGTAGAAGTCCTTAGGTATGATGAAAAAAGGAGAAAAGTGAGATATGGGAAGAGTGCGGTCTGAGATAGAACTAGAAATGGAATAAACCCAACAAGGTTCTAGTTATGAAGTCTCGGTAAGCACTGAAGGGGTTGAAGAATGAAAAAGAGTTGAATGAGGAAAGGGTGAAAACAAATAGCCCTCCAATATCTCAACCTTAGGGCAGAAACCGGGTTCAATACATATGCTACTGGTTGTTACTAAGGTAACACTGGTATTGAAGACAAGACGTCATGGACCCAGTGAGGCACTGCACTACATCTTCCCAAACTACTCAAGTTCCTTTTAAAAGGACTTGTTTCATTCTCACAAGGGAACCGACATCATCTATCGACTTTCTTTTAGAGATGGTTGATATTGAAGAAGGAGACCCTTTCCCTAGTCTCCGGAATAGGAACCAAATGTGCACAATTGAGTCTAGAGCCTCGAGATCATCAATAAATCTCATTAAGGACACTGTCAATGAAGACTCTTTGTTTCACACAATGTGGAAAGAGAGAATATATTTTAAGAGTCCTATGCATTATCCTTGTGGTATTGCCAGAACATCTGAGTGATATGCAAACATATTCACAATGAAGATGGAAAGCCTTCTAGAGCCAACATCAAACAAGCTCTTGGTAGGTGGCATGTAAGATCTATCCAATAGATCAACCATGTGACAACTGGATAGAAATGATGGGGCGATTCAATATTGAATCAACCTTGGTCCAGGAAAAGGATTGACGGATACCTTTGAAAAACCGGTCGTTGTGCTTAAAACTCTTTTCTCTAGCACACGACTGTGTATTAATATTTCAAAAATAAAAGGTGTTTATGATTGATAATTGATTTTTCTTTAAAACCTTCGTTGTATCGCAAAAACACTTTATTTTGAGCAGCACACGATTGTTTTTCAAATCTCTTTTCATCAATCAGTGAATCTCAAATTCGCTGGTTCACTCACTCCGTGTTGTCTTCTTTGAGACGTTCCGGTTTGAGAACAGCTAGAGCAGCTGCGAAACCCTGTCAAGGAGATTCTTTGAAATTATACCTGATCACAGGCAGTACTTGTACTAATCAACGGGGAACCGTGGGCCGTGTACCTCAATTCAACGAAAGTGATCAAAGACACTTTCGTGCGCTTTATTGCTAACTGTTGTATGCAGGCACACCCTACGTTTGCAGCTGATCAGAATGGAGAGGTCAATCCATAGCCGCATGCTCACACAACATATTCATTTCAAAAGATATCATGATTAGTGCTTCAATGACTCTGATATTCTCACTCCATGCTTTTGTTACGCTGCTGCAAATATCATGAATCATCTAAAGCTTCCGCTACTCTGATAAGAAGAAATCATGATCCAGAATGTGAGCACGTCGGTCCAATTTGTCACTACATCATATGCGGGCAACACAACAATGAGTGATGCTGAGATTAATGGCTGATGATCTCTATTAAAGCTCAAAGGTCATAAATGTGGATCAGCTCTATAACGTCCACAAATTATACATTGTAGTTGAACAATGATGAACTCACCACGGAAGCACAAAATTTGAATATTTTGATGTTTTGATGTCTTCGAGCTCAAGATTAAAGATTAAATTAAATGCTAGGATTCAAAATGTAAATCATGGGGTGACCTCCCTTAGGGGGAGATTGTTAGGAATTGAAAAATCTATTGTGAAAGCATCGGTCACCCCAAATATAATCTAGCTTAAGTTAGCTCGTAGACATATCGTTTATTATGTTATTTGTTAGTCAGTTATTAACATAGTCTAGTCTAGTGCAATACCGTGGAAGAAGGACGGGTCTTTACCCATTGTATGCCTGATCTACAGCCCGTAGGAGGGCGTATTACTTTGTATAAATAGCCCTCTCCCCACAAGGGAGAGGGTTGGATGTTCATTTGCAATCTAACCTTCTATGTGTTTCTCTCACTAGAACATCTCCCTTTCTCTCTCTAAAACTTGTATACGCCTCATATGTTTATGCTTTGATGTGATTATGAAAACCTATATCTTACACTTATCGAAACATTTATTATTCTGTGACACTAGACTTAGTAATAATCCAACACACATAGCTCTTGGGATGACCTCGGCTTTATCGTTTACTACACTACACACGACCGGGTACACTGCCCGTTAGTGCACTAAGGTAGACCATAGGTATTGCGAGACACTATAAATTTAAGACCTAGTCAGTAAAACCTGCATCAGTAACTCCCTCAAAGAGTTACGACGTAACCTTCCTCTGCTTTAATTCTTTCATTTTTGAAACACAATAACCTTGTATTAGTATTTTAAATGAACTTTGTGGGTGTGTTCCCTGTAAACCCTCACGAGACTTCACTCGTCCACTTGGGACACTAAGTAGTTTAAAAGGCTTGTTGCATATGCTAAATGCAACCGTGATTCCTACAAAAGTGAGTTAGGTTTGTTTTTTTGTTTTTCATTTTTCATTTTTTCTTTTTAGAATTATGCTTGTCAGTAGTGTGATTTCAAGGATTGAAGTTTGCTCATGGATGCTTATATGAAGGCATGTCTCTTTTTCGTGTGCCTTTTTTCTTTATGGAGCAAATTTCAGCGAAGTTCTCACTCTAATTCTACTTTTCTCTTCACCTTTATTTAATGCTTAGTACAAAAGGAACTTTGTACAATTCAAGTGGGGGGACGGGAGTTGAATTATCTCTTGAATATTATTTTACCCTCGTTTTTTCTAGTTTATTTTGAAAAATTATGCCATTTTTAAAATTTTGACATGTTTTTCTTAACCTAACTAGATTAGACCTTAGCCGAGCACATACAACTCTTGATATATTATGGTGAGATTAGCCTTATCCGTTTCCAATATTTTACCCCAAATCCACCAAATTATGAGTGTGCCGGTAGCTTGTAAACTTTAGAACTTGGCCTTTGCATCATTTTGAGATCATAGACGAGGTATGTTGAGTTAGCTCGATGTATTTGGACTTTTCAGTTTTAGAAGGCAATATTATAGGATTATCACCCAAATAGCCTACCATTGTGTGTCTATCAATTAGTCACCTCGACTTCTCGACCCCCATGTGAAACCTTTTTGTTGCACTCACCTTTAGTGCAAGATACCCCTAGATACACCCATCTGAGTCATTCCTTTTATTTTGTTAACCCAATATATTGTTTCGATATACCTATACATCTTAGCCTACCCTGTAGTCTTTATTTGTGATTGGGAAGTTATCATTTGCCTAAGTTCAAGGTTCAAGTGGAAAGGTTCGGAAATCACACTTTCATCGACGACATATTCCTGAAGATCATTGAAGACCCCCCAAATTCCCATTGTTCATCTCAAGTGGGGGGATATTATGTTTAGTTGTTATTGTTATGTTGAAAAAAAAAGTGATTCGAAAAAAATAATAATAAAAAAAATAAAATAATATATATAGTTGTTATAAGCACTATGTTATTAGCTTTATAGATTTAGTATCGAGGAGGCCACATCGGTCACATTTGAAGATTAGAGTTGGTAATTATGCCAACAGTTGAAGAAAGGGTAGTGTGCCCATCACGACGTCCTCTAATGACACATCTACCTAGTATTTCATGATCCGGTTTCTTGACTTCGAAGCTTGAACTTTGGGCGGACGGTAAGTGGTGATGACTTGGTTATAGATTTAGACTACCTTCTTGTTTTTTATTTTACACCATTTATATATCTCATGTCTTATCCTCCCCCTTTAGTCATGAAGCGTGTCTAGGTGATGCAGCGAGCAATCTTTGGTGTCTTGGCCATGGATTTGGTTATGTATCATTGATTTTGTCCACTTCGCCGTGACATGTTAGTAATGACGAGTCACCCCTTAACCTTTGTCGTGTCTACCCTTATTGCCTTCGAGAATTGTTTAGCCCTTAACTCTAGTGGTGGAGATTTGTGTAACTGCAAATCTTATGATAGAATACATGCTATGATTGTGCGATTAAGTGATCACCCCGAAATTGACACTTAGAATAGTTGAGAGATTTGAGTGTTTCGTTCTCATTTTGTGAGGTGTTCGACTTTGTTTTATTCTAGCATAAGGGATTTGTAAACTTATATTTTCCAGGTTTTGGGAGATATCTTTTTAGGAATCTTTCTAATAAGGTCTACTTGAGGGCAAGTAGAGTTCAAGTGGGGGGATATTTGATAACATCAAATAGTCCTGAATATTAAGTATCAATTTCCCCCGATAATGCTTGTAATTTATATCATTTATATGGAAAACTAGAAGGGGGGTTGAATAGTTTTACCAATTAAAACTTCCTTTTAAACTATTTAGATCGACTTATGTCAATCTATTTGGTTGTGTGTGTTGGATGTTGATAGACAAGCATATAAAGATATGTAATGAAAAGATACGAGTAAGAAGCACAAAACCACAACACGAGTATTTATAGTGGTTCGGCTACAAGGACACCTTCCTTGCCCTACTCCACTCCCCGAGTCACCTACTCAAGAGTTTGTAAACACTACACCAATATCCTTATGGCGGAGAAGCCTTCACAACATCGCCTACCCTTTTTCCGGTGCTAGGCTAACCACCGGGTTCTTTCACTCCAAGGTGAACCAAACCTACACAATGTCGCCTACCCTTTATAAGGTACTAGGCCAAGTACCTAGTTCTTTCACACCAAGGTGAACTACACCTTCACAACGTCGCCTACCCTTTATTAGGTACTAGGCTAAGCACCTAGTTCCATTGCAATGGAGGAACTACTACCACACTACACCAACGACTAATCCCAAAGGAGATCTACTCCTTTACAACATCATCAAGGACATCAATATCCTTGGATCTAATGCTAGTCTATCTAGTACATCGAAACACACCATATCGAATGTACATCTAAGGCACCTTTCACTAATGCCTTTGACTAGATCTACAAGACACCTTTCACTAATGTCTTGTGTCTTCACTTCTAAGCACCTTTCACTAATGCTTCAAGTCTTGACTTCTAAGCACCTTTCACTAATGCTTCTTGTCTTGACTTCTAAGCACCTACCACAAGTGCTTATCCTATAGACGATAGATACCCTTCACTAATATCTTTGTCTTGACACTTGAGACATCTTTCACTAATGTCTTCAACACTACACTTCTTAGAAGAAAGAAAGAGATCATCAACAAGAGGACTTCAATAGCCTTGATGATGAGGAAGCATGGCAACTCATGGACTTGAGCTTGCTCGACTTCAAAGGTGGTGATCTTGCCTTTAAGAGGAACCTAGAAGATCACACAAAAACAAAACTACAAACATAGATCTCTTGGATCTAAGGTTAGTGAGATTTAACTCAGGGGAGAAAGTGTATTGGAAAGGGGTGAGATATAATGAAGAAATGGCTCACTATTTATAGAGGAAAAATCCTATTGTTTCCCCGGATCCCACGGATCCCTTCCACAAGGGATCCGTCTAGCGTTAAGCTAGGGATCCGTGGAACGCTCCTCTTTGCCCATGGGTATTTTGGTTATGGGTCATGGGTTGAACCATGGATCTTTGGCTAGATACAATGTATCTTTGAGTGCAATGCACTTAGTCACTTGGGTATGGGTTGATCCATGGGTCTTATGGATATTATCCATGTATGATATAAGCATGATGTCATGCAAAGGGTTATGGGTCAAGATCCATGGGTTATGGGCTTTGAGTTGTACCCAACTACATTCAATGTATTTGCCCAATAGGTTGTGATACTTAAGTTTCTACCCATTTATAATACCCAATATACTACATACTAGTTATGTGTATATTTTACCCAAATATGTAAACACTAGTTGTTGTACATATGTATTACTAAATCATAAAATCACTTATACTTGTTTTAGTGTTTTATGTGAAAATGTGAATATGTTAGAAACTATTAGTTCAAACCATTTACGTATTTTATTTGTTTCGTTAACATGATTTTACGTTTTTTATCGACAAAACATTAGAAGATCGTAAAATATAAATAAACGTTTTTACGGCTTACTGTATTAACAATTTATATGGATTTACGCTTGTTTTCCATTGTTTTTCACTTTCAGGTAAATTACGAGCACTGGAGCTAAAGAGACGCGGAACTGGAGAAATATCAAAGATTCATCATAGTATGCTAACTTTGAAGAAGTTACGGCGTAACTCTTCTCTCACATTACGCCATAACTAAAGCGTGACTCAGAAAACCAACTCATCAGAAGGTTACGGCGTAACTCTCCCCAAAGGCTACGACGTAACTATATTAGGTCAAATAAGGTTCCACGCCGCTGATAACTACGCCGTAACTATTTCACCAACTACGGTGTAACCAAGTATATTGAAGACTATGGCATAACCACTAATAAGGTTACGCCGTAACCAGCAGATCTAGTGCAAAATACAAAGGAATTGAAGGTTACGGCGTAACTCTTATACTAGTTACGCCGTAACCCATATCTGGCCTATAAATACCCCACGAATTCCAGCATTTCTAATCATTCCATTCCACACACAACAACCAGAGAACGTGGGACAAAGCCAAAGGCAGGTCTAGAGGAGCATACGGAGCTGTCTCCAAGGGAGAAATCACTCCCCTACGATAAGCATTAGCATTTTATCTTTTCTTTACTTTCGATTCATGTATTTCGTAACTTTGAATATTGAATTGATTTGTATGGTTAACATGAGTGGCTAAGCACCTCTTGGTGCTGGCCTAGTTATGATTCCTTAATTGTTTTGTTTGCGTTTACATTACTTCCGTATAATTATTTCTAAGTGTATGCATGCATAGTTTATTGGTAGCTACCCTTGTTTCGGTAGTTTTGAATGGCGGTAGAGGCCAATTGCCTAGGAGATATGACCAACTGACCCTAGGTGAGCAGACTGAGATGGGAAGGGTAAGATATGACCAACTGACTACCCTTTCTACTTGTGCGATTTGACCAACTGATCACCTACCGTTTGGATGAACTTAAGAATTAGAGGGTGAGTGTTTAAGTTGCTAACGCCCGGGCACTCACTATTATAAATCTAGCATGTAGCGGTACTTAATGACTTGGCTTAGGGGACCAGGAACAACAGTACTTATGAGGGGACACCTGACTTCTCCTGTGGTGGCATCTTTGCTGATAGGTTAGGGCGAATTGACCAAATGCTTTCCTCTCGACTTTGACCCCACCTGAAGTAATTGAAAGTAAGTAGACGTAGACTTAACTAGCTAGGAGGAATAATTGGGTTAGCACCACTATCCTCTATTGATTTATCATTTTCCTTTATTTTCTTTTATCTACTTTAGTTGTTAATTAATTAATTCCTTATTGAAACCATTATTAATCTGTGGCACTTAGACTTGGTAATAATCCAACACACATAGCTCGTGGGACGACCTCGGCTTTACCGAATACTACACTACACACGACCGGGTACACTGCCTGTTAGTGCATTAGGGTAGACCATAGGTATAACGAGACTTTAAAAATATTAAAACCTGGTCAGTAAAACCTGCATCATCATATCATCTTCTCCATCTCATATCATCTAAAAAATCATGGCATCAAACCCGATTAAACCAGCAGATCCAAAGTTAAAACCAATATCAAAAAACGGCTCCATTGATTCCAGTTTCTTCCACAACCTAATTTTTTATAGTGAAAAACACATACTAATGACATGAAAAGACACGCGCTAGTTGTTATATTGAAGATCAAGAGGTATTGCTTTTCAAGATTAAGCTAATGAACCCTAATTCTATTTTTTAAGATTATCATCTTTGTAGGGTTTACTCATACCAAATTGATTTCGGCATTTAATTATTTTCTAATGTCTTTTTTCTTATGTAGTTATAGTTTATCCGATTTTGTTTTTTGGGTTTTTTCAGGGTACGATTTCCAGAGATATGGAAATGATATCCGAAATGCTGCAGGTATAAAATTCAATCTTTTTATCACATACAACTTACAGTCAATAAGGTTAATGTATTTGATAATTTTTGGTTTATTAATAATTGCTGTTATTAGTAGTTGCAGGAAAAAAATTTGGATAGACCACAGAGGTTAGGAAACTAGAGGAGGTGATTCAGCAATTAGACAACAGATTCGTGCCTTCATTGTAAATTCTTTCCAAAATATGCTACTATGATATTTGGGTTATATCACCTAGCTTCCATTATGATTAGTTTTTGATTATGGGTTTTGAATTATAGATATAGGTGGAAGAATCAACTCCGCCAACATGAGATGATCATGCTGATGAAGTTAAGTAAGAATACAAAGGCAGGGTTACAAGGCGATATTTCTCTGTAAGCTAAATCTATACGATTTTTGAGTGATGAATTAAGAGTTTTTAAAGAGTTGCATAATCACTCTTATATGGAAAAATATGGTAACATAACTGTCTTTCTGAACGGTTTCAAATTTGTTGTCACATTAGCGGCTGTTTATAATCGCTTATTAAAAGTGTTCATTTTAGAGAAGATTTAGTATAGAAAGAGTTTTATACCTACTAATGAATGAGCAGATTATTTGGACACTAATAAAAACCTTTTGCAAGATATACGAAAGGTAACCCAAAGAAAACTAACAACATGTTCATTATATAGTTAGTGATAGGATAAGCAAGTGTATTATTAACAATATGTTGTCCCCACACACATTAATAGAGATCTAGAAAAGGATCATACTTCCCCACGGCAACCACTTGAGCATGCCAATAGCTTTGAATGACATGCAAGATAACTCTGGCGGAAGCTTGGAACGTCAAAAAATACTTGCTACCTTTGGTTTACCTAAAGATTATGTTTTCTCTCAAAGAGTTAGTAAACACGTATGCGAATGGATTTGATGCATGTTAGTAGCTATACGAGTTTTTGCAACCTTAGTTTTAATCACAACTCAAGTGTTCTAACTTCATAATGTCATTACAGGTATACAAAAACATAAAGCGGCTGATTCAGAAACCGTTGTTGCCACTAATGGATCGAATGATTTTATGAACCAAGGTATGTGCGTTTATTTGTATTTTTGATGTTTAGTTATTGCATACAACATATAAATAGTTGTTGAAAATATGCTAATGGACAAGGACTTGCTGTTATAGTACATGTTACCGAAACCTTGGAAAACGATCGCTCCATGCTGCATACGAACGATTGAATGCTACATTTGACGTTTTAGGGTATGTTATGTTATGAGTTACTATGTATATGGATATACTGCTTGCGGTATACGACCAGCAGTTTAACCTAAACTAACTGTTAACAAATCATTGTTGTAACAGGCATTAACATAAACCCACAAAAAATTGGTACATGAATAGCAGTTGTGCATGCTCTGCGGGTCAATGTAGCTTGGAATGTAACTATATTTACATTATGGATATGTTACGTACAATATAGATTAGGCTATACTAACTGTTAACAATTTGTTATTGTAACAGCCATTAACAGACACCCACGCAGAAGTGGTGGCAGCTCATACATGAATAGCCGGACTTCATCTATTACGGATCACGGTAAGTTGAACTGTTGGTACATTCGCATTCTGGGATTTGCATCGACAATATGTTTTAATATAGTGACTCAAATAATATGAGATTTATAAATTGAGAAACGCTACACTCACATAATTTTTACAAAAAGAAATCCACAAACACACGTGTTATTTGCTGCTTTTGTTGGATACTCTTGATCATGCAATCAATTGTCGTAAAATAGCATAGCTATCTTATAAAACTCAATGATGTTTATATTAACAGGCACAAGAGATGTTGAGGTTCGTGAGCCAATATTAGCGTCTTTAAAGGGTGTCGCAAAACATGATGGAAAGAGTGTAGGTGTTCTTGTTAAAACCCGTGTATATCAATGATGAAGCCCAAATACGAACGAGCTATACTCGGGTGATAATGTACTTCTGAAGACTACTGATTTGGGTTTATCAGTAATTTTTTAGCAAGGTATATTGTTGTTATTTCTTAGTTTCATATTATTATTCTTTGTAAGTGGGAAGAAGAAAATGAAATGCAAACATGTTCATAATTTTTTAGTTGTTGGCTAAAGTTTGAAATACATATACAACAGTATGACTAAGGTGGAACTTTTATATTAGAACTTAGTTTATACTGGTTCTTTTTTAGTATTAATAGGTGCTTAACTTCTTACCTAGGTTGCAAGTGGTCAAAGTAGTTACAAATTATGGTAGTTGAGGTCAGTTGTGTCTCATTTTGAATTTAGTGTAATTGATGAAATGGCAGGTCTAATTGCTATTCATTGCTTGTCTAACTGACATGGACATGTAATCCAATTTGCATTTATGGTTCCTAAAAGAGCGGAATTTGTGTGTAAAGTTGCAGCGGTTGGTTTTAACAGAAAGGTGGAAAAGTTGTGCACGTGAGCTAGCTGCATAATGGATGCAGGAACGGCGGGCTCAGAATGATAGAAAAGATATCACTGATGCCCTCTATCAAGGTAATAAGTATTTATTTTAAGATTTTTGGTATATGTGAAAACACATACCTTTTCTTTATCAAAACTGACCCAAATAAACCGGAAACGAGCCGTTAATGCCTAACATTTGTGTGTTTCTTGAGTTTATACATGTGCAGGTACGGATATCAGAAAACAGACAAAAGAAAGACCAAAACAGAAGAAAACCGAGCACGGGAATGAGAAGAGTGCAAAAGCCGCAGCCGGGAAGCAGTTTTAGGGATCTTGAATGCTCAAAGTTACATTTTACGGATCTCGGGACATGTTTGGGAAGTTTTCACATTTAAACCATTCACTTTACCAAATTTACACTTTACACCCTCAACTTATCCAAAATTACAAAACACACCCTCAATTACCATTTTTTCACAATTAACCCCCAACCTTTCCCAATATTTACCCTTTATACCCTCATAACCCTCATCTAACTAAATTACCCAAACTTACCCTTTCCATTTCACAATTACACTTTAGGTCCTTGGTAAATTGCAAAAATTACATGAATGATCCTATGGTTTTAATCCGGATTGCAAATCAAAACTACTACTAAATATCCAAACTAAAAATAACCCATATCCCTTTTACACCTTAAAGCCCAAGCCCACTTTACAAATACTACCCGGTTAACAGAAATAACTCTCCTGGTCAAAATCCCCTTCCCCGCCATATTTCACCCAACTTACTATTCACTGCCTTCAATCCCAGTTTTACCCTGATCCAATGAAATTCACCCCACTCGTAATTGTTTCTAGAACCATTTCTGACAAGTCAAATGACGGGTTGGCAATCCAGAGAACACTGCTTGGCTAAGGGTACGTGGGCACTTAATCCAAAGGTTCTAAATGATTGGGATGATGCTAAGAGAGATCAAAGGATGAGAATTGAGCTCCCAGAAGCTTCCTCAAAACCCTAGAAGACCTCATGTGTGCAGCTTATAAATAGACCCTCATCACCACAGTTGAATCTGTCCACTTTTTCATGTATTAGAAAATTTTGACCAACTTAATTTCCTGTCATTTAAATGCTTTCAGTAGTTCGTTAGTGGTAACTAATTGTAATTGTAATCTCAATTTTATATTAATAAAATTTTACTTGTCACTTTAATTTCTTGTCTTTAATTTTAAACATTTGTTCATTTAAGCTCAAATCTATCTAAAGCTTTCATTCCTGTAGTTTTAAGCTCACAGAAGCTTGTATGAGCCCAACCTTGCTTAAGCTTTCTCTTAATTGTATTTTTCTCAAAAAGTCAAATAAAGTCCAAGTTCAAAGTCAAATCAGTTTTATCCTAATTTATGATTTTAATTTGTTTAAATGTTGAGTTATAGGTTTGTTTAGTCATTACAATTCAGTTTTGGTCATAATTCATTAAGCTTTGAAGGTTTAATTGCATTTGGTCATATTCAAGGAGTGTTTGGTTTAAGCAATTTTTTAGATTCTTTGTCATTTTGGTTAGTTAAATCTGAGTGATTTGGTTTTAGTTACCTGGTTTTAGAACTTTATCAATCAAGTTTTTAAGGTTTCAAGTCTATAATTGTGTTTTGTACTCCTAAATCAAATATGTCTTAAGCTTCTGTCCTGTCTAAGTCAGCCTTGCTCCACAGTCATTTTTAGGGTCTAAAATAGTTTCAAAGTTAGTGTTAAGTGGTTTTTCTTGTTCTCTATACATCTAGGATTATCTGTTTTCAATTTATTTGGCCAATTAAGGTGTTTAGATTGCTTTTTTTTATCCTTAAAACATCTTGTTTTGTCCCTTAACTGTCTTGTTCATCAGTCCTTTTTTAGGACAAAATTAGATTTAAAATTGGTTTAAATTGGTTTTTCTTGGTCTCAATATACCCTAGTTTGTCTGTTTTCACTTTATTTGGAATATAGAAGTATTTAGATAGCTTATTTTTATCCTCAAAGTGCCCCATCTGTCCATTATGTATGTCTGCTTTTCCATTGATATGTCCCAAGTAACCCTTTTCACAGCAGCTTATTTGCTTATCCTTTTGATGTTTGTGTCTGATTTTTGTTTCTTTAGGTAGTCATTAGTATAGACATGATTTGTTTTGCCTTTATTCTCACTATAGTGCTTATTTAGTAGCTTATTAGGACTGCATAAAACCCATATTTGTTCCCTTTAACCTGCTGTCACAATAGCAGTTATTTAGTGCTTATTTCATTAAGACTTTAGCTTATTTTGATCTATTAAGTTAGTTACTGAAGTAGGAATTCCATTGACAAGAATAGAAGTACAAGCAAAACGTTAACACTCTTGAATCCAGCTTCTCCATTTTTTCTCCAAACCGAAGTTGGCTAAGTACCTAGTCTAAGTACTTCCAATTCACCGAATCAAACGCCTTTTCGAAATCGACTTTAAAAATATTCTTATTACGTTGCTTGTACTATTCCATGATCTCACTTAGCATCAAAGGGCTATCAAGGATTTGACGACCTGAAATAAACGCTGATTGTTCCTTACTAACCAAAGAGCTCAGAATTGAAGCCAACCGATTAGCCAAGATTTTTGCAATGATTTTGTATTGTAAACCGATAAGGGAGATAGGACGGTCATCTTTGATAAACATAGGGTTGGATACCTTTGGGATAAGTGTGATGAAGGAGGAATCGAATCCCTGAGGAAGTTTAGCGGTAGCGAAAAATCTAGTATAGTCCCTATAAGAACTAAGTCCCTGATAGCATTCAAAGCGTTAGCATAGTTCTTACTTAAACACTTACTTTGGTTAGTGTTTAAGTTAGTGAGGATATCACCATATATTGTCATTTAACTAAGATTGTTTTTTCGCAACCAATCTTTGTAAATTATGTGATTCATCCTTTAAAACTATCAAGATCACAACACAACAATCAATATTGCACTTAACCAACCACCCCACGTGCTTATTTATTAACAAAAGCTATAGCGGATTAGTTCTCAAACAGTGCTAAACATAGAAAAGAAACCAAATAGTCCCCACAAATGGATGCTATCTAAACCTCACTACAAAACACTCAACACTCAAACCACAAGATCAAATAAAGAGATTGATTTTGTGAATGAAAGAATACAATAAACAAAGGATATAAAAAATGATTACACAAAGACAAAGTATGAATACACATATTACACTAAAGAGAACAAACGCGACAAAAGATTGCGAGAATGAAGTTTTCAAATCCCAAGGGCCAGGTCTTAGCTTATATACACCAAAAATACACTTTAGCAGCATTTGATCTTTATAAAACCTGTCAAACCCAAACAAGCTTACCAAACTATTAGAATAAAGTGCAGGAATGGTTCATGCACTTATAACAAACCATGAGATGAAATAAACCAATATATTTTTAACACATTCAAATAAGAATTTAAACGTTTGAAATTACATTTGTGTAAATCTTTACTAACTATTTATTCTTGTTAGATGTTTTATATGTTACTAAGCATGCAAGTTGGTTAGTTAACTAGATTAAATTTGTAACAAACTAAAAGGAACAACATGACAACCAAAAGGGTTTAACCAAGAAATTGAGGAATCTATAGAAAAACATGTTTAAACAATCTCACGTCTTACATATTATAGAAGTCTACCCAATAAATTTCACTTTTACCACTTATATACCTTATCATTTTGTATACAATAAAGTATGTTTCGGTTTAAAAAAACCAACAGACATTGACATGCCTAGAGTACTAGCATGTTGTTCATTTACTTTGATTTAAATTTCTAGCCAGCTGGTAGGTAAAACACGTTCTAACTTGTGGGAACACAAAAAGGAAATGGTTATGCGCTGTGACATTATGTAAATTGTAAACATTAATAGTCTCTTAGATTTTAAGTTGACAACGATGTACTACTTACATATTTCCATGCATCTGTTAGAATACACGGAAGGTCTTTGCTCGCACGTATCTTATAACTAACTTGCGCGCATTTAAACCATAGATAATTCGGGTAATTAACATTGTCCGCTAATTGATCCACTACAACAAATATGTCATTTCTACACGTTTTTTTCTTCGCACTTTATAAAATGTGAACTTTTTTTAAAAGATATTCACACTTAAGAGTGTGAATAATTGTTTCAAAATCCTCACACCTAAAAAGTGTGAAGAATTTCAATATCACACTTAAAAGTGTGAACAATTATTTCAAAAAATCAAAATCATCACACTTAAAAGTGTGAATAATTATTTCAAAATTAAAATCATCACACTTAAAAGTGTGAAGAATTGTTTTAAAATCCTCACACTTAAAAGTGTGAAAATATTCATAAAGCATCACACATAAAAGTGTGACAATATTTGCTACACCCAATTGGTTCACACGCATACTAGTGTGAACTTTTTTATTCTTCACACTTTAAAATGTAGCAACATGCTCTAATAAGTGTGAATATGATGCTATTTTGTTGTAGTGATCCTTCAGTTTTTTATATTTATTAAAGTGCAAATCGCATAAAAAGGTACTCATCTTATGTCCAATTTCAATTAAAGGTACTATTTTTTTTTTCTCAATTTTAAATACCCGACTTTTTTTTGGGGCCGATTTAGGTTTTTTTCTAACTTCCGTTAACCATTTCGTTAGTAAATTACATGTTTGGTCCTTGAGTTTGTATAGGCATTTCATGTTTGGTCTATTTTCGTCCGTTTTCATACGCTTGCATACGTTTTATACGTTTTCGCCCTATTTTCCACGTTTTCGTCCGTTTTTGCACGTTTTTGTCCGTTTTTACACGTTTTCGTCCGTTTTTGCACGTTTCTGTCTGTTTTTACACGTTTTCGTCCGTTTTTACACGTTTCCGTCTGTTTTACACGTTATCATCCGTTTTTGCACGTTTCGGTCCGTTTTCGTCCGTTTTTCCACGTTTCCGTTTATTTTTACACGTTTTCGTCCGTTTTTGCACGTTTCCGTCCGTTTTTACATGTTTCGTCTGTTTTTACACGTTTTCGTCCGTTTTTGCTTGTTTTCGTTTGTATTTACACGTTTCCGCATGTTTTTGCACGTTTCTGTCTGGTTTTATACGTTTTTTCTTCTATTTTTACAAGTTTTTTTTTTTCTGTTTTTATACGTTTCCGTCCGTTTTCGCACGTTTGTGACCGTTTTTGCATGTTTTCGTCTGTTTTTACACGTTTTCGTCCATTTTACATGTTTTTGCACGTTTTCGTCTGTTTTTACACGTTTTCATATGTTTTCGACATTTTGTCCGTTTTTGCATGTTTCCATCCTTTTTCCATGTTTTGTTCGAGATCCTTGTTCAGAAACATGTAAAAACAGACGGAAATGTGTAAAAACAGACAAAAACGTGTAAAAATGTACAGAAACATGTAAAAACGGATGAAAACGTGCAAAAACAAACCGAAACGTGCAAAAACAGACGCAAACGTGCAAAAACGGAAGAAAACATGCAAAAACGGACGAAAATGTATAAAAACAGACAGAAACGTGCAAAAACAGACGAAAACGTGTAAAAACGAACGAAAACGTGCAAAAACGAACGAAAACATTTAAAAACATATGATATCATGTAAAAACGGACAAAAATGTGCAAAAACAGACGAAAACGTGTAAAAACGGATGAAAACGTGCAAAAACGGACCGAAATGTGCAAAGACGGATGAAAACGTGTAAAAACGGAAGAAAACGTGAAAAAACAGACGAAAACGTGCAAAAACGGACGAAAACATGTAAAACAAACGGAAACGTGTAAAAACGGACGAAAACGTGTAAAAACAGACAGAAACGTGCAAAAAAGACGAAAACGTGCAAAAACGAACGAAAACGTGCAAAAACGGACGAAAACGTATAAAAACGGACGAAAACGTATAAAAACGGACGAAAACGGACGAAAATAGACCAAACATGAAATGCCTATACAAACCCAAGGACCAAACATGTAATTTACTAACGAAATAGTTAACGGAAGTTAGAAAAAAACCTAAATCGGCCAAAAAAAAAAGTCGGGTACCTTAAATTGAGAAAAATAAATAAATAAATAAAATAGTACCTTTAATTGAAATTGGACATAAGATGAGTACCTTTTTATGCGATTTGCCCTTTATTAAAAGGAAAAGATGTGCAGAAGTAATATCACATGACGTGCCGTTCCTAAATTTTCATAAGCACCACAAAGTAGATTGAACAACCGTGTCGAAGCATATCTTTAATGGACTGTCAACCCCAAATTAACAAAAGTTATTTGGTTAATTTTTTTGGTTTTGTTCGTGGGGTTTCAGTGAACTCGTCAAACCCTAGAGAACTCAAACTAAATAACCTAAAAACGAACAAATCTACCGATAACTTGCTAATATAAACCAAAGATCCTTAGAAATATATGAATTTAATTAACACAACCAACCTTTTATTTTAAGTAACAGAATCCAGACGTTACTGCAAGCTACAAACCAAAGCTAAAACAAAACAATCCAAACTGAAATGCTTGTCATGACAAAGTGCTATAATTAACAATTTAACATAGCCTCATTACTTATCTTGAAAAAGATGTGCTTCGGTTATATAGTTACCTTCTCATTTCGATAAATCTAAATCTATCCGTGATGAAATGTTAAATTATTAAGAAAATGGAAACTGTTTCCAAAACCTTCCAATATACTTTGTGTAATCTCCTTTGACCTAATCACAAAATGCTTGCATTTCATTTGTTTTAGGTCGATGATACCTGCATCAGTAATCCCATCGCATTCAGCTACAACTATTTCGATCAAATGATTTCTCACATTTCCATTTACTAGATACTTCAAACCCAAATCAGTAATCAAATGGCAGCCTTGCAAACTTAAACCATGTAGATTGGACTCTCCAATAGCTTGCAGTGACTTGTTTGTGACATTAACACATCCCCACAAATCTAAAGCTTTTAAACATTTTGATGATCTTACAAGAGTAACGATTGCTACATCCCCTACATTCAACCTTTTTCTTAAATCAACTCGACGCAAATTGCTACAAGAGTTTGCTATAGAACACAAACCGTCATCATCAAAATCAGACTGACCATACAAATGGCTGCAACTTTTACTTCCCGAGCTTGTAACATTTGATTCTACCTGATGATGATCAAAGCTTAGGTCTAGACCAAGCTTCAGGTGCTTGAGCTTGGGGCAGTACTGGGCTAGCAATTTCATATGGGTATTTGAAAGTGGCTTAGAACATGTAAAGGAGATCAGATTTGGGGATGCCGGTAGGACATCATATAGGAAATCAGGAAACGAAATGTGTAACTTGATTAGGTGATGGCAAGCAACTTTTAAGAATTGCTTGGAGACTTGAGCAAATGATATTTGGTCATTTGGGTTGTGAATATGTGTGAAAATAGTGAACAGTTGATCGTTTCCAAGTCGCTCCATGGAAGAACATGTTAACATTAGCAAGTCTTCGACCTTGATACGTGTTTCGAATGAACTGGACAGTAATAGAATAGACACTCACTTTTCAGTATTTATTATAATTTGACATGCGACCTCAAATTAATATTTAACACAAAACTTTACAAAAAGTGAAACAATATGTTGAATTTTAATAAACAAATTTACACAAATTAAACCAGATATGAATTCTTACCTTTCTTCCTGCAATTGTGGAAGATCTTCTCGCCGAGTCCAAAACCTTCTAACAAACTTTACAAACAGGAGTAACCGATTTTGCACAACTAACATGCGTTCAACAACTAACATGAAAAATTGGTAAAAAATATTAGTTGCAAAATTCATTGTGCTAAACTGATTCTGCATTTGTTTATGACTTCAACACAAGTTTATATATGAACCATTTTTGGTTCTGAGAAATTTCCCTTAACCAAAAAGATTAATCTTTAACCATTTTTGGTATAAGTTGAATATTGAACTTATACCATTTTTAGAACAGTTTGATAGGGCCATAAATCACGAATCTTCAACGGCATCTCTTAACACGGCATTCCAACGATTACTAAGAGCGTTGAATGTTAAAACTAGTCATTTGGTTTGTCGTTGAATTTACGAGTTTGCTTGTCAATGAAGTCTAAAACTATGTATTACTTGATGTCTTTTATTAGCTTGCATGTGAACAATGTATTTAGACAGCCTAACTTGATCAAGTCTATTGATCGATATAGCTATTTGCTTGTTTTGGCATTTACAGAATAAAATGTTAGTAATTCGCAACAAGTTTCAAATAGGAATATATAGGTACCCAATCATATAGAATCAATGATAATTTTTAGTCCTTCATAAAATTATAGGGGGAACAGAAGAGATAGTTGCTCATTTATAAAATCTTCTTTGATGTAAATACAACATGTACATAAAATTGGAGTAAGTAGTTCGTCGTGGTTTTAGTAATGTGGTGTCTTTTGTGCTATTGTGGTGTTCGGTCATTTTTCAAAAAAACTGTTAGATATAAGCCAACTAATAATAGAGACCAATTAGAGATGATCAATCTCTCAAGAAATAGATTAAGAGACGATATTTGATAAGGGCCCTTTGAGTGGGCAAGACTCCGACAAATAAAGAGAGACAAGACTTAAAACTAAGTTTCTTTTCATTCATTTCATATTCAACTTAATGCAACAGTGAAATACATACAAGGAACTTGAAAGATACCAACTTAAAACATGACATGACTCCACTACTCCTTAACCTACGTAACATGGACCAATGCATGGAAAGAACATCTAGAAATAGGCTAAAATAAAGGACACTGTTGTTGACTGAATCATATCACCAACCAGGCCATCACTGATGAAAATGAAGATGCTAAACATGAACAAGATAGAACAACCCTATTTGATTCCTTAAATTGTCAAAATTTTACTCTCACTTATTCATTTTTCAAAACTAAACATTCAACAATTCCTTTAGCACAATCGAACTTAGTACCTGCAAATTAGTTAGAACGTGGGTGATGACGTATGTGTCCGGAGGACACGTGTCCGGAAGACAGATAGATCGTATGTGTCCGGAAGACAGCTAGGCCGAACAACTACAAGTGGCTTTGTTTGCGTGACTATTATTCTTCAGGAATGATCTGAACAGCTTTATTCATGTTGCCGAGTTAGCTCATTTTAACTGGCGATTTCTGACAATATGATCTATCAAATTATTTTTGTATTGCATTTTGTGTGATGTCTGATACTTTTTTGGGTTGACTTAATATAGTTCGGAATGTTATAATTTACTTCATGATCTGCAGTAGTGGAACTAAAGAAGGGTACTCACCCATAATGAAACTCTTTCTGAAATTGGATTAAAGGTTTAGATGCTTACAAGGACAACCACCAAATTTTAGTGTTTTCATTTGTAAATTACTTTAATATAATGATGATACACTGTCAATTATAGATTTTACAGTATGTTTTCAAATATCCAAAGGGAAGCAGAAACTAATACTATACCACAACTTGGATTAAAGAAAACCTCAAAAAAATCCGGTAGTAGTTTGTTATTGCATGTTTTTTTTTGTTATATATAGAGTCAAAGGAGATACAACTTCTGTGTTTGTCTAATGTTTGTCTATTTTAAGTTGAGTGCTATTTTGATTAATAATGCAAATTGTGGTATGAGATAAGCATGTAACCCGATAACCTAGTAGACACAACCCGACAATCCGCAACCCAATAGACCCGATTTCTTATAGCGTCAGGTTGCAGGTTAGTTTTTATTTTTGCAAAACCCAAGAGACCCAACCCAATAAGCCTCTAACCCGATAATCAGATTGACACCCCTGACGCGTCACATAACGTGGGAGGTAAAACAAACTAACTAAGCAGCTCCTTAAAATGATCGGTCGAACCAACTAATGCACTTTCCTGTTGGGATTTAATACTCATAACAATTATATAAAATCAAATAACATCATCAAAGCATGCAGCGGAAGTAAATAGGAATAATATATGTAAGTAATTAACCGAATAAGAAAACGCGTACCTTTTAGCAATTCAAGAATCAAACGTTAATTAGAACAAGAACCAAAACCCAAAACCCTAACTTTAGGGTTTATTATATTCGACCCAACCAAAAGTCGACCACCAAGCATACAAGCTCAAGTGTGCTTGTTCTTCGTTCTTGTACACACGTACTATTAGCGATTTGATGTGAAAAGCTAGACACGTACTATTAGCGATTTGATGTGAAAAGCTAGTTTCTTGAATCACAAATAAAACCAAACACTTAATCTTGAGTTAAACAAATCGAAACCCTTATGGTGAAGGTGTACGATCGGCCACACAAGAAAGAGGAGAGGATGAGAGAAATTAGGTTATCAAAGTGATCCAAGGTTAGGAGAATAATGAATACAATGGTTTGTATTTATAGTTTCTCAAAACTTGGTGACTAAGAAAAGCCTCCCTTGGGCTTTTGTGAACCCACGACCGGCCATGCTTCCCCAAGGGATTCTAGATCCTTCTTGTCCACTAATTTCATTCTTAGTCCTCGTAGTTTACATTTAACGACCGTTAGTCAAAACCCCGTTAATATTAACTATCGTTATGTTTTATTTCATGACTAATAATTAATAATAACATTTTATATATTAATTATTAACATCAATTCTCATACGTAATGTGTGCAATCCCGAAGTCTCGAGTTCGAATCCGGTCATACATATATTAATAATTATCCATAAACCTTTCAGCTCCCACTTGGATATTACTTAATATAGTAATGACATTGGTTAGTCTAGCTTTAACACGCCAATGCCCCCAGATCGAATCGAGTATGGTTTCCTGGAAAAACCATTTAATGATTCATCATTTTTACTTATCCTTTTGTTACTAATACTACATTAACTATGAATATGGATCAAGTCATTTCATAAGTTAATATTCTGTTTCTCGTTGTATTCGATTGAACAAGATTACCAAATCATCTGAACGTATTCCAGATAGATCTTGGGTAAGGCCTTACAAACATCTTGCCAATCCTACGAGGGGCCCAAATATAGTATTATGCTTTGAAACAAATTCAAATGAACAAATTCTCTTGACTACAAACATAACTCATGAACTTTGTAACACTTCTGAAAATAGCCCTTATAACTACCAGTTACGGATAGCGTTAGACTATCTTACACAAATGCACTACATTCATATCAGTTATCTGGTATCTCAAGTCTGAGGATAAACACTTCATGATATACTTAATGACAAAGATCCATAAAGTATCATCATGTAAAGTTGGGATCTGTCCTATATTCAATTCATTGAATATCATGTGAATTTGGCATGTCCTACGCATCAATATACTTAAAGTATATTCTACCAAAACTCAGATTTGTCTTAATTCAATGACATTCCCACATCATTGATCGACAACGGACTTTTAGAATAACATAAGTTATTCACGGATTAAACATGCAAATATAGGATATAATATTAAGAAAATGAAAAATAAACATAACCAATATTTTATTCCATATAAATAATATTTGTTCATAACAATCCTTATCCAAATACTAAATAGATCAATGCATGATAATACTTGTTAATGAATTATGCCTCAAGTAATGACAATCATACTTGTTGACAATGCATAATTTCAACTAACTTTGATCTATCGGAATTTTGAGAATACTTATTTCAAGAATTCAACTAGTGAAGTTCTTGTATGTGTGCATTCAAAATATCTTGATATTGCCACATAATATTTCATAAAGTGTGTGACATCCTCAACCACTAATTTATGACAATCAAACTTTCAAACATTTTAAAGTTTAAAGTATTCTTATTCTTTATTGTATAATGCAACTATGCTCTTAGTTGAGCACCACTAGTTCACATGGCCATCCACAAGGATGAAATCCTCCCATGACTAGTATTGAGTGTCATCTCAATTATACCAGCATCATTGTATTCAAAACAACAATATGCTTTAAAATCTACGTAAACTTCAAATATCTACAGTGTAATGTTTGATGCCTTCAAACTTTCAAGTTTGTTAGCTATGACAATTTCACAACAATTGTTGTATTGCTCATCCATAGAATTTTGAGAGCAAATCCAGGTTGAGGAATGTAATTCTAGATTCAAACATATTCCATTAGAATATTCATTACACTAGTTATCTAATAACTTCATTAGATATCAATGTTGTCAAATCATCTTGCATTCAAGCATGATACAACAGTAACATGATGTACATGAAAAATCCTTATGTTAAACAAAGATTTAATTCATGTTCTACATATACATTTTCCAAATGATATATCATGTTCTATTAGACTCATTTATTTAATACCACACATGTTTATTAATAATAAACATATATTCCAAGGTTGCATGTCTTATTTTCTAAATCTTTCAAGTGAAGTTTCATTCCAAATTAAACTAACATTTATCTTAGATGGAATGTTACTACTCACAACAGTTAAGATTTTAAAGAAAATAAACATAGTACTCCCACTAGCTTTCAGGAATACTTAGAAATTATCTTATTTTAATTTGAAAAAATTACACGTTTGGTCCCTATGGTTTGCCCAATATAACAACTTTAGTCCCTAAGTCACTTTTATTACACCACAAGTATCTAATTTTGAAACTATGCACGCTTTTGGTCCCTATTTTGGATGGGCGTTAGTTAAGTCCGTTAAGTATTTTGCGTTGTTAGTCCTTCGTCAATAATTTTTGCACCTTTAGTCCTTAAAGTTATTTGCATAAATCGTCCTTGTGGTTAGCCCGGTCAACGGGTCGGTCAACGGGTCAAGTCGGGTCGGTCAACGGGTCAGGGTCGGGTCGCCACGTGGACCAATGAGGTGGTGCCACGTGGCATTGGTATAATATACCAAATTTTTGGCAAGCCTAAGATTCGAACTCGGGTCTTTTGTGTGGGAAGCCAAGCCTTACCCAACTGGGCTAAGCATAGCTTCAATAATATTTCCCTAAATCAAATACATAACCCTTCCTAAAAGTTAAGGCCCAATCCAATAATATTAAAAATGTTCAATTTTATTTTTTGGCCTATCAATTTAAGGGGTTATATGGACTGTAACAAAATAAATAAATATACCGTCGTACTCGTTTTTTCGTGCTCTTTCCAATGGTAAGCTCGGGGAATTTTTTCGACTTAGTTTGAACCTCGAAAAATGCGAAAATCACCATTTTTTCTTTGTTTTTGCATTTTTCGAGGTCCAAACCAAGTCGAAAAAATTCACCGAGCATACCTTCGGACTCGTTTTTTCGTGCTCTTTCAAATGGTATGCTCGGGGAATTTTTTCGACTTCAAACGAACCTCGAAAAATGCGAAAATAATCGTTTTTTCTTTGTTTTCGCATTTTTCGAGGTTCATTTGAAGTCGAAAAAATTCCCCGAACATACCATTGGAAAGAGAACGAAAAAACGAGTCCGACGGTATGCTCGGTGTATTTTTTCGACTTGGTTTGGACCTCGAAAAATGCAAAAACAAAGAAAAATGGTGATTTTCGCATTTTTCGAGGTTCAAACGAAGTCGAAAAAATTCTCCGAGCATACCATTGGAAAGAGCACGAAAAAACGAGTCCGACGGTATGCTCGGATAATTTTTTTGACTTGGTTTGGACCTCGAAAAATGCGAAAACAAAGAAAAAACGATTATTTTCGCATTTTTCGAGGTTCGTTTGAAGTAAAAAAAAATCCCCGAGCATACCATTGGAAAGATCACGAAAAAACGAGTCCGACGGTATATTTATTTATTTTTTTACGGTCCATATAACTCCGTAAATTAATAGACCAAAAACTATATTGAACTTTTTAATAATATTGAATTGGACTAACTTTTAGAAAGGGTTATATATAAAATTTAGGCTAGAATAACTGAAGCTATGCTTAGCCCAGTTGGGCAGAGCTATGCTTCCCACCCAAGTGGCCCGGGTTCGAATCCCATACGTGACAAATTGTTGGTATATTTTACCAATGCCACGTGGCACCACCTCATTGGTCCACGTGGCAATCCGACCCGACCCATTGACCGACCCGACCCGACCCGTTGACCGACCCGACCCAATGCCACGTGGCACCACTCAGGTGGTGACACGTGGCGTTGACCGACCCAACCACAAGGACGATTTATGCAAATAACTTTAAGGACTAACGATGCAAAAATTATTGACGAAGGACTAACAACGCAAAATACTTAACGGACTTAACTAACGCCCATCCAAAATAGGGACCAAAAGCGTGCATAGTTTCAAAATTAGATACTTGTGGTGTAATAAAAGTGACTTAGGGACTAAAGTTGTTATATTGGGCAAACCATAGGGACCAAACGTGTAATTTTTTCTTTTAATTTTAAACCAAAACTTGGATTTAATAGTTAAACATAAGAATCATCTCCTAGATGCATGCATATATCCATTTATGGATTCTTGCTGTTTGTACATTTTTAAAGATTATGTGAATTCATAAAACTCATTTGTATTACTTATCGTCCTCGCAAAAGCAATCACACAAGAAATAGTTTTAATATTCCATTGTCATTTTTCATATCAATGAAAATAATTATGACAATTATAATCATTATATATTTAATGTGCCAAGGAAAGAATATTCAATCACAGTTAATTGCTTAAGTGTGATTAATAATCTTGTCACAAGTCATGCATTAAACACATGTACAATATTGTCCATATGATTTCTACACAAAGATTTAAACCACTAGGGTTTTCATTCCTTTGAAGAAACTCATCTTTATTAAGATAAACCAAGTTTCAGAGTTGATTATCTTTATAGACAGCATCTTAACATTCATAGTACGAATAATTTACCACAATTCAATATTAGGTAAATGCATCATCATGATTAACAGGTTTACCATGATCCTACAACTCATATATCTCAGCACATCAATCAATTATCTGAGAATCCTTGCGGATCTATGAATGGGAATTCCATCATCTTGAGGTCTATCAAATTTGTCCTCATCATGATATTTACTAGTGTATTTTAGAAGATTATGTGTTTTGTAATTGTAGTTTATGCTCTTCAAGATCTAAACAAAACTCCCACTTGCTTTTGTAATTTAAAGACTATCTATAAATACTTTAGCAATTAGAACAACACTAAATTGTTTTCTTGTGGGATATTATAAATCACATTAACAGTTCGTAAATCTTGTTCGTTAATAACCTACTCCATAAGTAGTTTTAACAAATCAGAACTTCAATATAAGACTCAATGTGATTCATCACATTCCATACTAAAATGGTGTCTTAATAATCTTCTAGGTTTGAGTTTTTATTAAGTATATCCAATCAATACTCAATTTTTAACCTTGATAACTTTTGGAAGAAAAGAGGATATAGTTATCTTGAATCAAAACAATATGACAAAAGTTTGATTCTTCTAACTGAACATTCCATATACATACAGTATTTCATTAGAATTAATATTGTAAGACAATCTAACAATATTTAAGATAAACATATTCCTTTTGGCCTACCTATTTACCAACTAAGTCAACTTAATGGTATAATAGAATATCCAAGCCAATTTGCATGTTTTATAACATAAGTATTCTTTGACTAAGTTAAAAGACATAACAGTTATAATATTTTACTTCATATTATAAGTCTTTAAAAGACCACATGTTTGTGAGTTTATACAGAAACACATAACCATGTATAATTTATACAGAAACACATAACCATGTATAATTTAAAGTTATTATGAACACCACACCATGGTTTCAATTAATTAATTTTCAAGTTAATATACTACTCTATCTATTTATGTCATTCTAAAAATACATAAATATTTAAGATAGTATTACTTTATTTATTTATGTCATTCCAAGAAGTGTCCAACTTAAGAAACTGTAAAGCATCCACGCCCGATCTCACAACAAGTGGAGATTTACCTTGAGATTACAATCTAGCCAAGATCTCACTTAACCTAAAATGTGACTTCAAGTGTTTCTATAATTTGAATGACATAAGACATAAAAGTAGTCTATGCTATAATCTTGACACATGTTCTAAACAAGTCAATCTTATTAGAACGTTAATCTCTTATCTTACGATCAAGAGAATGCATTAATCATATTTGTATGTGTTGTTCCTTTGCACACAATAAATACTTCTCCCACTTGTGCATAGAACAACATCATATAGAATATAAACACCATGACATTCGTTTGTTTATGTGAGCAATATGATGGTGTCATAGATATATAAGCATTACAAGTAGATGTAGGACCACTTAATTATCGAGAAAACGTTCATGACTATCCTTGAGAATATGAATGTCTACATTTTTGAACGTAATGTATTATTTCAAGAAACTCTAGAAATAATCTGAGTTACTACCAAGATAATAAATCTTGTAACTCCCACTGAATTAGACAACGTTACAACAATGTCTTATTCAGTAATACACCATACTCCCACTGGATTTGACAACATTGTTAGTGTTTCATTAACTACTTAAAATAGCGTGCTATTACGTTGTTACTCCTTTGTAAGACCATTCGTAACAACTACTTAGGTACTAAAAGAGTGTATTCTACTCTGTAGATGTTGAATCATCCATCATGCTATTAACTTGGAAAATTGAGCATGCAATTTCTTCCTTAATGGGTCTACCATCGCCATAATGATGTATAGCACCTTTAATTAGTCAAAACAAAACAACCAGATAAAATATACTAGTTTGTCTTTTACCAATTTTGCGGTAATTAGTCTAGATTCTAATTTAATAACTCATAAAATGTCAAACATGTTTTCTAGTTGACCAAAATGTCATATAAGAATTCAATCACCAACAGAGGGTAATGAAATCTCTTAAGGAAAACATGGTGTGCAATTTTCTTAACTATTAAAGTTGCTATGAGTTATATTAGAATTTAGACAATTCTAATGTTCCTAACATTCCTTTCTCAATCATGAAAAGGAATAAGATCGAGTCTCACTCTTCTTCCATGGAAAAGAGTTTATGTTTGTCTTTTAGTAAATTTTTCTTGATCAAACATTTGTTTGAAAACAGAACTAGATCAATTTACCAAAGCCCAAACCACGTTTACGGTTTAATGTTGCATTAATACAATCAAAAGAATTAACAAAATTCAATTTTAGTATTTTCGATAATTAAATCTTTCAAGAAAATAAAATACCCTTGGTCAATATTCATATTAACCATAGAATTTTCCTTGAATCTAGGACCCTCATTATCATAGTTTCACCACATCAGTTGATCTGCTAGTGATGAAAGTATAGAATAGGTAATTGTCGAAGAACAATAATTGACAAACAAGTTTTCAATTCCTAGAAAATATGGGATTTACAATTTTGCCAAAACAATTAATGCAAAACGTAAGCATGTTTTATCCCATCTTATGCCTTAAGTCATAGGTCTCACTAACTAACTTAATTAAGTTGTCTAATTTAGAAACTGCAAATTATTAAGCTGATGTCTCACACAACATAAAGATTCACCTTGTTATTGTAATCTAGCTCAAGGTCTCACATAACTAAATTACAACTCCAAGTGTTTCATATCATTAGATGGCATAAACTTAAATTTTAAAGGGTACAATTTTTGACGTGTAATCAAAACCTATGTATGAAGAAGCATGCATACATCTTCATAACACAACAAATTTCAAAACCTTACTCATAGTTTTAAATTGCTAAGATTAAATTCTACAAAGTTTTAATCGATGCGTTGAGAAACTTACAACTTTGCACTAAGATGCTTCGTACATAGAATAGTTATACTAGGTAGCTCCAATCGAACGCACAGGGGGGCAGAGGACCAGGTAAGCGCTGAAGCATAACCTTAGACATCCTTTCAGTGTGACTGTGCGCACTTCTTTGAACCCCCTTTTGAGTTTGTTCTAGTGGGTGAGCCGTTCTAACCATTTAGTACAGTCGCATCACTCGATTAAAAGTTCAAGATTTAATACTTAGAAAACAAATCAAATTTCACCATTATTTAGTCCATTTAATTTTCTATTCTCAAAAAACCCTTTTTGCTTACTAACGTGTCATACAATATAAACAAAAGGCACTTTAATAAAATTAAAAGGAACTCAAATAATATACATATAACTTAACAATTAACAATGTAAAACAATTAGCCACATGCATAATATGTTCGATAAAACCCTAATAATCAATTCTAGGTTTAAGAATGCATATGTTTAACCAAGACTTCCACGTGTTTTCATCAAGTACAACGTGAGCCACATACATCGATGAATCGATTGCGTAAGTCTTAGCTAAAACACATACCACATAGCACATAATTGATTCATTAGATATATTGAGGTTTTCCCCAATTCAATATTTATCAAAACGAATTACATGTGAATAAACTTAACAATTAACGACAAATATATACTTAACAATTTAATCATATAATCAATAATCCATGATAAACCATGCATGTATTTACCATGGATTCCACATAACAATTATTTAAGAATTCCCAAGATACGCATAATACATGGCACATAACAATTATTGATTAAAACCACATAAAATATACATGCAATCCTAAGGTTTCTACAAGTTTTACAAAAAAATAAAACCTAATTAAAAAATTAAAGGGTAATCGACCCTATAATAAACAATTAGGGTTCCAATTTTCAAAACCCTAGAAACCAATAAAAGCATGTAATAATCAAAAAGATTCAATTTTTTATGTGTTTCGGTAATTAGTTACAACATATTAACGGCTCGTGATGCCACTGTTGGGATTTAATACTCATAACAATTATATAAAATCAAATAACATCATCAAAGCATGCAGCGGAAATAAATAGGAATAATATATGTAAGTAATTAACCGAATAAGAAAAGTACCTTTTAGCAATTCAAGTATCAAACGTTAATTAGAACAAGAACCAAAACCCAAAACCCTAACTTTAGGGTTTATTATATTCGACCCAACCAAAAGTCGACCACCAAGCATACAAGCTCAAGTGTGCTTGTCCTTCGTTCTTGTACACACGTACTATTAGCGATTTGATGTGAAAAGCTAGTTTCTTGAATCACAAATAAAACCAAACACTTAATCTTGAGTTAAACAAATCGAAACCCTTATGGTGAAGGTGTACGATCGGCCACACAAGAAAGAGGAGAGGATGAGAGAAATTAGGTTATCAAAGTGATCCAAGGTTAGGAGAATAATGAATACAAGGGTTTGTATTTATAGTTTCTCAAAACTTGGTGACCAAGAAAAGCCTCCCTTGGGCTTTTGTGAACCCACGACCAGCCATGCTTCCCCAAGGGATTCTAGATCCTTCTTGTCCACTAATTTCATTCTTAGTCCTCGTAGTTTACATTTAACGACCGTTAGTCAAAACCCCGTTAATATTAACTATCATTATGTTTTATTTCATAACTAATAATTAATAATAACATTTTATATATTAATTATTAACATCAATTCTCATACGTAATGTGTGCAATCCCGAAGTCTCGAGTTCGAATCCGGTCATACATATATTAATAATTATCCATAAACCTTTCATTTCCATGTGCAAATTTTGTGATAATCAGATTTTATACTTGGTTTTACACTAAAGAAATCAGAAAGAATTTATATTCGCTATACCAAATAAAAGATGGCATGAATTTGAATCCAACCACGTTTTTGTAAAGCACACATCTTTAACTAGTTCTTAATACAGAACAAAAACTCGTACAACTGAGAATACATTTTCAAAATCAAAATTACAGCAGGCACAACTGAGGAAAATAATTTACAGCATGATGTCATCACTACACTCTTTTCATATGGACCATAGCTCCATGCATTGTTAGAAACAGGTATGCTGCTAGTTAACTCTGGAAGATGAGTTTCGCGAACTTTGAAGCAGCAAGGTAACTGGAAAGAAGAAACTGCTGTTATAGATAAATGGTGCGGCATACAGAACATATCAGTGCCAAGACATTTTTTTTCCCATATAAATTTCAGTTTACCTGTTACAAAAGATAAAATTAAGCGAATGAGCAATTAGAGCCAAAATCCATCCCGTCCTACTTGGTTTTCAAACAAAAATATAATAATAATAAAAACTAAATAAAAAATAATAAAAAAACACAACATACTGCTTTGAATAAATTGAGTAGAAATAAACCATGTAAATTTTTTGTTAAAACCACTAATCTTACATATATAGTCTTTTTTTGGGTATACCTGAGTTTCCGACTCGACATTGCGAGCCGACTAATCCCAGGGCGAGTACCCTTTTGGATAGCCCGGAGTCGGCACAGGTGAACCTCCGTGGCCAATGGGGGATTAATTTTCCCCCCAGGGTTCGAACACAAGACCTCTAGGCACTTTCGTCCTAAGATATACACAAGTAAAAATTAAAAGCCAAAAAAAAAAAGTAATCATTTAGGTTGAATTGTTAAAAATTTGCAGACGGTGAGAAAGAGAGGCCTTATGGTTCATCGAAGATAAAATTAGAAGCATCTGCAGTAAAGGAAGTCACCACATTCAAATTGACAAACTGACTGGCAGGTTCAAGATTTTCTATGGGTTCTGAGTCCAAAGTGTTTTTTTTTTTTTTTTTTTTTTTTTTTTTTTCTTTCTGGACATGAATCAATTCAAATTAAAAAATACCACCAAACTTCAATATTTAATAAAATTCCATCCTGCAGAAGAAAATTTATAACACTTCTCAATATTCAAAATGGTCAAGTGGGCCTCTTTGGGTGAGTGTAACAAAAAGAATAAAAAACTATTAACAAAATGATGGAAGATAACCGGATTCCCCCTATTGAGAAGATATGTATCCAGCAACAAAAGGTTTTAATGACAAATGATGATGAATGGAATGTTGGTAAACATACCACTAGATCATTCCTCAAGAGTAGCACGCCCAAGATTAGCGGCAAGAGCCAACCTAACGGAGCTCAGGGCCTGTGGCGGCAATCCGACCTCAACAAAGTCAGGGCGTAGCCTTGCCACTGACAACTCTTGCAATTTATTCAGTAGCAGGTTAGTCTGAGATACATTTAGCAGAGGGCGCTCCTGCAAGTTGAGCAACTTCAACTGCAATAAAATAAAAAATAAAAGTTACCTCACCATACTACCATATCTTTGGAAATGGAGCTATTGTCGTATAAATCAGAACATATGCCTTAGAAAGTGTGTGAATTTGCATTTTAAGATTTTATAATATGATTACTGTGACTTGCAGTATGCGTTAATAAGATAACTTACTTACGTCTTCTTTTTAATCTAATTTGAAATATTTGAATTCAATTTAATAAACCTTCTCTACTTTTCCCCAAAATCTTATTTAATATTAATTCCCTAAATAATCAGAATTTGCCGAGAATAAAACATTCACTCTTTTTAAAAATGCAATTAAACATCTAATTAGTCTCATTAATTACAATTTCAAATAGAAGAAATACATCCAAAAACTAATTGTATTACTCGTTTATTATAGTTGGTTAAGTGTGATTCAAATTATTTAGTATAACATAACAGCTTTCAAAACGCACATGCAAACTCCACTTAAGAATAGAATTGAAGACCCATTAGAGGGAGCACTGGTGTTTAAACACACATAAAAGCATAAACATTCTTGGAATATCAATCAATGGTCAAAAGGAACACAAAGAACAATATTAATTAGCTCACCGAATCATACAGAAGAGGCAACCAAAAGCGTTGAGGTGTAGAAGGATTTTTCATAAGCTGAGTATGACAAGAAGAAACATCAAGATTAAAGCAATATAATCATGAGACGCACTAGTTGATACTGTATTATGTGAGCAGAAATTTTTTACAAGTACAATGATGTGTCAAATGAGCAGAGTATCTAACAGCGTACCAATATAAGGTATTCACCAGCTTTCCGTGCAGCATCAGTAAGAACGCCATCTTGGACCTGCTGCAGGGACTTCTTGAAGTCCCTATATCTATACACCACCAGCTTTATTATCAGAACAGAAATAAGAATAGAAGCTATATGAAATAGCAGAAATAAATCATAACATACTTGTGAAGGAACTCAAGACCGCCTGCAGTCCTAGATTCGGAGCCCAACAATTCAATTAATCCTTCCCATTGCTGCAGATACAAGTACCAGACAGAAATCATATACATAGTCGTGTGCTTCAATACATTTATTCAAGATTCACAGCCAGTTTGACAATATACATGCTACGACACACACTACTTACCTCAAAGCTTTCATCGGAAATTGACTTCCCAACAAAGTCAAACAACTGCTGAGCAATTCGATTCAAGCGAACTTCATCCCCGGCCTGCTGTAGCCAATAGATTCCTGCACCTTTCCTACCATGCTTCCAGTGATGCACTCCAGCAATCTATTTGATGTTCATTGACATGTACAGATGTTACAATATCTTAAACTGCTTGTAAAGTTGTAATACAGTATACGAAAATGGAAAATCACAAATAAATTACCTTCATTGCATTAGCACTGACACTATCAAGATCATACAGACGGCATATCTCGATGTTCTGCTTGCAGAAAGTAAGTAATTTATCATTAGGTCATCATAATATTAAACAATCACAGTAAGGATAAATAGTTAAATACATCACCTTGAGCAGAACTTGAGTGTGATAAACAGGTTGCTTGTACAACAATATTTCCAACAACCCAACTCCATGTTTCATACAAGATATTAGATATATTGGAGCGATCTGCAAATATTATATGATAAAATAAAAATAAATAATAAGAGCAACTAACATGATTACTGAAGAAGTAGTCTAAGATCAAAATGCACTCACTTGCCAGGTTAAGGCATGAGAAGATAGTACTTGCGCATAAACAAGTCTATGAGATTCCTCTATGCTGATTCCCCCCAGATTATCACGTTCTTCTTTTAAAAGAATTTCTGCCTGAACACTGCCAGCTGTCAGCAATTCTGTAGCATGTGCAATCATCCTACCACCAGAAAAATAAATACCATTAGTATGAGGTGTACTTCAAAAATTAACAACTGTATATGATATAGAGTAGCGGCTCACCAAGGACCAAATGACCGTGAGCACTCTGCCAATACAACCTGAATAAAAGAAATATGGGATGGATCATTTATGATAGTTCAGTATAGTAAAATGTTTTTATGTCAATACAATACCTCTGTATTTTCTCCGATAATCCCATCTAAAAGTTTCATCAACTTATGGGGACTAGAAGTAGGTTTAAGGTTGATGCATTTCTGAGCTAGGACATGCATACTTTCTAAACCCTGTACATAAACAAAAATGCATTGATGGCATAAATCATTAATACTTGCACTGAAGTAAGAAAAACTATAGCTTAGAGATTGTTTGGGATGGCGCAATTCTCTCTGCTTATTAGCAGCTTAAGAATGAGCAGTTTGGTGAATAGTGTTTGGATCTGCTTATACTGTAAGAAATGCAATTAGATCTGAAATTTTATTCATTGGTTAGAAAGTGTCAACTGAATCCATTTTAATCATGGGTTTAAGGTATAATATGAAGGAAAACATTATTTTAATTTCTTCTTAAATAAGCACTAAGAAATATACAGGCCTTAACCAGCTTATACAAAACTGCTTCTTTTACCCCCAAAAAAAAGCAGATAAGCAGGGATCAAGTTGTGTTAACCAAACGCTCAAAAATGCAGATAAGCAAAAGTAAAAAAAAAAAAAAAAAATACACACACACACACACACTTATTAGAGTCAAGAAAACTTATGGTAATAAATTACTACTGACCGACGTAAAGGGTCTGATATATAGGAAGTGACCAGTATACAGCTCTACCCAATGGCAGGTGGCACTAGACAGAGCATTGGTGTCTCCTAACATTATTTGAAGCAAATTCTTCAAGCTCTCTTTGGTTTGATGATGATTGCATTGAAGCCAAAATGAACTGCAATCTAATTTAGTAATTTGTCCTCGCCATTTCTCCCATGCCTAGTAGATATACGACATACATATTAATTACAAGATCTAGATAATATATTACAGAGTAAAAAGTTGGCTATTTACCCTCATAAATTCAGACTTGTTATAGCAGCATTCGCCTAACTTCCCATCAGGTAAATCCGCCCGCATGCGTGGCATCTTCGATACTAGAACTGCAACTGCTTCTACAAGTCCATTCTCTGTCTGCTCAACAAGAAATACTCCAGAATAAAAACTTTAAGATTTGAGTAAGTGTGTGTGCAATTTCTCTAAGACAAAAGATCACATAAACAAGATTTCGCACCCAACAGAAAAAGAGGCATGAGTCATATTGCAATACAATGAATTGAATACGAACCTCACGATTCCCTAGCTGATTAAGCTGATAAGATCCATGCAAGCGCAACAATTTCACCTACAAATTGACATTACTAAAATAATGAATGTCTGAAACTCTGTGTGTTTGGTAGGGAGAAATGGAGAGAAATGAATCTAATTTCATTTCTCAAGCATGTTTGGTAGCCAGAGAAATGGAGAGCGGAGAAATGAGAATTCTCTTGGTGGAGAAATGGAGAGAGTTGAGTAGTGTAATTTAAGTAGCCTCATTTCCATTAATTTTGTGGAGAAATGGATTAATTTTTTTGAAAAAATGTTTTTTTTTTTTTTTTTTTTTTTTTTTTTTTTACATTTAAAAAAAGTTAAAAATATATATTTTTTTTTAAATTATTTTTTTTAAAATAAGTTTTTTTTAAATAAAAACATTTTTAAAAAATATATTTTTTTTAAAAACAAGTTTTAAATAAATATATTTTCAATAAATATTTAAAAAAAAACATGTTTTTTTAATACATTTTTAAAATATAATTTTTAAAAAAAAGTTAAAAAATAATTTAAATTTTTTTTAAAAAAATAAGTTTTTTTTTAAATAAATACATTTTAAAAAATATTTAAAAAAAAACAAGTTTTTTTTAAATAAATACATTTTTAAAAAATAAATTTTTTTTAAAGAAAGTACATAAATTTTTAAAAAATAAATTAAAAAAAAAGATATATTTTTTTAAATAATTTAAATAATTTTTTTTTTTTCATTTCTCGGGTCAAGTCTCTGTTGTTACCAAACATTAGAATTGAACAAAATTCTCTACTGATTTCTATTCTCCGAGATTCTATTCTCTACTTCATTTCTTTTATCTGAATTTCTCTCTACCAAACGCACCCTAGAAGAATAATAGAGCTTATAAAAAAAATGCTTTCTAGTGTTTGCAATTAAAAATTTACAATAGCATGTTCATTACAGATTTGTGCTACAAGCATGTACGCTCACCACAACATCTAGCCAGCCAACTGCAAGTGCTGAAGAAACTGCTTGCCAATATGAAGGATGATCTTCAACTACCTGAGATAAAGAATCTAACGATAAAACTGTGTACAATATATAGAGTAAAAATTGCAGTCATTAAAGAAAAACAGCTCAGTTTTCCCGTTCTATTATATGCCTTTAATTGACTTTTAAATGTCTTTTAGCTTCAATATTGCTACATACTACCATAGTCACCAGTAAACAGATCGCTCCGGTACGGGGTCGCGATTTTGGGATCCCGGTTCGCCATGTGTCTAAAATTCGGTACGCTGGGGGAGTGGGTGTTAAGCTCATTTCGGATCGATTTGGATATAATTTTCAAAATACGTTTCTTAAGGTGTAAAAAATCCAAACTTTCTAATATATCTAACGATTTTCCATTAGCAAAATGCCATTTTAAAGACATGTACTAGTGAGAGTGATATAGTTTCAGTAGTGAATGGAAACGCTGCCAAACGTTTTGGGAACACTACTGTACCAAATTTAGTATGATTCGCTAGGAATCACGGATCGAGGGTGCTTTACCGTTTCCGGTGACTGTGCATACTACTATAGAAAATTCAACCACTTTAAAGCATAAACAAAGCACATGTCCAACCTGTATATTAACAAGTTCTGCTTGAAACTCCACCAGTCTCAAATAAACAGTTGGCATTTCTCCAGAAAGCAGACTGTCATAATCCTGAGAGAAGCACAATCATCAATGAATAAATTTTATCCCGCGCAAAATATAAAAGAATAACATCAACTATGTTCATTAAATAACAAGTCAAGTATCCTTACAGATAACCAGTCAACAAGCTGTTCAGGGATCCAGCTCTGAGAATGTTTGTCAGCGTAAAATATTTCCAACAGCTCCCATGCAGCTTTCAAAGAGCTTGGCTCCTCAACATTCTATTGTAAAGTTTATTATGAAGAAAATATATGGTTATTAGTGAACACTTTTCACAATTTCAACATTAAAATATTCAAGATACAACAAAATCAGAACTTTTAAGAAAAGTACCTGTAATACTGTATTTGGGTCTTCAATCAATGGGGCAGGACTAGATTCCCTGCTTCCTAAAAGAGATTTAATTTCCTTGCTATACTCAAGAACGTACTTTGACCTGATATGAATACAGTGTGACAGTACTCTGATAAGAAATAACTTCCAGATGCAATATACTAACAATCAGGTAGATATTTCAAAATTCCTAAGGTTTTAAGATTCAATCCTTCTTAAGTAAATATCAAACTCCTGTGCAAATATACACTCTCAAAGTCAAACTAAAGCAAGTCTTCTTATGCTTACTGGCCCAACTTGTTAGCTTTGACAGAACATGTGAATATCTCTTTAATTGTATTCAATTTCACCAATAATAACTAGATAAGACCCTGTTAATTATATATAAGATGAGAGACAAACGAATATATCCTGAGTAACAATTTTCAAAGTTAACTGCATTGAGTTCTGGACTTCTGTTCATATGCATAGCAATTTGGGCAATGAAGGAGCATCAAAATACATGCAGTGTCAAGGTAGCATGGGTTAAACAATTCCTTAGTCTGTTCTGGCAACAAAAGTTGGCACTGCCAAAAGAACAAGTTTGGCTTACATAAGCTTCCTTATAACTTCATTAGAGAAATTTACACATTCACTTTCAGACACATACAACTATGCTGGCAGGTGAAGACTGCAGAGATAAAGGAGGTCACATAAAGGGTTAAGCATGATTGCCTTAATTTCAATATATTGCTTATGCCATCTAGTCTCTTGCAGCAAAATAACGATATATTCAATCAATAACACAAGTCAACAAGTCCAAATTTTAATAGCACAGCTAGGATGGTTCTATATAAAGAGGGTTTTCTATTGTCATTATACATTTGTACGAGTTCTTTTAATCACAAAGGTAATTAATGTTAAAATATCACGAACCTAACCTTCAAGTCATAAAAAACTAGAGTGGCATAAAAACTATGAGTGGCAATTCATGTCCAGTTCAGATTATTAATCGGAATTTGGGACAGCACAACCCGAACACGACGAATTTAAGTAATCAAGTCAAACGTGTTAACTCTAATCCGTTACATATAACCCATCTCACTAAGTTCACACTCTAACAGCTACAACTAGGAAGGCCCATTTAACCATAGCAAAGTAACATGAGTAATTGCAAAGCAACTTTGGATACACATTGCCGCATTGTTGCCTAAATATTATATTATCTGTTGAATTTTCCTTAGTGATACTGCCTTTGGAAGCCGGGATTTTACCTTAATCTGTTGGATTTTCACTCTTTTTGGTCCTGAGTAGTCATTTCTTCAGGGTCTGAGTGTTGTAGTTTTAGAACGAGTGCTGTCAGTAGTGTCATGTTAGAGTCGATGTAAGTCTAGGCTGTCTAGCGTCTTGCTAGTTTATCTATCTACATAATATATAACTTCTTTTCAACAAAAAAATATTATATTATCTGTTACTACTTGCCCTTCTCTTTCGTTTTTTCACAACTGTTGATATAACTACAGGCGCTAAAAACCTCAATAACACACAAACAAAAAAGTCATACCTAAGTTTATAATACAATATAACATATAACATTATGCTAAAAGACATCAACCAAATAGCCACATCTCGTTTCTATACCCATTCAACAATGTACATAAACATTCTACATATTTTATTACTAACTCCAAGACCAGAACAACAACAACCAATCCAACCGGAGTGGGGCAACGGAGAGATGGAATGTTGCCCGATCATACCCCTACCCCCACCCCAGGGTAACACGTTTATCTAAACAAGTTGACTAGTCAAACACATTAACCCATTATAAATCCAACTTCCTAATTTCTTTTACAACTTAAAAGACTATGCGCGCCAATTGTTTTAAGTTTTTAACCCATAACTAACCCCGAACAAACCACTCATGTGGCCTAGTGGTAAAAGGCTTGTGACTATCATCATTAAAATGTGTGAGGTCTAAGTTCCTACTTGGTGCAAACAACCCTTATGGCTTTACTCGGTTTGTGTCTGTGCGGTGGTGGACTCAAACCTCGTGAATTAGTCATGCAAAAAGTCAGAAACCATGCTTACATAAAAGACCAAACACACGACCAATTTTGACTACTAAGGGGGTGTTTGTTTAACTTTATTGTAGGCTTATAAGCTTATGTGATTTCGGCTTATTTTCATAAGCTCATATTTTCTGGCTAATTTTGAGACATATGGGCTTATATAAGCTTGCTATATCATAATAAGAGCCCGTTTGGTTTGCATTAATGGGAATGAGCCTATGACTTTCAAAGTCATAGTCGGTGTTTGTTTTGCTTTGTTTTGTGGGCCCGGTAATGAAATGGATATATCATAGTCATAGATTCATTACACACCAATTTGGTGTCTATGAAATCCATTCCCGTGGACCTCTCTTTTTTCCACTACAAAATTAAAATATCTATACATTTTTTCATACCATATTTTATCAACCAAACATAAACAATCGTAATGATACACTTTTTCATACCCATTATCATTCCACCTCATTACAAATCCGATACTCATTGTCATTCCTGACAACAAACCAAACGAGCCCTAAGTTTATATAGGCCCATTATAAGTCTCAAAATAGGCCTGAAAACTTGAGCTTATGAAATTAAGCCGAAACTGAATAAGCTCATGAGCCCACACATACGCTTAAGGGGTGTTTTGCTAAACTTATATGCTGGGCTTATGAGCTTATTAGCTTATATGTGTTTAAATAAGCCTAGGCTAAGTGTTTGGCTAAGCTTATATGAGTGGGCTTATGAGCTTATATAAGGGGGTTTTGATAAGCCCAAACTTTGTAGCGTATTTAAGGAGTGGTGGGCTTATATAAGGATATACATAAAAAGACTTCTATACCCTCATTTAATAGTTACACACAACTAATGTTGATGTACTTTTTTGTCATTCTACTTTATTAATTATAATAATAAGCTAAGCCAAACACTGATATATAACTAAGCCATAAGCCGCTTATATAACATAAGCATAAGCCTAATTCATAAGCTTAGCCAAACACCCCCTAAAGAACACCCGCTAACCTACTTTACTACCATAACCCATTAATGTTTGTGTCAATTAACATAATCAATACAATGAAAACAAACTAATTACCACTCGGCGTCATACGAGGTCGAATACCCCATACTCTCGGAAACGGCCATAAGCGCATTCTTCTTATTCTGCAAATGCGCAAAAGGCGAAACGGAACCATAAACAATCCTCCTCCACTTAACCCCATCCCCACTTTCCTCCACATCCTCCCCACTCACTTTCACCTCCACTACTTTCCCACCAACTTCTTCTTCTTCACCTTCAGCGTCATCAGGTGATTTGAAGATGGAGAGACGTAAGGAGTTGCCACGTGACCATGAGATTGAGATGCGTGGGGTGAGTGGGGGGTTGAGATTGTGGTGGATTGTGTAGAGTGTTGGGGTGGAGTCTGTGAATGGGATGATGGTGGATTGGGTGTCGGAGGTTGTGAGGAGGCCCGGCATTTCGCCGGAGATGTTGATGAGTGTGTGTGTGTGTGTTTTGTTTTTAGGGCTTTTGAGGGTTTTGTAAAATTGTTAAGTATGAATTAGGAGAATGGGGAAATAATCGAAATAAAAATAAATAAATAAATATGCTACCAATGAGACGAGCTGTTTGTGAAAAGCTCGAGATCGAATCGGTAAAAAGTTCGAATGAGTCGAGCTTAAATGTGCTCGAGCCTAGGTTGTAGCTCATTTATTAATCAAGCTCTAGCCCGAGCTTTACATACAAAGCTCGTTTGAGCTTGCGAGCCTAAACGAGACTAAACTATTTTATGATATTTTAAGTATTAAAATTTTTACACGAGTCGAGCTCGAGTTTTTAAACGAGCTCATAAAATATATAATACGAGTCGAGCTCGAACTCGAGCCAAACTTTAACTTTTCATTTCCAAATCGTATAAACGAGTCGAGCTCGAGCCTATATAACACACCACGAGCCGAGCTCGAGCTTAAAATTTAAAGCTCGAGCCGAGCTCGAGCTCGAGCTTTTAAAACTTAAACGAGCCGACCTCGAGCTCGGCTCAACTCGTTTCCACTCCTGGCTACTACTTTCCTATTTTGGATTTTTTTTTTTTTTTAAGTCCAATAATGCATTCAAGTTTACACTTTACACCGAAACTAATACTCCATCGATTCCAAAATAATTGTCCTCATATAAAAATACACAATTTAAAATATATCATAATTAAAACTTTATCTTTCTTATTTTTTGTAAAACAATGTTTTAACCCTTAACTAATTAATTTAAAACTTTTTTAATGTTTGTAATATTAGTCTCAAATGAGAGTAAAACTTCAACTAAATTCTTAATCAATTTTTGGATGTAGACAATTACTTTGAAACAACTTGAAATATAAACAATAAATATAAAACTGAGAAAGTATTTTTTACTAACCATTTTCAAAGTGGCACATAATTGGGATGATTATAAACATGTTATGTTTTGAGCTTTGCTACAACGTGGTTATGTGTGATTGGATTAATCCAATACAAAAAAGAAATTATAGCAAAAAAACACCAATCAAAACATGAACAAATCATTTTGTGAAAGTTTTTTTGTAAAATTTGTATGAACGTAGTGTTTCTTTTATATTTTATATGCCAATTTTGTTGGTTGAAACAGAGTGACTCACAAAATCAATAAATTATTGTCATACAGTTTTAGATATATAATTATGCATTCGATGATCATTCATTTCTCTTTTAAATTTAAGATATATGAAATTCTACACCCATACACATACTAATAATAAAAACTAAATGTGCGTTTGGTATCCTTTTATGGGAATAAGGGAATGATAGTGGTAATGATTCTAAAGGCCCGTTTGGTTTATGGGTATTGGTGGGTATGGATTGAAAAAAACATGAAATAACTTGTTTGGTATCATTTTGATTCTTTGGGCCCACCATTTTGAATGATAGATTCAGGGCCCGTTTGGTTTGTTGATGGGTTTAGGATTAAGATTTGGATTATGATTTATATTTGGATTTAGTGTAGGTTTTGAATTAAATGATGAGAGAAAAAAATATAATAAATTAATATATTATTTAGAGTAAAGTCCAAAAAACATCCATGTGGTTTGCCCTGTGGATCGGTTTACATCCCTAAATTTTTTTTTGGAACAATTACATCCTTCCGTTAGTAAAGTTGGCACAAAATCATCCCTAAGGACGAACGCTGCAAAGAAGTCCCCGTTAAGTCCCCCACGTGCTAGTCACGTGAGGGGTATTTTTGTCCAATTATCACTCCCATTATTAATTTGTTTTGACTTTTTTTTGAGTATATTACATCAATTCGTCCAAGTGGATAACACCACATATAAACACACATACAAACCCAACCACTCATCATCCTCACCCTAGCCGCCGGAAAACATCACCACCGCCGCTCAACGCCGACAACCACCACTCACCGCCCACTCCAAAAGACTCTCCACCTCACCCTCTTTCCGATCTACTACATCACGCGCCTCAAACCACCCCCACCCTCGTTTCTTTCACCCACGCGCCACCTAAACCCCACCATATCACCATCACCGTGTCATATTCACAAAGAAGATAAAGGTAGGGTAACACACGCGAGTTTTAGCTCGTTATCCTTGAAACTCGTGACATGAGTCACGAGTTGACTCGTTTTGAGTCGAGTTTGGTTAGAAAACGTGGGAAACAACTTTTTAATAACAAAAATGTGGTTAAAACCATGTTGGTATCCGTGTCTCGTGTGCGTGTCGCGTCAGTCGAACCAAGAGCTTAAGCTCTCGGTGTGGCCTTGTTGTGTGCTTGATAATTGTTCTTGATGTTGTTCTTGTTATTGTTTGTTTATTTACTTTTGATTTGGGTTTCAGATGAAACCCTAGAGATTGGATGTGATTGGTGGTTTTGAAATAAAAATGGGGATGTTGTTATTGTTGTTGTCGAAAGGGAAAGACCTTTGCTTGGGTCGTTTGGTTTGGCGTTGATGACTGGAAAGGCTAGGCCGAGACCTATATGGTCTCGGCAAGACATTTTTGGAGGTGTTGGATTTGGGAAGAAGATTACAGCTTTTAAAAAAGGGTATGGGTCCAAAATAAAGGTTTTACAAGTTTTTTAAATGTTTGTATATCAAAAGACATAAAACATGGGATTGGAACATTGATTCATAAAAGTAGTAAGTTGACGAGAATTTAGTGAGATACTAACGACATTTTGACGAGATATTGGCGATATTTAAACGAGAAATTGGAAAATAAAGGTTTTAGAAGTAGATATTTTAACGAGACAGTGAGAAATTGACAAAAATACCCCTCACGTGACTAGCACGTGGGGGACTTAACGGGGACTTCTTTGCAGCGTTCGTCCTTAGGGATGATTTTGTGCCAACTTTACTAACGGAGGGATGTAATTGTTTCAAAAAAAAGTTTAGAGATGTAAACCGATCCACAGGGCAAACCACAGAGATTTTTTTGGATTTTACTCTATTATTTATTTTCTAAATGTATATAATCTATATAATTAAACATAATACTATTTTAAAAATAATCAAAAAATATATGAGTGTTAGAGATTAAAGAATGGCCCACTAAAAGGAAATGATTTGATAAAAGTAGGCAAAATATGTTGAATTTGTAGATAGCACATATCCGGTACTTATTGCTATTTTTGGGGCCCACTTAAACATACCAAACAACAAATTTGGGCATCAACCCTAAATCTAAGGCTAATGATTTGTACACTCACTTTTTTTATTCGCACACCCCACTTTATGCTATACAAAGTTGTACAGTTGTTATACGATGTATCTCTAGTTTGTACACTGGAGTGTGCGAACCAAAAAAATGAGTGTACGAATCAACACTCTAAATCTAAAGGCTACCCCCTCAAACCAAACGGACCCTCAATCCTACCTCTACTATTGCCTTTTAGTGATATCAACCAATCAAATTTTATCTTTTATTTTTTAAAAATTTTCATCCACATATTTGTTTATTATTAGTCTTACATAAAAAATATAAATTATCAAGCATATTGTACAACCAAATTAAACAAAATTTCTGCATTAAATGTCACTAATAAAAATAATAAAACACATTATATAAATATTCAAGCTCGAACGGGCAAACGGGGCCAAATGGGCTTGCGCCAAAACGGGCACGAGCTAAACGAAATTTTTGAAATCCGTAAATTTATTATCAAAAGGAACATAATAAACTAAAATACATGATTCACTGGAAAATTTTATTTCATGGTACCCACCGCCGCAACGCGCGGGAACCCTACATTAAATGTCACTAATACAATTAATAAAGCACATTATACAAATATTCAAGCCCGATCGGGCAAAATGGGCTTAAGCCCGAACTGGCGTGGGCCAAACGGGCTCGAGCCTAAACGGGCACGGGTTAAACGAAATTCTTGATATCCGTAAATTTATTTCAGGGTACCCGCCGCCGCAACGCGTGGGTACTCTGCTAATGAATCTAGCATAAGTGAGAGACCCATCTTATACCGAAACCTATATCAATTATAATTTATGACATCATACCAAACACACCCTAAAAGTTTATATAATGAATAAGAACATAAATACTTTTACACATAATAAAAGAATTAAGTGTTAAAATTTGATACAGTTTTAGACTATATCTCTTAAATTTTTATTAGAATAGATGTATTTAAGTCGGTGAAAACTATACTATAGTATTCTATTTTATCTTTTTAAAACTTTTTGGATGTCTATAATTTAAGAAGAAAAAAAGTAAATTTAGAAGAGATCAACTTAGGATAGAACTGAAACCGCTACCATAATGTTTTCACAATAGCTCTCGGGTTTAAAATCAAAATCTAGTGGATACACTTATTGGGGCGGTCAGGAAAAGGGTCAGAAATGGTCACGAGATTAACTTGGTTAGAAAATGTATATCTAAATTCAAGACTTACCTTTGAGTAACCTGAAAAGGGTTTGTGTTCTATGATAAACTTGAACTAGAATCATATCAACTCGTTTGGTACCTTAGTCATACTTAAGTCTCTGATCGACCTGATCCAAACAATATTTTCTTTTAGTTTATGTAACAACTAGATGAAAAGTTATGTTGAAGTAATATGAAGTTTGAGTCTGCTTTATGGTCCGTTTTGAAACCAAAATGATAGTGTACTGATACTAATAAGATAAATTTATATGCTTGTATTCAGTGGTGGACGTCGGTTGTCCGTCCCAAGGGTCTCGTGCAACATATGGATTTGGTCTGTGTGATATAAAATTTCTGATTCTCTAAAAGTGTAACCGGTTCCAAAAACATTGTCCTCCAGTCCTTCTAGTCCATGTGGTTTTGTGTGTTTGGCTATGTTTGGCGTGGAGCTTTTTGAAGCTTTTTTGAGCGATGAGCAGTGAGCAACGAGCTTTTTAATTTTTAGTGTTCGTTTGACAAAAAAACGGAGAGCTTTGCTATAGGTGATTGGTCTGCCCAGCTTTGTGCAGTTTTATACTTTTATACGAAACTTGACTGTGAATAAAGTCAAAACATAAGTAGCTCATGATAAATGCAAAACATCAGATCTTTCGTACAAACGATATTTCACTTTTATAAATTCATGCTACTAGTATTATGCACATACTGCATACATATAACTTACCATACAATTATTTTACAAAGCTAATTTCTTCAAGACTACTAGTGAAGAATAATCAACTCAATGTTTACATTGCTACTTAGGGATTTACAAACACCAAACACTTGCTAACCTTGAAAATATTCATACTCCGTATAAACTGTGTTACATTAGTAATGCATTAAGGCATACTTGTTGAAGATTCATCACTCTCCTTGATCATCCTTAATCCTTTGCTTCATCATCTTATCTTTAACACCTTTAAGCGCATTATGATAAAACATTTCTAACCGTTTGAGCTTATCATAATCACAAGATTCCAACAAATTCTCCCACTCTTTACCAACATCAAACGAACCCGCCTTCTTTAAACCGTCTGGTATATCTTTCTCTTCTTCAAAAGGCTTTCCAAAAATGGAACCATGAAGAATACTAGCATAACGTTCCATTATAACAAGTTTCTTTTCAAGTTGTGTGATATCAACTGCACTCTTTTCGCTGTGTGTTTTGTCACTTTTCTTGATACTAATAGTTTCTGGCTCATTTACATTAAAGTCTTCTTGTAATGGTGGCCATAACACGAGATTCGGGTCAAAAAAGTCATTTACTTGACCATTTCCAAGAACACCACTTCTTCCTCTCCCCCATGACCAAAGCTTATACCCGTTGTCTGCAACAAGAACAGTATGGGCTGCACCACAAGCTACTTGTACAGGCTCAGGGAAATTTGACCCATGTTGACCATTAGACGTGATTAAACGTGGAGCAAGAGCATCTCCATCTTCGCTCGCTTCAGGGCAAAGGCCGAGCCCATTTTCCATTCCCCATGACCAAACGTCCCCATTTGATGAGACTACACTTGTGTGAAATAAACCACAGTCAACAGATATTAACCACATGTTAACACGCAGTCCTTTGACTATTTCAGGAAGTAACCCCTTTTTGGTCGTTCCATGACCGAGTTGTCCATTATCTCCAAGTCCAAAAGTCCAGCATACACTTTTTGATGAATCACTATATTCTTCTTTTGTATACGCGAGTATACAAGTATGGAATGCACCACATGCTAATTCATATGCTGTCCAAGAAGATTCAATATTGAATGTTTCAATTATTTGAGGGGTTGCCCGAAAGTCTGTATCTCCTAAGCCTAGCTGCCCATGATTGTTGTTGCCCCACGCATAGCATACAAGATTACCGTCTTTGTGTGTTTCTCCTGCACTAACTAATGCTACAATATGCTCACTTCCACACGCCACTTTGACCACAGTGTGACCATGGAAATCCCATACGGGTGTTGGATTGTATGTGGTGACAAGCGAGAATTCACCTTCGTTTGGGATATCTTCTGGAGGACAGTTTCCCCATATCCATAAAGATCCGAGATCATCTATTGCAAGTGACATCATACCTCCGGCTTTCACAGATGTAATCTGGAGGGATTAGTTAATTAGTGTTACATTTTTTGAAAATTTGAAAACTATTAATTGATAAGGGTAAAGTTTGACACCTTAAGTCCTGCTTCGCTCTTTTTTATTGATCCATCAGGAGAGTTTAGCCCATGAAACCCCTCCACCAAAGATGGAACCAAGGAATTCTCTCCATTTACCCCGAGTTGACCATCTATTGTTAGGGTCAAGGATTCTAGGATGTCAATATAATGTTTATACCATAGAAACCTTTATTTTGGGTATGTTACAGTTCACATAGCAATTTCTTCAATACCATTACTGCTAAAAGAAGTTGCTGGCCCGTATTTTGTGCTTTATCGAAAGCTTGATGGTCATACAATCTACTATGGCTAAATTTTCCTAAGAGAATAACGTATCTGAATAAGCATGAAAGTAACATTCAAAAGAAAGGATACAAGTATTATGACCCCAGCTCCAAACTGAACCATCATCTGAAGCAAGAATAAAAAGTTAGAGCAAGAAAAAGATAGTATAGTCAAAGTCTCCCCTGTCATAAAATATGTGTTGCCTATATGTTATTTTGGATAAAATTATGTCAAAATGATATGATCTCAACTTTTTCAAGCTTAACATCTTATAGAGTTTAAGGGTGTGTTTGTTTTTCTAAAAAATGTCTTACTAGCCCTCTTACTCTTACCAGTAAGAGGAGGGCAGACGTTTTGCTTGTTTGTTTTTTTCTTTTGAGTCAGACCCAGTTAGACATATAACATCTTACTCAGTAAGAGGTGGGGGGCTTGTCTTACTGCCTCTTACTCGATAAGAGATTGAAGACTTGTGTTAATATAATATATTTGATGATTTATTAACTATGTTATATTTATGATAAAAAGTCTTGTTTCATATTTAAATAAGTTACTTATTATCGCATTGAGTTGGTTTAATAAATAAATTGCAGAAACGAACACTTAAAATCATCCGACATCAATTATACAAAAACAAACAACATTATTTCGTTCAGATTTAGACTTTCTAGCCACCTCTTACTGGTAAGATGTGGTAGTCAGATTCAGACCTAAAACATCTTAATAAAACAAACACACCCTAAGTTATAAAACAAGACTTGGATTAATATGTTTTGTGACATGATCAGTATAGTCTTGATCAATACGAGTTTGCTTTTTCACCTTAATCTCTCATCTTGTCGTATAATCGTTTACAAAATCTTGCTTATCACTAACAACACATGGTAATTACCATTGCGCAACAGATCTGTAGCCTAGGGATACCAAAGGTACCTAGCTTTGTCATCCCACTAACCACTTTTTTCGCGTTTCTATAATTAAAGCAAGTAAATAAGGTAAAACTTACCAGACAAAGCAAGACTATGATAAGCGCCGGCTGCAACGCCAACGATCTTAACCCTATCAGCGCCCGAACCAAATCCAACTTTAATTGGAAAAAGCCGATCATGCTCTGAACCTGTACCAAGCCGGCCGAAAGTCCCTCTACCCCATGAATATACACTTCCGTCACCTTCACACATAAACTTAAAATCAATACCAAAATCCATACATTAACGTATGTAACATATTTATGATCACGCGTTACCAGTGAGCACGAGTGTGTGAGCTTCTCCAGCAGCAACTGATACTACTTTTCGAGATATATTTCCTGAATCAACAGATGTTCCTATTTCTGCCATGAACAGTACTAGCTAGAAGACGACTTGTGTTTTTTGTAACAAAAAATATTTTATGGAATGACAAATATAACATAGGACTAAGTTGTTGTATAAGTTTTAATTTATACGATTTGAACACTTGATGTAATTTGCAACCACCAATGAATTCAAATGGAATATACATGCTCTTTTTAAGACTAGTACTATATTTATAAGTCATTGTCAAACGCTTAACGCCGTCCAAATCTTTCAAAAGAAAAAGAAAAGAAAGACATGCACGTAACATTGGTTATATTCTATGTGAAAAAACAAACTTAATTATATAATTTTGTCCTTATGTGTCATACAGAAATGAAATGATACAAAAAGCTGGTTGGTTGTGTGAGGGTAAAATTTTGAAAATGAAACTTTCAATGGAAAATGATTGTTCAGGTTGATTATGAAACGTAAAACTCAAGTTGAACTCGACCACGTAGCATTAACTTAAGCATTAGTTAATTGACTGACTCCATTGATACGCTAATTACATGATTAGTTATTTGACTAGCTAGGAATCTCGTTGCTTCTTATCATTTCAAAAATTCCGGAGACTTTTCCTAGTGATCCAATCTTTGAACAACATCTCTATTAATATTCTCTATACGCAAGCTTCTTGATGTTATAATCAAGTATCATAATTACACTAGTCGGGTACCGCACGTCACGATGACATGTACCCGTGTGATTATATTTTTCGACAATAACAAGATCTTTTTAATGGATTGCTTTTGTAGAAGGAAAAAAATGTCAAATAAAAGTTATTAATTGAAATTTAGCTTGTTTTCTTGCTTATTCATTTAGTAACATTATAAATAGAGTAAATTACATGGACAATCCCGATGGTTTGTCAAAGTTTCAACCACAGTCCCTAAAAGTTTAAAGTTGCATGGACAGTTCATATCTCTGCAAAAAATAGCACTTATGGTCCATTTCTTAACTCGTGTTAAGTGAATTCCGTTATCATTTACATGTTAGCCCTTTTGGTTAAAGACGGTTTGTTAGGATTACGAAATCCATATTAAAGACTCGGTCACCCCGAGTATCATCTAGCATTAGTTAGGCCATAGTCTTATTAGTAAACTTTTAGTTATCGTAACACCATGGAGTCGGGTTTGGTCTCTACCCACTGTATGCCCGTTCCATAGCCCGTAGGGGGCGTTTATGTAAGTACTATATATACTCTCTTCTATCAAGGGAGAGGGTTGGAGCTTCTAATATAACATTTACTTCTCTTTCACTTTCTCTCTCTAGAACTCCCATCACTCTCTCTTTCTCTCTCTAAAAAGTTCGACCAAATCTCAAAATCCAAGTGTGTGTTATGATTTCCAATACCCTTCAATTGGTATCAAGAGCCATGGTTTGATCATATAGGTCGTTTATGCTCGGATTTGTAGATCGGTTATAGTGGTTTGTGTTTTGGGTCAAAAATATAAGCAAGAAACATCATGGTTTGATCTTGTTTGTGGTTAGATTCGGTATAAGGTTGTACTTTCATGTTTAGGGTTGTTGTATGAGCTTTGTTTAGTGTTTGGTTAGTGTATTTTATAAGTTGTTTGGATTGTTTTGGTGATATTCGCAGGTTTTTGAACTTTGTTCTTGGTTGTGGTTTGGTATTTCTTGATTGTGTTTTGAGGTTTCTAGACTGCGATTTGAGGTGCTCTAAGTTGCGATTTGACCAAAACAGGGTAAAAGGTGGTTGTGTTTTGATCAGAAGACAGTGTTGCGGTTTGGGTGGTAGCCAAAAGGAGTATAAGGACAAAACTCAGTGAAAGTGACGCTTGTACTTGTTCGAAAGTGACCTTGCGTTTTGTCCTTTTGTCCTGCGATTTGACCAAGAACTCTGCGATTTGGCTATTGCATTTTGAAGTTTCTGCGTTTTGAAATGGCTATTGCGTTTTGAAGGTTCTGCGATTTGAAGTCTACTGCGTTTTGCTCAAGACTGCGATTTGGTCCTGCTGTAACACTCCCGAAAATCTTAATGACAGCGGAAGACTAATTCGGGTGTTACTTGAATGGAGATCATAGTCAATAATTATAGAAAACGACTCGAAAGAGACGTTTTATTAAAATAGTTATCATTCATCGAAAACTCATAGTTTGTTACAAAATATTGTAAATAGATCAAGTGTTTTTCCCAAAAGAAAGATCATGAGTTTGAAAGAAATGATAACTTTTATGTTTTACACCACCAGATAAGCCTTGCCATGCCCCGTTCCGCACCTTGGTCATAATCTTCACTGATTACCTGAGATAACATGCTTAAAAAGGTCAACAAAAATGTTGAGTGAAGTCCATAGGTTTAAAATAAGTTGAACACAAGTATAAGATCATGATCATTGTAGACTAACAATATCATAAGAAAATATCACAGATTATTATGCGCTAAGCTCATGAAACCAAGACTCAACTGCATACACCGAATTACCAGTGTACGTAAATATGCCCCAAAGGAGGTAATAGCCAATTACCTAAAGATATTCGATATGGTGCGCCCCGGTTATTTCTCTATAACCGAAACGGGGTTCGTTATTCCCCATAGTACTATTCACGATATCTACGTTCACTCGCGGTGACTAATGGTTCATGATCAGGGGACTTGTGGCTAACAACTTAGGCAGTACCAATAATCAAAAAGATCAAGCATTTATGAAAAACCCTTGTGTTCTAGTTTAGAGCATGTATCTCCCTCGCGGGGTTTATAAAATAAAGTAAAAGCGAGGCTATGAACTCACCTTGATAATAATGCACACGCACAAATAGATCAAGCACAATGTAGCGGAGGTTCCAACTCGAAACCTAAAATGATGAGATGGCGAATCTCAGTATGAGCATTTTGGTTCGCGACCAAAATAATAGAGCATTGAATATTCTTATTCAATAGATCATTGGATTGTCCAATCCAATAGTGTGCGATCGTGATTAACGTTTTAAGTTAATTTTCATGCTACATTGCCTTAATTAGTGATCCTCACTTACGCATAAGTGAAATGTTCCCCCGTTGTGATCTTAATAGATTTGTTGAGTATTTTAACGTGTTTGAATAAATTCCCCGTGTGTTTTATCGAATTTGATATATATATATATAATTATAATCTTATAATATATATATATATATATATATAAGTAATACATTTACCGTTATCCGAAATAAAATACTCGTAAGATCAAAATACTTGTTTTTACGAAGTTATTATGGGTTTATAAGTTTTTCTAAACTTTTCCCGAATTTACACTTTTTACCCTCGAGTTACAAAAAGTACAAGTTTAGTCCCTATACTTTTTAGAAAATGACACTTTCTACCCGAGTTATATTTCATACCGAAACTTTCAGAAATGACAACTTTGACCCTCGGTAAAACTGTTTTTACAAAATCAGCCCTCTAAGTTCCTTTTATACGCTTTAAACCTTTACTTTTCCAATTGTACACTTTTAACCCAAAAGTTTATTAATACTAGTTTGAGTTAATTACATATTCGATCCTTGTGGTTTCAAGCGTGTTCATGCACGTATGAAATTACCCCTTTTACTTTCGAAAAGATGCATATTGGTCCCTTAACTTTTCATGCATGTTTTTATACATATTACATTGAACCTTTAACTTTTGAAACGTTACGCTTTTAACCCGAAATTCATTTGTTTTGCAAATTTGATCCGAACTACTTGTGAAATAAACGAAAACTTTACAAAACTAGTACAAGCTTATCCCTAGCTTATTTCTTTAGCTTATTAGCTTATTTTGATCACATTGGGCCGGGTTAGATCATTTTTGGACTCGGATTGGGCTTAATGGGCTTGGTTATTGGGCTTTAGGCCCGTTTAGTTTTAGCGTAGGAAATAAAGGTGTACGAGTGTTTTCTTATAGATTTGTGATGTGTTCTTAACATATTAGACTAGTATTAACGTGTGACTTATGTGTCGTGATCAAGCAATCGTTTATGAGATGGTGCTATAACATGTATACGTGCGAGAACAAAATGTAAACAAGGAAATGAAATGGAACGAGTTGGGAAGGACTTACTTCACTCAAAATGAGTGGTGATGATACGAGTGAGATGTGAACGAGAAGAAGTGACCAACGAGAACCCCCTTGTTCTCCTTATAATGTTACCCGATTACTAGTACTCTTATGACTTCCACAAAATCCCTTACTTCGCTCCTATTTCACTTCGATGGTCTCCACAGTGGACGAATTTTTGAGTGAGAGATGTGTTTGAGTTTTAGAAGTTCATGTGAAGAGAATGTGTGCATGTTGTGTGTTTTTAAAGAGAGCTCAAGCATGGTCCTTCAAATATTTAAATCCCTTAGTTCTCCTACTCCTAATCTTATTAGACATGTGTTCCATTGAACTTGGCCATGGTTTGGGTTGTGTCTCTAGGCGTGTATACTTGTAGCACCACTTAGGAGCATGTTCTTGATTAGTCACTTCATTCTAAACATATTATCTAATGGTTAATGAAGTCAAAGTTGGTCAAATGGTCCTAGAGTTAGTATAATATTGATTTAGGTTAGCTAAGTGGAAGGTTTTTGTCTCCTCTTTTTGCTTCCATACGCAAGATGTGAGACCAAATGTGTCTCAAGTTTAGTTTGGTTGGGATTTAGTTAGCTTGGTTTTTCTTTGTTGTTTGCTTGCTCGGTTACAACAGAAAGGAACACAAAACATTTTATTTCTCAACTCCTTAAGTACATACTCGTGGTAGTGTGACGTGAACAAGATCCAAGCCAAATCTTGAGTGGGTTGGGCTTGGCAGCGAGGCCCAAGGAAAAGAAAGAAATTAAAATGCTTGGATTGCTTGTTGGATTGGACGCAAGACAAGGCCCAAAGAAATAAATGAGTTGGGCTCGAATTGGGTAACGAGGCCCAAAGAAATCACGGGTGTGGGTTTGGGTCCGGTTACGAGGCCCATTTATGAGTTGAGTTGGATCATGAGGTGGTACGGAGTCTAATGAGTTCCGAGGCCCAATACGAATATTATACATTTTTATTATAATTAAATTCGTAATTTTTACAAATTAATACGTATTCAGTACGTATTTTATGGTTATCAGGATAGTGGGGAAATTTATTTAGATCACAACGGTATATTTGTGAACGCTCAAGCTGCGTTGATCATGCATATGCCAAATGATATGCAAAAGTGATGTTTAGAAAATTTCATGACGAAATAGATCGTGATTAATTCTTGATTAAAACGTTAAGTACATTGAAATTTTCCGGGAGCTTACAGTACCTACCCCTTAAGAGAACCGCGTCCCGCGGTTAAAACTCGCAGAGGCTGTCATGGATGATCTAGATGAACAGGTGGGGATACTTGGAACGCATTACATCCTCGCGCTCCCAGGTGAACTCTGCACCTCGTTTCTTATGATTCCATCGAACTTTAACGATAGGAATGCGGCTTTGCTTAAGCCTCTTCACTTCTCTGTCCATGATCTCGACTGGTTCTTCGACAAAGCTAAGTTTGTCATTGAGATGGATGTCCTTGAGTGGTACGACTAGAGTTTCATCCGAAAGACACTTTTTAAGATTTGAGACATGAAACGTGTCATGTACTCGGCTAAGTTCTTCGGGAAGATCAAGTTTATATGCCACTGGACCAATTCTTTGAAGAATTTTGAATGGTCCGACGTATCGAGGTTTGAGCTTTCCTCGTTTTCCAAATCTGACCATCCCTTTCCAGGGTGATACTTTGAGCATTACACGGTCTCCGACTTGGAATTCCATTGGTTTTCTTCGAACATCTGCGTAGCTCTTTTGTCTATCTCGAGCTGTTTGCAATCTTTGCCGAATTTGCATTATCTTTTCAGTTGTCTCTTGGACAATTTCGGGGCCTGTAAGTTGTACTTCTCCAACTTCCGCCCAGCAAACTGGTGATCGGCATTTTCTTCCATAGAGTGCTTCAAAAGGAGCAGCTTTAATGCTGGCGTGATAACTATTGTTGTAAGAGAATTCAGCCAGAGGTAAGTGCTTATCCCATCCTTTTCCGAAATCAATCACACATGCTCTTAGCATGTCTTCCAGAGTTTGGATCGTTCTTTCACTTTGTCCATCTGTTTGAGGATGGTACGCGGTACTCATATCTAAGTTGGTACCCATGGCTTTTTGAAGCGTTTGCCAAAATCTTGAGGTGAATCGGCTATCACGATCAGATATGATAGAGATTGGTACACCGTGACGAGGAACAATCTCTTTGATGTACAGTCTAGCGAGTGTAATCATCTCATCGTTCTCCTTGATTGGCAAGAAATGAGCGGACTTTGTAAGACGGTCTACAATAACCCAAATGGTGTCAAAACCATTAGAGGTTTTTGGCAACTTTGTGATAAAGTCCATTGTGATTCTTTCCCATTTCCACACGGGAAGTTCTGGTTGGGTTAGCAATCCAGATGGCTTTTGATGTTCAGCTTTAACTTTCAAGCATGTCAAACATTTACTGGCGTATACAGCGATATCAGCCTTCATATTAGGCCACCAGTACAAAAGCTTTAGATCTTGATACATCTTGTTGGGACCAGGATGTATGGAATACTTTGATTTATGTGATTCATGCATGATGAGCTCTCGGATACCTCCAAAGAGTGGAATCCAACTTCGATTTTTGAAACATAGCGTTCCGTCCGATCTCTTCACAAATCCATTCTCATTCTCCGGCATGCCATAAATCTTCTCATTCGGCCTATTTTCTTCTTTAAGGGCTTCGATTTGAGCTTCAAGAATTTTCGATGGTAGGGGTGAATTGATTACCATTCCCAATGATCTCACTCTAAGTGGCTTAGGGCGATCTTTTCTGCTCAAAGCATCGGCAACAACATTTGCCTTTCCAGGATGGTAACGGATCTCGCAGTCATAATCACTAAGCAATTCGAGCCAGCGACGTTGACGCATATTCAATTCCTTTTGATCTAAGATGTGTTGAAGACTTTTGTGATCAGTGTACACTATACACTTAGTTCCGTACAGATAATGTCTCCATAATTTGAGTGCAAATACCACGGCGCCAAGTTCTAGATCGTGAGTAGTATAATTCTTCTCATGAGTTTTGAGTTGTCGTGACGCATAAGCAATCACTTTGTTCCTTTGCATGAGAACAGCGCCTAAACCCATGTGTGAAGCATCACAATATACTACAAAATCTTCGGCTCCTTCCGGTAGTGCCAAGATAGGTGCTTCGCAAAGCTTGTTCTTCAGGAGTTGAAAAGCTGATTCTTGATCGTCTCCCCATTCGAATTTCTTCGTTTTCTGGGTTAACTCGGTCAATGGTTTAGCTATTTTCGAGAAACCTTCGATGAATCTTCGATAATAACCAGCAAGTCCTAAGAATTGACGAATTTCAGTGGGATTAGTGGGTACCGGCCAGTTCTTAACAGATTCAAACTTTGCGGGATCCACATGGATTCCTTCACTGTCGATCACATGACCAAGAAATTGGACTGTCTCAATCCAAAAATCACACTTGGAAAACTTTGCGTACAATTTTTCATCCTTGAGTAACTTCAGGACAGTCTTCAAATGTTCCGCATGTTCTTCTTTATTACGAGAGTATATAAGAATATCGTCGATGAACACAATGACGAATTTATCCAGATATGGTTTGCAGACTCTATTCATGAGGTCCATAAATACAGCAGGTGCATTAGTTAAACCGAATGGCATTACTTGGAATTCATAATGGCCATATCGAGTTCTAAATGCGGTCTTGGGTATATCTTCTCCTCTTACCCGTAACTGATGATATCCAGATCTTAAATCAATCTTCGAGTATACACTCGAGCCTTGTAATTGATCAAACAGATCATCGATTCTTGGTAAGGGATAGCGGTTTTTGATTGTGAGCTTGTTCAATTCTCTATAATCGATACACATCCGGAATGATCCATCTTTCTTCTTAACGAATAATACCGGAGCTCCCCAGGGTGAGGAACTTGGTCTAATGAATCCTTTCTCAGATAGCTCTTCTAGTTGTTTGGATAACTCTTGCATTTCTGAGGGCGCTAAACGGTACGGTGCTCGTGCTACAGGAGTAGCTCCAGGAATAAGATCGATTTGAAATTCGACTTGTCGAGCAGGTGGAAGTCCAGGCAAATCTTCTGGAAATACCTCAGAAAATTCCTTGATTACAGGTACATCTTCTAGTCGTTTCTCTTCCGACTTCTTTTCCGTTATTTGAGCTAAGAAGGCATAACATCCTTTTTCCATGTACTTTATTGACTTTGCACAGGATATGATACTTAAGTACTTTCTACTTTGATCTCCTTGGATGACTAAGGTTTCACCGTTGATCGGGATATGAACGGTTTTCTCGTCACAAACAATCCTAGCACGGTGTTTGGACAACCAATCCATGCCAATTACGACATCGAAACTTCCAAGTTTGATTGGCAAAAGATCTATGAGGAACGAATGATCTTGTAATAGAATAGGACAATTACGGATTACGGTGTTGGTTCCTATTATTTTCCCATCGGCAAGTTCTATCTCATAAGTTGTATCTAAGGCGATTGGGGATATTTCAAGTAATGGTGCAAAAGTAGTAGATACAAAACTCTTATCGGCTCCAGAATCAAACAAGATTTTTGCAGAATGATTGTTAAGAGAATACGTACCCGTCACAATGTCAGGGTTCAACGGTGCATCTCCATCTCCTAGCATGTACACTCTTGCACGTGCATTGTTTGTTTGAACGACATTTAACTTCGGGCATTGACTTTTGAAATGACCAGGTTCTCCACATCCATAGCAGTTCATGTTTGTCACAGTGTTGCCTCTTCCAGGGTTTCTACAATGTTTACCTTGATGACCTACCTTGTTGCACTTATCGCACTTCACAGTACAAGGTCCAGAATGGTGCATCAAACATCGGTTACACTGGGGATGTGGTCCTACATACCCTTTTCCAGCAGTGGGTGCAGCATAAGCCCTCGCGGCTTCTTGCCTTCGGTTTTGCCGATTGTGGTGTTGATTTCTGTTGTGGTGATATTGATTGTTGTTGTTCCGATTGTTGTTGTTGGATCGATAGTGGTTGGAATTTGAGGTTTTCCGATCATCAAACTTTCTTTTCCTGTCACTTGAGCCTTGTGCATTTGCAAGCTTTAGTATTGGTTCCATAAGGCGGTGGGATACAATGACAACTTCTTCAACAGTTTTTGGCTTCGAAGCGATGACATCTCCTTCGATGCTTCGAGGTAAACCTCCGATCATAGCTTCCAAAAGTTTTTCATTGGTGGGAAACAGATGAGGACATAGAGCTCTTAGCTCATGGAATCTCTTGAAGTATGTCTTGAGATCATTACCTTTAGCAGCCAAGTGGTAATACTCATCTTCGAGTTTCTTGATCTCAGTCCTCGGGCAATACTGTTTCATTAGCAGTTGTTTCAGATCTGACCATGAAATCTTACAAGCTTCTTCCATTCCAATTGGTTGAGCATGGCCTTTCCACCAAGATAACGCATCTTCTAACAAAGTTCCAGTCGCAAACTTGACTTTGCAATCATCTGTGCAGTCACTTAGCAGAAATACAGTCTCGGTTCTCTCAAACCAATGAAGTAAACCAATAGCACCTTCAGTGCCCTTGAAGAATGTCGGCTTGCAGTTCATGAACTCTTTGTAATTACACTTGCGAGTTAAAGTGGACTCACTTTGATTTGTTGGAGTGTTAGTTGCATTTGAGTTTGCCATTTCAAGAAGACGTGCAGCTTCTGCGACACGATTCTCTTCAGCAATGCGAGCAGCTTCAGCCTCACGTGCTGCTTGAGCGACACGCTCAGCTTCAGCCTCTCGAGCAATTCGGGCGTTCTCAGCTTCTCTTGCAATTTCAGCTTGCCTTGCAATTTCAGCTTCACGCGCCTCTTGGGCAATTCGTTCAGCTTCAATGCGTTCAGCTTCGGCTCTAGCAGTATCAACAACATGTTGAGCTATAGCCGCGCTAACACTTTCAGCGACCATTTTCTGAACAGCTGCGGGAGTGATGGTGGATGAGGTAGCTTTCTTCTTGACCATTTTTCTAAAATTTTCAAGAATAAATACCAAGATTAAGAAATTATCGATCGATGATAAAATTGATTTCATATTATACATTTCATAATAGTCCAGATTACCACTTTAAATTTATGATATTATTTGAATATGATTTTTCTCAACAAATCATAATATATATAAGGACATAAGGATTGGTTCGGCGTACATCACCGAGGAATAATAACATAACATTAGAATAATAGAAATACAACCATGGAATACATCGTTACATAGTTTGTTCACAACCATAAGTTACATCATCATAATACTTGTTCCAAGGTTACAAACCAAAAAAGATACAAGCCTTAATGCCTCATATGGCGGCTTTATGATACATACTAAGATAAAGATGACTAGGATCTACGCATCTCCCGATGCGCCATCCCGACGACGAATCTCCTCAACCATAGCTGTCAAGTCTCGGATCTGCTGCTCACGGGCTTGGTCTCTCGCCTCGAGGTTATCAATCCTCTCCTCCAGAATAGCAGTGTGAGCATGAGCAGATGCAAGCTCGTGATGTAGGACTCTCTCTCGACCCAAAGCAGTCTCTCTCAAAGTGCTAGCATCACGAATAGTAGTCTCCAATCTCCGAGTCAATTGGTTAACGGCCTCTCTTGCCTCCACAATCTGAGTACTCATCATATCAAACACAATCTCGATGGAGTAGCGACCTACCACGAGGTTCTCGACTTCTTCCTCCAAGCTCTCTATCCTCACTAGTGGAATCTCATCATAATGCGCCATGAGCTCATTCAGCTGATCTTCGTGCCTGATAAGTCTCGTAGCCAACAGAGGGATAGTGTGGTGTACTGGTTCACCGGTAACAGGTATGACTGGAGCTGGTGCAGTAGTCGAGCTTTCTCCAAGCTCAAACGAACTAGGTGCTCCCTCCTCTTCTCTCCAACGTCGAAGTAAAGGTATCAAGAATGACCATCTCCTAGCACCGGATTTCTTCCTTGGTCCGGCCTCGTTGTCCACTTGAGTAGGCTTTTCAGGATCAGATAGTGATGGTGGATAGCACTTGATGCAGAGCGGTAAAATTGGCTCACTAAAAGTGTCCAAAGGAGGTGATGCTGTAGGTGGTGATGAAGCAGGAACAGTAGTAGTCTGTTGGTAGAACACAGTAAGTGGCAGTGGTGGTGAAGTAGCAGTAGGTGGAACAGCAGGTGAAACTGGTGATGACTGAGCAGGTGGTGACTGAGCTGGTGATGACTGAGCTGGTGGCATCACATGAGTCATGGTGATGGGTCGTACACGCTTCCTAGCAGTGCGTTTGAAGGTCTTACCATTAGGATGCAGTCTATAAGGTACTCCAAACGGCTCAGGTTCATTAGGCTTAAGAACACGAATCCTACGTCGACGACGACGGATAGCTTGGGCAGATGATCCAGAAGAATCTGATGAAGCAGAGTCAGTGTTCTCTGATGACTTGGATGATTCATCATCCACAGCAACATCTGAAGCAGGTAGCCATTGCTGCGACTCATAGTACTGATCTAGGGTCATGGAAGCAAAAGCATTGTACTCTTGAGGATGAGCAGTCATAGCTGGAGCAGTAGGAGTTCGGGCAACTTCACCTTCCTCAAAAGGTTCAGTTTCGTCCGAAACAGCAGCTGGTATGACAGGACTGGGATGAGCTGGCATAGTGACAGTCGTAGAGGACATGGTATCATCCATCTCGGTGTCTGAGGACAGAACAACTGGGTGGGATGCAGACATGGTACTGTAACAACCCATAAATTAATGTAAGTAAATGCCAAAATAATATAATTATTTTAGTTAGCTAAGCAAATCTCCATGCCTAACTTAAAATGAATGCAATTTACTTATGATCTAGTGATGCATCAATCCTAATGCATAGAGTGGTCACGGAAGGGCGTAAGGCAGTGGTGTAAAATAGTCCCGTTTTAAAAGTGCGGTTATAGTCCAAATGATTTTGAAAAATTCTTTGGTTCTCTATAACCTTGGCTCTGATGCCAATCTGTAACACCCCCGAAAATCTTAATGACAGCGGAAGACTAATTCGGGTGTTACTTGAATGGAGATCATAGTCAATAATTATAGAAAACGACTCGAAAGAGACGTTTTATTAAAATAGTTATCATTCATCGAAAACTCATAGTTTGTTACAAAATATTGTAAATAGATCAAGTGTTTTTCCCAAAAGAAAGATCATGAGTTTGAAAGAAATGATAACTTTTATGTTTTACACCACCAGATAAGCCTTGCCATGCCCCGTTCCGCACCTTGGTCATAATCTTCACTGATTACCTGAGATAACATGCTTAAAAAGGTCAACAAAAATGTTGAGTGAAGTCCATAGGTTTAAAATAAGTTGAACACAAGTATAAGATCATGATCATTGTAGACTAACAATATCATAAGAAAATATCACAGATTATTATGCGCTAAGCTCATGAAACCAAGACTCAACTGCATACACCGAATTACCAGTGTACGTAAATATGCCCCAAAGGAGGTAATAGCCAATTACCTAAAGATATTCGATATGGTGCGCCCCGGTTATTTCTCTATAACCGAAACGGGGTTCGTTATTCCCCATAGTACTATTCACGATATCTACGTTCACTCGCGGTGACTAATGGTTCATGATCAGGGGACTTGTGGCTAACAACTTAGGCAGTACCAATAATCAAAAAGATCAAGCATTTATGAAAAACCCTTGTGTTCTAGTTTAGAGCATGTATCTCCCTCGCGGGGTTTATAAAATAAAGTAAAAGCGAGGCTATGAACTCACCTTGATAATAATGCACACGCACAAATAGATCAAGCACAATGTAGCGGAGGTTCCAACTCGAAACCTAAAATGATGAGATGGCGAATATCAGTATGAGCATTTTGGTTCGCGACCAAAATAATAGAGCATTGAATATTCTTATTCAATAGATCATTGGATTGTCCAATCCAATAGTGTGCGATCGTGATTAACGTTTTAAGTTAATTTTCATGCTACATTGCCTTAATTAGTGATCCTCACTTACGCATAAGTGAAATGTTCCCCCGTTGTGATCTTAATAGATTTGTTGAGTATTTTAACGTGTTTGAATAAATTCCCCGTGTGTTTTATCGGATTTGATATATATATATATAATTATAATCTTATAATATATATATATATATAAGTAATACATTTACCGTTATCCGAAATAAAATACTCGTAAGATCAAAATACTTGTTTTTACGAAGTTATTATGGGTTTATAAGTTTTTCTAAACTTTTCCCGAATTTACACTTTTTACCCTCGAGTTACAAAAAGTACAAGTTTAGTCCCTATACTTTTTAGAAAATGACACTTTCTACCCGAGTTATATTTCATACCGAAACTTTCAGAAATGACAACTTTGACCCTCGGTAAAACTGTTTTTACAAAATCAGCCCTCTAAGTTCCTTTTATACGCTTTAAACCTTTACTTTTCCAATTGTACACTTTTAACCCAAAAGTTTATTAATACTAGTTTGAGTTAATTACATATTCGATCCTTGTGGTTTCAAGCGTGTTCATGCACGTATGAAATTACCCCTTTTACTTTCGAAAAGATGCATATTGGTCCCTTAACTTTTCATGCATGTTTTTATACATATTACATTGAACCTTTAACTTTTGAAACGTTACGCTTTTAACCCGAAATTCATTTGTTTTGCAAATTTGATCCGAACTACTTGTGAAATAAACGAAAACTTTACAAAACTAGTACAAGCTTATCCCTAGCTTATTTCTTTAGCTTATTAGCTTATTTTGATCACATTGGGCCGGGTTAGATCATTTTTGGACTCGGATTGGGCTTAATGGGCTTGGTTATTGGGCTTTAGGCCCGTTTAGTTTTAGCGTAGGAAATAAAGGTGTACGAGTGTTTTCTTATAGATTTGTGATGTGTTCTTAACATATTAGACTAGTATTAACGTGTGACTTATGTGTCGTGATCAAGCAATCGTTTATGAGATGGTGCTATAACATGTATACGTGCGAGAACAAAATGTAAACAAGGAAATGAAATGGAACGAGTTGGGAAGGACTTACTTCACTCAAAATGAGTGGTGATGATACGAGTGAGATGTGAACGAGAAGAAGTGACCAACGAGAACCCCCTTGTTCTCCTTATAATGTTACCCGATTACTAGTACTCTTATGACTTCCACAAAATCCCTTACTTCGCTCCTATTTCACTTCGATGGTCTCCACAGTGGACGAATTTTTGAGTGAGAGATGTGTTTGAGTTTTAGAAGTTCATGTGAAGAGAATGTGTGCATGTTGTGTGTTTTTAAAGAGAGCTCAAGCATGGTCCTTCAAATATTTAAATCCCTTAGTTCTCCTACTCCTAATCTTATTAGACATGTGTTCCATAGAACTTGGCCATGGTTTGGGTTGTGTCTCTAGGCGTGTATACTTGTAGCACCACTTAGGAGCATGTTCTTGATTAGTCACTTCATTCTAAACATATTATCTAATGGTTAATGAAGTCAAAGTTGGTCAAATGGTCCTAGAGTTAGTATAATATTGATTTAGGTTAGCTAAGTGGAAGGTTTTTGTCTCCTCTTTTTGCTTCCATACGCAAGATGTGAGACCAAATGTGTCTCAAGTTTAGTTTGGTTGGGATTTAGTTAGCTTGGTTTTTCTTTGTTGTTTGCTTGCTCGGTTACAACAGAAAGGAACACAAAACATTTTATTTCTCAACTCCTTAAGTACATACTCGTGGTAGTGTGACGTGAACAAGATCCAAGCCAAATCTTGAGTGGGTTGGGCTTGGCAGCGAGGCCCAAGGAAAAGAAAGAAATTAAAATGCTTGGATTGCTTGTTGGATTGGACGCAAGACAAGGCCCAAAGAAATAAATGAGTTGGGCTCGAATTGGGTAACGAGGCCCAAAGAAATCACGGGTGTGGGTTTGGGTCCGGTTACGAGGCCCATTTATGAGTTGAGTTGGATCATGAGGTGGTACGGAGTCTAATGAGTTCCGAGGCCCAATACGAATATTATACATTTTTATTATAATTAAATTCGTAATTTTTACAAATTAATACGTATTCAATACGTATTTTATGGTTATCAGGATAGTGGGGAAATTTATTTAGATCACAACGGTATATTTGTGAACGCTCAAGCTGCGTTGATCATGCATATGCCAAATGATATGCAAAAGTGATGTTTAGAAAATTTCATGACGAAATAGATCGTGATTAATTCTTGATTAAAACGTTAAGTACATTGAAATTTTCCGGGAGCTTACACCTGCGATTTGATCAAGGCTGCGTTTTGAAGTCCTGCGATTTGACTCAAGATACTGCGATTTGGTCATGCGTTTTGAAGTCCTGCGATTTGACTTAAGACATTGCGATTTGATCCTGCGTTTTGAAGTTCTGCGATTTGACTAAAGACTTTGTGGTTTGACCACTACGATTTGAAATAAGAACTTGCGTTTTTATCATTGCGGTTGCCAAGAAGATTGCGTTTTGTCTCAAGAATTGACTGCGTTTTGCTCAAGCTTCTTCACTGCTTTTGTTGACTTTTTGCATCTGAAAGTTGACTTTTTACGTCAAAACTTCAAACGGCCATAACTTTTGAACAGTAACTCCGTTTTCAGCGAAATACTTGTCAAAATGATCGGAACAGCCTGAATATTGTGAGGTTACACACAAAGTTGTGTAACAAATTTTTTTAGGCCCAAATCCCCTCTGAGAGGATATTATCGACGTTTTTAAGTTTTAGACCAAAATTTCACTATAACAACGTGCATCAACCAAACCAAATCACAACCAAACAACATATCACCTAGTCTATCAAACGATCATCACGTTTAACACACAATCACTAATCATTGTACCGATCCAAGAGTTATCATAACACGTTCAATTTATCATTGTCTCACGGTTTCTTCTTGATTGTGTAAAATCCCGCGAAAGATTCTATTTCTCGGTTTAAATCATAGACTTGTAAAATCCCGTGCACATTCATATCATGTCAAACACTTCGGATTCAATCATAGCTGAGGCACTCAAATTGTATGACATGATCGATGGACATAAGATTCCCAGCAATGTACAACTGATAAAAGTGTTTGAGTCGGATAATGCTAATGTGGAATATTTGTGCTCGAATTCACAAGAGAGAGAGGTGCACCTGTTACAAAAAATGCTAGATAATGCAAAGGAAAGTTGCATGAAATATTTTTGACTACTTCATTCACATCTCGAGGTTCTCTTTGAAAGACCTGGATCCGAATTCGAACGAACATTTACATCACTTCTCGGTCAAGATGTACAGACTTTCACAGGCACAATGTTTTTGAACTTAGAACAACTAGAAATAACAACTTGACAAAGAAGAATTTCATGAAACTAGATCCATGGCTGCACTTGGGGTGATCAGCAAATAACTTCAATCGTTCATCGATTCTCAATACACTTGGGATTATGATAGTCTAATGACAGAAAAGTGTTTTACGAATTACACTAGGATTGAAGTTAACATGTTTAGAGAAACATTACTCCAACACATAGGTAATGATAAGAATTACATTGAAGAGAGATCATAGCACCAACTCAAGTATGACATCAAGATAAATTAGAGTCGGGTGCAATCAAGTAATATTAATGTTGATTCGAGTAAAGCATCGGATGCGGGATCAGTTGTCACTGAATGCAGAGGGACAAAGTCAGATAAGCATGATAAAAGCAGCAGTTCAATAACTCATATCACACATGATGTGGATGCAGATATCAAACCAGTAAATGACCATGTGCCATTTTTTGAGGTACAATTAACTGTTCAACATGATGTCCCTACTTATGAACAAAAAGTTACTGGTCAAATTGAATCTTGTTATGACACATATCTGTTGGAAAAGGTTGATAGCAATACCTCTCCTGATTCAACAAATATGGATCATAATAGAGGAGAAATTCCATTGCTTCTATGTTAGAACAAACTTCTTCTAATTCAGAGTTTCAGATACACAAGCTCTGATACCACTTGTGAGTCCCAAACCTCGGATCTACTTAGCTTGTGTGAATGTGTTGCTTTGGATGATTCCAAAATAGCTATGACTCAAACAATGCTTGATGCTAACAAGTATGCAGAAACTACTTGATAACACTTAGAAGAATTACCAATGAAACAGTAACAATGCAATGGACACAGTTATTATCAAAATGCTTCAATATTATTGATTAATAATACGGATACTTTTTCTAGTATCAGGGTTTACAACCTTGAAGCTTTACACAGATTGATATATAACTACGTATAACCTAGGATCTCCTTTTATAGTCTAAAGAGACCTTTACAAGATAACTACTCATTTACAACTAATAATTAAACGTATCTTCTAAATACATAGAATATATTCTGTTACAATCATCACACGCCTTTCTAAGAATACCAGCAGTACTAACTTGAACTAGCAGTACTAAGTTGTTAGTACTGGAACCAACAGTACTAAGTTAAACTGGCAGTAACTAAGTGTTTGGACTTTTAGATCCCAACACAACCTTACAAAAACTATCAAGTAGTAAGCTTGGGAGTCTAATTGACAAGTTTGGAGTAACTATGGTGACTGCAACTTAAAACGAGAATTATGCAAGTTTGGACTTCTCAATGTCTTACGAGTTTTTTCGTGTTCTACAATATGTTCGAAGTGCAACATAATGTGTTTATATATAATTAAACAACAACAACAATAATAAGGCATTAAACAACAATAACACGTTAAATATTAACACATTAAATAACTACAACAACAACAACTACTACTACTACTACTACTACAATAGCAACAACAACATTAACGCATTATTTAACAATAACAACAACACCTACTCCATATGAAGATCATTCATGTCATCTAAAAGGTCATGGAGTATTGTGCTCGATTAATATGCGTGATCCTCAGAATTCCTTTCCAATTTCAATGATGCCTCCAACATCTTTATTTTTATCTCCAACATCTTGTTTTGAGACAATAACATATTGTTTCTTGCTTATAGCGTTAATCGTAATATCTTTAACATTGCAGTTTGAGCACTGTGTTGAAGAAGAGGCTTAACTAAACTTTTGTTCAAAAACATTTTTCCACATAAAGTATCTACACCTATAATCGTTTGTTCCTGGCGTGGCAAAATCGAATGGACGGTAAAGTGAGATTTTATCCACTTTGCAACCTTCAAATTTGCAGCCATATGATAAAACGACAATAATCCGAGCTTGTTAAAAATATCGATGTGTTTTTTTTGTCATTTTTTATAAACGTTACATATTTTTGAAAGTAATATATGTAATAGCGTAAAATTATACATCTTCAGTGTAAAACGGTGATGTATTTATCATATTCCGATTGAATTTCACGTCTTTTACCCAAGTTTTTTGTAAACTTTATAAACCCATTACTATCCACACTTGTTACTTACTTAAATCTTCAGTATTAACCTGTTATTTTTTATTGTTGTAGTTTGTGAATGTGATTGTGTTTGTGAACTGTGTTTGTGATGCAGTTTATAACATTGAGAATACAAAACATATCGAATCTTCACTATTGAAGATTGATATAAAGCATGCAACTAAAACACACACTGGAAAAAAAATGTGAATGGAATCTTGACGCCCGTAGTACAATAATACACAAACTCTCAAAAAAATGACATACTAAAACTGAAAAAGTGACTAAAAGAAAAAGTGACATACACAAATTCAAAAAAAAAAGAATAAACGAAAAACTCAAAAAGTGACTCACTATTGAAGATTGATACACGAAAAAAAAAAAGTACTATGTGTGGGGGTTTTGAGGTGGGGGGTTTGTATAACATGACGCATTATTATATTGCCATTTGTTTTTTTTTTACTAATAACATTTGTTTTTAATTGATGTGACTGATGACATTTGTTTTAAATTTAAATCAACTAAATACAAATATACTAAATTAATTACTAATTTGATTGTAGTAGTTGATGGAATGTAATTCATTTATAAAAGTAATATGTAAATAATATCTTTTATCTATTAATATCGACATATGATTTTTTATCTTTCAACTTTGAAATGTATAATTTAATCAAGTAATAAAATAAGCACTTCAACTATAAGTGTGTTTCAACTTTCAATCATAAAAAAGTTTTCTTTTACAATAAGCTATAAATATGTAAATGATTTTATAGTATAGACTATTGTGTTGATGCATTAAAAGGTACTTTGCTTACATAAAAAATGAGTTGGTCGGAGTATTTTCAATTTTTTTTATAACAAGACGAAAATGAAGTCAGTAATGAAAGCGACTATGTTCAGCATGACGAAATTGAAATCAAGACTGCAAGCAAGTACTTCTTATGGAACAAATCAAACTTTAAAACTGACACACTAACGTATACATTTTTAGTACCTAGTATATTTTATAGTTTGCTATTAAAAATTACAAAGTATGAAAACTTATTAAAACTCGTTTTTAGGTGTTTAATTCTCGTCAAGATTTAATAGACTGGGTGAAACAAACAGGATTTTTTATTGGTAGACAATTAATGAGTAATGTTGTAAGACTAAATATTTCTAGTTATAAAAGGAAGCACAATCAATTAAATATTTAAATACTTAATTACAATTTAAGTTACCAACTTTATTCATTGTCACTTACTCCAAACCCATATATACATTGTTCGGTATACGAGATAAGGGTTTATTTCATTGATTGATAATGCTAATTACATGGTACAAATATATAGCATAATACACAATATTCTAGACTTGGGCTTGAGCCCCGCTACAACATTACAAAACCATATGGACTAACACTCCCCCGAAATCGGAGCGGGAGGACACCGAACACTCAGACTGGTGCGAAATTCCTCAAACAGAGCGGATGGTAATCCTTTCGTAAAAATGTCTGCATACTGATAACGTGAAGGAACATTGAGAACCCGAACTTGACCAGTGGCGACTAAGTCTTGAACAATGTGAATATCGATCTCGATGTACTTCGTACACTAATGTTGAACCGAATTACAGGATAAGTAGACATCACTAACATTATCACAGTAGACAATCGTAGCGGAAGATAAAGATGTGTGTAGCTCACGCAGTAAATTCCGTAACCAACAAGTCTCAGCAACAGCATTGACAACCTCACGGTACTTTACTTCTGCACTGGAACGAGATAGAGTCGGTTGATGCTTAGAGGACCAAAATAGTAGGTTGTTGCCAAGAAAGACACAGTAACCTGAAGTCAATCTCATAGTAGTAGGGAAACCAGCTCAATCCGCATCTGAATAACCACCAATGAAGTAGTGGAAGAAGAAAACAACTGTAAACCATAGTCTAAGGTACCTTGAACATACCGCAAAATCTGTTTAAGAGCCGAGAAATGAGGCTCGCAAGAATCATGCATATGATGGTAAACCTGCTGAATGGCATAAGATATATCTAGGCGAGTAAAGGTGAGATACTGAAGAGAACCTTCAAGGATCCTATATAAAGTAGGATCAGATACCGGATCACCATCATCCCCCAGCTTAGACTCAGTGTCAACAGGAGTCCGACTGGGATTACAAGAATCCATATATGCTCTCTCAAGAATCTCAACGACATATTTGCGCTGAGATAAGAACAACCCTTAAGAATCACGGCTAACATAAATCCCAAAAATAATTAAGGGAACCAAGATATGTCATGAAAAACTTCTAATGTAACGAATGAATGATCTGCAGCAACAAAGTCTCATAGGAAGCAGTAAGAACAATATCATCAACATATAATAACAGATAAGCAGTATTTGTCCCCTGTCTGTATATAAATAAGGATGAGTCACAACGACTATGATGAAATCCAACCCTAGTAATATAAGATGCAAATCGCTGAAACCAAGCTCTAGGGGCATGTTTGAGCCCATACAGTGACCCCTGCCATAAACACACATAATCAGGATGCACAGAATCCCAAAACCCCGGAGGTTGATGCATATAAACTGTCTCAGATAAATCACTATGTAAGAAAGCATTCTTGACATCAAGCTGATGAATCGGCCAATGTCGGGAAGTAGCTAAACTCATAACAGTCCAAATAGTACCCGGTTTAACCACCGGACTAAAGGTCTCATTCACATCAACCCCCTCTAATTGATTGCTACCATTCGCCACAAGACGAGCCTTGTAGCGACTAAGAGTGCCATCAACCAAATACTTGTGGCGAAAAATCCACATACAGTGAATAATGTTGGTACCCATGGGTCGGGGCATAAGGGTCCAAGTTCTGTTCTTAATAAGTGCATTGTATTCATCACACATAACATTTTACCAATTTGGATCATTAAATGCATCATAAGATTTTGGTAATGGTGAAATCGAAGACACATGCATGTTGAGACACTTCGTAGGACGATTAGTCCCGGCACGATATCGTGTGACCATGAGATCGAGAAAGAGTTTGGGTTGAGAGGAGGATCTGGGATAATGTGTTGGTGTTGGTTCACGGGTGTTAATGGATTTGGTGTATGTTGTTGGGCGGCAGGTGGTGATGGGATGGTGATAGGTCATAGGCTTCCTCATGTTGAGTAGGGGTGTTCGCGGGGCGGTTCGGTTCTGTTAGTTGGAAGATTTAAACTATCCATCGCGGGGCGGGTAATTAATTTTACTACCCGAAATCGACCCGTACTAGGCGGGTAACCGGACAAGCGGGTACCCAAAATGAGCGGTTACCCGCGGTTCGGGTCACGGTTAACCATTTTAAACGCTTATTCGTGTTTAACCGTATAAACAATAACATGTTCTAGAATGTAACATGTCATTTTGTTAAAATTAAATGACATTTAATAGATAATAGTCACACAAAAGTTATCCCGTTACAATAATTGCATTCAAATATCTATACATAATCATTTAACAAAATAGTAGTTATTCTACGTCTATAGATGACGATCACATTTATCAACTTTCACACATAAATGTTTACATTATGAGCAAAAAAGGCGTTATACAATAAAATAATGCAATAATTAATTAATACTTTTACGATTTTTTGAATATTTAGTTAAAAAAACCTTCATGTATTAAGCATGGTTCGGTTCGGTTAACCGCGGATATCAAAGAATAAAAACCAAAACCGAACCGTGATAAGCGGGTTTTTTCGGTTTCGATTTTTTTTGGTTTCGGTTTCTTCGATTTCGGGTTTTTTCGGTTTCGGATTGAGCGGTTCGTCTCGGTTCATCGGTTTCTCGGATTTTTTGAACACCCCTAATGTTGAGCCATATTGGGACTGGTGGGAATTGGTGTTGTCAGTTCATTTGTGGGTTGAGGCACGGTAGGTTTCACAACGGTGGCGAATTGAATGAATGGAAGATTTATATCGGGAGAGTCATCCTAGAAATTGTAGTTGGCCCGATATTGGTTTAGAAGTGCCATATTGAAAAACAGTTTCATCACAGGTTACATGGCGAGAAATGATGATTTTATTGGTGTTTAATTTGTGGCAATGATACCACAATGATTTGAAGCTTGACCCAAATAGATGGAGGGTGTGGCATGTGGTTCAAGTTTGTGATTAGGATATAAGTGAGGGTAACATAAGCAGCCAAATGTACGTATAAGGTCATAATCCCGGTTTTGACCAAACAATCAGGTATAAGGGATTTCGTTGGCAATAGCAGTTGAGGGCAAGATATCGAGTAAGTGAACAATCATATTGAGAGCTTCAACCTGAAATGTTGGTGGAAGGTTGGCTTGAAATAGCAAGGTCCAAATGAGATTATTGATTGCGCAAACCATCCGTTCAGACTTGCCATTTTGTTGTGATGTTTTGGGGCATGAAAATCGAAATTGAATGCCATTGTCGGCAAAAAGTGTATGTAGGTTACGGTTGTCAGATTTACGACCATGATTACACTAAAATGACCAGATTTCACACTTAAATTGAGTGTGAACATAATTACGAGATAGTACAAAATTTGACAAAACATCAGATTTGTTAATTAAAGGATAAACCCAGACAAAATACTAATAATGATCCAAGAACATTACATAGTATTTGAAACCTGAAAGACTCGAAATTGGTGAAGTCCATATATTCGAGTAAATAATGTCAAAACAAGCATTAACGATAGTATTGGAACTGGAAAATGGAAGTATAATGTGTTTGCTAAGCTCGCAGGCATGACAAAGCACGGGAGGCTTCTCTTTATTACATGAAATGAAATTATTTGAAACTAGATGATGTAACACTTAGCTTCCTAGATGTCCAAGACGCTGATGCCATGTAGGTTGACTGACTAAGAGAGCTTGAGGAATGAGGGACGAAGCAATGTCTGGATAAAGTTCCCCTATAATATCACACTGGAGAAGCACCCGACGTGTCATGAAATCGTTAACAGAAAATCCAAATGGATCAAATTCAACAGTGCAGTGATTTTCACAAACAAATTGATGAGCATATATTAAATTTTTGACAATATAGGGTAATAAGAGCATTATTTAAGTGAAGAGGTCGAAAGGGAGTTGACAAAATACTATGACCCGTATCGGTGACAGGAATAGAATGCCCATCAGCAACCAAGATGAACGGATACATGCACGTATTAAAAACATGACTAAGACTATTAACTGAAGCATTAAGATGTGAGCTCACACTTGTGTCCATGTTCTAAGCACTCGTTGTGGGATCATGAAGTGGTGTCGTCTGAAAAGCTTGAGGAATCATAGTCTGAAATGCTTGCGGAAGCATAGTAGGTTGCGACATATAAAAAAAGTTCCCTGGTAAAAACTTATTCCTCCATGTTGCATATACGAATTAGCAAATGGTGTATAAATATGAGTTTGGGCCTAGGACCGGTTGGAAGCTGTTGGGCCACGTTAACTGTTGGAAGCTACTGGGCCTATGGCAAGGAGGAGCCCAATTCTCCTTTAAAATAAACATAACCCATATTGGGTTGGCTTGGATAATCGAGACCATGATATTGAAGAGTAGGCGAACCAAAAACATTAAAACCTTGTACATGTTGGGTCGTGGGAGTCACAGTGGACTTGAATAAATTAGTTTGACTTTTACTTTGCATATTAGCATTAATAGAAGACATAATATTGTTCCCATTATTCACGTGTGAGGCCAAAAAGGGTGTGTTTGTGTTGGTTTTTAAATCACCAGTCATCATGAAAGTTATGTATGATGAAGCGGCAGTAAGCAAGCAATAAAGGAAACCAAGAGTACCGATTCATGGCCTAATGCACGAATAACATATACATACGTGTGGATTAATGACCAAATCATAATCAACAACACGAAAAATTGAATAACCAAGAGTACCAATTCGTGACCTAATGCATGAATAACATATACATACGTGTGGATTAATGGCCAAAGCACAATCACCAACACGAAAAATTGAATAACCAGGGATGGATGATTTAGATGATTAGGGTTTAGGGAGATAGAGATGTGTAGGGTTTAAATTAGGAAGTTATATTCTCTGATACCATGTTCGGTATACGAGATAAGGGTTTATTTCATTGATTGATAATGCTAATTACATGGTACAAATATATAGCATAATACAGAACATTCTAGACTTAGGCTTGAGCCCGTTACAGCATTACAAAACTATACGGGCTAACATACATGACAAAAATCACACACAAATTAATGCTACTAGACATTGTCGCCGCTATTTACGGATAATTGTCTAGTATATCAAAAATATTAAAAACTAGTAAGGATGACATATGTTATCCGATGCAACAAGGTTTAATAATTATCTAATATATAAAACGCCTTAAATGTTACATATCATTCACTATGTTTAAAACGATGATTGAAAGTTCACGCGTTGCGGCGTAGCATGTAAATACAAAAGCAATGTAAGTTTTGCAACATTAAATATTCCATAACATGCATCATAAAACTAAAAATCCTATAAGCCATTGACATATGTAAGTATCATAAAAGAAACCTAAAAATCCATCCAAAAGAGGTCTGTATAACTATTTTTAAAAACAACATTTAAAAAAATTAAAAGCAACTACATTAAAAAAATGTACAAAATAGATTCCTAACATTAGGTACAAACAACACTTCATAACCTTCTACCTTGCAAAAGCCCATAAACCTTTTTATAAATTATGAAACCAACTTAGATTACAAATGGAGGTAATCAGATAGTTACAAAGTTGGTCAGATTTTAGATAAACACCGACCTCCTTTTGATTTTCCTTTATTATCCAAAAGTTTGTAGAAAACTTTAGTGTGTGGTGGTGTCGAGGTTTCATCAGGAGAAGAAAAAGAGGGAAATTTCCAGTGCCAAATTGATAAAGAAATTGTGTTGTAATCAAGTCCCAAACCCTTAAACATTTATACTCTCATGTAAGTATTGATTAGTTTTTGTTTTAGTGGTATTATAAGGTTACGGTTCTTGAAGATGAAATTCGAATATTTGGGTAAATTGGGGTTTGAGCTAAATTGATAAAGTAATGAGATAAGGGATGAAGTCCATAGGATTTTGGGCAACAGTGGCACATGTCGAGGGCTTCCAAATGGGTGTGGAAAGTTATCATAAAAGGGTAAATCTCATGGCTCCTACTCTCGCATTCCTAGGATTGCAGAAATTCAATTCATAGTCATGTACATAAGATCTGAAGTGTGGTGTAGGTATTGTTTACGTTAATGACATACTTGAGGAAAGGTTTATGAGAATGGATGAACTTGCTAAGTTTAGCACGGGAACTATAAGATGGGTCTTAGATAAAGTTAAGAAAATGTTAAGGGAAGACTTCTACACGCATAAGAAGTTGAAAGATGATGATCAAAGAACATGGCTAGGATTGGTTGCACAATATATTGATGAAAGGTTGGAACTTCGAGATTCGTGAAAGCGCTTTGAACAGATGATCAGATCTCGAAGTTATGTTGACAAGATGTCGTATCATAGAAGACCAATGATCTACCCTTAAGGGGAGATTGTTAGAGAAAGAAAAGTGTAAATTTATTATGTAATATGTAATACTTCAGGTACAATAGTTGGTTGTTTTCTTTATTGTTTAAACGATTAATTCATGAGCTCGTGACTAGTTTGGTATTTTGTGAAGTCACGAGATCAACTACATATAAGTATAAATAGCCAAGCCCTCACACCATGCGAGAGTGTAACACCATATTCAGTATAACTAAATCAACTATTCCCTCTCTCTCTTTCTCTCTAATTATATGTGTGCACCTTATATTCTCTCTCTAGATTTAATCACATTTAAACGATAGTTGTAGGACTATTGTCTCGATCTCTGGTGAATTATTTCCTTCTTGACCTTCCTCTTCGCGAGATTCTCTACGATCTTATACCTTTTGGGCTTGATTTTGTCAAAGAAAAATGCCTTCTTGATCTTCCCCGTCACCAGCTTCATTTAATTATTCACTAACTATTAATTAAACGTATAATTAATTGATCAACAATTTGGTCAACACATTTGGCGAGTACATGTCATCGTCAAAGGCTAAGCCACGTCACCAGCTTTAGCGAGTACATATCCTCATCGAAAGTTTGGCTGGAAAAACTAGAGGGAAATGAAATAAGTAAAGGAAGAGGTAAAAAGTTTCAGGAAAAACTCGACATTTTGGTGAGGACATGTACTCGCGAAAGGTTTTGGCCAAATTTTATTGATTTTGTGACAAAGTCAAAGTCCGGAAAGAAGCTTTTTTGTTGTGTAGTGGACTTTTGGCGAAGACATGCATTGTCTCCTCGTCAAAATCTTCCTCGCTTGTTCTCCTTATTCTTTCCTTTTCTTTTAGTGATTCTTTTCCGTAGGTAATATATGTGATCCAACATTTGTTTATCTGCCAGGTTCTAGGCGGGGTTGTGGATTTCAAAAACCAGAAGGGAACTGTGGATTTACAAAGATACAACAAGCAACACCCATTTGCCCAACTATCAGGTTTCGATAACATCATTGCTTTTACAACATCTATGTATAAAGAATTAAACAACCACTAATTGTTCGTGGTCCGGGAACCGGAGCAGAAGTAACAGCTGGTTGAGTTTTCAGTAACATACGGCTTGCCGCAAATCTTGGTGCCCCTTTATATTAATTGTGTTTCCAATCGTGTAAGCCAGGTTCAATTCTTTTATTTATCAAATAAGTCAAATCCAGGTTTTTCATTGAATTCCTATGTTGTTCTTTTAAGGGTTCAATGGCAACGATCCTCAAGAATTTGATTTTTGTTGGTGTTAGGACAAAAAAAAAACATTGTAAAAATGGTAATTGATCTTCTCGCGTTCCTAAGAATCCATTCAATAAGTTACAAATTTAATATATGGGCAAATTGCATAAAAAGGTACTCAACTTAAGTCCAATTTCAATTAAAGGTACTACTCTTTTTTTCCCCCTCAATTTAAGGTACCCAAATTTTTTTAGGCCGATTTAGGTTTTTTTTCTAACTTCCGTTAACTATTTCGTTAGTAAATTACATGTTTGGTCCTTGAGTTTGTATAGGCATTTCATGTTTGGTTTATTTTTCTCCGTTTTCATACGCTTGCATACGTTTTCGTCAATTTTTATACTTTTTGGTCCGTTTTACACATCTTTGTCCTTTTTACACGTTTTCGTCCGTTTTTACACGTTTTCGTCGGTTTTTGCACGTTTCCGTCTCTTTTTGCACGTTTATGTCTGTTTTTACACGTTTTCGTTCGTTTTAACACGTTTCCGTCTGTTTTACACGTTTTCGTCATTTTTTGCACGTTTTCTTTCGTTTTTACACGTCTTCGTCTGTTTTTGCACGTTTTCATCCGCTTTTACACGTTTCCGTCCATTTTACATGTTTTCATCCGTTTTTGCACGTTTTTGTCCGTTTTTACATGATTTCATGTATTTTTACACATTTTCATCCGTTTTTGCACGTTTTCGTCCATTTTTACACGTTTCCGTATGTTCTTGCACGTTTCGGTCCGTTTTTGCACGTTTTCGTCCGTTTTTACACGTTTCCGTCCATTTTACACGTTTTCATCCGTTTTTGCATGTTTTTGTCCGTTTTTACACGATTTCATGTATTTTTACAGATTTTCATCCGTTTTTGCACGTTTTCGTCCATTTTTACACGTTTTCGTATGTTCTTGCACGTTTCTATCTGTTTTTACATGTTTTTGCCCGTTTTTACACATTTTTTTTGTTTTTACACGTTTTTGTCTGTTTTTTGCACTTTTTGTTCGTTTTTGCACATTTGCGTCCATTTTTGCACGTGTAAAAACGGACAAAAACATGCAAAAACGAACGAAAACATGTAATAACAGACGAAAACGTGTAAAAACGGACGAAAACGTGCAAAAACGGACGAAAACGTGTAAACGTGTAAAAATGGACGGAAACGTGTAAAAACGGACGAAAACGTTCAAAAAAGGATGAAAACGTGTAAAACGGAAGAAAACGTGCAAAAACATGTAAACAGACGAAAACATGTAAATACGGACTAACACGTGTAAAAACAGACAGAAACGTGCAAAAACAGATGGAAACGTGCAAAAACGGACGAAACGTGTAAAATCGGACGAAAATGTGCAAAAACAGACGAAAACCTGCAAAAACGAACGAAAACGTGTATAAACAGACAAAAACGTGTAAAAACGTATAAAAACGTATGCAAGCTTATGAAAACGGACGAAAATAGACCAAGCATGAAATGCCTATACAAACTTAAGGACCAAACATGTAATTTACTAACGAAATAGTTAACGGAAGTTAGAAAAAAACCTAAATCGGCCCCAAAAAAATGTCGGGTACCTAAAATTGAGAAAAAAAGAGAGTAGTACCTCTAATTGAAATTGGATATAAAATGAGTACCTTTTTATGCAATTTGTCCTTAATATATCAAAGCTAAAAACTTTAACTAGGGTGCATGATCTAGGATGAATTTTATTAACATCTTAAAACAAAACTTTTTTTAGCTTGAAATCATATAAAAACTAAGCAATGAAGAAATACATTACAGATTTGAAATAGCAAAAGCTAAAGACTACATATAACTAATTAACATTGACCCCATAATTATTTTCATCTTCAGCAACATAAGCCGAAAGGTTAATATACTTATCTTTATCACCAATACCTTTCCATCTTGCTCTACAAAAAACACAAGTCCTAGACCTCCTCTTCTTCCACATCATCAAACACATTTCATGAATCGGATTCTTACATGTAGCACACGCCACCACTTTCCGACCACCCGACTCCATTTCCTCCAAACAAATTGGACAAGTGGACCCCTTTTCAACAACCACCTTGATCACCTTCTTACCATTCCTATACATTTCCAAAAACCTCCGTCTAATATTCTCACTCGCTAGTGACACCCGACTCACTTGAGTCGAGAGCAGGCGAGTAAGCTGACATGGACGGAGGCTGATACGACGTAGACATGAGTCGTTAAGGGGGAGGGAGAAAACATGGATGTAAAGAAAGAGAATGTGCTTGCATGGGGTGGTAGGGTTTGGGCACGTGCATGAAGGGGTGATGGTTAGTGTCACCGAGTAGACATTGCCCGTGGTGGTGTCGAGGATGAAGAACTCATTGTTGGAGCGATGGAGGAGCCGCGACTCTTGGGAGGAGGTGGAGGGTTGCATTTCGTTGCGTATGATCAATAAAAGTAATATTTTTGGTTATCAGTTATGTTATATCCATACGAAAGGAACAATTCATTAATGAGTTTGAATGCAAATTTAAATGACTTGCTAAAACTATGGAATTTGACTTGATAGGATTGTAAGGTTGCCAGAAGTGTTGTCCTAAATTTAAGCATAATTTATTTGGTGGAATCGGACAAGTATATATTTGATGAATCTTGTGGTTGTGTTTGGAGGGAAGGAATTTTGAAGGGGAATTAATTATAGGGTTGTTTTCTTTATGAAAATGGATTTGAGATTGTCAATAAGGCAAGTCAAGTGTACCTTTTAAGTTAGTTGTAGTTGTCAAAGGCTTGTGAATCAAGAATGAGATAAGATATACGCAAACAGTAGGTTATGAGATAAAATATAGGGTCATTTTGAATGATTATTCAACTTTTCGAATTGGTGTCATTTTTTATTTAAATCAATGCAATATGACCGCTATATACTAATTATAATACATGTGCATACACAGGGTTTTGACAAAAAAAATTACTCTGTATTAATACTGAATATTGTGTTTTTAAAGGTAATTACATATAATATATATAGTTATAAGTTTCGTGCACGCACGAAATTTACACATAAATCAAATTTATTTTAACATTTTAGTTAAATATATACACATATAAGAATTTGCCCATGAAAATTGTGATATAAGTACAACTAATACTTATGCATGAGTTTTTCATTGTGCATTTATATCCATTAGAATTTGGTAAAATATTTGTAAAAATTTCTGTTAGGTAACTCAAGATTTAATTTTATTTAGCAATAAAGATGTTGATGTTGTTATTTAAATTTCACTACTGATATTATGTTGTACACATGATGCAAGTTTAATAGCACATAATGAGCGTTGATAAAGTTAAAGTATACTTATTTTATAATGAGCGTTGATATTATGTTGATGTTAACTACTAGAATTGGGGCATTTAGTCACGGAAAACTTTTAGCCACGCCCAATTTCGTGGCTAAAAAGACACAAAACGCCAAAATAGTCGATTTTTAAGTTTTTGCTTGAAAATCCACTTTTAGTCACGACTAAATCGTGGCTAAAAGTTTTAAACCTTTGACTTCGACTTTCAACGATCTCTTCGGCTACATCTTCGTCTTCAAGCTACTATAGTGCTTCAAAGACATATACACAAGAGGAAGTGAATAAGCTATTCGTCGAGCAAGGTAAAAGTATGAAAAAAGCTATTCGTAAAAAAGTTGCAGCCTCCTTTAACAAGAAACTTGAAAACATGTTGACACAATTGGCCGCGAAAGGTATAAGTTTGGATAAAGATAACGTGGTTGGCGAAGAGGATGAAGAATACGAAGAAAGCGATGATGAAGGAATGGAGGATGGAGATGAGGTGGAGGGTGAAAGTGAAGGAATTGATGAGAACGATCATGATCAGTAGGTGTTGTGTTTTCGCAAAACAATTTAGGTTATAACTATTGTGGTTTGGTGTTTGTTGAATATGAATCGTGTTGAAACGAATTAGGATGTGTTGACACTCTTTTTGTTAATCTGAATTATGTTGATATTTGGGATTGTTTGTATGTTACGGATCGAGAAAAACATCCGGAAAAAGTGCAGGTTTGCTGCTAAAACAGCAGCTGTAATGCAGAAATAAGCATAGCTTTCAGTCACGACATGTCGTGGCTAAAAAGTATACTGATTTTCCAAAAAAAGACTTATAGCCACGACTAGGTCGTGTCTAAAAGTTTTTGATTAAAGAATCATTATACTTTTAGTCACGCCATGTCGTGACTGATAGTATTTTAATATTTCAATAGTAATTTTTTTGCCACGAAAGGTCGTGGCTAAAAGTTCAACATTAAAATATGAATATACTTTTAGCCACGATATGGTCGTGGCTAAAAGATTTAATAATATTTTAATAGGTTTTTTTATTATATCTTTCCAAAGTATGAACCGTTCGTGACTAAAAGTATGAACCGTTCGTGACAATACGTCTTTAGCCACGGGGATTTAGCCACGCCGATTTAGCAACGTTTTTTCGTGGCAAAAGGTGTATAGCCACGATATAGTGACTTTTAGCCACGACTTTTGGTCGTGACTAAAAGCGTCGATTCTTGTAGTGGTTCTATAAAAATATTTTTCTAGATAGCCTTATATAAATAAATAAGAATTACATGAATCATTGTTTTAAGTACAATCACGTATATTTTTTTTTATATTAAAGTAAACCGTGCTTACAATTTGATAGTTATATTCACGTTTTCAGTAATTTAGCCGTATTTAAAATGTAAACTCGTGTCCATGTAAGTTATTTTAAAAATGAAATAAATGAGTCATTATTGAACGTAAAAAATTGATACTTATAATCTTATGTAAATTTATATGTTGTTATTTTAAAACAACATATACATTGTATTTTTTAAGATATAAAGTTTAAAAGTATAAAGTATAAGGGGTATTTGTTTATAATCAAAAGTTATTAAAAAACATGCAGGTCTATAATATTACACTTAACTCTATATAATTTTTAAAAAATCAACCACTAAAGTTTTATTAATTAACTCATCTTTTTTTAAGTTTTTATTTTCACAAATTTGACACCTATATTTTTATGTGTTTTTCTTATCAACCAAATTTCTCCATCAAATTTATTAAAGTTTGACCAAAATCAATTTAATTTTGACTTTTATTAACCAATCGCATCACATGATTTTGCTTACGTGGCGAAATCGAGCTCTCCTATTGGCCCAATTTTTTTTTCAATGAGAAGGTTTTTCAAAAACACTCCGAAATGATGTAATCTTTTATATTCTTTTATTATATAAAAGATTTTATAATAAAAATAATGGATTTGAAACTGAGTTAAATAACTAAATTAGTGAGCGAGAAGTTAGGAAACTTCTATTAAAAAAAGTTATGTTATGAAAAAGTAAATTTGTGTTTTGGATTTTGCGATATTCCACCCCGTCCAAATAAAATAGAGGTTTTACTAAAAATAATAAGAAAAATATGAGGCGAGTTATTTTGCATATTTTTATTTTTGTGTTTATCAAAAGGCAAATCTTTATTATCCATCTAGTTTGATATTTAATATGTCAACCTAATTTCATATTTTTTTCTTGTCTTTTTGTCTTTCTTATTTATTTACATTTTTTTTTTCTTTAATTCACGTTTTTTTTAATCCACGTTTTTTTCTTTTTAAATTCACGTTTTTTTTAATTCACTTTCTTTTCCGCTTTCATACGTTTTCGTCTATTTTCATACGTTTTCATCTGTTTTCATACGTTTCGTTTACATACGTTTTCGTTCGTTTTCTTACATTTTCGCCCATTGTTCATACGGTTTCGTCCAATTTCGTCCGTTTTCATACGTTTTTATACGCGTTTTTACGTTTTCGTCCGTTTTCATACATATTCGCCCGTTTTCTTATGATTGCGTCCGTTTTTAAATGTTTTCATACGTTTCTGAATATCATAAGTGATTTTCAACTAATTTTTTTGTAACATAAAAATCACGAGTGATATTCAGAATATCCCAAGTGATATTCAGAAAATCACAAGTGATATTCTGAATATCACATAATATCACTTGTGATATTAAGAATATCACTTGTGATATTAAAAAAACGTATAAAAACGGACGAATATATATTAAAACGGACGAAAACGTATGAAAGCGTAAAAACACGTCTGAAAACGGACAAAAACGTATGAAAAATGGACTTAAACGAAGAAAACATACGAAAACAAACAAAAACATATAAAAACGTAAGAAAACGGACGAAAACGTATGAAAATGTAAGAAAACGGAGCAAAACGTATGAAACGGACGAAAATGTATGAAAACGGACGAAAACATATAAAAATGTCTGAAAACAGTGGAAAACATACGAAAACGTATGAAAGTGAAAAAAAATAACGTGAATTAAAAAAATGTGAATTAAAAAAAATGAAGTAAAAAAAAGACAAAATAAATGTGAATAAATAAGAAATACAAAAAAACAAGAAAAATACATGGACTTAGGTTGACATATTAAATCTTAGGTTAATCCCACCATTAAATTAAACTAGATGGATAATGGGGATTTGTCCCTTAGTAAATACCACAATAAGAGTAAGCAAAAGAAAATTTCTCAACAAATGTTTAGTGGGCAATTTCTTAGAATACATTAAATAATATGTTCTTTTCATATTTAAATTAGTTATGCATCTAATGCACAATAAATTAACACAAAAAATAACTTAAATATATGTTATTTTTTATTTAACAAAATTCAAGTTTTATTTTATATTCATATTAATTATTATTTTAAGCATTACCCAATATACATTGTTTAGCAAATCCCACAAAACAATTAAAAGTGGCAATAACAACCAGCAAACCACATCCTCGTTCCTTAACTCCTCATATGAGCATTTGGTTTTACTAGACGAGTACCCGCGCCTAGCGGCAGCGGTGTCTAGTTTTTTGCAAAATTTCGACGACCAATAAGTTTTTTTCAACAAAATGTTTTGTAGCGTTAGAGAATCATTTTCGAATAACTATAATTTTGATGCGTGGTTGCATAGCAGCATAAATAAACATTTTTCAATAAAATTATGTGGAGTCGATCTAAGTGTGGGAGTATATTTTCAAATATGATTGTTTTAAGTTATTAAGATTATAGTAATAATAGATTCAAGCATTACAATAAGCAACGGTATTATGTAGTTGACATTATTATATTGTAGTTTAGATGTATAGCCAACATGTGTACTGCCTTTTCTTGCTTTGTCGGTAATTTAGGCAGTGATAACTATTTTTTTACATGTGTAGCATTTATCATTTGGTGTGTGGCTTTTAAACTTGTAACCTTACAAATTATCACCATAATAAGATTATTTTGTATTATCAATTTGCATAGATATTTAAGCATTGTTCAAAGCTATTTGTTTAGCGTACAAATAATTATCGCTAAAGATAACAATATTATTTATTTTTTGTGATTTTAATAAACTTACATAATATTATTTATATATTAGACAAAAGGCTATACAATACATATTAACTTTTAAAAGACGATTCATATATGTTAGTCCCTTAAGTGGTGCAAGACCAACATTTTTCAAAATAACATTATACAAATGACAAAGTACATGTGTCAAAGCAAAATAAACAACAAAAAACTACAATTACTTGGTCTCTCATTTTTCCAAATTTGAACGGGTTCCACAACTACTTCATTATTTCTCATATAATTTTGTCAAATTTGAAACCCGGTTTGACCCGGGTGGTTCAACCGGTTGAACCATTCCGGTCAGAAAACAAGTTGATTTAAACCGAGTCAACCCGACAGGGTGGGTCGAAAACATGTCAAATTAAACCAGGTCAACCCGCAGGTTTTGAAGCATCCCGGGTCAACCCGGTTTTCTATGTGTATTTCCTTCTGAAATATATGTCTTCAACATTTCCTCTTTTAGTTTCAACTTTCCACTTTTTACTTTTTGGTTTTTCCATTATATATAGTATATAGCAGGGTACCCGCGCGTTTCGGCGACTGGTACCCTGTGACGATTAACCGAATAAATAGATCTCGATGAGACCTGATTCACTAATTTGTATCGGTTTCAACGGGTCATCTCTAGTTCATTTTCGGATGGCTTTAATTGGTTAGCCGAACCGGTGGCGACATCGGTTCCTGGTTGAACACATTGGTCCGGTTTTCAAAAGTATATGTACCATCAACTTGTTAGCTTGTAAATTGTACGTTAGCGTGTTTTAAAAATAACATTAATTAGTGTGTTTAATTATTCTATATTTTGGATCATGTTGTAGCTTCTTTAAATTGTACGTTATGAAATTTTTATTGTACTTTTTAGTAAGGGGTGTTTTAATTGGTTGTTTTTAATTTGGTAGATGTGCTTTTAATTGGTTGTACAATGTGAATAAATTATGGTACTTTTAAGTAATGAGTGTTTTAATAAAAGTATTAATTACACTATGCATTTCTCTCTTCATTGACCAATTTAAAATTTTCAACTTTTCAACTTTCAACTTTGACTATTTTTCTATTATATATAGTATATATATAGTATAGATAATTTGAAATCCATTAATTCTCTAAACTTATATAAACAATTTTTTTTCGTAAAATTGTAATTTTGCCTTATGTTTTTTTTTTGAACGGCAGAAAATAAAATTAAAAGCATACCAGCAAGGCGCTAGCAGCTAAGAAAAACAGCAAATAGTTCTAGACAGCAACAACAAATAATTTTGCCTTATGTTACTATCTTGTTTTAAGTTTATTTAGAAAAATAAAACATTGCTCTTCTTTAATCGACATCAAAAAAAAAAAAAAAAAAAAAAAAAAGACATCTGGTCATCCACCATCGGCATGATCACTTCACTGCCTTCGCCATAACCACTCCATAGCCATTCGTCTACTAACTTAATGTTGTGGAATGTGACATGCATGTGCTTCGTTGATGTTATCCTTTTTTTTTCCTTTTTTTTTTTTTTGATAAATAAGTTGGTTATTAGCCGTTTAGAACTAATATAACTAGAGGTGGCAAAATAGGTGAGTCGGATTGGGTCACGGGTCTAAATGAGTTTGGTCTAAATGGGTCCAGGTTTAAATGAGTTTTGGTCGGGTTGACATACGTATTTTCAAATTTTTGTTTTTTTAGTAAAAGATAAAAAAAAAAGTGAAATAAAGAGCCTTTTTTTTTTACCCGTCTAGATTGTTGGTTAATTGTTATATCATGGCATTTTTTTTTTTCAAATAACCAATTACACCTGTCTGTAAATAGTTAGGGAGACTCAACTAGACTTATCCTTTAATATATATTTATCGAACTAGACTCATGTTTAATCAATGAGTCTCAAATTGCTATATTTAAATATAACAAACACGACTCTCATCATGTTAAGAGCACAAGGTGAGGTGAGGTGTTATAGCCTCGTATTGTAGCAAAAAGTGACGTCACGTCAGCTTTTCCTCTATAACTTAGAACATATAACTTAATCCAAAAACAACATAAAGTATACGTTTTTTGTTAGATAAAAGGAATGAGAATTATAAGTTATGTGACCGGTTTCCTAGATTGTTTAGGTTGGAGAGAAATAAGGAAGTAGATCATACTAGGTGGAACTGGTGTTGAGATTGGGTCAAAAATATTAGAGGGAGATCAATGGGTAAGTTGGAGGATTGTGTTAGCTTAGTGAGGGACTCGAGATGGTATTGATTCGTGGCAATGGTTGTAACATCATGTAAAAATTCTCAGTTATTAATAAACGTTAATTAAGGATTAACCATGTATTACTGCTCACACACCCATTTTTAAGCAAAAATTTAAACTTTTGCTTACACTGTGCAACGACGAATCAATATATGCTATGTGATTCACACATTTTCTTGAAACGAGCTCACACATGTACCATAATGTTTTAAACATGTACAAAACAAACCCCAATAATGTTTTGATCACCAATATACCACAACACACTCGCAACCCCCTAAGTTCCCACTTTTCTCTTAATGGGCCTAACATACCAATTTAAGTCCATAAACACACATTAGGCCTCGTTAACACTAAGCCCAAGTTAATAAACCCAATTACATACCAAATGGATCCTTAATTATGTTCATTGGGCCTAATCCAAATCATAAGCCCAAAACCAAACCCAATAACACATTTAACTATTGATACATACACGACACAAATCATGTTTGCTTTGGATCGTTTATTTAAAATCCGTACACACGACATATGTAATAAATTACACCACTTGTTTAATCACATTCCAAAGAATCAAGATCAACTAATATATACATTTTTTACGTACGAATGAACAGTGAACCAACACCAAAGCTAAGCGAGGTTCGCTCATTTCTTAAATGTACCAAACTTGATCTAAACCATTCCAAACGATTTCTAAGGTGTCCTAAACGTTTTCAAATGTATATTCTAAGTGTATAAGAGTTCTCTCCTGTCACACTAAACCTAAACGTGCATATACTCTCACATTTGGTCACGTTACAAGTCTTTTTAGACCCATTGGAGTTTTACAACCAAACGAGCCCTTGTGATTATTTTCGTAGCTTAAACTCTTGATCTTATGTAATATCTACACCTCCACAAGACCTCAAACTCATCCTTGTGACACCATATAACACATTTAACGTTTTCTTAGACCCAAAGGTATACGAAATAAAAACCTTGGTCGGTTACAACTTGCATCCTCATTTCCCCTAGACGTTTTCCCCATTCTACACTTGTGCAAACTATTTTCAAGGTTCTTAAGTACCCTACTAACTAGCCTACCCTTCCCCTCATCCGTTATCTACTTCCCATATTCCTTTTGCCTCCCCAACTGTTGGAAATGTATATATTTACAAACATGTGAATGTCCGGATTCGAACTCGTGACCACGGGATTGCACACATTAGCGAATGAGAATTAAAGTTAATAATTAATGTTTATGTTTACGATTAATTATTACACATTAAGTCCGGTTAACGATCGTTAAGTATTTAACGGAAAAATGACTAACGACCGTTAAATGGAAAAGAGAAGGACTAGAAATGGAAAACTTGGAAAAGTTATAGATTGGGCTTTGGGCTTTCATTGGTGGCCGGCCATAGGGCCTATACAAAGCCTAATTCACAAACTTGTTCCCTAAGTTTACCTACTAGTATATAAGGAGGGGTAGGTTCTAGGGTTTCATACACTTGTGCATTGAATTAACCCTAGATCTCTCATCTCCTCTCTCTAGTCCATTATTCGGCCGAACACCCCAAGTAAGGGAGTTTGGTTTCGTTTTTCTTAAACGAGGACTTGTGTTAGATCTAGCAATCGCTTGATTAGTTTGGTTAATTCGTGTGTACAAGAACGTGGTTGTAAGACATTATTCTTACACCAATAAGTACTTCTTTGGTTTGCTTTGCTCGAGGGTTGTTTTGCTTTGCTCGAGGGATTTAGTATTCGCAAGAGGTACGTTACGCATACTTTCAGTTAATTAATTTATTTGTTATGATCTTAAGTCTTCCGTTGTGTACTCTTGATGTCTTTATGTTTTATTGTATTTTATATATCATAAACTCAACAGTGGCATCACGAGCCTTGTATAACAAGTAATTAATTACTGAAACACATAATTAAAATAAACATGAATGTGTTATTATTTGTATGCTTAGATCTAGGGTTTGCTTTACCTAAACCCTAATTTTGAGGGGGGGGGGGGGCGTTTTTTATTTTGTGCCCTAATTAGGTTTTGTAAACTTTTGTTTTAATTGGATTAGAAACCCTAAGATGCATACAACTTTATGTGTATATGCGTTACTTTGATTTAATTGCATTAATTGTTAAGTGTAATTTTATGTCCATGATAATTACATGCATGTTTTATCATGGATATGCTTTTATTGTATGTCTTTCGTGGTTAAGTGATATACACTAATTTTGATAGATCTAAAATTGGGGAAGACCTCAATATATATATTAATTGGTTAATTAATAGGATTTATCTAAACCGTTTGCATGTGGCTAATTGATATGCATGACTTTATTTGTTATGCATTTATTGTTTATTTGTTTTTTTTTTTTTTTTTTTAAATACTTGCTTGTTTGTGTTTTATAACAAGGGTATTTTTACAAGAAAAATAAACTGATCTAAACAATGGTGAAACATGTATTTTTAAGAATAGTAATCATAATCGTTTAATTGATTGATGACTTTGGTACAAATGACTGAACGGCTCACCCATGAGAATGAACTAATAAAAGGGGTTTAAAGAAGTGCGCACAGTCACACTGAATGGATGTCTAAGGTTGTGCTTTAGCACGTACCTGGTCCTCTGCCCCCTGTAAGTTCGAGTGGAGCTACTTAGTAAGTCATTAAATGTGCAAGCTCATCTTAAGGGCGAATTAGTATTGATTCCATGCGCCACTTAGGTGGTAAATATCCGAAACACTAAGTGTTTACACTTATGCAAAAGTACGGTATAATGGATGATAATTAACACTAATTCCTTGATTGGTGAACCCAATACCTCAATTAAAGTTTGATGATGAAAAGCTTATACATTAAAACAAGATATAAATGTTTTAATAAAAACTATGCTACAAAGATGAATGCATGACATCTTTGTACATATTTGATTTAACATCAAAACAATTACCCTTTAATTTAAGTTATATGCCATCCAACGAAACGGAAACACCTAAGATTACTTTCTATTTGCGTGAGAACGTGACTTAGATCTTAATCAAAGGGTAAAATGTCCACGTGTCGTGAGAACGGGCATGGACGATTTTGCAGTTTCTTAAGTTGGACAACTTAATTGAGTTAGGCAGTGAGAACTGGCAACTCAAGGCATAAGATGGGATAAAACATGTTTACATGGCGATTGATATTGGCTATATGTAAATCCCATAAATCTAGGAATTGCAATTGAAATTGGCAATTGAGCAAATGCTCTACCATTATGTATAAGGTTCATCACTAACAGATCAACTGATGTGATGAGATTATGACAATTTGGATCCTAGTTTTCAATAAATATTAATTGGTTATATGAATATGAACCTTGGGTATTTAATTGTTTATTGAAAAGGAAAATTATCAAAATACTAATTATGGTTTTTTGAACGTTTCTGTAGATGGCTCAATCTGATAACACTATGAGCTTACTGAGTGCCGCTTTCAAAGATATGATTGGAAGGGACAAGCTGACTGGCCCTAATTTCAATGATTGGCATCGTTCACTTAGGATCATCCTTCGTGTTGCCAAAAGGGTTGAAATTTTGACTACACCTCTGCCTGAAGCTCCTCCCAACACGGCAACTGCTCTTGTACAAGAGGCATATCGTGTTGAATATGAGAAGCACAATGATGTGGCGTGTCTTATGCTTTCGGGGATGTCTGCTCAATTGCAAAAACAATTTGAGCACTATCCGCCTATGAGCATGCTAGATGAACTTAAACGTATGTTTGAGAAGCCACCAGCAGCTGAACTGTATGAACTAATTGAAAAGGTTCACAGCTGCAAGCAGGAGGTTGGAAAATCTGTCTCCGACCACGTCCTAGAGATGAAACATCACTTGGACCAATTGGAGAAGCTCGGTTGTGGTTACTCGAATGATGTATGTGTCGGACTCATCAATCACTCCCTTAATCAGGATCGGTTTGGTGACTTTGTCCGAAATTATAACATGCATTGCACGGGGAAGACAGTGAATGAGTTACATGCAATGCTTGTAGACTACGAGAAGAGATTGCCAAAGAAGGCTCCTACACCTGCTGTACTCGCAATACAGGGTGGTAGGGTAAATAAGCCTAAGCCGCAAGCAGATAAGAAAGGGAAAGGAAAAGGAAAGGGGAAGCAAGTTGTCATCCCACCAGCTCCTAAGAAGAACCCTGGAAAGAAAAAGGAGAATCCTAAGAAGGATTTGTCTTGCCACCACTGCAACTCACCGGGTCACTGGAAGCGGAACTGTCCAGTTTATCTGAATGAGTGCCTTCAGAATAAAAATAAGATGGTGCCTAGCTCATCAGGTATTTTTATGTTTGAATTATTTTCTTTTCCTCATAAGTTAAATTCCTGGATATATGATACAGGATGTGGTACTCACATCTGTAATACATCGCAGGGACTTAGAGGGGCGAAGAAGCTGACCTGTGGAGAAAGATACTTGTACGTTGGAAATGGAAAGCGTGCAGCTGTCGAAGCCATAGGGACTTTTGATTTAGTGTTGCCTTCGGGCTTAATTTTAGAACTAAATAATTGTCATTATGCACCCTCCATTGTTAGGGGTGTCATTTCAGTTTCTTTGTTAAAAGATATTGGTTTTGTGCACACTTTTACCAGTTATGGAATTTCAGTTTCTTTAAATAATGTTTTTTACTTTAATGCAATTCCTATGCTTGGTGTGTGTTAGTGCAAATATTACGATATTTAATCTATACAGTCTCGTTTGTTTTGATTGATGACAAACATGTAACTTGTAATACATAACGTAAAATGTACAAGTTACTTGTAATTACATTTGTCTCAACATACATTCAACACCTCTCGATGTCTCAAGTCCTCGTATGTTACAACACAGGTTCGTACATGTTTGTTATGTGGCATTATGATCAAACCCATTAACAAATCATTTAGAATGTTTAAAATACGTTTAGAGTCACTAAGTATTTTAATAGGTTAATCATTCTATTTCGAACCTCATTTTACATTTTGCATTCACAAGTATTTTGTAAAATGTCTAACAAATATATACTTTTATTTGTACAAGTAAACCAACTATAATATTAATACAAATACTAAAGTTTACTTACACTTGACAAAATATATATTATTTTGTCAAGCACCTAACTAGATATTTTATTTTATAAAAGGCAATTAGACTTTTTATAAACTAGTTACATAATACATTTTACAAGTTTATTTTCATGAACATTTTAATCTAAATGTAAATACAATTTTACATCACTTCATGCATCATCATATCTTTGGAAGATTTGGTCAATATTTGGTTAGATTTGCAAGATCTTGAAAGATATTCTAAGATATCAAATCTAATAAAGTATTATTTTTTAGATTACATTTTTGGCTATAAATAGAGCTCATTGTCTTCTCATTTCAATCATCCCTTTCAACACACATTCTTTCTATCTTTCTTTCATCTTTTAAATCTATAGATAACCATGTAGTAACATACATTAATCACCCTCATCATCACATGATCATAATGCTTCTAACATTCATCTTTGTTGTAAGCATACTTTACATTTTGATCAACCAAGGAAAGCTTGGAGATCTAGCCATCCTCATTCACCAAAGCATATCAACATATGAAGATTCAAGATCTCTTGATATCCTCATTGATTGAAGACTTCTTATTTTAGAAGATCATTTAGATTAGTCATTCATATCCATTAGACATTTATGTCATGGATCATCATTGTAAACATCATTGCATCATCACAACACTTTCACCAAACTAGATTAGATGGTTTATGTGTTTGTACCATAAAACACAAGGTTTGTTATGTTGGGCCATAAAACATAGTGAGAGTGGTTGTACCCTTGAAAAGAACTCGACATCTAGCTTAGTGTCGGAAATATTGTATAGGCGATGTTAGGTTGGTTCTACCTCGAACTAGAACCCGGTATTTAGCTTTGTACCGGAAAAAGTGTAAGCGACGATTGTAAGGTTTTCTCCGCCGAGAAGGGAGCTTGTTGATTTAGTGAAGTAACTCTCGAGTTGGGTACTCGGGGAGTGGAGTAGGGCGGAGAGGAGATCCGTGACCGAACCACTATAAATCCTCGTGTTCGGTTTGCACTTTCCTTTCTTTATCTCTTTACCTTTATAATTGCTTATGATGTGGTTTGATGATGATGCTTGTGTGACAACTTGGTTTACTATGCTTTATATTAGTCATAAACAATAATTGATACTTTCATATAATAACAAGCTTCATAAGTGATTTGATACAAAAGATCTAACGATTTTAAACGGTAACGTATTCACCCCCCCCCCCCTCTACGTTTTCACAATTGGTACCAGAGCCTCGTAGCTCTTATTTTCAAAACAAATGGTTTTTAAAATGGAGCACGATCCATGTATCAAATTACCATTGAAGCGAAATATAGTATGAAAAATGTTTTGCTAATTATACTTATAAATTTTGTTGTTAAATGTTTAGATAAGTCATATTAGTAAAAATAATAAACAAAATATGTGTGTTATATTTTTTCTATCAAATCTAGTAAGTCCTACACTTTTTCGCTATGAGTAAGTACATTTTTCAACATTCTGTGAAGGCCACGGACTGGGCGGAACCAAATAAAGGGTTCCTTCCTTGTTAACTTTTGGTTCCTTGGTCTGCACAGTACGCAGTTTTTTTGGCCAACTTAAAAAATTCATAACTTATTAACCGTAAGTCCGTAGGAGTCGAACCACCTATCATTTTAAAGGGAATTGTGTCTACTTTCATTTAAGAATACTCTCATGGCCTAAGTATAATTTTAAATAGGTAAAAGAGACCAAATACTACAATATATCTAAGATATTAAGCTTCGCTTTAACATAAAAACTCAATTTTTTGAGTCAAGTAATTTAAGTTGGTATTCTTAGAACTTGGATACAATTTCTTTTGAAACTAAATAATTTGGTAATATGTTTAAAGGAAACTAATCAAGCTTGGTATACATCGTCATTCTTAAACGCAAAATGACGAAAAATGTTTTTCTTGTTATGCTATGCTAAATGACCACTTGTATATGTTGTTTGCATATATGTTGCTTGCTTATTTTCAAATTGTTGTTTATACTTGTTTGTTTACATAATATAAGTGTCAATCTTGCCATGCTATTTATTCACTTGTTTGACGATTTCTTGTTTATGCACAATAGGACATTTGCTAGATTTTGTGCATTAAGTTGGAAAATTGTTTTACCATCGCTTGTAGAATTAGATCACTTTCTTTGCATAGGTTATGATAATATCTCGCATAACTTATGAAATGTCATAACTCAATTAGCAATGAGTATTAAGTAAATTAGTCAAGTACTTTGAAAAATGGAGGTTTTAAGAGAGTGTTTGGTACAAGGACAAAAACAATGGTGTATGATACTATTTGGTCGTGTTTACTTTGTAGGATGATAAAATAACTTGAAAAAATGTTGTATGCTAACCGGTTTATGCAGGGGGATAGCACACGAGTGTTATCAAATTTTACCCATTTTCACCTTTATGTGAAAACCGTTAGCCCTTGGTCAAAGTCAATGCTCCACTATGTTTTTGTATGTGTTATCGACTTTTCCTAACTAGAAATAATTAGTGTCATGTGTTTTAAGCAAAATTTCAGGTTTCGAAAAACTCCCCGACACCTAAAAAATGGGTCTGTGAACTTTTCTGGTGTCCACGGATCAGACGGCACCAAAATGTTGGTACCGTCTGTTATACATTTTGGTACCGCCATACTTGTACAGGCGGACCAGGCGGCACCAATTTAAGGGTTCCGCCTGTGTGAAGAAATGGTGTCGTGGATCCTACAGGTAAGTTGTTGAATTTTACTAAATCCCGCAATCTAATTTACCAAGTTTCGTTTCTAGGATAGTTGTTAATACATATCTTTCATACCTCACTCAACGGATTAACTTAGGATGTTTGACATGATTTTAGACACTTCCATCTCATTAGAAACTACCATCTTTGTATGGATTAACATCAAATCCATGAATCCTTAGTTCCATAAATCGACACATTCAAGATGATCATTTTCACACCTTCACTGTTACTTTTCCTCAAGCTTAGCATTTCTTAAAGCAAAGTCAAAATGACTAAATCCTTAACCTCAAATAAGCCACTTAAGAAAACCACTAGGATTAGCATTCGATCTTGTTGCTTCATTAACTTGAGCTCTTCATCCTCAGACTCATTACCTCTCAACATCTCATCACCCATTCAAGATGTGAACTTTCTAAACTTGAGTACTCCAACTCCACCACCAAAATCACCCACCATCATCCAAAACAACTTCACTACCAAAGTCTCCAAAGCTTGTACCTATCAAACTTTGTGCAACACCACCAACATCTCCTCACCCGTTTGCGGATGACTTAGATGACTTACCGAGACTAATAAACCTGGACTCATTATTTGCAAAGATATCATACACAAGTCTAACATATGACTATAGATATTGTTTTGTATCTACATGTTTGCCTCACCTGGTTAACATGAAAATAATGTGTCATCCTCCAAGATGATAAGCATTTACATCGAGTCATAACTCACATGTATGTTAAAGAGTCTTGCTATCCTCGAGTGCAATCTAAGCTCCATAGTCTCAACAAGGTAGGATTGACAACTTAAGTATTTCATCCGAAATATTCAAGTATATGCGACTTACGATTGTAGTCATTAAAAGTCATATCCGAAAAATTAACACCCAAGTATTTTAACAACACATGTTAAAACACTAATCCTAAAATGAATCAAACACTTATCCAAAACAAACAACCCACTGTGCCACTTATCCCTCTTTGACACCTACTATCCCTCTTCCATCTTTTGGCACCATTAAGCGTGTTGCTCATGAACTTCCAAGAGCATCCTTTAAACCAAACGTGCCCTTTCAGGATGAACCTATACCTCAGCCCCTAAGCTTCATAGACATGACCAAAACTTCAAGCACTTCACCCACTAGTTGTAGCAACCAATGAACCATAAGAATTAGTATCCGTATTTTTTGTGTTCAACATCTATGGACAAATATTCAACCTAAGTACTCCCATAACACAACAAACCCCTACATCACCACATCCTTATTTAGACACTAGAAGACCTACCACCTAGATCAACCAATCCACCATCCTTACCATCATTTGAATTCATTGAGTGTATTGCTCAAAAAGCCCTTGTGTCCAACACTTGTACTGAATCAAATGCATGTTTGAACAAACTCGAACATCCTTTCCAACATATAAGGACTTAGATAATTCATTATGGCTAGAACCTCAACTATCAAATAAGCATGGTGCTCTTGGTAATTGTTGTCAATTTCCACTAGGTATAAGTAGTACTACCTTCACAAATTATCAAAGTATTAGTAATACTTCGTCGTTAAACTTCTGCATAAATTTCGTTAAACCTCAAATCAACATTTTAACAACATATGTTAAAATGCAATCTCAAAGCCAACATCATACACCCCAAGCAACAATGACTTTTGAGGAGTATACATAAGAAACTCAAGTGAATTCCTCTTGTCATCATCTAGTGAATATAATCTTGAGACCAAGTTTATTTAGATGGGACTATCCGATTCAAACACTTTGGCTTCATATCTTCATTTAGGAAAACATGATGTTTTGAAGAACATTATGACTAAGATTCATGCGTTAAGATTTCATCTTGTTAAAAGGATATTGTATATCCTATGCATCATTCTTGCGACATAAATAGTTGTGTTACAAGAGATTTCATTACACCTCATTGGCTAAATGATCTTGAAACAAACATCTACAAGTTCTATGAACTAGCATATCCAATTCATCTTGTCATACTTGTTTTCATAAGCATGATAACTTTATCCCATGGGATAATCTCATTTGTTGAAAGATACTATTTGTATCTATTTCCTTTCAAGCGTACATCATAACCTAACCTTGCTCAAACCGAGTGCACATCCAAGGTTAAAACTACACATCTTTAGAGCATACACAAGATCTATTGAAGTTGGTAACCTCACTTAGATTATTGTTAAATAAAATACCAAAGAGCTTTCTTGAGAACGTTCTTAGTTTAACATATTCTCTAGTCTTAGATGATCAATTCACATTTAAATTACACACTTCAACTCAACATAAAAGATGTCATTCATTAGATCATACAATTAGCTGTGTAATTTGAACAACTTTAGATTCTAAACACAAGATTAAAACACATTGTTTATCAAACACGCCATTGTTAAAAATCATGTGTATAACATGACGTCTTCATCACCTTAGTTATATTGCATATTAGTTAAGTCACATTAAGCCAAGTATTGGTAAACTATCATCTTTTATGCACTTTAATATGCAAAAGTAGGAGTTCCCATCTTTCTAACATGAGAATGACTACTGGAGAACCTATTGCACTAGAAACTCAATTTGACCTAACAGTTGAATTGCTTCCTGGAGAGAAGTTGGGTATGTGGAATCACCCGTAAAAATGGTCGTGTTTAGCCTTAATTGAGCACCGCTAGTAATAGTCTCATATTCATTCTCCAACTTGAAAAATTTGTATTCCTATACTTGCCTAAAGTAAGTGTTAAAACATTGATAGTTTGCCTCGCCTTAGGAATACTAATCAAACAAGTAGTATATATGACTTTTCTTTTAAAACTACTTGCATTGCACTTACATGTGTTGATTACATGTTCTTGTTTAATACGATAAGTTGATTTGACATTATCTTAGTGTTTGATAACAAGTCAAATGTGTAAACCTTAGTACGGTTTTATCTTTATAATGCTTGTATTCTTGTTTCATGCTACTAAACGTTTAAACCTAAACTTTATTTGCATGATACTTACTTTTGAATTAATTTTAGCATGATTAACATGTTACTTATGAACTCATAATATGCCATTTTGATACGTGATAAGTTTTGATATGATATATTTGTGTTTGAAAGCTATTAGTTGGCATTCATTACATCTATGTGTAGTACGATCCAAATGATACATGCTCCAAATTGTTATGTCTTAAACATGGCTTGCATGAATCTTTCATCTTGTTTCTTTTGCTTCTTGTCACACTATTTGTTTGCTACGTGTGCACATATAATCTGTCAAAGTGCTTTTGGTATGACTAACTTTTAGAAGCCTTTTTATCTTACAAATTAATCATATAGATTATTGTATATCCAAGTATGCTTAAGTGTCTAAGTCTAACGACAAAACAATCTCATAATGAAATGTCTTGAATAAAGTCATATTCTTGCATAATATGATTGTTTTGATGCTATCTTGTGTGGTGATTTCTTGTCTACTAAGTGCAATATGTTGTTTTTGCTTATATAATATGTTATCATTTGATTTCTATCATGTTAACATCTTTTGTCACTAACAATTTTGTTTTGTAGGTTGATAACAAATTATTTGTTATCTCACTTGGTTCTAACTTTTATATGCTCATTTTGCATAATCCCCTTTATTGCTACGTAAATTAGTACTATGCTTTATGGGACCCCTACACTTGCATATAGTTTAAAGCATATAGAATTAAGTTCTAGAGGGTTGGCTTTGCATTTTTGTCTTTCAACAAACCTCTTTCCAAATCTCATTTTTACTTCCGCTTTCCAAAAATCATCTCCATCATTATTTAGTTATAACAATACTCTAATCCTCCTCACTTCCTATTAGGAAACCACATGCCTCATCATACGATCATCTCGTATTAATCGAGAAGAGGTACGTGACTTTAAGGATGAAGTTCATTGTATGCAAACCATCTTCCAGAAAAACATCACTAAGCTCACTGATGAGTGTGTAAATACTCATCATTTTTGTACAAATTAGACTGCAAAAACATCTGAAAACACTCAGAAATGCATCAAAATGATAAAAATATCACAAATAAGTGTTTTATGTGTTTTAAATGCAAAAATATCAAAATCTGGTGAAAAACGTATCAAGTTTGCATAATTGGCAGTTTTAGTCCCCCAAGTTTCAAAAGTTGTCAAAAACAGTCCCTGGTAAAACCAAATAAAGAAAAATATCATTTTAAGTCCTTAGGGATTCAAAAGTTGTCAAAATTGGTCCTTGAGATTCAAATTTACAAAATTACAACTTAGGTCCCTGAACTTTGGAATTTGGCAAAAATAGTCCTTGGAAAATAAAAAATGTCAAAAATAGTCCTTGTACTATTAAAGTTTGTCAATTTCAGTCCTTGTGTTAACTTTGTGAAATTGGCAGTTTGGTCCCTCATCTTTGTGAAATTGGCAGTTTTAGTCCTTGTCATAATAAGCTAAACCTAAGACTTGTCAAAACCTTTTAGACCCCTGCCATATTACCCTTTTGAGCCCCCTGTCAAACCCCTTTGACCTCCCCATTTTGGACCTGCCTAGTCAAAAGCAGAAATAGGCGCCTACCACTGTTTATCTTCCACCTCCCCTCTGCAACCCACTTGCCTGCTCCCTCCTCCCATCACCTCACCTTTCCTCCACCCCTCATCATCACCACTACCTACTTTTACCACCACATTAAATGCCACCCCCCCTAGTGCTAGTTTCAGAGCTACAAGTCAAATCCTCTCTTTCCCGCCAAAATGTGAGAAGGCTCAAAACTCAACCATTGGCTCCAAAAAGAGGTGGGATACTCTCAGAAGGCCACGTGGAGGATTTCTAAAGCATAAAAGAGGCAGCGAAGCAAAGAGAAGAGTAGTACTTAGCTTTTTAAATTTTATGTATGTCGTTTTTCTTTAAATGTTTTAATTAGTTCATAAATCTGTAATATTAAGCTTCAGTGTATTAAGACTAAACTATTTAGTCATTATAACTAAGTTTCAAGTTCTAATTCAAAGTGTTAGTGTATTTTCAAAATTTTACATTCACTGTTCACAATTTCAGTATAAGTTTGCTAAAACCAAGCTTCAATAAGCTTATTTAATAGTCAAACCAGCTTATTTAAGCTTAATATAGCTTTCTGTAAGCCTGGAGTTCAGTTTCAAGCACAATGGGTTGAAAGTCAACAAAAGTCAACAGAGAAGCAAAATGGGTATAAGTTTGGAAATGGGTGATGCAGTGCTTGGAAATGGGTTGGATTTGCTATAGAGTAGTGGTATTTGGTTTGGATTAAGATACACAAACAGTTTGGACCCTTGTAAGTTGGAACTCTCATTTTCAGTTTTTATCAAAAGTTGCAGTTTGTGTTCATATTTTGAATTCTGTGGTCATTAAGTAGTGTAAACAAGTTTAATCAGTGGTAATTAAGATATTATAGTTAGTTTAATGGGTGAGATAAGTTAAATCAGTGTTTAGCTTAGTTTTGATTTCAAATCAGTCAATATAAGGTGTGTTTGGATTACTGCACAAAATGAGTTTAAGGGTTGTTCAGTGGTGGAGATCTGTTGGTTCATGATTGTTTAATCCATTTGTGCTCATATCAGTCATAAAAGTGTGCCTGCAAGCTTTCATAGTCAAAATCTCTTATTAACTGGCTTAAATCATTAACTGTTGGAGTTTTCAATAATCAAAAGCTTGTTTCATACTTGGAAATCATTATAGTAGCTTATCTTAGTCTCATTATATCACAAAAACATCAAAATCAGTTAACAAATCAAGATCAAAGTTCAAGAAAGTCAATTACATCATAATTTGTCAAAAGTCAAAACATGCAAAAGGCAGTTTTTGGCTAACTAGAAGGATTTTTCTTGGGCTCATTCTTGGGTCATATCAAGTGAAACTTAGGGTTTTTAAAGTTCAACAGGTCTACTTTCTTATTGTTATTTTAGTAGAATTTTAGTAATTTTCTTAAGCCCTCAAATAAGCTCATCAAGCAGGGCTTATATGCCCTGCTCACAAGCTCAGTCAGAGCTGAGCTTTTCTCAAGCTTTTGCATAGCTTGTCCAGAGCTCCACAGAGCTTCTCTAGGGCTGATTTTTGGTTTAAAGGTTCTTAGCCAGGTCTTCTTCAGTCCCCAACAATTGTTTTTCATTTTCCAGCTTATTCAAGTGCTTGTTGTCTAGCTTAAAAGTGGTACTCAAATCTGTTTTTAGCTTAAAACTCAAAACATCCAAATCTGTAGAGTTAGCTTATCAGAGGTTAAAGGTAGTTGAAATAAGTTGCATTTGGGTCATTTTAACATAATATAGCTTCTGTGTTGGTTTGGTACCCTTTTGGTACACTTTGGCTTATCCAAGTGCTTATTTCATAAGCACTAGCATAGCAGTTTCAATTTCCTCCACACAACACCATGTTTTTCTATTTTTCCTAGATTCATAATATCATTTTAGAGTTTTCCTGAATTTTTCACATTTTTCCATAACAGTTTGCTATTTTTCTTAATTAAAAACAGTTTTTAGGATTATTTAAATAGCTTTTAATACAATTAAATCAGAAAAAGTCCAAAAAAATAATTTTTCATTTTTATTAAGTTTAGATAAATATAAAAAGTAAAAAAAGTAATTTTCCAGATTTTTCATAGTTTATTTTGTAATTTTTAGTAATTTAATTAGTTTTAAATAGTTTAAAATTCATAAAAAATAGAAAAATAATCAGAAAAATATAAAAATAGTTTTGAAAATTCTCTTTTGTTATTTTAGATTTTTCCAAGTCTTAATTTTATTTTTCTAGGTTTATTTCCTATTTTCTTGTAATTTAGGTTATTATTAAATAGTTAAAAATAGTTTTTAATTAATAATAATTAGATAAATAGTTATAAAAATAATTTTCTTTTTCTTAAAATTTTCTCATATCATTAGGTTTGTAAAAATATCATTTTCATATTTTTAGGATTAATATTGTGTAAGTTTCACGTTTTTATTTGTACGTCACGTAGTTTCTTTTATTCAGTTTTGTAAAAACATAAAATCAAAAACATCAGTTTAAAAATAGTGATAGCGTTTATTTAATATATTTTATCTTTTATTTCCTTTAATTTGCATTTAAGTCGCTGTAATTTGTTAATCTTTTCTTTAGGTAATTATCCATCAAAAAATCCTTACTGACCACTATCCTTAGAGGTTATTCGACATCTGATTGTGTTAAACACCAGTCATCCTCCGTGGGACTTAACGACCCGGGAATCCACTGTATTCTCCTGATCTAAATTGCAATTGGTGTTTGAGCTGTTTTAAGTTCCTTACGGCTGGTCATTCACAAGTGGCTAGCCTGCGTGAGAAAACTTGACGGTTTTGCACCAATCACTCACCTCTTTCGTTAACCCGAATAACCTCCTAAACACTTTGTTGTCATTCCTTGTTTGATACATTACACATTATGTTGGATGTCCACCAATTAAGGGGGAGAGAAATCCATTCACATAATTGTCTTTTGTCAAAATTTATGTCTCTTAGACTCTAAAATACCAACACATAGGCAAACACCACTTAGCTAAAACCGGTTCACGAAACCACAACTAGTTCAACCTTTTTAACCTTATATCACAAGTTTGCACCAATACCTCATCAAGTGAAAAACACATCATGTGTTTTACAAACTTCTTCATCTCCACAATCAACGAATCTAGGATTTTCCTTAACCTAGCACCTTACAACTTCACTATCTAGAACACCATCATAGGATCTTATCCTTTTCTCGCTTGACATATATCATGCATGTCATTGTCAGTGCAAATGATATATTAATCAAAACAGCCATTTCCAACACGTTGGTCCATTCAACTCTCACTTATATGATGTCATTATCATCCTCATATAGGTACCCATTATTATTATTAGTATTTTCCATATTGTCTTCACTTCTTTTCAAAGTGATAATCATCCATGTCGGTCAAAACCATGCTAATACTACATTTCCCATTGTCACCTAGAATAGGTCAGATTTATAATTCGTGTCAATCAATGAACGAATTTATCTTCATGTTATCACTTTTATATATTCTTTGATAGAACGCATTATTGATTACTCTTGTGTTGAAGCATATGAGAACTTGCTCAAAACAATAGGTTGTTAGCATCAATAAATCATTCAAATCATAACCCTTATGCATCATTGAAATGCAATGTCCATTCATATTTTTTTTTCCTCTTAGCTTTGGTCACTTGACATGCCGAAAGGATTGCATGAGTCTATATTTTTTATATTTGCTATACATATGAGTTTCTAACTCCTTAATAGCTTCCTACCTAATCACCACCACCCTCCATCACCACTTTCACTAAATCATCACCACCATGGATTAGTGAAAACTTACTTTTGTAAATCTCGAGTCATCTACCATCACCACATGAATCCTAATAGTAAACCGACACCAACACCAGCACCACTAGTGGCACACCCGGTGGGAGACTTCATATCTTCTTTATAGGAACTATTTTGTAGGTTTTTATCATATTATATTCTCACTTTTCTTATGATTGTAATTAGGATACTACACTTCATGAGATCTTTGATTATATCATTTATCACATATATACATCTTATTTTTCTTTGTGAAAAAGATGAAATATATTGCACTAATGGTTTTCATTGTAGGTTCATCCTCATATACACTCGATTGTATATAATTTACTCATCTAAAGATGAAGTTTTCATCAATTATTTTATTTTAGGTGCTTCTTGACACCCTAGAACAAGGAGGAATGTCCTTTAAGCACTCATATTGCATCGTCTATACACTTAGTTGTATATGACATATTTGTCTAAAGACAAAGCTTCTATTATACTAATATTTATTTTGAAGGTTCATCTTGACGCCCTAGAGCAAGGGGAGCTTCCGTCAAGAATTTACTGAATGCATCTTATATACACTTTGTTGTATATCACTTACTCGTCCAATGACGAATATAGTTTTGCACTAATATTTGTTTTGTAGGTTTTTAATCATACCCTGACGCCTCAAACAAGGGGGAGCAACCGTCAAGGGGGAGCATGCACGCTTTTATCATCATTCTCACTTTTCAACAAGCATTTGTGCTTCGATAAAAAGTGGACAAAATAGGCTAACATTGCTATGCTTTTTTTTTTTCTTTTTTTTTCATATATTTCTCATAATTTTTGTTGCATAAAACTAACCTTGATGTAGGTTAAGCCTCTTAATTTGATCCATGGATCCGCTACCTAACAAGGAACGGATTGAAGTAGACGATTTAACTTCACTAGGGATGATGCAAGCTCGCCTATTTAGGGAGAAATGAAGTTAAACTCCAAGGACACGCCCTTTTTGTTTCGACAAAAGGGGGAGAAGAGTGTAAACGGAGAAGGTAATGTAAAGGTAGTAAGGATACAAGTAACTTTTTTACATCTTACTTTCTATTACGTTTACATATCTTTGTCATCATCAAAAAGAGGGAGATTGTTAGTGCAAATATTACGATATTTAATCTATACAGTCTCGTTTGTTTTGATTGATGACAAACATGTAACTTGTAATACATAACGTAAAATGTACAAGTTACTTGTAATTACATTTGTCTCAACATACATTCAACACCTCTCGATGTCTCAAGTCCTCGTATGTTACAACACAGGTTCGTACATGTTTGTTATGTGGCATTATGATCAAACCCATTAACAAATCATTTAGAATGTTTAAAATACGTTTAGAGTCACTAAGTATTTTAATAGGTTAATCATTCTATTTCGAACCTCATTTTACATTTTGCATTCACAAGTATTTTGTAAAATGTCTAACAAATATATACTTTTATTTGTACAAGTAAACCAACTATAATATTAATACAAATACTAAAGTTTACTTACACTTGACAAAATATATATTATTTTGTCAAGCACCTAACTAGATATTTTATCTTATAAAAGGCAATTAGACTTTTTATAAACTAGTTACATAATACATTTTACAAGTTTATTTTCATGAACATTTTAATCTAAATGTAAATACAATTTTACATCACTTCATGCATCATCATATCTTTGGAAGATTTGGTCAATATTTGGTTAGATTTGCAAGATCTTGAAAGATATTCTAAGATATCAAATCTAATAAAGTATTATTTTTTAGATTACATTTTTGGCTATAAATAGAGCTCATTGTCTTCTCATTTCAATCATCCCTTTCAACACACATTCTTTCTATCTTTCTTTCATCTTTTAGATCTATAGATAACCATGTAGTAACATACATTAATCACCCTCATCATCACATGATCATAATGCTTCTAACATTCATCTTTGTTGTAAGCATACTTTACATTTTGATCAACCAAGGAAAGCTTGGAGATCTAGCCATCCTCATTCACCAAAGCATATCAACATATGAAGATTCAAGATCTCTTGATATCCTCATTGATTGAAGACTTCTTATTTTAGAAGATCATTTAGATTAGTCATTCATATCCATTAGACATTTATGTCATGGATCATCATTGTAAACATCATTGCATCATCACAACACTTTCACCAAACTAGATTAGATGGTTTATGTGTTTGTACCATAAAACACAAGGTTTGTTATGTTGGGCCATAAAACATAGTGAGAGTGGCTGTACCCTTGAAAAGAACTCGACATCTAGCTTAGTGTCGGAAATATTGTATAGGCGATGTTAGGTTGGTTCTACCTCGAACTAGAACCCGGTATTTAGCTTTGTACCGGAAAAAGTGTAAGCGACGATTGTAAGGTTTTCTCCGCCGAGAAGGGAGCTTGTTGATTTAGTGAAGTAACTCTCGAGTTGGGTACTCGGGGAGTGGAGTAGGGCGGAGAGGAGATCCGTGACCGAACCACTATAAATCCTCGTGTTCGGTTTGCACTTTCCTTTCTTTATCTCTTTACCTTTATAATTGCTTATGATGTGGTTTGATGATGATGCTTGTGTGACAACTTGGTTTACTATGCTTTATATTAGTCATAAACAATAATTGATACTTTCATATAATAACAAGCTTCATAAGTGATTTGATACAAAAGATCTAACGATTTTAAACGGTAACGTATTCACCCTCCTCTACGTTTTCACAGTGTGTTTGAAATTGATATGGATGGTTGTATATCCAATGAAAATAATTGATTCGCTCCCAGACGGTCAAGTTTTGTCACACAAGCTAGCCACTTGTGAATGGCTAACCGTAACAAACTTAAAACAGTCTAGAAACAAATGCAATGAAGTCCAGGAGAGTATAGTGTTTCCCCAGGTCATTAAGTCCCAACGAGCTGTGCGAGAATAGTCAAACGTATAGTGATCGAGAGGATTTGAACGGAAAAGGATTTTGATTGATTATACTAAAAGAAAAAAGTATATAAACTACAGGGGCTTAAATGCAAATTAAAGAAAATTAAAAAGATAAATTCTATTAAATAAACGCTATCACTATTTGTAAAATGATGTTTTTGATTTTTCTTTTATAAAACTTAAATTAAAAACTACGTGACGTACAAAAGAAAATGTGAAACTGAAGCAATATTAATCCTAAAAATATGAAAATGATATTTTTACAAACCTAATGATAAAAGAAAATTTTAAGAAAAAGAAAATTATTTTTATAACTATTTATTTAATTATTATTAATTAAAAACTATTTTTAACTATTTAATAATAACCTAAAATACAAGAAAATATGAAATAAAGCTAGAAAAATGAAATTATGACTTGGAAAAATCTAAAATAACTAAAGAGAATTTTCAAAACTATTTTTATATTTTTATGATGATTTTTCTATTTTCTATGAATTAAAAACTATTTAAAACTACTTAAATTGCTTAAAAATACAAATTTAACTAAGAAAAATCTGGAAAAATATTTTTTTTGACTTTTTATATTTATCTTAACCTAGGAAAAATGAAAACTTATTTTTTTTTTGAAACGTTTCTGAATTAATTGTATTAAAAGCTAATTAAAATGACTAAAAACTGTTTTAAATTAAGAAAAATAGCAAACTGACCTAGAAAAATGTGAAAAATTCAAGAAAAGTCTAATTTAATATACTGAATCTAAGAAAAATATAAAAACAGTGGCTTATGTGTAGAAAAATGAAACTGCAAAGCAAGTGCTTATGTAATAAGCACTTGGAATAAGCACAAGGTACCAAATGAGTACCAAACTGTCACAGAAGCTCTAATAAGCTAAGAGTACTCTAAAACAACAAATTTCAACTAGCTTTAACCTCTGAATTACAAGCTTAAACAGATTTGATGTTTTGAGCTAAGAACCAAAAACAGGTTTTGGGTGCCACTTTGTGGCTTGAAAATAAGCCACTCAATAAGCTGAGACTCAAATCCAAAAGTTGGAATCTAAACTAGACCTGGCTAGGAACCTTTAAACCAAAGATCAGACCAAGAGAAGCTCTGAGGAGCTTTTGACAAGCCCTGTACAATGCTGAGAAAACTCAGTATTCACTGAGTTGTGAACAGGGCAAATAAGCCCTGTTTGACAAGCTCTTTTGAAGCTTTTACAAAATTACTAAAAATATATAAAAATCATAATAAGAGACTTGACCAACTGAAGTTTTAAAAACCAAAAGTCTCACTTGATTTGACCCAGAAATGACTTAATTAAAAATCACCCTAGGTTGGTGAAAAACTGGTTTTTTACTTTTTTGACTTTTAACAGTTTTGCCAATTTTGACTTTAATGAACTTTGCAACTGATTTGTGGACTGATATTGATGAGTTATGGTGAAATGAAACTAATGCAATCTATTTCTATGATATCTAAGCACAAAACAAGTTTTTGACTTCACAGATCTCTAACAGTTATGAGATTAGGACAGTTAAATGGTAATTTTGACTTTTAAGGTACACAAATGAATTTTAATGACTGGGATGGTTATATTACAACTAAAGAGGACCACAGCAACAAGTTTTAACCAATGAACAAAGCTCAAACACAGATGTGCTATGAAATCCAAACACAAGTTATACAACTGTTTTGATCTTTAAACTAAGCTACCCCTTGATTTGGCTTAAGCTAACACTGAAGTTTAATCTAATTATCCTAGTTACAACTACTGAACAGGTTTAAACCATTTAATGTCCACAGATACAAATACAAACACAAACTGCAAACTAAATAAAAAAATGAAAATGAGAATACACTCACAAGTGTCCAGCAATGATGTAGCTTAAACAGAACCCAACACTACACTATCCTAAGCTAATTCCAACCCAAATCCAAGCTCTGCAACACCCTGTAACCATTTTCATCACTGCTTGAACAAATTTTCTTCTCAGTTGACTTTTGTTGACTGTGTGACAAATTTGCTTGAAACTGAATTCCAAGCTTACAAAAAGCTATAGTAAGCTTAAGTAAACTTGTTTGAACTTAAATAGAAGCTATTTGAAGCTTGAACATAAGAGTTGGAATTTGAATTTTGCAACAGTGAACCATAGAACATGAAATGTTAATACAATTTGAATTGACACTTGAAATCAGTTTTAATACACTTAAATAACTTAATTTGATATAATGAAACAAAAGTTTACAGCTTAAAGCTTAATTAAAAACATAAACATAAAATACGACATACATGAATTTAAAAAACTAACTACTACTTTATCTCTTGCTTCTTCTTCCTCTTTTATACACCCATTTGTCTTCTCTCACCTCTCTGAATGATTCCCACTAATTTCCAGAACCATTGGATCACTTGGGTGCATTTTGGCCATTGGATTACTTTTGGCGGGAAAAGTTGGTTTGACCTGTGGGCTACTGAATTTGCAAGTAGGGGGTGGCATTAATTGTGGTGTGAAAGGTGGGTAGATATGATGATGAGGGGGGAGGGAAAAGGTGAGGTGATGGGATAAGTGAGTTGCAGTCAAGTGGGGAAGAAGCACAGGGAAAGGAGGGAAGGGATAAGGTGTTTGACTGATGTTTGACCAAGGGTCCAAAACAGGGGGTCAAAATGGTTTGGCAGGGGTCATGAGTTTAATGGCAGGGGTCACAAGTCCATGGAGGGGTTCATTTGGTTTGTTTAGAATACAAGGATCACTTTTGCAATTTCAGATTCTTGAGGGACCATTTCTGCCAATATTCCAAAGTTCTCACAAGGGTCACTTTTGACAAGTTTCAATAGTGCAAGGACTATTTTTGACATTTTCAAATTTTCAAAGGACCATTTGTGACAATTTTCAAAGTTTAAGGATCTAAATTGTAATTTTGCAATTTTGAATCTCAAGGACCAATTTTGACAACTTAAGAATCCCTAGGGACTTAAAATGATATTTTTCTTTATTTTGATTTACCAGGGACTGTTTTTGACAACTTTTGAAACTTGGGGGACTAAAACTGCCAATTATGCAAATTTGATACGTTTTTCACCAGATTTTGATATTTTTGCATTTAAAACACATAAAACACTTATTTGTGATATTTTTATCATTTTGATGAATTTCTGAGTGTTTTCAGATTTTTTGCAGTTTAATTGGTACAAAAATGATGAGTATTTAGACACTCATCAATCCCCCACACTAAGATATTGCTAGTCCCTAGCAATGTTTTGAGAAAAATTAATGGATTTAATCTCTTTACCAAAATCCATTACTTCTGGAGTAGCCAAATGTTTCAGTTCAAGTAAGAACCTTGGTACACCGATAACCAAATGATTTTGAGCAAATCACCAGCTTCCAACGGATTTGATTTGTCTTTACCAGAAGCCGTTTGCTTCTGGACTAGCCAACTCTTAGATAAATTATCAATATTATCTTTGGTGAGCTGATTACCAATTATGGTTTTTCCACTGCCTTTACCACAAGCCATAAACTTGCGGGCTAGCCAGCTCTTCACTTTTAAGGATATGGTGAGCTGAATACCATACAATTTTGGGCAAATTGCAAGCCGTCAACAGATTTGAGATATCTTTACCAAGAGCCGTTTGCTCCTGGATTAGCCAATCCTTTTGTTTATTAGACAAGGCGGACTGATAACCATAAGATGAGTAAGTGCAAAACACTTACTCCAAAAAAAAATTTTGGCCAAAAATGGGGGAATTAGGCGGTATAATTACATGATAAAATTCGTGAGAATTCCCCCCCCCCCACACTAGAAATGAATATTGCCCTCAATATTCAAAGTACCGGCGGTTATGCCGAAACATAGAACGTAAAAGGGAAATACTACGGCCATTATTTAGCAAGATTTTTTTTTTTTTTTTTTTTTTTTACTCTTATATACAACAGCGGGGGGCAACTCCCCCACACTAGGGTGGGACACACGGGTGAAAACCCATGTAGCATGCTACTGTTTTTGATTCCCGAGTCGCTAGCTTGACTCGATCCCCGCATTCATTGGTTCATGGGGAAAGTTTGTAGATCCGGGACAACCACAGGAGGAATGTCCTCTCCAAAATAATGCTTCAATCGATGACCATTCACTTTAAAGTTTGGACCATCGGGTTGAGATAACTCAATGGTTCCATATGGAAATACTTTAGTGATGGTGAATGGTCCAGACCAGCGGGATTTTAGTTTTCCCGAGAAAATCTTTAATCTTGAGTTGAAAAGAAGGACTCGATCACCGACGTTGAAAACGCGGTTCTTGATTTTGGAGTCATGAATCTTCTTTGTCTTTTCTTTATAGATCAAAGAGTTCTCGTATGCTTGATCACGGAGTTCATTTAATTCATTCATTTGAACTTTCCGGTGATCACCAGCTGTCTGAATATCGAAGTTGGCATGTTTCAAGGCCCAGTAAGCCTTGTGCTCAAGCTCAACCGGCAGATGACATGCCTTTCCGTACACAAGCTTGTATGGAGTACACCCGATAGGTGTTTTATAAGCTGTACGGAAGGCCCAGAGTGCGTCATCTAGCTTATCCGACCAAGAGGCGCGGTTTTCGCCAACCGTCCTCTCCAGAATTCTTTTAATCCCCCGGTTGGAAACTTCCACTTGCCCACTTGTTTGGGGGTGGTACGTAGTAGAGAGACGGTGAGTTACACCATACTTTTGCATGACTCTATCAAACTGGTCATTGCAGAAATGCGTACCACGATCACTGATTATAGCTCGTGGAGTTCCAAACCTAGCAAAAAGAGATTTTAAGAATTTCACAACAACTCGGGCATCGTTGGTAGGTAAAGCCTTAGCTTCAACCCATTTTGACAAATAGTCAACGGCCACGAGTATGTATTTGTTTCCTCGAGATGATGGAAATGGCCCCATAAAGTCAATGCCCCAGATGTCAAAAATCTCACACACTTGAATGGCGTTTTGCGGCATTTCATTTCTTTGTGAGATATTCCTGTGACGCTGACAAGCGTCACAGGTTTTGACAAATTCATGGGCATCCTTGTAAATCGTGGGCCAATAGAATCCGGAATCAAACACCTTCTTGGCGGTGTAGTTGGGGCTATGATGTCCCCCAGTAGGTCCAGAATGGCAAGCTTTGAGAATGTCAATAGCTTCCTGACCATACACACATCGCCTGATGACTTGATCCGCACAAATTTTGAACAAGTAGGGGTCGTCCCAGAAGTAATGTTTCACATCTTTAAAAAATTTGTTTTTCTGTTGGGACGACATCCCTTTCACCACAAAGTTACCCGCATGGTAATTTGCAAAGTCAGCAAACCATGGGGTAGAAGAGTCTCCACGAAAAGAAACCACATTGAGTGTTTCGAGAGGAAATGTTTCATTTATTTCCTTTTTCTCGAACACATCTTGGTGAGGGTTTTCTAGACGGGATAGATGATCAGCAGCCAGGTTCTCAGCTCCTTTTTTATCACGTATAATGATATCAAATTCTTGCAGGAGGAGAACCCAACGGAGCAATCTCGGCTTTGCATCTTGTTTTGCAAAGAGATATTTGAGAGCCGAGTGATCCGTATACACCACGCATTTGGTCAAGATAAGGTATGACCAGTGTTGTAAATATCGGTCTTGGCAGCCGATATATCAGTGATATATCGCTTATCGGCGGTCCACCGATACGATATTTCACTTATCGGTCAAATTTATCGGTTGGTCAATATCGGTCAAATATCGGTCAAATATCGGTCAATATCGGTCAATATCGGTCATATCTTGTAAATATCGGTCAAATATCGGTAAAATATCGGTAAAATATCGGTCAAATATCGGTCAAATATCGGAATATCGGTCAAATATCGGTTAAGAGTGGGAAATACATAACTAAATGCATATACAATGTAAAATTTGTAATATTTATATAAAATATATAATTAAAAATATTAAATATAACAATAAAACTAATAAATATTTATAAATATGTATATAAAATATATAAATACCTATAAAAAAAATTAATTTCTTTATAATTTAGGGTCTCCGTTATATCACTGATATATCGCCGCCATAACCGCTATGACGCTTGGCGGTGGTCGACCGCCGAGGGACCGCCGAGCGATATTTACAACACTGGGTATGACCGAAACTTTTCAAATGCATACACCACAGCTAATAATTCTTTTTCTGTAGTGGTGTAATGGGTTTGAGCTTCAGTCATAGTTTTACTTGCGTAGTGGATAGGCTGAAATTGCTTGGTTTTTCGTTGCCCCAAGACTGCACCGATAGCAAAATCACTTGCATCGCACATGAGCTCAAAGGGTAAATCCCAGTCGGGGGCAACTAGAATGGGTGCTTCCGTAAGCTTTTTCTTTAATGTTTCAAAAGCTTCGATGCACTCAGGTGAGAAGATAAAAAGAGCATCTTTTTCAAGAAGATGGGTCATAGGCCGAGCGATTTTAGAAAAATCTTGTATGAATCTACGATAAAACCCGGCATGACCAAGAAAACTCCTAATACCTTTTACGGTAGTAGGATGAGGTAATTTAGCAATAACATCAACTTTTGCTCTATCTACCTCAATCCCGTTTTTGGAAATCTTATGGCCAAGGACTATGCCTTCTTTGACCATAAAGTGGCTCTTCTCCCAATTTAGACAGAGATTGGTGTCTTCACACCGTTTTAGCATTTTATCTAAATGGGAGAGACATGTCTGAAATGAGTCCCCAATGACCGAGAAGTCATCCATAAACACCTCCATTGTTTCCCCGATCATGTCGTGGAAAATTGCCATCATACATCGTCGGAACGTGCCAGGAGCATTACATAGGCCAAAAGGCATACGTCTGTAGGCAAAAGTTCCGTATGGGCAGGTGAATGTGGTCTTTTCTTGATCCAGCGGATCAATGGGGATCTGAAAGTAACCCGAGAAACCATCAAGGAAACAATAGTATTCGTTCCCTGCTAATCTCTCAAGCATCTGGTCCATGAAGGGTAGAGGAAAATGGTCTTTACGGGTGGCTTCGTTTAACTTGCGATAGTCAATACACACACGCCATCCCGTAACCAATCGAGTTGGAATTAACTCGTTTTCTTCATTTGTGACAACAGTTATGCCACCCTTTTTTGGAACACAGTGAATGGGACTGACCCAAGGACTATCAGAGATAGGGTAAATTAAACCGGCATCAAGAAGTTTGAGAACCTCTTGTTTGATAACCTCATGAATCTTAGGATTTACCCTTCTCTGATGTTGGACTGCTGGTTTGAAGTCATCCTCCATTAAGATTTTGTGAGTACAAAATTCAGGGTTGATACCCTTAATGTCGGAGAGTTTCCAAGCAATTGCTTGCTTGTGTGACTTCAAGACCTTTATGAGAGCAGTCTTCTCCTCATCGGTTAAATCTTTAGCAATTATAACGGGTAATTTATCATCACCCTCCAAGAATGCATACTCGAGATGAGGAGGTAGGTCCTTAAGTTCAACCTCGGGAAATTCATCAGTAGATGTTTGTACTGATTTGATTTCCTCAATCGTGATCTCTTTCGGAGGGAGTGAAGGTAATGGATCTTCATTTAGTAATTGCTCCAGATAAAGGATATCTCCCTCCGAATCATAAACACCATCAATTCCAGGCGGAATTGATTCATCAGTAGCGAGAAATTCATCGATCTCTTCCAGAAGGAAGTCACCTCCCTCAAATGGAGTGAGAGAGGGGGAAGAGTCGGCAATGATAGGTTGAGAAGATGTAGTGGAATCCCCACTCACAGAATTATGAAGATAACTAAGAAACTCTTGAGAATACTCCTCTGAAGCAATATCAATTAAATCGACTCGATTGATCGATTCAGCATCATAATTTGAGGAGTACCTCGAAGTTTGATCAAGGTTAAAGGTAACAGCTTCATTACCCACACGTAATGTGATTTCTTGCTCAAATACATCAATAAGAGCACGGCCCGTTCTCAGTAATCCTCTTCCAACAATGAGGGGAACCCGAGGATCGGCATCAAAATCAACAACCACAAAGTCAGCTGGAAAATGGAACTTTCCTACTTTCACGAATACATCCTCGGCGATGCCAAGAGGACGCGATATAGAACGACCTGCAAGCTCAAGAGTCATGCAGGTAGGAACAAGTTCTGGAAGAGAAAGTTTCTTCCATACTGAATAAGGCATCAGATTGATGCTTGCACCAAGATCGGCAAGGGCAAAGCATTCAATCATTCCTGGAAAAACACAAGGAAGAAGAAATTTTCCAGGATCTCCAAGCTTCTCGGGAAGCTTCTTTAACAAGACTGCTGAGCAGTTCTCGTTCAAAGGAGTTTTAGCCATTTCAAACAGTTTTTCCTTATTGCTTAACATGTGTTTGAGAGTTGATGCGAACTTGGGCATCAGCACAATAGCATCCGCAAAGCTTATGTCAAAATGAAGTTCTTGGAAAATTTGAAAGAATTTTTCCATTTGATGACTAGCTTTTTCGCGGAGTTTTTGCTCATTTAAACGTGATGGGTAAGGAATAGAAGTTTTGGATTTGGGGTCACCAACTGGAGGTTCAAAAACAACTCCAGGTTTGGTTCTGGGTTTCGGGACAACCTGAGGATGGACATTGCTGGCACTTCCGTTATTAGTAGGAAGTTCCTTGTCCTTTGTCACCTCAGGTTCACTTTCCACTACCTTCGGGAGAGAAGAAGAAGAGGTAGTAGGAATAGCGGGTCCATCATATGAAGTACCACTTCTGGTTGTGATCGCCTTTGCATCGCCCCTCGGATTAGCGATCGTGTTGTTAGGTAAAGTACCTGAGCCCGAGGGTCGATCATTTAAAGACTTCTTAATGTCAGAAATCTGGCTAACCAACAACATATTCATTTCCTCCTGGGATTTCATGAATTGCTTCAGCAACTCATCAGATGATGGTCCAGTTGGAACAATGGCTTGATTTTGCACAGGAAAATTCTGGCCTCTATTGTTTGGATTAGGACCTTGATTTTGAAAATTTCCTTGATTATTGCCATGAAAGTACCCAGGGTTGAAATTTCCCTGACCTTGGTTTCTATTAAAATTTCCTTGGTGTTGGAAATTCTGATTTTGATTTTGAAAACCGTTATTTTGACTAAAATTACCTTGGTTTTGAAAACCTTGGTTTGGTCTATTCTGATTTTGATTACGGTTTTGGTTTTGGTTGAAACCGGGTGGTCCAGGGTAGTGGTTAGGACGGTGGTTCGGGTCCATAGGAGCACGATATTGGTTGCCTCCTGAATTGGGAATCCCGCCCACAGCATTTGCTTCAAAAGGGTTACCCTCGGTGGCCATACAGTCGTAATAGGCATGAGGGCCACCGCAAGTAACACAGACTTCCACTTTCTTAACTTCAGTAGGAGGTGAAGTTTGTGGAAAAGAGACTTTCTTTTGGTTGGAGAGAACCAAAGCTTGAATTGCTTCCGTGAGTTTGTCAATCTTAGCATCGGTGCTAGATTGACTCATGGGTGATGAAGAAGAAGGACCAACACTGACTTGGGAAACAACCGGTTTGCTTCGTGCAGTGCGGACTTTAGACTTGTTTTCAATTATTGTTAAAGCTTCTTTGACAGTTTTGCTCAAGAAATTTCCTCCAGCTGAGGAATTGAGAGAATCTTGATCAGATTGACTCACTCCATTATAGAAAGTATCGAGTTGCATCAACTCGGAGAAACCGTGGTGAGGACATTTGCGGAGTAATTCCTTAAAACGATCCCACGATTCACTGAAGGGTTCATCAAACTTTTGTGTGAACTTGATGATTTCATTTTTAAGACTCGTGGTTTTGGAAGGTGGATAAAACTCGTTCACAAATTTCTTCACCAGGTCTTCCCATGTTTCGATTGATTTAGGGGGTTGTTTTTCAAGCCAAATCCGGGCTTGCCCCTCAAGGGAAAATGGGAATAGAAGAAGCTTGACAGCATCAGTAGGGACATTTTTGTATTTGATGGTAGATGCAATCTTGTTAAACCATCGAATATGAGCATGAGGATCATCCCGCTCAAAACCATATAACTGACTTGAGGTTACAAGATTCAGTAACCCGGTTTTGAGTTCAAAATTTTCAGCCACAATGGCTGGGATAACAATAGCATCTCCATACCCGTCGATGGGTGCCTGGAGAAGCTCACACATAGGACGTTCTTCCGCCATGACAACGGAAGTAGTGTGAGCAGTCCGGATCTCAGATCCGACTGATGGGGCAGAAAGTCTACGGACACGCCTTCTTGGAATCCTGACAAGCTCACGGAATGGGCTTACAGATCTAGAAGAGCGAGTGCGCATACACTAGAGTTAACTCTAAGATATCTCAGAGTTAAGGAAAGGAGTTATGAAAATGGGGTAAGAAGAATCTTTTTGGGTTTTCTGGTTTTTACAAGTAGATATAACAACAAATCCAATTAAAACAATATCGAGGCAAAACAACAGTGAACTTAAACCAATAATCACAAGATGAATGGCTTCTTTGAAAAAGGTACACCACTCTCAAGGACACAAAGGCAAGTTTTAAATCTTTGGTTCGGGAACTTATTATGGTCGTACCCCCAGTTAGGTAGTACACTGCCTTGGTTTGCGGTGGTAATCTTTTATGTTGTTATTATTAAACTCAGAAAACGACAAATCTTTTTGTATTTTTATCTTTGATACATATATAGAAACAAAAGAAAAATATTTTTGTGTTTTATACGTTTTTGGATGTTTTTGGGTTTTTGGGTTTTTGGATTTTTTATAAGAAAATATATATAGATATAGATAGATGGTATGAACAAAGAGTGAATATTCAAATCACTAATCTGCTAAACGTAAGATAATTAGCACAGCTCCCCGGCAGCGGCGCCAAAATTTGATTCGCTCCCAGACGGTCAAGTTTTGTCACACAAGCTAGCCACTTGTGAATGGCTAACCGTAACAAACTTAAAACAGTCTAGAAACAAATGCAATGAAGTCCAGGAGAGTATAGTGTTTCCCCAGGTCGTTAAGTCCCAACGAGCTGTGCGAGAATAGTCAAACGTATAGTGATCGAGAGGATTTGAACGGAAAAGGATTTTGATTGATTATACTAAAAGAAAAAAGTATATAAACTACAGGGGCTTAAATGCAAATTAAAGAAAATTAAAAAGATAAATTCTATTAAATAAACGCTATCACTATTTGTAAAATGATGTTTTTGATTTTTCTTTTATAAAACTTAAATTAAAAACTACGTGACGTACAAAAGAAAATGTGAAACTGAAGCAATATTAATCATAAAAATATGAAAATGATATTTTTACAAACCTAATGATAAAAGAAAATTTTAAGAAAAAGAAAATTATTTTTATAACTATTTATTTAATTATTATTAATTAAAAACTATTTTTAACTATTTAATAATAACCTAAAATACAAGAAAATATGAAATAAAGCTAGAAAAATGAAATTATGACTTGGAAAAATCTAAAATAACTAAAGAGAATTTTCAAAACTATTTTTATATTTTTATGATGATTTTTCTATTTTCTATGAATTAAAAACTATTTAAAACTACTTAAATTGCTTAAAAATACAAATTTAACTAAGAAAAATCTGGAAAAATATTTTTTTTGACTTTTTATATTTATCTTAACCTAGGAAAAATGAAAACTTATTTTTTTTTTGAAACGTTTCTGAATTAATTGTATTAAAAGCTAATTAAAATGACTAAAAACTGTTTTAAATTAAGAAAAATAGCAAACTGACCTAGAAAAATGTGAAAAATTCAGGAAAAGTCTAATTTAATATACTGAATCTAAGAAAAATATAAAAACAGTGGCTTATGTGTAGAAAAATGAAACTGCAAAGCAAGTGCTTATGTAATAAGCACAAGGTACCAAATGAGTACCAAACTGTCACAGAAGCTCTAATAAGCTAAGAGTACTCTAAAACAACAAATTTCAACTAGCTTTAACCTCTGAATTACAAGCTTAAACAGATTTGATGTTTTGAGCTAAGAACCAAAAACAGGTTTTGGGTGCCACTTTGTGGCTTGAAAATAAGCCACTCAATAAGCTGAGACTCAAATCCAAAAGTTGGAATCTAAACTAGACCTGGCTAGGAACCTTTAAACCAAAGATCAGACCAAGAGAAGCTCTGAGGAGCTTTTGACAAGCCCTGTACAATGCTGAGAAAACTCAGTATTCACTGAGTTGTGAACAGGGCAAATAAGCCCTGTTTGACAAGCTCTTTTGAAGCTTTTACAAAATTACTAAAAATATATAAAAATCATAATAAGAGACTTGACCAACTGAAGTTTTAAAAACCAAAAGTCTCACTTGATTTGACCCAGAAATGACTTAATTAAAAATCACCCTAGGTTGGTGAAAAACTGGTTTTTTACTTTTTTGACTTTTAACAGTTTTGCCAATTTTGACTTTAATGAACTTTGCAACTGATTTGTGGACTGATATTGATGAGTTATGGTGAAATGAAACTAATGCAATCTATTTCTATGATATCTAAGCACAAAACAAGTTTTTGACTTCACAGATCTCTAACAGTTATGAGATTAGGACAGTTAAATGGTAATTTTGACTTTTAAGGTACACAAATGAATTTTAATGACTGGGATGGTTATATTACAACTAAAGAGGACCACAGCAACAAGTTTTAACCAATGAACAAAGCTCAAACACAGATGTGCTATGAAATCCAAACACAAGTTATACAACTGTTTTGATCTTTAAACTAAGCTACCCCTTGATTTGGCTTAAGCTAACACTGAAGTTTAATCTAATTATCCTAGTTACAACTACTGAACAGGTTTAAACCATTTAATGTCCACAGATACAAATACAAACACAAACTGCAAACTAAATAAAAAAATGAAAATGAGAATACACTCACAAGTGTCCAGCAATGATGTAGCTTAAACAGAACCCAACACTACACTATCCTAAGCTAATTCCAACCCAAATCCAAGCTCTGCAACACCCTGTAACCATTTTCATCACTGCTTGAACAAATTTTCTTCTCAGTTGACTTTTGTTGACTGTGTGACAAATTTGCTTGAAACTGAATTCCAAGCTTACAAAAAGCTATAGTAAGCTTAAGTAAACTTGTTTGAACTTAAATAGAAGCTATTTGAAGCTTGAACATAAGAGTTGGAATTTGAATTTTGCAACAGTGAACCATAGAACATGAAATGTTAATACAATTTGAATTGACACTTGAAATCAGTTTTAATACACTTAAATAACTTAATTTGATATAATGAAACAAAAGTTTACAGCTTAAAGCTTAATTAAAAACATAAACATAAAATACGACATACATGAATTTAAAAAACTAACTACTACTTTATCTCTTGCTTCTTCTTCCTCTTTTATACACCCATTTGTCTTCTCTCACCTCTCTGAATGATTCCCACTAATTTCCAGAACCATTGGATCACTTGGGTGCATTTTGGCCATTGGATTACTTTTGGCGGGAAAAGTTGGTTTGACCTGTGGGCTACTGAATTTGCAAGTAGGGGGGGTGGCATTAATTGTGGTGTGAAAGGTGGGTAGATATGATGATGAGGGGGGAGGGAAAAGGTGAGGTGATGGGATAAGTGAGTTGCAGTCAAGTGGGGAAGAAGCACAGGGAAAGGAGGGAAGGGATAAGGTGTTTGACTGATGTTTGACCAAGGGTCCAAAACAGGGGGTCAAAATGGTTTGGCAGGGGTCATGAGTTTAATGGCAGGGGTCACAAGTCCATGGAGGGGTTCATTTGGTTTGTTTAGAATACAAGGATCACTTTTGCAATTTCAGATTCTTGAGGGACCATTTCTGCCAATATTCCAAAGTTCTCACAAGGGTCACTTTTGACAAGTTTCAATAGCGCAAGGACTATTTTTGACATTTTCAAATTTTCAAAGGACCATTTGTGACAATTTTCAAAGTTTAGGGATCTAAATTGTAATTTTGAAATTTTGAATCTCAAGGACCAATTTTGACAACTTAAGAATCCCTAGGGACTTAAAATGATATTTTTCTTTATTTTGATTTACCAGGGACTGTTTTTGACAACTTTTGAAACTTGGGGGACTAAAACTGCCAATTATGCAAATTTGATACGTTTTTCACCAGATTTTGATATTTTTGCATTTAAAACACATAAAACACTTATTTTTGATATTTTTATCATTTTGATGCATTTCTGAGTGTTTTCAGATGTTTTTGCAGTTTAATTGGTACAAAAATGATGAGTATTTAGACACTCATCAATAATTCGTTGTATAGCATTAGCAATAAGAAGAGCAAGTCGAACTGTGACTCTTCTTATCTTTGGCATTGTCGCCTTGCCCATATTGGCAAGAAACGCATGGAAAAGCTGCAACACGATGGGCTTTTACAAACGGTCAATGATGAATCATTTGACAAATGCGAGTCTTGCATTGCTGGGAAGATGACAAGGAAACCTTTTTCACCACAAGTGGAAAGGGCTTCTGATCTACTTGGATTGATACACACTGATGTGTGTGGTCCACTTAGACATGTGTCAAAACGTGGTGCTGTCTACTTCTTAACCTTTACGAATGATTTCAGTCGTTATGGTTATGTTTATTTACTTAAACATAAACGTGAAGTCTTTGAAACATTTAAGGTTTTCAAAAGTGAAGTAGAATTACAACTTGGAAAGAAGATTAAAGCTCTTCGATCCGATAGAGGTGGTGAGTATATAAGTCAAGAGTTCAAAGATTACTTAGCTGAGTGTGGAATTATCCAGCAGCTCACATCTCCTTATACTCCACAGCAAAATGGTGTATCTGAAAGGAGAAATCGTACCTTACTTGACATGGTACGATCAATGTTTGAACTTACGACTCTACCTTTTACTTTTTGGGATTATGCCCTTGAAACTGCTATTCGCATTTTGAATATGGTTCCAACGAAGAAGGTTGTTAAAACTCCATATGAAATATGGACTGGAAAAGCTCCCAACTTTTCTTACTTAAAGGTTTGGGTATGTGAAGCGTTTGTTAAACGTGACACACCTGATAAGCTCCAAGCCAGATCTGTTAAGTGTATCTTTGTAGGATACCCTAAGGAAACTATGGGTTACTACTTTTACTACCCAGCTGAGAACAAAGTCTTTGTGGCTAGGTATGGAGATTTCCTTGAAAGGAATCTCATATCTCAAGAACTCAGTGGGAGAGTATATGATCTGGAATATGATCAAGAAGATACAACACCTTCTGAAAATACTAGCCAACTTCAAGAAGAACCTGAAAGCTTAGGTGCTCCTCCTGAAGTTGTTCCCATTCGTAGGTCTGAAAGGACTATACGTGTACCTGACCGTCTATGTCTTAACGTAGAGGTGGAGGAAAATATGGTTGGGGATCTTAATGAACCTGCCAACTATAAGGCTGCCATGGCTGATCCTGAAAAGGATAAATGGCAGATTGCTATGAATGGGGAAATGCAATCCATGAAAGATAATGATGTCTGGATTGAAGTTGACCTTCCTCCCAAGGCTAAAGTCGTTGGGAGTAAGTGGATCTTCAAAAAGAAAACTGACATGGATGGCAATGTACACACCTACAAGGCTCGTCTGGTGGCTAAAGGTTTTACTCAAACCTATGGCGTTGACTACGAGGAGACATTCTCTCCTGTAGCGGACATAAGAGCTATTAGGATTCTCATAGCTATAGCTGCACACTATGACTATGAGATTTGGCAAATGGATGTCAAAACCGCTTTTCTGAATGGCCGTCTAGATGAAGACATCTATATGGCGCAGCCGGAAGGGTTTGTGAATCCATTATTTCCTAACCGTGTATGCAAGCTTAAGAGGTCCATTTATGGACTGAAGCAAGCATCAAGGCAATGGAATAAAAGATTCGATGGAGAAATCAAAAGTTTTGGATTTACTCAGAATCTTGATGAGCCGTGTGTATATCACAAAGCTAGTGGGAGTGGTGTTACTTTCCTTATTCTGTATGTCGATGACATATTAATCATGGGAAATCATATACCAAGTCTTAATGAGGTGAAAGCCTATCTTGGTAAATGTTTTTCGATGAAAGACTTAGGGGAAGCAGCATATATACTCGGAATCAAGATCTACCGGGATAGATCAAGGCGGCTAATTGGTTTAAGCCAAAGTGCTTACATTGACAAAATATTGAAGAGATTCAATATGCAAAATTCCAAGAAGGGATTTTTGCCAATGCAAGTGAATCATGGTTTGAGCAGCCAAGGCTGTGCTTCAACACCTGCAGAGGTGGCGCATATGAAGAAAGTTCCTTATGCTTCGGCTGTAGGATCTGTCATGTACGCAGTACGATGCACAAGGCCTGATGTGGCGTTTGCTCAAAACTTGACCAGTCGGTATCAACAGAATCCGGGTGAAATTCACTGGACTGCTGTTAAGCATATTCTCAAGTACCTTAGGGCTACAAGAGATATGTTCATAGTGTATGGAGGAAATCCAGAAGCAGAACTGTCTGTTACAGGTTACTGCGATGCATCCTGGAAGTGTGACAAAGATGATACGAAGTCTCAAACGGGTTACATTTTTGTCATCAATGGAGGTGCTGTGGATTGGAAGAGTAAGAAACAGACAACACTTGCGATGTCTGCTATAGAAAGTGAGTACATAGCGGCGTCTGAGGCTGCCATGGAAGCTGTTTGGATAAGGAAATTTGTTTCGGGGCTTGGTGTTATGCCGTCGATTGAAAATCCTATTAAAGTATATTGTGACAATTCAGCTGCAATTACTTTTGCCCATGAACCTGGAGTCATGAAGGGCACCAGACACTATCCTAGACAATATCACTATGTTCGAGAGCAAGTCGAGATAGGTGAAATTGAGTTGCTCAAAGTTCACACAGATGATAACCTAGCAGATCCGTTAACGAAGGCCTTGCCTGGTGAAAAACTTAATCATTTGTCTGATAAGTTTGGACTTCGTTTAGCTAGTAGTTTCATGCCCATCTGTGACTAAGTATTTTAGATAAAAGGATATTGTAAACATTATTATTGAAATGAAATAAAGTATTTTTGTTATGTTTATTATTCATTTATTATGATGTTGTCCTATATTTACATGTTTAAATCCTTGAATAACTTAAGTTATTCTAAATAGTCCGTTGTCAATCAATAACATGGGAATGATATTGAATTAAGACAAATCTGAGTATTAGTTAGAATATACTTGAAAGTATATTGATGCGTAGCATGACTAATTTCAGATGATATTCAATGAATTGAATATAGGACTTATCCCACCCACATGATGATACTTTATGGATCTTTGTCATTAAGTATATCATGGATATTTATCCTCTGACTTGAGATACAAGAGATATGTCATGGATGTAGTGCATTTTTGTGAGGCAATCTAACGCTACACGTAACTGGTAGTTATAAGGGTTGTTTTCAGAAGTGTTGCGAAATTTATGAATCCTGCTTGTAGTCAAAATGGGATTTGTTTCCTTCAAATTTATTTTGAAGTATAATACTATTGGGCCCCTCGTAGGATTGTTAAGATGTTTGTATGGCCATACCCAAGGTCTTCTGTTCAGAAGAATTGGTAATCTTACTCAATCATATAAAGCGAGAAACAGAATAGTTAATTAAGAAATGAGTGAGATCCATATTCTTATTAACATTGTATTAGAAACAAAAGGATGAATATGATGATGAATCATCAAACTTGGTTTTTCTCCAGAAAACCATACATGAGTTGTACCGGGGGCATTGGCGTGTTGCTAGACGCTAACCAATGTCATTTCACGTTTTGTAAACATATCCAAGTGGGAGCTGTTGGAAATGTATATATTTACAAACATGTGAATGTCCGGATTCGAACTCGTGACCACGGGATTGCACACATTAGCGAATGAGAATTAAAGTTAATAATTAATGTTTATGTTTACGATTAATTATTACACATTAAGTCCGGTTAACGATCGTTAAGTATTTAACGGAAAAATGACTAACGACCGTTAAATGGAAAAGAGAAGGACTAGAAATGGAAAACTTGGAAAAGTTATAGATTGGGCTTTGGGCTTTCATTGGTGGCCGGCCATAGGGCCTATACAAAGCCTAATTCACAAACTTGTTCCCTAAGTTTACATACTAGTATATAAGGAGGGGTAGGTTCTAGGGTTTCATACAGTTGTGCATTGAATTAACCCTAGATCTCTCCTCTCCTCTCTCTAGTCCATTATTCGGCCGAACACCCCAAGTAAGGGAGTTTGGTTTCGTTTTTCTTAAACGAGGACTTGTGTTAGATCTAGCAATCGCTTGATTCGTTTGGTTAATTCGTGTGTACAAGAACGTGGTTGTAAGACATTATTCTTACACCAATAAGTACTTCTTTGGTTTGCTTTGCTCGAGGGTTGTTTTGCTTTGCTCGAGGGATTTAATATTCGCAAGAGGTACGTTACGCATACTTTCAGTTAATTAATTTATTTGTTATGATCTTAAGTCTTCCGCTGTGTACTCTTGATGTCTTTATGTTTTATTGTATTTTATATATCATAAACTCAACACCAACTTGTCCCTATCTCATGTTATAATAGACCATGCAAACATACTTCACGTATAACACTTAAACTCACAACTAAAAACACTCCCAAGTCATTTTCACTCATGTGCCAAGTCGAGAAGAACAAGGGCATTTTCACTCCATGCAAACATACTTCACGTATAACACTTAAACTCACAACTAAAAACACTCCCAAGTTATTTTCACTCTTGTGCCAAGTCGAGAAGAACAAGGGCAGTTTCTAGGTGGTCCATAGCGAGTACAAGCCATCTCAAGGTCCCTCTCCAATCTTTGGTGTCTATACAAACGAGCCACAAAGTCCACTCGCCCTTACCAAGTTTCACAGTCATGTTTCATCCCACCTTTTAATGTGTAGTAAGTCCCTCTCAAACACTTGGTCACTTTTTAATACTTTGAACCATTATATGAAACGTACAAACTAGTCAACTTTACCTTTTTATTTCCTAGCTATCGTTAACCAAAAACAAGCTAATATACTGACTTAATTCCCAACATGACTAAGAATGAGTTGGTACACTTATATTTAACTTATAAAAACTAATAAACACGTTTTATAACACATTTTGAAGTGGTCTTGACCCAAACCCATAAACTATCTAAGTCATATATACTTCACATAAGTGATTTTGTCGCTTAGAAATGGCCTTGTAAATCTATGATCTAACGTACACAAATCCAAAAAAAATGTTTGACTTGATTCTCAATACACCAAACGAACATACGATGCTTACAAATCACACTAACAAGCTCATTTAATACGTTTTACAAGCTCAAAGCTTACGACACCTGAAACAGTTTCAAAAGTCTTAAAAACTCTTAACGGGCCTTAAAGCCCAATGACTTGTAAATAAGCAGTTGTGAATAAGCCATATATAAGCTGTTTTGTAAATTGACTTTGGTTTATATTAAGCTCATACACAAGCCCACAAAACCCCAAGTCCATTGGACCCCTAAAAACACTAATGGGCCTTAGCAGTTTCGTTTTAGGCCCATTAGCATCAAAATAAGCTAAAACACCTTAAAAAGCTGTTTTATAAGATTCTGGAACTATTTTCATTAAAAAGGAATGATAACATTTGCTAAATATGTATTTTAGACTAAAAATGCCAACTATGCCAAACTTGAGGGACTAAAACTGTAATTTTTGTAAAGTAAGGGTTTAAACTACAAAAATTGTAATATAAGGATACAAACTGATTATAATAGTATTTTTGGGTTAAACATGTAATTTTGGAAGAATAAGGACTTTAAATGTAAAGATATTTAACTTTGGACTAACTTTGCAAATTATTTTAACCATAAGGACTAAAAGTGCCAACTCCTTAAAAATTATGTTAAAACAGTCCTTTCACTAAACCAATGGTAGAAATTAATTATTTGGATATTATAAGTATAAAAAGGTTATTTTTGTAATATGTTAAAGTTAAAGGACTAAAAGTGTAACTTTCTATAAAATAGTATCAAAAACTGCCATTTTAATAACTTGAAGGTAAAAAGTGAATATTTGGAAATCCATGATGATAAATAGTCATATTTGAATACTTTAATCCAAAAATGTAATTTTACCAAAGTACAGGGACTAAAAATGTAAATATCCATTGTAAAGGTCTAAAATATAAATTTATCGTAACTTGAAGGTTCAATCAGTAACATTATAATTTTACATTACCATACTAATGTTGTATGAGGCCTATCTTAAGGAGAACGACAAACAATTATTTTAAGCATATCGTATGCTAGCTTTTGAAGAAACTACATTCACTAAATATAAAACACATGGAGATAAGCTAATATTAATCATAATATTGTTTTTTAGCTATAAGCATTTTAAGCATCCCAAACCACCCAAACCACCAAAATCTTAGTTTTCCCTATTATCCAGGTTGTGTGTTGGAGCCATTCCCAAGTTGCACTTGATATTACTTGCTTGCCTATACACCCCCCCCCCCAACTGTGGTGAGTTCATAGTCTCACTTTTATATATGTTTTACAAACCCGTGGGGAGATATATGCTACAAATAGAACACAAGTATTTTTATGTATGCTATCCTGAATGTTATTGCATAAAACACATTGTTGCCCCTATAAAGCCCCTCATATCATGAACCTTAGTCACTTGCGAGTGAATGTGAATATTGTGAATAGATCTATTGGAGGTTGACAACCCATTTGAGCTAGTTGGATAGATAACCTTGTGTTAGCCAGATTGATAGCCAAATGCACATTAGTTGATTTATACTAGGAGAATGGAAGCTCCCACCCCGAGGGCCCCTATATTATATCATACCAGTTAGTGTTTGAGTTCATGAGACTTATGGCAATATACAACCTGATTTATTCCTGATTTATTATTACTCACCTTGTGTTCAAATGATTATTAACACAAATACTATGGATTTACTCAACAATTTTGTTGACTTTTTAGCATGTTTATCTCAGGTAACTAAAGCAGGATTTAAGGCACGGAGTGGGAAAAAAGACCATGAGTCTTTGGTGTAAACATAAGTTCTATCAGTCATTTTAAACTCTTATGTCATTTATAATTTGCTAAACAATTGCAACACTTTCGTATTTAAATTGAATAAAAATGACTTTTAAAACGTCTCTTTTAAGTCGTTTTCTATGATATGACTGTGATCCTCTACGTAATACCTCAATTAGTCTTTCGATGTTAAAATGAAATTTTGGGGGTGTTACAATGGCTGCTAGAAAAGGATAGAGGTTTTACACTGAAGTGACATAAAGAGATGTGGATGAGAAGGTTCTCAGCCTGAGATCTCAAGTAGAAGAAACGAAGTAGTGCAGGATTGTTCCTCGAAAGTAAATGTTTTTATGTGGAGGCTTAAATGTGGTTGGATTCTGGTTGGGACTCTTCTTGACCATATTGGTATGCATCTCCAATCTACATTATGTCCTCATTGTGAGGAAGCTATCAAGACAACATACACAATATGGTTTGGTGCAAGTTTGTTTCCATGGTTTGGTCAAATATTTGTGCTTGGTGGATGTAGGTTCTTTTGTTGCTTCTTTTGTAAATGATGTCTTAACTTTGGGTGCGCTTAGGTTGTCGAATTTACGTTTGCATTGCAAGTTGTGACATGGACTTCGCTTTATCTCATATGGAAAGCTCAAAATAATAAAGTTTTCCAAGCTAAACATATGAGCCGATTTGATGTTCGAGATTCAACTTACTTCTTTCTTTTGGGTTTCACATAGGTGCAATAGTTTTCGAGTATAGTTGGGTCGATTGGTGTAATGGGCCTGCATCTTGGATCCAAATTTATGTCCATGTTTGGGTCGTTCTCGTGCTTCAGTTCATTTGGTATTATGTATTGGCTTAGTCTTAGATGCGGTTTGTTGATCAACTAAGCTTTTTGCATTAGCATTCTTACTTTTATTTTAGACTAAAATACACCGTTGGTCCCTAAACTTGGCAGGGTGCATCGCGATGGGACGAAACTCGGCCTTTTCATCGTGGTGGGTCCAAACCTTGGCCTTTTGCCAAATCAGTCCCTTTGACCAATTCTCTGTTAGTCAAAGTCTGTTAAGGTTAGGGTGTGCCTTGCACATTAGGGTAAAATCGTCATTTCATTGTTTTGGTTTATCACCCTTCATCTTCATCTTCCTCATGTTTAAACCCAGATTCCGACGACCTTAAACCCAGAATTCGGCGACTAATGTGACGGAACCCTTTTAATCGTAGAGGGATCTGATCTAAATTCATTCTGAGTACCTAAATGCACTGTAGGGTAGGATGTGAATGGTCTCTTTTATCATACAGAATGATGCAAACCTATGCTCTCTTTAATCATACAGAATTAAGCAAACCTATTGATGAGTGTCTAAATACGCATCATTTTGTACCATTTAAACTGCAAAAACATCTGAAAACACTTAGAAATGCATCAAAATGATAAAAATATCACAAATAAGTGTTTTATGTGTTTTAAATGCAAAAATATCAAAATCTGGTGAGAAACGTATCAAGTTTGCATAATTGGCAGTTTTAGTCCCCCAAGTTTCAAAAGTTGTCAAAAACAGTCCCTGGTAAATCAAAATAAAGAAAAATATCATTTCAAGTCCCTATGGATTCATGAGTTGTCAAAATTGGTCCTTGAGATTTAAAATTGCAGAATTACAACTTAGGTCCCTAAACTTTCAAAATTGGCAAAAATAGTCATTGGAAGTTTGAAAATGTCCATTTTGGTCCTTGTACTATTGAAACTTGTCATTTTTAGTCCCTTGGAACAACTTTGGAAATTTGGCAGAATTGGTCCCTCAAGAATCAGAAATTACAAAATGGTCCTTGATATTAAACATAAACCTTTTTGAACCTTTTGACCCCCTGCCAATATCCTTTTTGAACCCCCTGCCATACACTTTGACCCCGGCCTTAATATTAAACCCCCCCAAGTCAAACACCCGGTCAAACCATCTCCTTTTCCCTCCACCTTATCTCTTCCCCTTCACCACTTGCCTGCAACTCCAACCCACACTCCATCATCATCACACCTACAATATTCCTACCCTCCAAACACCCCAAGCCAAAGGCATTAAATGCCCCTTTCCCTGTTATCAGAACCACTGGCAAATCTTTTCCCGCCAAAACTCATCAAACGGCCAATATCCACTCAACTGATCCAATGGCCAAATTTACAAGTGGGATTTGCTCAGAGATGTGAGAGAAGCAGTTTTGGTGTATAAAAAGAAGAAAGGGAAGCAAGAGAGAGTAGTTCTTAGTTTTTAATTTCCTTGTATGTCGTTTTTCATTAAATTATCTCAATTAGTGTTTTAAAATGTAATCTTAAGCTTTATTGTATTAAACCTAAGCCACTTAGTCATTGTAACTCATTTCAAGTATTAATTCAAGGTTTCATTTAAGTTTGATGTTTTTATATCCACTGTTAATAAATTCAGTTTCAAGCTCTTATACTCAAAGCTCCAAGTAGCTTCATTTTAATTCAAACAAGCTTATTTAAGCTGTTTATAGCTTTTAGTAAGCTTAAGATTCAGTTTCAATCAATATTGGTGTTTGGTCAACGAAAGTCAACTATTGGATTATAGCTGAAGTGCAGGTGTATAATTGGCATGGGTTGATATGCAGTTGGAATTGGGTTGAAATTAGATCTGAATTGGGGGTAAACAGGAGTAGATGTTACTGTTCCATTGATTTCAAGCCATAGAGGCTAGGACCTCATGTGAGTACCAACTTTCCTTGGTCTGCTTAATGCTATTTTTTTCTTGTTAGTAAGCTTCAATACTGTCAACATTAGTATAGATTAGCTTAAGATCACTAGTACATTTGAATTTCCTTTCCTGTGCATGTATGTCTTTGACTGATAATCATTGCATAATCATTTGAGTAGCATTAGTTTGAATAGGCTAGAATTAGGAATAGCATAAGTTAATTCAGCAATTAGGATTTATTTTGAATCTAGATAGGGTAGTTTTAAGGATAAGAGCATGGATTTTGGATGTTGAGAGTAAACTTCAGTTTCAAAAACCAGTGTTTGGATCATAAGGCCAAACTGAGATTAAGGCTAGTACAGTGGTTAACATTAGTTGTTTTAGTCTTACTGAGGTGAGATAGAGTCATTTTGATCATTCATCTACACCATAGAATAGCCAAAGTCAAAATCACCATGAATCTGTCATAATTTCATGTCTGTTGGAATTTTCATATATCAAAAGCTTGCATTGTGTTCTCAATTGATAGGAGTAGCTTAATCAAGTCTTATAATAGCTCATTTCATCATTTTCAGTTGGCAAATTAAGATCAAATCTCATTTAAGTCAAACTTGGCAAAACTGTCAAAAGTCAAAAAGTAAAAAACCAGTTTTTACCCAACCTTTGATGATTTTTCATAGTTTCAATTTTGGTTCAAAGTAAGTGAAATTCTGGGATAAACTAGTTCAGTTGGTCAAGAGTGGATATTTGATTTTTGTTAAATTTTTGTAATTTTTTATAAGCCTCAAATCAGTTCTTCAAAAAGAGCTTATCTGCCCTGTGCACTGACTCAGTGTATACTGAGTGTGCACAGGTGTTGTGCAGAGCTTGTCACAAGCTCATTAGAGCTTATCTTGGTATGGTTTTTGGTTTTTAAGTAGCTAGCCAGGTCTCCTTCAGGTTCCTACTTCTGGTTTTGAGTTTCAGCTTATTGAGTAGCTTATTTTCAAGCTACAAAGTAGCACCCCAAAACTGTTTGGTATTTAAGTTTTCAATTCATCAAATCTTTGTAGTCTGCATTTCAGTAGTATAGATTAGTTGAATTTGGCTCATTTCTAGTACTTTTAGCATATTATAGGTTCTGTGATAGTTTGGTACTCATTTGTGGCCTTTGGCTTATTTCAAGTGCTTATTTATAAGCACTTGTCACTGCAGTTCCATATTCTCACACTTAAGCTACTGTTTTTATATTTTTCTTAGATTCAGAATATTAATTTAGACTTTTCCTGAATTTTTCATATTTTTCTAGCACTGTTTGCTATTTTTCTTCATTTAAATCAGTTTTTAGTACTTTTTAATTAACTTTTAATACAATTAAATCAGAAAAACTTCAAAAAAATAAGTTTTCATTTTTCCTAGGTTAAGATAAATATAAAAAGCAAAAAAATAATTTTTCCAGATTTTTCTTAGTTTAATTTGTAATTTTTAGCAATTTAATTAGTTTCAAATAGTTTTTAATTCATAGAAAATAGAAAAATAATCAGAAAAATACAAAATTAGTTTTGAAAATTCTCTTTAGTTATTTTAGATTTTTCTAAGTCATAATTTCATTTTTCTAGCTTTATTTCATATTTTCTTATATTTTAGGGTATTATTAAATAGGTAAAAATAGTTTTTAATTAATAATAATTAAATAAATAGTAATAAAAATAATTTTATTTTTCTAAAAATTTTCTCTTATCATTAGGTTTGTAAAAATGTCATTTTTATATTTTTAGGATTAATATTGTTTCAGTTTCACATTTTCTTTTGTACGTTACGTAGTTTTTAATTTAAATTTATCAAAAACATCAGTTTAAATATAGTGATAGCGTTTATTTAATATAATTTAGCTTTTTAATTTTCTTTAATTTGCATTTAAGCCCCTGTAATTTATAAACTTTTTCTTTAGGTATAATCAATCATAACCCTTTTCCCGTTCAAATTCTCCCGATCACTATTCGTTTGATTATTCATCGCACAACTCGTTGGGACTTAACGACCTGGGGAAACACTAAACTCCTCTTGATCTTAATTGAATTGGTTCTAGACTGTTTGAAGTTTGTTACGGTTGACCATTCACAAGTGGTCAGCTTGTGTGACAAAACTTGACCGTCTGGGACCAGATCACCTATCATTGTACTCCTTTTAACATTTTAAGGTTAACTTTATTAAATATTTATCGTATATGATCATCTGTCATTACCACCGTACTATTTTTTTTTTATTGTCGTTTATGGTTACTAAATTAGGACTTAATAGAGTAAGGATCTTTAACCAAATGAGTGGTGGAACCAATGAGTGGTGGAACCAAGGATCTTTAACCAAATGTTACATATGTGTGAAATGGGTATCAAGCCTGCTGCACATCACTTGTAATCCACAAGCTACTAGAGTGAGACGGCACTGCTGTGAACTTGCTTGCATTAGGTACATTTTGCATTGGCATGTAAAAAATATCTATTTGTAAGCATATACTCCCGGTTACCAATTGTTAGTTGGAAAATTGAGTTTATTATGAGTTAGATATGCCTAGTTTAAAGATAACCCGATAGCTTATTCAATTGGTGTTTTATGGAAGTCGGAAGGCAGGCTTAAGGACCACTAGTTACATAGACCCGGTTACCAATTGTTAGTTGGAAAATTGAGTTTATTATGAGTTAGATATGCCTAGTTTAAAGATAACCCGATAGCTTATTCAATTGGTGTTTTATGGAAGTCGGAAGGCAGGCTTAAGGACCACTATTTACATAGACCTGCTAACAACAATCAGTCCCCAAATGCTTTGAAATGGTGCTGTTCAATACATAGTGGTCATAGCTAGGATAATGTAGCTTTCTGGACCCGACCCTTAACTCGTATATAGATGCTATTAAGGTAGACTCCTGACTACAGCTGAATAATCCCTACAGCTCATGGCCAAGAGTTGAAATGCTAGAAGCATCTATCCGGTGTTGGTTGACCAACAATAGTAATTAAAATATTTGCAGGCAAATGCAGTTTGTTAAAGGTATTTGCCAAAATAACATATGACTTCGGGTATGTTAATTTCTAATTTTGCAGTGTCACAAATAAAACAGTTTGCATTTGCAAGACTAAAGATGACCAGATTTGATGGCTTCAAAGACAATCGACCATAAGTTGGTTCTTAGTATACATTATTATATAGAAGTTTAAAAAGTTTCTTTGCTACTTGTTTAAAAAGTTCTTCCCATTTGATATTCTTGGTCGCCGGATTCTGGGTTTAAGGTCGCCGAAATCTGGGTTTAAACATGAGGAAGATGAAGATGAAGGGTGATAAACCAAAACAATGAAATGACGATTTTACCCTCATGTGCAAGGCACACCCTAACCTTAACAGACTTTGACTAACAGATAATTGGTCAAAGGGACTGATTTGGCATTTAAAGGCCAAGGTTTGAACTTACCACGATGAAAAGGCCGAGTTTCGTCCCATCGCGATGCACCCTGCCAAGTTTAGGGACCAACGGTGTATTTTAGTCTTTATTTTATTTAAGCTATGATAGTTTGTGTCAACTAGTTTGGGTTCCTCATATATGTGACTTATAGGCTTTGGGTGAGTTTTTTTATTTGTAATTGGCTTTGGTTCTTTATGAGATTTCTAATACATATTCAGGCTTTTCAAAGGAAAAAAAAATGATATAAATATTATGAGATAGTTAGTTACTTTAAAAGAAAATAATAAAAAAAATAAAAAAATGAGATAGTAGATTTTGGACTTTGAAAAATAGTAATCACACATCAACTTTCCTCATATAGATTGTACCTACACTTTCAAAGTTGCAATAATTAATATGTAGGGCTGATGACGGTTTAAAAAGCGGACTGGGCCGATAAAAACCAGACCAAGATATGCTCTGGTCCGCCGATACTGTCCAGTCCAACAAGGCACATTGGCCGGTTTTTGTAAGATTCGTTCGAGCCGGATCAGACCGAAAACCGGGTATAAGTTAAAGGTGACCAAAAACCAAACCAATATATATCCGGTCTGGTGGTCGGACCGGTTCAGGCCGGTTCGATTCGCTCCGTTGTACATTCCCCCTCTGCCCTCATTTCTCATTTTGTTGGTAAACCCTAAACCTCAACTTAACAATGGCGTCTCGATACCGGTCATTTTGTAGACCAGCTTCCACACTCTTCAAATCATTCTCAACTCCATCACCTAAACCCACTTCAATCCCATCACTCTCACCTCGTTCACCCCCATCTTCTCTCCCTAGGTAAACCCCATTTCACTTTTTTTTTTTAACTCTTTATGTTTTAAATCAATTCTGACAAAAAATTTGGCAGGGCATTTGGTCGAACAGGTTGTGTGCAGTCTTTATTGCCCTTACATAGTGCAGTGTCTTCGGCTAGGTTGACTTCGTGTCTTGGGATTGATTCCAAACTGTCGAGATCTTTGTCTCAGGGTATGCGTGCCCACCCGGGAGTTTGATATATTTTTCATCTGTTGTAAGCATACGTTACATATTACGGTACTTTGTTTTGTTTTCTGGTTACTTTGTTTGTGACATGTTTTCGTGGTTAGGATGAAATGCGCAACTTATGCTAATTTAATATCAACTTAGTTCGGATCCCTTTAGTTGCAAATTCATTGAGTAGCCGTATAATTTCATAATCGTGGAGGGCTAGTGATTTACCAGGCTTCATGGGTCTTGTGGCGTGGTGTGTGGAGTTTGTGTTTTCCTCGTGATTAGAATGTTGGCTTAAATGGTTTTTAGGGAGTAAGCGTACTCATAAGTTTCAATACACAACTTATGCTAAACTAATACTAACTTCTCAAGTTCGAATCCCGTTAGTTGCGAACTTCATGGGAGGCCATATAATCCATAATCGTGGAGCTTGTGATTTACCTTGCTCCATGGATCTTGCACTCTTGCGGGTGGTTTGTGGAGTCCGGGCGTGGTTTCTCTCATAAAAAATAATTACTGTTAACTTTAACTAAAGTGTGATAACTGATAAGTAAGTGCCTTAGTGGTGTAGTTTCATTTGCGAGATTGGTACACAATACACCTCATTTATCTAAATTGCATCTACAAGTCTAGAACCAAACTAAAGTACTAACAAAAAAGTTATGTCGGAGATCTAGAAAGAGGGGTAATTGTGAAAAAAAAAACTTTTTATTTTCAACACAATGTAAAAGGCAGAGAACTAGGCTTCGCATTTTCGTATTCTCGTATCCTTTAGACATACACTAGCCGGGTACCCGCGCACAGCGGCGGCGATAAGTATAGTTATATGTGTTTGCTTACCCGTTTAGTGAATTCGTTTCACAACACTTCGAATGTATATGTGTTAGTTGTAAGTGTTTGTTTGAGTTACCCGTAACTTTCCCGTAGCTTTCCCGCGACATCATTATTCCCGCATATAGAAATACCCTCGCAATCTCTTACGCGTCAAACACTACCCCAAAAGTATATGATTTTGACGAATCAAGATTATATTGATTGAAATAAATGAAATAAAGGTTAAAGTTGTAAAAATTTGAATTAAAATAAAATAAACCCATTAAAAATATAAAAACTAAAAACTCATAAAAATATATCAAAATGGATGTTGAATTAAAGAGCATAAAATTTTAGAAAATATGGTGAAATTAGATTATAAAAAAAATAAGTAGATAAAAAGATATTTTAATTTAAAAATAAAGATGAATTTTTAGTTGAGAAATGACACATGTCATTTTATAATTGGAGCTCTTTATCTTAATTTTTAGTGGTTATGAGTTAGGTTTGGAGTTTGTTAGAAGTAAGGCTTGGAGTTTGTTAAGAAGTGACACATGTCATCTCATGATTGGAGCTCCTTATCTTAATTTTTGGTTAGAAAAACTCTTTCCATAATAAGCAAGTAAAAAAGTCTGAATTTTTAAGCCTTCTAATTTTAGAAGGCCTAAATGCATTATAAAGTAGTATAGATAAGTGATAAGACAATATGGATGAGATTTTGGATAAAAGCTACTCAAGAGGGAGGTTTGATTTAGTCATATCTTTTTGGGTCTCAGCAGGTTAGTTAAAGATGGTTAATGATATAGCTCTGCTTTTGTTTACAACAACAAAATAAAAGCTCGAAAGATTCTTGCTCCAACTTAATCAACCCTAAAACTTTACTCTTTTCCTTTGAGTATGTTGAAGTTTATCAAAATGTCACCATGTTCATTCATGCCTACCTTAAATTTAACTTTTTTCAAGTTTTTATTTGTGTGGAGATTAACGGGTTTCTTGTAGCTCCTTTTCTGAGGCTTGTAAGAACTCATTGATATGGTTATTTTCTCATTTACATTCTCTTCAGTTTCCTCCTTGCTTAACTATGCCTGGCTAGAAGCCTAATGTATAACAAATAGAAGATAAAGTTGAATTAGAGTGTAGAGTACCTATAAATGAGTTAAAGAATAGATGTATTGAATGAGAGGACCAAATGTGAATAATGAAATAATCTTATTAGCCTCACTACGTCCCAAAAAAGGAGCTGTGAACACCGTTTGCTATAACTGCTCTTGAAATCTGTAATAAGGCTGACTTTAAACTTGACCTCGACATGGGTGACATTGTGACAAACCTCAACCGTTTTAAGGGGAATGAAGTTCATGTTGGATGTTGGATGTTGGATGTTGGATGTTGGATTACGTTTGAGATGCAATCATTAGAGATTTTTTTCTATACTTAAGACAAGTTGAGTTTCATTCGCATCTTTGTTTTCCCCTGATGTTTTATCTTATGATGTTAAGTTATAGTTATTTAACTCAAGTTATCTTTAGTGGCTTAGATCCTTACACAGAAAGCGATGCTACTTGGCTGAATCTAACCCTCCATCCCGATTGGCTTCCTTTCGTGATTCCGCCCCTATTAGTATAGTTCTTTTGCTCTTTCGAGCCACGAGTCGACTCAAGTTACACCTAAAACGAGGTAACCTGTAGTGCAACTCGTTTCTAGACCTGACTCTTAGATTGACTTGCGAGTTACTAATTGACTGCATCTGACTCGATTCGCTTGTAACTCATCTGTGTCTGATTGACAAAGCTTCGTATATTCAGTGTTACTCCTCTTATTAGATCTTCTACACCTTTTCTTTTGTGTGTTGGAGGTGTTAGACTTGTGAGATGCGATTTCTAGAGATGGGGTGTAACTTACACGCCGTCTCTCGATTAATTCACTCAAGTAAGGCACAGTTTGATATCTTCTTGGTTTGTTTTACTATTAATGTAGCATAATCATGCACAGAACAATGTCTTTCCTTTATGTATTGATGTCTCTCGTATACCCAGCGTTGACTTTCACCAATTCTGACATTAGGGGTTCAATTAGTCTTTCACTTTTCTATCAACATATAACCTTTGACTTGTTATTAGCAACTGTGTCGGTATTACAAACCTAACACAATTGCAATCAAGTTATTATATACTTTTTCAAGTTTTGGATGGCGATGTAGTTAAGACTTGAGATTTCTAGAAGATGAAAGCGAAACCTGTCAGCTATGTGGTAGATTCCGTATTAAATTTTGTAGGAGTGTATTTTGTGCAAAGTGTCAAGACTCGTTTTGGCGAATGAAGAGTATTCGAGTAGGAGACGATGCCATCTTACAACGGTGTGGGGCATGGATCTTAGGGACCACATGCTCGAATTTGAGTACTCGAATAGGTGACAATGCCAGGATAAGTTCAACGCCAAATAAGGTAGACCTGTCAAAAGATAAGCGCCACCCTTTTGAGATTACGACTAATAAGACGAAGAGAGATCTTATGTTCTAATAGAAACGTTATAGTAAAACTCTATTATTGCCCCTTTACATTTGATGTACTGTTTGATTCAGGTACAAATTGATCCTTTATGTGTACTACTTTTATCAAGCAATTTTATTTGCCTACTACTGAGCTAGAGGAGACTTTTATAGTGGATTATTAGGAACTCAGATTCAAGCAAATACATAAGGACAATAGCAACTTTAGTTATAAGTGCATGTAAGTAGATCAGGATGATTGAGGATCTAGATAGTTTTTATTATTCAGGAGTTTTTGTTCATGTTTCCAGTTACATAGGCTATGTATTTATATTATTGAAAGGGAGCAACTTGTTGAACAAGCTAACTTGCTTTTTAAGACTGCGATTTTGGGCCAAATTTTCATAAGTGCTGTGCTGTGCGGTGCGTCTAAACTAGGGTTTGATTAGGTTTTTCCAGCAACAAGTTTTCACAACTCAACAAAGACGAGCAAGAAGTGTTTGGTGAATGCATGATTTTGATAGAGAAGAGAAACTTCTCCGCAAGATTATAGGGTTTGACGTGACTATCATCATGGATTAGTTATTGGAAAGCCATACTAACTAAGATAATGTGTTCTAACCAATCGATTTAAACTGTGTCACCATAACAGAAGTCAGTGTCGGTTTTTGGTGTATGTCCAAAGGGTGTGTCATATCTGTAGCGAAACACTAGTATTGGGGGTAAATTGTTATGGGGGTAAACTAAGTGTATCATGGAGGTTTTATGTTCGTACCAGGATTGTGCTCGTATCGGGACTTGACAGAAGTCCCTTTTGCAATCTGGAATTACAGATGGTCTCAGTTCCATCAAATAATCTTCTCTTGTTTATCCCCTATCTAGAATTTGTTTGTGATAGTTAAGTTGAATGGTTTAACCAATAAACCCTTGATATGAACTCGATTTTCACTTTGTTCAGTTGTTGTTAATTGGTTTCTGTATATTGAGTTTATACAAGTTGATACTTTCTAAAAGCTGAATGTTGGACGTCTATTTTAGCAAAAAGTTTTTGCCAAGAAAATGTTGGCATGGTCGTGTGGACAATATCCACTCGTTTAAACAAATGTGACAGTCTTTAAGTTTGTCCAATACATTTGCAATTTTGTATATATACTTTTCAAGTTTACCTGTTTAATTGTTACACGTATACCATCTTTTTAAGTATCACATTTGTATTTATTGTCATAAATTTTGTATAATGATGTGCATGGTTAAATTTGCTGGTCTTAAGTTAATGATCTTTTTATCTTGCATCATTTTGTTCTCTGTTTTTCTTTCGTGTAACAAATAAATTTACCTTTATTTGGTCTCAAATTAGCATGTCTAATCTTAACTGATGCACTTCATTTTGACAATTTTTATTCTCCAGAAATGGGTCTCAGTGTGCCGCGATAAAGGAGGCAACACCTCGAGAATACAAACGGTGGCATTTTGATTCACAAGACGGTTAACAGAGTAAAGTCCTTTTCTTATGTTTGGTGAAAGATTTTAACAACAGTTTTGTATAATGGAAGCATAGCTTTGCAAGTTGCTACACTTGACTTCCATAAATTATTGACACTCAGTTGTCCTAAAAAGACATCCCTGAATAATATTGTCTTGTTTCTAGCCTGATTCTTGTTGATTTTCTTGCTAAAAGTCGATTACCCCATTTTGTTTTATTGGACCTGTATAATTGTATTCCTGTAAATTTACTACGGTCTCTTCGTAGAGTTGCTTCCCGAAGAGTACCCATTATCCTTTATTTGGATTATACAACATTACGTCCAACAGGTTTATCACATTTTCACTTTCATGGCTAATATATCCTACAAGTCTGCTCACTTCAAGTTGGATTTGTTGGCTGATGTTCTGAGCTTTTATTGACTTGGTTTCTAAATGTTCATATAGACTATTACAAGCTTCAATCTTCATTTATTTCACATGGGTGCGTATTGTTAGAATTGCAAAGTTATATTGCCAGTAGTGTTGAGTTTTCCTAATTCATCTACCAACTGAAACTATTCTTGGGGGACGCTTGTTTTAGCTTTATTTACCGGGCTTGTGAGCTTATGTAAGTTTTGAAAAGCTCAAAAGCCTACTTTTTCGGCTCATGAGCTTACTAGTTTGAGCTTGGCGTATTTAAAGCCATAAGCTCAATTTGATAACTTAATAAGCCATAACCCGTAGTTTATGAGCTTTTTCAAATTTATGTAAGCTTACAAGCCTAGTTAATAAGCTAGCACAAACACCCCCTTAGTAAACCGATACCAGTAGGTCTAAAGCCTAAACAATGTCAAAACATCACTTGATTGAAACACCGTTCGTGTTCTTTATAGGCGCATGGCTATATAGAACAACAACAATACCCAATACCGCCACAGCGAGGTATGGGGGCATGGCTATATATTGTGAAAGTCTTGAAAGAAAATCAAATTCTATGCGCGTATGTGACTATGTGTACAAACATCATCGTCTATTGTGGACACTGGTGGTTACCAAGGTAACATCGGTATTGAAGACAAGACGTCATGGACCCAGTGACGCACTGCACTACAACTTCCCAAGCTACTCAAGTTACTCTTAAAAGGACTTGTTTCATTCTCACGAGGAACCTACATTATCTATCGACTTTCTCTTAGAGATTGTTGATATTATGTATTCGAGTTAGACTAGAAAAATGAAGCTAAGGCTACGTATAAATCTCTTCATATGTAAACTGTAAATGTATATGATCACACATACTTTTTCATTTTAATTGATACCAACGATGATCCACTTTTACGTGCACACAACTACACAAGTCGCAACTAGGTCTGTAAAAAGATTGTGTTAGCTCCTAAGGACAAGAACTTAATTGATTTCACTAAATAAATGGTAGTAGCATTGATATATTAATTAATCAAAGTTCATCTTGAAGTTGATGCAGGCACATGATCACATGAATTCCTTTAAATTAAATATCTTTGGATTTGTTTTTATCTAATATTTTCGCTTTGCCAAAACGAACAAATGCACATGTACCGGACTACTGGTCTCGATTCGCCCTATGGTTTGATTCTTTATAAAAGATAAAATCTTTTTATGAGTACTTATATTATCAATTTTTGTTCTATTAATGTAGTCTTTTAGATCATGCCATTCTTATATCACGTTTACCCTTTGTTTATGTATTAGACCGGGTGTTATGGTGGTACTTCACAACCCGTGAAGAACTTTCACCGCGCGCCAACCTCATGATGGGGTGCTTCCACCGTGTGGTGGGGCATTTTTAGGCTTGATTTGGTGATGTAGACCATCTAACAAAGGGAGTTGTTATTTAATAATTTTTTTTATTTAATTAATATTTTTTATTTTTTAGAGTGTGTGTTAAGTATATTAAGGGTATGTTTTTATTAAGCGGAGTATTTTATGTGTTTCGTTAGGTGGTGATCATTACGCTTGTAAAGGTGGTGTGTTGAAAAGCTAATGTGACTTTTAGGTGAAAGTGAGCTTCTGTTGTTCCATTTAACGGATTTGAGTCTGAACTGTTGTGAGTCTTCCGGCAATGATATCCATTAAATCTTACTGAAAGTCTTTCTACCTATTTCTTTGAAAATATAGACCGAAAAAAGCTTTCATTTATAAAACTTGGAGGCGCTTAACTCTTTCTTATTATTAGTAATAATTGTTGTCTTAGTTTCATAACATGTTTCAACCCTCGCTTTTCATGAATATGTAAGCAAATCCACTCGATTTTAGTGTGCTGAATAATTCTCTTTGTACAGATTGGTGTACGCAAGGCCTTGCCCAAAAAGGGAATCAAATAGTCATTTGTGTGGAAAACTAGAAGGGGGGGTTGAATAATTTTATCAATTTAAAACTTCCTTTTAAATATTTAGATCGACTTATGTCAATCTATTTGGTTGTTTATGTTGGACGTTGATAGATAGATATATAAACGTGTAATGAAAGATAAAGAGTAAGAAGCACATCACCACGACACAAGTATTTATAGTGGTTCGGCTACAAGGACACATTCCTTGCCCTACTCCACTCCCCGAGTCACCTACTCGAGAGTTCGTAAACACTACACTAATCTCCTTATGGCGGAGAAGCCTTCACAACGTCGCTTACACCTTTTTCCGGTACAAAGCTAAATACTGAGTTCTTTCACACCAAGGCGAACCACACCTAACACAACGTCGCCTACCCTTTATACGGTGCTAGGGCTAATCACCGAGTTCTTTCACACCAAGAAGAACTAATCCTATCACAACGTCGCCTACCCTTTAATAGGTACTAGGCTAAGCACCTAGTTCCATTACTATGGAGGAACTACTACCCTTCACGACACAACACCTAATCTCAAGGAGATCCACTCCTTGTTACAACACTCTCAAGGACATCACCATCCTTGGAAATAAACAAATACTTATATGTATAACGATGCACCTCATCGATTATACGACCTAGGCATTCTTCCCTAATGCCACTTGATTTGATTCTTAGGCATCCTTCACTAATTCCTTTGACACAACGCTTGGAACCCTTCTCTAATGCCTTCGTCTTGACACCTCTAGCATTCTTCACTAATGCTTTTGACACGGACGATAAGCACCCTTCACTAATGCTTTCGTCTTGACACTTTCGGCATCCTTCACTAATGCCTTCAACACAACATCTATGGAGGAAGAAAGAACTATCAACAAGAGAACCTCAGTTGTCTTGATGATGACGAAGCATGGCAACTCATGGACTTGAGCTTGCTCGACTTCAAGTAGTGGTGATCTCGCCTTTAAGAGGAACCTAGAGAATCACACAAAAACAAAAGACAAACTACATAGATCACTTGGATATGAGGTTAGAGGGATATAATACTTGGAGAAAGTATATGTGAAGTGGTGAGCTAAAAGGAAAAAACGGCTCACTATTTATAGAGGAGAAAACTTACTGTTCCCCGGATCCTGCGGATCCCTCCCACAAGGGATATGTCTAGCACAAACCTAGGGATCCGTGGGATGCTCCTCTTTGCCCATGGGTATTATTGGTTATGGGTCAAGGGTGATGGGTTGATCCATGGGTTTCTTTCTAGATACAATGTATCTCTAGAATACATTGAACTTGGTTAAGTGGTTTGTATAAAACCATGGGTTATGTGTCAATTTCATTTGCTAGTTTTTACCCATTTAGTATATACTTGTTTTTACCTATTTTAGTATATACTTAGTTAAGTATATGTTAGTCCAATATGTAAACACTAGTTGTTGTACATATGTATCTAAATCATAAACACACTTTATACTTGTTTTATGTGAAAACGTTAGTGTGTTAGAAAAACTATTGAATCAAACTATTTACGTATTTTATTTGTTTCGTTAAAATGATTTTACGTTTGTTATCGACAAAACATTAGCAGATTGTAAAATATAAATAAACGTTTTTACGGCTTATTTGTATTAACAATCTCCCCCTTTTTGTTGATGACAAAACATAAAATTATTTTAAGGAAAAACTAAAATTCGTAGAAAATTTTAATTGATAGTTTTTACTTTCTTCTCCCCCTTTTTGTCGAAACAAAAAGTGTTAAAAGAAACTAACATAATTTTTTTTTTAAATATGTAAAAGAAAATGTAAAGAGAGCAATTGACGGGAATGATACTCGTCTTAACTCCCCCTTGACGAGTCCATCCCTTTGTGAGGGCGTCAAGTACATAACGTAAATAAACTAATGTGTTTGCAAATATGTTTGCAAATGGTTCGTCTAAGTGACGAAAACGTGCTCCCCCTTGATGATTGCAAAGTTGCAATGGGGTGTCATGAAGTAAAATCCAAAAGAGGATCAAGTTGCAAATGTATTTGCAATGTATGGTTTGACACAAAGCTCTCCCTAGCTTTATGGTGTCAAAATCTTCATGTGTACTTTGAAAATCTACAAAGTAAAGGTTAGAGAACAAGAGTATAGTGCATAATTTCCTGCAAATAAGACTCAAATTAGTAGTAATCTGTGCTTCTGTAACACGGATCCCACGGTTCCCTTCTTGGAGGGATCCGTCTAGGCATTTTGGAGGGATCCGGCTGTCTGGTGACAGTTTCTTCAGCAATGAAGATGTGTCAAACAATGCTAATGAAGAGGTAAGATATTTGTGTAATATAGCAAGCACAACACACAAAATAATCATGGCATATAGATATTCATTCAATAAAACAAGAGATAATCAAACAAATCTCTAAAACTAAGAGAATGAACTAGGCCATACAAATACTACTTAATACTAACTAGTTACTAGACTTAAAATGCGGCAATGTGCTTGAGTCTAGGGATGAGTGGACTTGTTGATTTGATCCAACTTTGCAAGAAGATGATTAAACATGAAATGTATCTCATTTCGTGCTTCTTGAACAAGTCCTTGAGTGATTAGACAATTTGGACAATCATTGTCTTGGTTTGGAACCGGAGGGAAATGGATATTTTGAGGAGGCTCTATGTGTGATTGTGGGTCTTCATTTTGAGAAGTAGGACGAGGTTCTAAAAATGAGGGTGGTAATGGAACTTCTTCCATATGATCAAAATTGTTCCTTGTCTCCCATGATGGACTAGTTGGTGTTGTTGGTGGTTCCCTATTCAATGAAAAGGTTGGTGAATGAGAGGTTCTTGGTGGTGAATGACCCAATGAGTGGATGTTTGGGTGAGGCAGAGGCTCATTCAAGGAGTGTAGTCCATGCTCAATGAATGAGGGTTTTGACGGCTTGCTAGAACTAGCCATGTTTAGTTTTGAACTAGACGATCCTTTTTCTAGTCCGAAAGGTTTGATGCTAATCCTTGCGGTTCTCTTAGCCTTTGTTGGATGAGTTTGATGAGGTGGGATTCTAGTATCATTATCTCTAATGGGAGATGTTTCGGTGGATGAGATTTCATGGATCATTTGACCCTTTCTTTCGGATGATCCTATGGTTGAGGAGTTGTTGCTAAGAGCCTTAGTCATAGTGATGATGATGCTAAACTTCTAATTGCTGATTTTTGAAAGGTAAGTGAAGAATGGTGCCTTAATCCTAAGGTTGTTTGGTTTATAAAGGATAATTTGAATTTAGGAAATTAAATTCTTGGCCACTTAGAAGATTAAGCATGCACATAGGATTTTGATCAGCTCTAGGAGAATAATAAATGAATGCTAAAAGTGGTTAGATAACCAAAGGTGACTCAAAAATTGAATATGGAAGCTGGTTTAGGCATTCTGCAGCTACGGATCCCGCGGATCCCTCTCAGTAGGGATCCGTCTGGTTAAAGATCAGGAATTCGGCTGACAGGCAGGTTCTAGGTGAAATGATTATGCTTTTGTAAGGTTTATTATCTTTGGATTTCGAGGTTTTGACTTAATTTTGAAGTCTTTAGCTGTTGGATATCTCAAATCCTCAACTATAATGAGTGATGGTGCTTAATGATGGTTTTGGGCAAGAAAATTGACTTTGGGTAGTCTAACTATGTGTTTGACAAGGATACTATTTAATTTGAAATGGAGAAATGGTGGTAATAAGTCCTAGAAGTCAGGTGATGACCTAAGAGGAATTTACTAAAATCTTAAAAAATAAAGAAAAAAATAAAAAACTAGTTTTGAGCCTAATTTTGAGTCAAAAGATGATTAAGATCAATTTGCTAAAATTGATGGATAGACCAAACTAAGTGCTATCAGATGTTATAGATAATGTGTGAGTGTTGGAGCAGAATTATGGTGAGTTATGATGAGTTAATAAATCAAAGACACTTTGAAATATATCTTAGATAAGCTATGGATGAGTGTGAGGTTTTCAACTATTTGAGGAAGACTTAGTTGGCTCTAGTATCTTATGTTTGACTAGTGTGAGGTAATCTAGTAAGCTATTTTGATGTAAGCAAGTCTGTATTGCTCATCAGTGGCCACGGATCTCGCGGTTCCCTTCTGGGAGGGATCCGGCTAGTTCAAATGTTGGGATCCGCCTACTGCAGATCAGAAGGCTTTCAGGAAATGAGCAACTTTGCACTTTTTGGTAAATGTTTCTCCTAGCTCTTTCTATAGAGACTAAAAGCAAGATTACAACAAATATAAGTCATAGCAAAGTAGGAAGAGTTAAAAGTTCCTAATATGAGTGACGACGACCACTTGAATATTATCAAGGAGTCGTAAAATCTCATTCTACAAGTTCATAAGTTACGATTGTTTAGTGCCAAGATATGGCAAGACCTACCTACTTATTCTACATAAGCATTGTTTAAGTGTTACAACCCATTGTTTGAAATTGTTCTTCACAATTCTAGATCTATGATCTTACCTCATTTCTCTTCTTCTTCACGTCCTCGCCCGTCCTTCACTCTTTATCATACCATTTTCACTTCTTCTTCCTCAAGAAATTGGCGAAGCACTTGAAGATTCCCTTGGTTTGTTGCCATTCGGGTGATTCATTAGGAATGTTTGGCAATTAGTTAATGTAGTCCAAGGTGTTGGGAATTAAGGTAAACTACTGATTCTGCCGAAGTATCTGCCGAATGGATTCTGCCGAAGAAGAAAGGATTCTGCTGAAGTACCACTTCAGCAGAAGTGTTAAAGCAGATATCGTGTTGCTGCTGAAGATGTGAATCCACGTAGGAGAGATAAGCTCAGTATAGAGTAAAAGTCAGCGCCGTATGTATAGGTTGGCGCCGTATTATGTAGAGCTTATCAGAATAAACAATATGATTAACAAAACAATATGATTAGTTGCATGCTTGTCTAGAAGCATGCTTAGTCTATGTTAGTATTAGGAGCGTAAATTGTCAACGCTCATTAGGGTTTCTTGCCTATATAAGAAACCAAGTTAGTTTGTAATAGATAAGTTTTTCTCAAGTATTTCAAGTCTTGTAAACTATCCGAAACATAGAGTTTCTATAATAAAAGATCCATAGAGGATCAAAGAGTTCTTAGTTAATATAACTTGTATTTACTTTCCGCTACAATACGAGTTGTAGAGATCTTCCATTAGTTTGCTTGTGATTACATCGGCAACACTAACGATCTCCGAGTGCTTAAGATCTATCAAGGTCTTTGTGTTCATCAAGTGGTATCAGAGCCTCGGGAAAGTCTCTACGATACTAAGAACCATTCTCACCCCCATTCAATCAAACATTCATTCACCATGCCTGGATCCGATAATGAAAATGAAGTCACCAACACAAATAACACCAACACCACTTCCATGCAACAGCTAAGTCTCACAAACAGCAATGGTAAATTTCCTTATTTAAAGAGGGAAGAGTATGAACTTTGGACTATGAAGATGGAAAACTGGATTTCCAATATTGATTGGAATCTGTGGGAGGTAGTAAAGAAAGGAAACAGTCTAAAGAAAATGATTCCTGACAGGGATGGGAAGTTTATCATGGCTCCACCAAAAACTGCTGAAGAAGTGCTGGCTATGCAGAGAGAGCATAAAGTAAAAACTATTCTGCTTCAAGCCATTCCAGAAGATCATCTGTGTGATTTTCATCATATGGATGATGCAAAAGACATATGGATGGCTCTCAAAGCAAGGTTCGGTGGTAATGAAGAATCAAAGAGAATGAGGAAGTCCATGCTAAGACAACAGTTTCAGGACTTCAATATATCAGAAGAAGAAGGTATCCACAAGGGATACGACAGGTTCCATAGGATCTTGAGTCAGCTGAATCAGCTGAATGCTAAACCGGATAATGAAGATTGCAACTCAAAGTTCTTGCGGTCCTTGCCGCCATCATGGTTGCATGTTAGTATAGCACTCAAGGCTAAAGGAGGGTTGGACATGCTCACTTTTGATGAGCTGTACAACAGACTCAGAACTCTTGAACCAGATGTCAGGACTCCCTACCGAACATCATCTTCTGGACATGCAGCTTTTGTTGGAACATCTCACTCCAACACAATGGTACCTGCTCCAAGTTCCAACTACTTTCCATCATCTCCCAGTTCCAACTACTCACCATCATCGTGCACTCCACCACATAACCCTCGTCCCACTCCACCATGTTCTCAAACTAGGACTAGTAGTGTGATGGAGGATGTTCTTCACTCGTTTGTTGCTGATTATGATACTCAGCAGTATCTTGCATATGAAGACTTTGATCAGTTGGACCCTCTTGAAATGGAGGAGATGAAGCTGAAAATGCAGGTGGCACTACTGTCAGTTGACATCAAGAGGTTTGAAGAGAAGTCTGGGAGGAAGTTTGCTTTCAAGGGAAAGGAACCAGCTCGCTTTGATAGGAGGAAAGTCAAGTGTTTCACTTGCCACCAGATGGGGCATTTCTCAAGGGAATGCAAAGACAGGAAAAGTGGAGATGGAGCTAACTATCTTTCCTATCAGCAGAAACAGCAGGAAGCTGGAACTTCAGCAGCTCTCCTCACCATGGATGAACAGGTCAACTGGACTGCACATGAACCTGTTAATGAGGAAGCTCATGATACTGACAAGCTTGGACTGCTTGCAAGGTGCAATTCGGATGAAAGGCATGATCAGTTTGCCTTGATGGGACTATCTCAGGTACACAATTGTATATTTGGCTGTAGTCTAAGATACAATGAACTTAAAGAAGAATTTTGCTATGAAACCTAAGTTTGATGCATGCTATATTGATAATGAAGCCCATAAACTAGCATTAAAAACAGTAGAAAAACAAAAAGTATGGTTTCAAAAGAATCAAATAGCTTATGAAGAAAAGATAAAGATTTTACAGTTTGATCTAGAAGTTGCAAATAATTACTTAAAACTGTCTGAGAAAGCAAAGGATGAAGCTGTGTCTGAGAACCTAGAGCTTAAGGCAAAACTAGCTGAGGAAATTGCTAGGAATAATGAATGGCAAATGTCTGGTAAAAGCTTAAATAGAATTATCTATTCTAGTCAATCTCAGACATATCCTATAGGTTTGGGTTTTCAAAATTATGTTGGTCCGGAAGCTAAGTATGATGGGCGTAAATCTACCCCAGCTGGCCTAGCTAATTATGTTAAGGAAGGTGATATGCATGCTGTCCCTGGACCTATAAGAGGTGAATTCATGCCCATTGACCTATCCATCACTGTTGACTTTGATGGATCACATCATCTATATGGCAGAAAGTCAAAAGACTTGCCAGACCCTGATTCCTCATCTAATGACTTTGTCTCTTGCTCTGACAGTGACAATTCATCGGATCAAGGGTCTCCTTCCTATGAAAGCTGTGATTCAAATGAGAAGTCTGACATTCCCAAGCCTGAACCTACACCCAAGCATGCACCCCAGTCTACTTGCAAGCCTTCTAAGGAAGCTGCTGAGGAATCAACTTCCAAGACAGTTCCCTCTGAAGACTTATCTTTTAAATCTTTGAATAATCAATCTGTTAAAAACAATTCCTTAAATGTTTCCAATTTAAGTACTTCTTCATGTAATCGAACATATCCCCATTTAAATAAATCTTCCAAGAAGAAGACATGTTTTGTATGTGGAAGTAAATTTCATTTAATTAAGGATTGTGATTTTCATGAGCAAAGATTGGGTGCATGTGCTACTCACCAGAACCATAGATCTAGGTGGACCAATGTTGCTAATATTCCACCTTACGTCCCTCAAGCAGCTAAGACTGACTCTCATTGGAGAGATTCAGTTACCAGACCTTATGTGCAACCAACTAGCCCATACTTTAAACATGGTTATTGGCCTACATATGTTGACTCTATGTATGCTGGGATGGGATATGGGGGCACTGCTGTGAAGCCCTCAGCAGGTTGTTCTTGGACTAACAAGGGACCCAATTACCAATGGAGGACCAAGAACAATGGTGGATCCTCTAAATCTTCATGCCCTAAACCTGTGATCCACAAGGCAGGTTCAAGTCAGTAATGACTTGAACCTCCATCGTATTCTAACCTTTTGTACATATTTTATTGTTGTTTGTAGGATCATCCCCTTAAGCATAAGAATATTGGTATTGTTGATAGTGGTTGTTCCAGAAGCATGTCTGGAAACAGAGATATGATGCACAACTTTGTTCCCATAGAAGGAGGAGGCAATGTAACTTTTGGAGGAAGTGATGGAAGTATCACGGGGAAGGGGACCATAAAGACACCTCATCTGGATTTTGAAAATGTGTACTTTGTTAAGGAACTTCAGCATTTCAACCTGTTCTCTGTCTCACAAATCTGTGACACTAAGAACAAAGTTCTCTTCACTGAGAATGAATGTCTTGTGCTGTCTAAAGACTTCAAACTCCCAGAAGAAACTTCAATTCTACTGAAAGTTCCTCGAACTCACAATTTATACACATTCAACCTTAATGAAGTTCAACCAGGTGGTGACCTCACTTGCTTGGTGGCTAAAGCATCTCTTGATGAGTCCACTAAATGGCATAGAAGAATGGCGCATGTGAATTTCAAGACCATTAACAAACTCTCTAAAATGGGTCTTGTTGAAGGACTTCCCACCAAAGTATTCACAAATGATCATAATTGTGTCGCTTGCAACAAAGGAAAACAACACCGAGCTTCTTACAAAGCTATCAATGCTATGAACATCATTACTGAGCCTCTTCAGTTGCTTCACATGGATCTATTTGGTCCAACTCAAGTCAGAAGCATTGATCATAAGTACTTCTGTTTGGTGATCACTGATGGCTATAGCAGATTTTGCTGGGTTTTCTTTCTAAGAACCAAAGATGAAACATCTCAAGTACTGACTGAATTCATCACTCTTGTTGAAAATCAGTTGGACAAAAAGGTTAAGGGAATTCGGTGTGATAATGGGACAGAGTTTAAAAATGCAGTTCTTATAGAACTCTGTGGGACAAAAGGTATAAAAAGGGACTATAGTAATCCAAGAACCCCGCAACAAAATGGGGTGGCTAAAAGAAAGAATAGGACCCTAATAGAGGCTGCAAGATCAATGCTTGCAGACTCTAAGCTACCCACCATGTTCTGGACTGAAGCTGTTGGCACAGCTTGCTATGTGCTAAACAGGGTCTCCATTACAAGACCCCAACTCAAAACACCATATGAACTTCTCTTTGGGAAGGTTCCTGTCATTCACTACCTAAAACCTTTTGGATGCCAAGTGACCATTCTGAACACCAGTGATCCGTTGGGAAAGTTTGATGAGAAGGCTGATGATGGTTATATTGTGGGTTATTCAGCTCATAGTAAGGCCTACAGGGTGTACAATTTGCAAGCCAAGAAGATAGAGGAGACGTTGAACCTGAGATTTTTGGAAGATAAGCATAATGTTCAAGGACATGGTCATACGTGGTCTTTTGACCTTGACTACTTAACTGATTCCTTGGGTTACACTAGACACTTGGCTAATCAAAATGCAGGTTCTCAAGCTTCTCCCACTAACAATGCAGGTCCCTTAGATGATGACTCTGAAAATGAGTTTGAAGATGATGAGCAGCCTATTCTTGTGCCTTCTTTCTCCCCTAACAAAATTGCAGGTACCACCTCCAAGGATGTTGCTGATACGAGTGATGAAGATGACTCTCATTATGCTGAGGACCTTGCCAGGCTTCAGACTCAAGAATTTGCAGCTAAGCTTGAAGCAGAGAAACTGAATGGAGAGGTTGCTAATGAAGAAGTCGGTGGAAACCGTGTTTCTGCTGAAGTTGATTCTGTCACACCTACCTTCCCCAAATCTGCTGAAGGCTATGCTGTTCCTTCTCAAGTATCTTCAGACTTTGGTGAACCCTATACACGCTTTCCAAAACCCTCCGATCTTGGAAATCATCAACCCAAAGCGGGCATTTTCACCTCACCCTCTTATGATGCTGAATTTGAACCAACAATCACCAATGTTGATTCTTCCATTGAAGTCAGCCCCACTGCTACTCAGAGGATCAACATTGCTCATCCTCAATCCAACATCATAGGTGATATTCTGGCACTTGTTAGAACTCGAAGGGCTATCACAAGTCCTCAATTTGGGCAGATTGCTTTTCTCTCTTATGTCTCCAACCAGCAAAGAGACAATCACACAGACTTCAAACATTGTCTGTTTGCTTGTTTTCTCTCTCAAGTGGAACCAACCAGTGTATCTCAAGCTCTTAATGATTCAAGTTGGCTAGAAGCAATGCAAGAAGAGATGCAACAATTTCACAATCAGCAGGTTTGGATCTTGGTACCACTACCTGATGGCAAATATGCCATTGGGACAAAGTGGATTTTGAAGAATAAGAGAGATGCTCGGGGTGTGGTGGTCAAAAACAAAGCAAGATTAGTGGCTCAAGGTTTCAGACAAGAGGAAGGAATTGATTATGATGAAGTGTTTGCCCCTGTTGCCAGAGTAGAAGCTATTCGCATTTTCTTGGCTTATGCTTCTTATATGGGTTTCATGGTGTATCAAATGGATGTTAAAGGTGCTTTTCTGTATGGTGAGATTGAAGAGGAAGTTTATGTCACTCAACCAAAGGGATTTGAAGACCCTGATCACCCAAATCATGTTTACAAGGTTGTTAAAGCTCTTTATGGCTTACATCAGGCACCAAGAGCTTGGTATGCTAGGCTTTCATCATTCCTGCTGAAGCATGGCTATAGGCGAGGTGCTATTGACAAAACTCTGTTCCTAAAGAAGAATTACTCAGACATTATTCTTGTGCAAGTTTATGTGGACGACATTATTTTTGGCTCCACAAACGAAGCTCGGTGCAGGGAATTTGAGGAACTAATGAAGGGTGAATTTCAAATGAGTGCAATGGGAGAGCTTACTTTCTTTTTGGGTCTCCAAGTTCAGCAGAAACAAGATGGCATCTTTATCTGTCAAGATAAATATGTAAGGGACATTCTGAAGAAGTTTGGTATGGAAGGTGTTAGGACTGCCACAACACCTTATGAAGCTCCAAAGACTAAAGCAAATAAAGAACCAGATCTACCTATGAATGTTCATCTGTACAGGTCAACGATTGGTTCATTGATGTATCTAACAGCTTCAAGGCCTGATATTACGTTTGCTGTGAGTGTTTGTTCTCGACATCAAGTCACTCCACTTACTTCCCATCTAAATGTTGTCCAGAAGATCTTTAAGTACCTCAAAGGCCAACCTCTTTTAGGCCTTTGGTACCCAAAAGAGTCTCCTTTCAAGTTGGAAGCATATAGTGACAGTGATTATGCTGGTGCAAATCTGGATAGAAGATCCACCACTGGAGGCTGCCAATTTCTTGGCAAGAGGTTGATTTCTTGGCAATGCAAGAAACAAACCATTGTGGCTACTTCCACTACTGAAGCAGAGTATGTTGCTGCTGCAAATTGCTGTGGACAAGTCCTTTGGATTCAGAACCAATTGCTGGACTATGGGTACAACTTCATGAACACTACAATTCATATAGATAATCAAAGTACCATCTGCATAGTCAAAAATCCAGTTTTTCACAGTCGAACAAAACACATTGAAATCAGGCACCACTTTATACGAGATGCATATGAAAAACATTTGATAAAAGTGGCTAAAATCCATACTGATGATAATGTGGCAGACCTATTAACAAAAGCGTTTGATGGACCAAGGTTTCAACACCTCGTGGTCAATATTGGAATGTTAAACCCTTGACTGCATAGTTTGAGGGGAGGCATAGGCCTCAGGGGAGGCATATGCCTCAGGGGAGGATTTTGTACAAACTCTGCATATTTTGTTTGTGTCATATTTTGTTCAATAAACTAGGTTTGTAAAAACATCATTTTGCCAATAGTGATAGCATTTATTTAATAAATTTTATCTTTTTTAAGTTTCTCTACTCTATTTGCATTTTTGCCTCTGTTATTCTTTATTCTTTTCTAACTCTAACTGTCTTATAACCTTTTAGTTGTTTGTCTTTGTTTTGTTCTTGTGTATTTTTGTGTCTGTTTTGCAGTTATCTGGATTGCAGTTTTGTCCATTTCATGATCAAGTTCAAATTCATCAAAGTGTGACTCAATGGTACATGGTTAAGATAGCTATAAGAGTGTTACTGGTTTCTTCTGAAAGCAAAAATACTGAAGCATACAATTTGATTCCACTGAAGTAATAATACTGAAGAAAAGAAATTGAAGTCAAATTGTTCATTCATTCATTCAAGAAACAGTTTACAGCTTACAGCTTACATAAAGTCAACCTACTACTATGCATCTTCAAGATACGAGCTGTACAAAGCTAAGCCTAATCTAGTGTATATCTTTCATTCCGAAATCTAATGGAATGCTGGATATGCATTTGATGTTGGCTTTGCTTTCGTAGGTCTTGCATAACCACCCATTTAGTTTAACTGGCTGGTTGGATATGCATGACCAGCACGACGAAGATGCTAAGGACCAAAATGGGAGGATGGATTGATGCAAACGATTGATGATGACGATGACCACGCAGGATGACGTAGAGAACTAACGTGTCCTTTGTGCTTCATCTATTCATTTCAACCAAAATGCAATCGATCCACCCTCCTTAAGCCCTTCTACTATACGATGTGTGTTCATACACCAAAAGATGGCGCAGTGAGACCAAGAACCACCTCTCTATCTTTGGGGAGTGGCGGATTCCTGGCACGAGGTCTTTGTTGAGACCGAGGTGCTGGAGGTTGGGAGTAAGATGTTCCCTCCTTATAGGAGTCATCAGAATCATCAGCAGATTCACTTGGATTCACTACACTGTCATCTTCTGAAGAAGAAAGAAAGGGTGATTTATTTGGTCGTGGGTAGGGTTGAGGAAAGTAATGGAACCATGGGTTTGATTCACCACTTGATGATGATGAAGAGGATGATGAAGAAGAGGAAGTGAGATCTATGATCTCAGGTTTGGTATTCATGGTGCAATTTTGGTTAATTAGGGTTATTTTGCATCTAGGGTTTGTGGTAATTATTTGGGGATCTTGATGAAGAATTGAGTTACATTGGGATCATTTTATAGACGGGTTCGAGGTTCAATGAGTTTAATGCAAGTGGGTGGCACAGTAATTCTAGAAACGTACCGAAGCTATTTAGTATCTTTGATGCATTCTGCTGAAGGTATAACTTCAGCAGATTGATTATGTGTTCCTGCTGAAGGGTTGTTTTGGGTTGGGTCAAAGATACAATACACGTCAGCAATAGTCAACCAAACGGTCAATTTTTCTTTGACTATAATTTGGGCAAAATCTATCAAATCCACCATCACTCTCTTCAGTACAAACATATTCCCTCTCATTTCGCTCTCACAAACTCTCACCACTTCAATAATCATAACCTTAAACACTCATATCCCTCATGGCTCTTGAATTTAAACATGATCACAACAAAATTGCATTTCTGGGAAACGGCAAGGGATATGAACTGTATGAACCAATGGTGGAATTCCTGAAAAGGTCCAAGATTTGTTATGCTCTAACTCATTCTCCTAATGAGATATATGAATCTCTTATCACTCAATTTTGGGCATCTACTGAGAAGAGGAGTGAAACTGAGATTAGGGCTGTGATTGATGAAACAGAGTACATAGTTACAGAGGACCTAATTAGGAGGAAGCTTCACTTGGAAGATGCTGATGGAGCATTTCATTCTAGTCAGGAAAATGTGCTTACTGGGCTAAGAGCTATTGGCTATCGTGGTACAAGGACTGATATATGGTTGAAGAAGGAACTTTGCCCGAAGTGGAGGTTCTTGGTTCACACGTTGCTTCAATGCATGAGCAACAAGACTGGAGGATGGGACCAGTTCTCTACCAAACTGGGATATGGTATTGTGTGTCTTTCTCAAGGGGTAACTTTCAATTTCTCTAAGTATATTTTCGAAAACATGGTTGAAAATATCCAAAAGACAAAGGGAAAATTTTTAATGTACCCAAGGTTTTTACAAATTATATTAGACACCTCTACCCAAGCCCAAGCTTTTTATCCTATAGGTTCTTTGACTGCTAAATTGTTTGCAACCATGAGAACTCACTTTCAGGGGGAACATCATCCCTTGCTAGAAGTCATGTTGCCTCAAGGTAATGAGGCTGCTGATGAGGAGAATGTGACTCATAATCCTCCTACCTCACCTGTTGCTACTGATGGTAATCCATTGGTTAATATTGATGAGGGCCCATCTTCAACTGTTGAAGCAACTCATGTTGCTCCAGACCAGCCACCCTGTCCCAGTCCTCCACCCACACTTGCTACTCATGATGAGTCAGATCTACATAGACCACCCACACCAAGTCCTGTTAGGGATCCTCTTAATGAAGATCTTCCTCACTTTGAGCATGACCATACTACTGCTGAAAGGTCCAATGAAGCTCCCCTTTCCACAGAGCAATCTGCTGGTGGAGCTGAGGACCCTATTACAATCTCATCTATCTATGCTCTTGTCATCAGGTATGCTGCTGATGTTAACCGTCTGAAAAAGGAACTTGCAGAGACCAAATCTTCTCTTGGAAGTAAGATTGAAGAACTGCAGAATCAAGTCAAAGTCTTAGAGGACAAACTCAAAGGGAGCTCCAAAAGGAAGCTTGTGGTTTCTTCTGATGAAGAACAAGAAGTACCTCAGTTTGGATCTCTGGATATGTTAGCTGATGTTTCTCTCAATGATCCTTCATCAGTAGCTGCTACTTCCTCAAGGAAGAAGGAACCTGTCCTCTACAAAAGAAGAAGGAGATCCTTTTCACATAAGGTTTCTTCTGAAGCTTCCGAGGAACCTGGGGTTGATAAGGCTGCATCTGCTGATATGCAAATGGAGGATGCATCTCCAGATCTTGGTCAATCTTCATCTATTCTAGAACCGTCAGGCCCTTCACCTTCAGCAGATCTTCCTGATGTTGTTGTCTTGACCACTCCAGTTGATAATCTACATCAACATGTTGACCTAGGTACTGCAACAGAGATTCCTATAGTTGATCTAACTGTAAGAAGAGTGTGTTAAGCAGCCTGATGATAAAGGGAAAAATGTCATCACTGAAGATGAGCTTGGTCCTAACCTGGTGAGTGAGGAGGAAAGACTGGGTCAAGCAAGTAGATTGGCTGAGTTTGAAAAGTCAAAGGAAAGTGTAGCATTGGCTAAACAACTTGAAACAGAGGAATTTTCATCTTTAACTCCTGAGAGAAGAAAAGAACTTGATGAACTGAGGGTTCAGATGCCTGCTGAACACTGGTATATTCTCACTCAGCAAGTCATTTCAAGACCTTCTCTGGCTCAAAGTATACTAGGTGGAGATTTCCTCAGTGACAATTATGTGGAGCGAATGATGGCTCAGGGAAGACAAAGGAAGCAAGAAGCAATCGCACAAAAGAGGGCCATCAAAGCTCAGAAGGCCAAAGACAAACCTCCTTCTAAAGCTGAAATAAGAAGGGTGGTGAAGAACCAATGCTCAATGTACAACTCTGGCCTCACTATGAAACAAGTCATGGCGTTTCCTGATCATGTCCTATATCGCAAATATAACCAAATCATGAAGGACAGATCATCAGCTTCAACACAATCTACCAACTTGAGAAGGATTTCAGAGAATGAAGCTGCTCCAGAAGCCAAAAGACTCAAGTCTGATGATGCTCCAGCCAAGAAATCATCTCCAGTCATTCCTGCTGAGGCAACATCTGAAGTTGCTTCTTCCACTGCCAAGAGTCCATCTGCTGAACCACATTCCATTTCTCCTGAAGCACTTGATGTATCAGCTCCCACTTCATCTATGTCACCTGTTGTCACACTGGAAGATTCTAAAGTTGAGGAAGCTGATCTTGCAGAAATAAAAACAAAATGGGCAATACAGATGCTCCACAGGATGAATGCACTACGTGATCCAACTAAGTCTTCTTCTACCTCTTCAAATCCTACCACAAATGCACAAGATGACAATGCTCCCTCTAGGGAAATCTATCAGCCTGGGAGGAGGAAGAAGAGTATGGCCAAAAGATCTCCTTTGGATCTTGAAGCTGATGACTCAACTTTCATAATAGAAGGGTCTGCTGCTGATTTTCCTGATGGAAATTCAGATGAGGTGGTAGAATGGAAATTAAAGGATGATGAGATGAATGTCATTCATCGAAGGAACTCCACTCCAATGGAATTCACCTTCCTAAAGGAGATTCTACACTTGGTAGATAGGGCAGACTTACTTTCTCTGTTCACTCAGATTACCACCTATTATTGCAACAAGGAACCACAAGGTTCTGGGATGTTCTTACCAGGAGATCTTCAAGCCCTGTTAAACTCTCACATTCCCAATAGCAAAGCATCTTCCATTTGGGAAAACTCACATCGGTGGAAGCTTGAATCCTGGAGATTCTATCCTCTCCCTCGTGTGCATGTGCTTGAGACTAAGGGTGGAATCACTGTCTACATGTTCTCTGAAAGAAAATATTCTTTGCCCAAAAGACTTATGGAAAAGATGTTGAGTCAGAAATTGGAAATTCCTCCAGATCTAGTGGGCAATGAAAGACAGTCTGCTTTAACATTGGTGGGATTCATCAAGACTCAACTTCAACAACTGCAATAGGCCTCATCCTCCTCCATATCAGGACACTTGGTACCCTCTGAATTACTTTGTTTGTTGCCTTTTTGTTTATGTATACCTGTCCTTGTTTTGTGTTATTTTTCTTAGTTAAAAAAAAAAAAAAAAAAAAAAAAAAAAAAAAAAAAAAAAAACCTTTTATGCAGGTTTGTTTGTTGTCCAATTCTGATGGTCTTTAACTCACCGGATGTACCTTGTGTATGTCAAAGAGTTGACTAGTCCAAAGGGTACAGCTTTGGTAAAGACACATCAAATCTGTTGATAGCTTGTAATGGTTTGCTCAAAATCATAGGGTATGCAACCGCCCATGCTTCATTGCTGAGGGTTGTATGGTCATCAATTCACCATGGTCTATTCCTTTTTGGAATCCAAGAATTGGCTAGCCCACATGTATATGGCATGTGGTAATGGCACCTGAATCCATATTTGGTTCTCAATTCACCAATTCTAAGAATTGACTAGTCCTGAGCAAACGGCTACAGGTAAAGACAAGTCAAATCCGTTTATATGGTTGCTGGTTTGCCAATAAATCAGATGGTTATCAATGTACCATAGTTTTCGAACTCAAACATGTGGCTACTCCAGTAGTAATGGCTATTGGTAAAGAGACATCAAATCCATTAATTTCAATGATTCACCTCTCACAGGAGTTAACACACCTGGAAGTGATGAGAATAGTATTGAACTTATATGTTTTGATGTACATGATGTCAAATGTTGCTGCAAAGATCTGGTGTACCACAGTTCAAGTCATCATAGAGATGTTCTTCTTCTGAATCTTTGCTGCTGATCCTCAAAAACCTGGACTCTCATAGCTCAGAAGTGTTCAAGATATGGAGAGGATCTTGTTTGCAAATTTTTCGTCAAATGGTACAATCCTCAACAGCATTATCGATCTATCAAGGAAACTGGAACTTAACCTAGTCAAATTCCAGTTTAGGGGAGGATTGTTGGGAATTAAGGTAAACTACTGATTCTGCCGAAGCATCTGCCGAATGGATTCTGCCGAAGAAGAAAGGATTCTGCTGAAGTACCACTTCAGCAGAAGTGTTAAAGCAGATATCGTGTTGCTGCTGAAGATGTGAATCCACGTAGGAGAGATAAGCTCAGTATAGAGTAAAAGTCAGCGCCGTATGTATAGGTTGGCGCCGTATTATGTAGAGCTTATCAGAATAAACAATATGATTAACAAAACAATATGATTAGCTGCATGCTTGTCTAGAAGCATGCTTAGTCTATGTTAGTATTAGGAGCGTAAATTGTCAACGCTCATTAGGGTTTCTTGCCTATATAAGAAACCAAGTTAGTTTGTAATAAAAAAAGTATTTCAAGTCTTGTAAACTATCCGAAACATAGAGTTTCTATAATAAAAGATCCATAGAGGATCAAAGAGTTCTTAGTTAATATAACTTGTATTTACTTTCCGCTACAATACGAGTTGTAGAGATCTTCCATTAGTTTGCTTGTGATTACATCGGCAACACTAACGATCTCCGAGTGCTTAAGATCTATCAAGGTCTTTGTGTTCATCACAAGGGGTCAAGATCGGTATTTATAAGTGGGTTGCTACCACTTCCTTCACCTCCTCCTTGTCTCTCCCTTTCATCCGAGGAATCCGTGGGTGGGTGAGGCCTCTTGCCTTCCACCATAAACCTTGTTGTTCTACCCTCGGTTATGGTACCATAACTTTGTTGCAAAAGCTATGATAATAGGATTGTGGAGAAGGATCTAATGCAAATATGAATTTAGCAAGACGGGTTAGGAGCATTGCATATGGGAGCACCATCTTGTCCATGCTTCTTACACTTGCCATTCTCTTGATCATGTAGTTGGCAATGTTAAAGCGAGTCTCGGTCACTAGACAATAGATCATGAAGCTTAGACATGCATTGGGGTGATCCTTGTTTCCTACTAGGCACACCACATTCTCCCTTATCACGTCTTCCCATTTCCTATACAACCCGTACATCTCCGAGAGCTCCATTTGGAAAGGATCCCTATAGATCACTTTCGACTTCCTAGTAACCCTTGATGGAGATGCTCTTGGCATAAACACGGTGTCCCTCACCGTGGTTGCTTCCGGGATTATTGTGTTATAAATTTCGTGATGATCAACCATAGAGTGTATCTCCTCCAACGACCACTCATTAGAATACATGCAAACACCATTATATGGAACCCCTATTATTCTTCCAAACTCTTCAAGCGAAAGAGTGTACTCATGTCCATTTATGGTAAATTCAATTGAGATGGATCCATTATCATTTATAATTATCCCCATTGTCTTGTAGAACTCAAGTACAAAGACCGAGCATATTTTCTCGTTTATGTCCAATAAACAATTAAACCCAATAGTTCCAAACACTTCCCTTATGTCGATATTTGCAAGAAATGATGGATCAACAACTCTACCTTCGTGAAAAAGTCTCATTTCAAGCAACTTAAAGGCTTTCCTATCCTCCGGACTTAGTCCATCTTTCCTATGGTACATGGGTATGTAGTGAGCGGTGTCTTGGTAATCTTGTTGCTTGTTGCTTGGCATGATTGTTCCTAAACAATACAGCCACAATGTGGTGTTAATTGTGAATAGTAACCTAGAAGGTTTGATCTTTTTGCTCTCATCATCTTTGTTGAATTCAAGAAATGTGTTTAATTTGTATTAACAATGTTAATTCTTTGATTTAGATTATCTTAGAAAACAATGTAGTGACAAATTATGATAAACCCATTTGAACCCAACTCTTAAAGATGAAGAAATTGTAATCCTAGAAATCAAGGAATTAAATTAACAATGTAGCGAAGATTATACTTACACAATTGATTGTTAAGCTTGAGAGGAATGACCAAATTGCTCTTTTTGAACAGTAATTGAGTTCTTGTTCGTGAGTCTTTGAGGTGAGTATAATTGTGGAATATCCACAGTGATCATTCTTTAATTTAAGCTGTCTTCTGTTGCACGGATCCAGCGGATCCCTCTCATTTGGGATCCGGCTAGTGAAAACGCAAGGATCCGGCATGACAACAAAAATCAGCTCAAACATTTCTTGATAACTTTGGTTTGGGAGTTCTAAAAATGCCTAGTGTTTTGATGTTAAGGCTCTAAAACTTGTGATTAGAGGTTTTGAATATTTAATACTATTCCTATTAGACGTGGTTTCCTTTTTAAGAATTAGTAATAATTCATGGGAAGCTTTTCAAACATTATAATAAAATCCCATTTTATCATAATATAAGAAGGTTCATATGGATATTTATTGACATAGATAAAGTGTCAATAAACCCTTTGTGATGAGTAATGATTGAGGCTATCGAATAACCAATATATCATTGTTGCGAGTTGGTAGCGTAGTCTATACAAATTAGTCGAAGAATACTATTCATGATGATGACTATAATATAGATAACTACTTAAGTAATTACTAATAGATATAAATCATGCGACAAGGACTTTAACAATAATAAAAAGTAAATTATTAGCGATCATACATTTGCTAAATATTCTTTTTAAGAAAAGAAGTATTTAGATGAAATGCTTTGAGATCTTCTTGGAATCTCCAGATTCATGTTGTCAGCAAGACAATACTAAACATTCTTTTAGCGAAAAGAAATATTTACATATATTCTTCATCATCTTCTTGGTAACCCTTAATCCAAGTATGGAGAATACTTAACAAGGAAAATGTTAGAACATTCTATCATTGTCCAACTATAAACAGTAAAATGATTTTTAAAACATGACAAAAAAATCCTTCTTTGTAGTTTTCAAACATACACGGATCGTATCAAGTTTTTTAAAGTACAACATACTCTAGTAAACTTGGTAACGAAGCTCTGATGCCAATTGTGGAAAACTAGAAGGGGGGGGGGGTTGAATAGTTTTATCAATTTAAAACTTCCATTTAAATATTTAGATCGACTTATGTCAATCTATTTGGTTGTTTATGTTGGACGTTGATAGATAGATATATAAACGTGTAATGAAAGATAAAGAGTAAGAAACACGTCACCACGACACAAGTATTTATAGTGATTCGGCTACAAGGACACTTTCCTTGCCCTACTCCACTCCCCGAGTCACCTACTCGAGAGTTCGTAAACACTACACCAATCTCCTTATGGCGGAGAAGCCTTCACAACGTCGCTTACACATTTTTCCGGCACAAAGCTAAATACCGAGTTCTTTCACACCAAGGCGAACCACACCTAACACAACGTCGCCTACCCTTTATACGGTGCTAGGCTAATCATCGAGTTCTTTCACACCAAGAAGAACTAATCCTATCACAACGTCGCCTACCCTTTAATAGGTACTAGGCTAAGCACCTAGTTCCATTACTATGGAGGAACTAATACCCTTCACGACACAACACCTAATCTCAAGGAGATCCACTCCTTGTTACAACACTCTCAAGGACATCACCATCCTTGGAAATAAACAAATACTTATATGTATAACGATGCACCTCATCGATTATACGACCTAGGCATTCTTCCCTAATGCCACTTGATTTGATTCTTAGGCATCCTTCACTAATGCCTTTGACACAACGCTTGGCACCCTTCTCTAATGCCTTCGTCTTGACACCTCTATCATTCTTCACTAATGCTTTTGATACGGACGATAAACACCCTTCACTAATGCTTTCGTCTTGACACTTTCGGCATCCTTCACTAATGCCTTCAACACAACATCTATGGGGGAAGAAAGAACTATCAACAAGAGAACCTCAGTTGTCTTGATGATGACGAAGCATGACAACTCATGGACTTGAGCTTGCTCGACTTCAAGTAGTGGTGATCTCGCCTTTAAGAGGAACCTAGAGAATCACACAAAAACAAAAGACAAATTACATATATCACTTGGATCTGAGGTTAGAGGGATATAATACTTGGAGAAAGTATATGTGAAGTGGTGAGCTAAAAGGAAGAAAATGGCTCACTATTTATAGAGGAGAAAACTTACTGTTCCCCGGATCCTGCGGATCCCTCCCACAAGGGATCCGTCTAGCACAAAGCTAGGGATCCGTGAGACGCTCCTCTTTGCCCATGGGTATTATTGGTTATGGGTCAAGGGTCATGGGTTATGGGTTGATCCATGGGTTTCTTTCTAGATACAATGTATCTCTAGAATACATTGAACTTGGTTAAGTGGTTTGTATAAAACCATGGGTTATGGGTTAATGCCATTTGCTAGTTTTTACCCATTTAGTATATACTTGTTTTTACCCATTTTAGTATATACTTAGTTAAGTATATGTTAGTCCAATATGTAAACACTAGTTGTTGTACATATGTATCTAAATCATAAAAACACTTTATACTTGTTTTATGTGAAAACGTTAGTGTGTTAGAAAAACTATTGAATCAAACTATTTACGTATTTTATTTGTTTCGTTAAAATGATTTTACGTTTTTTATCGACAAAACATTAGAAGATCGTAAAATATTAATAAACGTTTTTACGGCTTATTTGTATTAACAATTTGTTTATTTCTATCGTCACACGGCTTAATTCCGATCACTCCTTTAAGAATAGGAGGCCATAATAGAACGCACATCAGAGAGGACTGCCATTTCTCGTCTAATAAGTTAGGTTTCCAAATCCCTTTTCTTAAGAGATAGATCACTCCTTACTCGACAACTCAAAGCTGACCAGTACAAAACCATGTGATCCGTCCTCGTTTACGTACCCTACTTAGGTGAAAGTGATGATCGGGTGATCATTCGCCCATCCTTAGATAACATTTGCAATGGCTAAAAAAAGAAACACTACTCTAGTGTATCTAGTGGTTTTTAAGTCAAAACCAAAATATAACAATCAGGTGATAACTGAAATTGCAAAATTTAGTAATGGAATACAGAAAACAATTTCATCATTGAAAAAGCTACAAAAATCCAACATTTAACAAATTATAGTCCTCTTGAAATGTTGATTAAATTTTACTAACACAATCTAATTTAAATTTGGAACTATGAGGCACGTATTATATGAGTTGCTGGTAATAAGGGTCTATACGTTGATGTATCAAATAGGCGTCTCTATTCGGCATGTGTGACATAATGTTCTGGTCATTGAGAAAATGTTGGTGATGATGTTGTGAATTTTTCATCTCCTTTTTCCTTCTTAGCTCGAGCACCTTACGATGAGAATTAGAGTGTTTGGTGAGAACGAAGGTAGGACTTGCAACAGGTCGATACTCAGGTACTAGCCGACCTGACTTGTAGCGGACCCCACAAGCATTACATAGCGTTCTTGGCCCCATGGGCCCAGTACGCCACTGAGGGGTCTTATCAGTGGCACAATGGAGACATTTTCGTCCATCATCATTCCTGGACGAGTTATTGTTACTATCCTTTTTCATCGTAGTCATTGCACTCTTCGCAATTGAGCTTGATGTGATATGGGAATCACAATTGGATGCCATGGTAGTAGCAGAAGACATAGTACAAACTTGAGAGGCCCAATTGCACGAAGATGCACGAGAGCGTTTAGTACGAGCCTTACTTGGGACCGTCATATCAATGTTGAATATCGGATTGTTGGTCCTATTGATAGCCATAGTTTGAAATTGTTGTGCGTCGGATGCATATTTGGATCGAGCTTTGATTCCAGATATAAGTTGAAACTTTTGCAAATCTTCGTTAGAGAATGATTCCTCCACAGAATTCGATAGCCACTCGAACTCGGCTAAATCATCATACTATCAAACAAATTATGCAAATTAGTTTTCCTTATCTAGCTAGTCATATAGATCATATGTAACATAACTAGTTAGTATAGAAATTTAGAACTTTTAAAGTCACACTTTATATTTTCAACAAAATCTTAAAAGAAGGCCTATAAACATAAAAATAGTAATTTCTTTGATGTCCTTTTTTACTCTTTCCGCTAAACTTCAGAAAAAAGATACTCAACTTTTCTTTTACTAGAAGCTAGTAAGAATGACGTGAACTGTAAGTGATTGACTGAACATGAACTTTAGTAACACCAGATTTTATTTCAATTATTTTTATTGCAACTAGTTTTTGTAATAAGTTTGATAATTAACAACAAAAGTTACAAGCAAGAAATTATCTTTCTTAATGTTACTTGTGCATTATTAAGTATTGCTAAGGCAAGCACACAAATATGTTTTTGAACATTATATTGTAATGTGTTATGCAGGTGCACAAGACATTCAAGTCTATCACACATGATAATTATGCAAATAACAACAATAGTTAATGAATTACCGGGACAAAGAGATTAGAGAGTTGAGTATCGACGAAGCTAGGCTCTGGGCCACCGGAGCCTAGTGAGGACGAGTTGCAACTGTCGACAACAGTGGATGAATCTGTGGACGTGGCTTCAATGATGTCCACGTCCTCCTCCACCATGTCGACAGGGAAATCAAGAAGGTCGTCAACTATGAAATGATCGGTTCTGGAGTCGTTGTGGCGTTTTTCGGGTGTGAATTGTTGGTTATTAGCATTGTAGTAAGGTGAAGATTCTTGGAGGAATTCCATGGTAAATTGTTGAAGATGTTATTTTGTTAGAGAGGTGGTGTAAGGACTAAGGAGTGAAGTGATTTATGGGAGAATTTATTTGCGCTTTAAGATGGGTATGGTGGCCTTGTGGGCACGTTAAAGCATGCACCATTTTTAAATGCATCCCTAAAATGTAATCCAACAAAAATACAAAAAAATATATGTAATGATTCGAGCATCAAATATACATACGTTAGTGTGTATATATGCTTATCTACTAATGTCTTAATTGTTTATGTATTTATAAGCTATGTGTTTAAGCTAATAAAATAAATAAATAATACTAATCTGTGTTAAGCGCGCCGATGAGTTAGCTTGAACACCAACTTTCACGTATTGGTGCTCTACTAGGCCAGGAGAGTTGTCAAAGCTATTCATTATGGGGTGGACAATGACTCGTGCAAATAAGCACTCGAGAACAGGGTATTCCCGTCAATCTACACCTTTTGTGAAACATTACCGTTTATCAAAGTTTCGCAGAATTATAAACTATATAATTATCTACCGTAGTTCTTAAAGCTATATAGCACAATTATGATCCTACGGAGTATTTATTTTACCTGAAACATTAAAATAACATTGAACATACGATTCAAAGTTTTCAGTTTCATAAAAACAGAAATATGTTGAATAATGAAGTAATGTTTCAGAAAAATAATTGCAAGTAGCGTCATAAAGTGGGTCCAACTGATGGATGAACCAATCCCAAGGAATGGAATCCTCATTGCTAATCGTACCCTGTACTTGCTCCCTGCATATTTGACTTAATTTATTTCCAATTCCTACTATTTTCAAAATTATTAATTTTTGTTAAAATAATTATTAAACCAACAAATTAATACATTTACTAGGTTCTTCTAATATAATAGTTTAATAAAAATTATTCACTGGCATGGGCTAAAGATTCCTATAATTACTGATGCTAATTTGCCAATACACTCTCTCAGTGATATATTTATTTTTTAAGGACTTATTAATTGATAAAAAAAAATAATACTGTAATAAAAGAAAAAGTTTGATTCCTTGATAAAGCTCTGATATCTGTTACTACATTTTTGTTTGTGTCACTATTAAGATTGACATTACTTTTCCATACAAGTATATTCCATTCACAAATATGTTGCAGAGATTTCTGCAAAGCAAAACCTTGATATGTAGTTTTGTCACGGAAGCTTTGGATGTCGATAGAAACTCATGTTCAAACCTAATAATTTATATCAACTTTTTTGTGGAGTAGAGAACTACATGATAAAATAGTCATGTATCTCAAATTGAGCAGAAACTCTCGTAAACATTGTCTTTCGCATATTGTCTTATAAGATATGTGAAATTATGAGCGAAACATGACTATCAATGTTTTGTAAAAATTTGAAAAAATCTAAGAACTGCTATTACCTTTATCAAACAACTACAAGTAATCAAATTAATAAGTTTCAAAACATAAAATTTAGAAGATTAAAATTTCTATATATATTTTTTTTGTTGTAGAATCAATTCTGAAAATTTTATTGTAGGACCAAAAAGCACGTGAGAGTGGGATAAGGAGGGTGTCAGGTGGCATGTGAGTGTTTAAAGCCAAAGCTGACGGTGGGATGATGCCACGTGGTGCACATCTATTGGGTCATTCCATTTTTTTATTTATTTCATATAATCTTTATTTTTTGGTCATAGATATTTTTTCTTTGTTACGTTTTTATTTTTATTTTATTTTTCTTTATGAAGAACGTGAAAGCATGTGTGTTATCTCAGTCACGTGACTTGGCGGCAACTCACGTGGGAGCTTTGCTTTTGCTTTTTATACGGTGAAAAATTAAGTGACTACATAACGTTTTACATACGATGTTCACAAGTTGAGTGACATGAATTAATAATTAGGTTGACTTCAATTGCTTTTTTGGACTTACTATTATATGCCACATTTTTAGTTAATTCTTAAAATTTTGGACTTAGTATTATACGTCTAATGGTTTGAGTATCTCTAATAAAGGCATAAAGCTTTCATATACAAGTGAAATAAAGATAAGACTAGATAATATAAAGCAGTGTAACTACTAATATTAGTTAGCGATTAATATCAGAAGGTAAACATATAGATTTTTTTTCTTTTGCGTGGATACACTAGCATCGGAGGTCGTCTTTGAGGTCCTAAACTCGACGCCTCACACACTTTTGAGACGACCATGTTAGAAATGCAGGACTGTCGCACTAGTTGTTTATGTTTTATTATACATACTTGTATACACAAGTTCTTTTGACTTGAAAATGATAAAAAGAAAATGATAAACCAATTTAAAAATTGGGCTGATGATTAATGAATGTCATAATGATGTACTTATTGGATCACTTTTAAAGATCGTAAAAAGCCCATGTTTTAATGGGCCAAACAATCTTTAAGCTCATTAGACCACTCACTGTCACTAGGGGTGTTCATCGGTTCGGTTATCGTTTGTTCGGTTTGTTCGGTTAATTTTTTTTTCTGGGTATAACCGAGAACCGAACCGAACTGAATTCAAATTTAACTAAACCGAACCGAAAACCGAACCCCAAATAACCGAAAACCGATCCGAATAACCGAATTACCTAAATTTAATAATTTATTCATTTATTTATATATATTTTTTGAAAAAAAAATAATTTTCAAGCTTAAAAATATTATATATATATATATATATATATATATATATATATATATATTATAAAAGAGTTTTAATATATTTTTTTAATATAAATATATAAAAAATATATATATTTATTTAATTTCGGTTTTCGGTTTGGATTGCTAAAACCATAATCGAACCGAAAACCGAAATTTTATTTCGGTTCGGTTCGGTTTTGGCAATTTCGGTTCGGTTACGAGTTCGGTTCGGTTATTTTCGGTTCGATTCGGTTTCCGTTTTTGGTTTATTCGGATATTACCCAACCCATGAACATCCCTAACTGTCACACTGTAACTAGTTCTTTTCACTTTAAAATGTTACTAAAGGACGTCCGTATAAATATTATGTTGAGCATGTCATGACAGTTTATGTCAGTTTAAATAAACACATATGTATCATTTAACAAATGTAATACCATATATATAACGGCAAGTAGTAAAGTAGAGTGTCGTTTGAGTAAGGCCATAGAGACCAAGACTGGACCAAGTGATAAAGTTACTAGAAACAAATGATAAGAAGATATACATGCATGATGTTAACTTTGATGTCACGTCTCATAGGCCATATTTAGTAAATTTGCTGTTTTTTTTGAGATCTGCCCCATGAATCTACTAGCACTCAAGAAACAAAGATCTCTAATGCTTTGTCGATCTCTGGTTGTAGAAGTAAATAATTGCTCTTCGGAGCACGTGCAGGTTTTTTTCAGATGTTGATACAAAAGTTGGGCGTTTCTTATTTGGACTCCGGTTCCCGTATCAATTGGATCTTGATACTTGAGACATGCGCACTAAGTAAACAGAAAACACCGTTAGGCTTATCGTGGGATTGTCTCCCACGATTATCCTCCGGCGTGAGAGTAAGTAATCGGTTTTTAGGGTTTCAGTTGAGAGTTAGGGTTATAGATCGTACCTTTTAATGAGGATTGGGATGCCCTTTATATACACACAAAATCCTTGTTGGTTTCGTGTTCCCCAACCTTCGGCGTATCCCGCCTAAGTCGGTTGGCTAATGCATATCCCATAAATAAGAGATATCCAATATCAAGGTCGTAAATAACTTGGAGTTTGGGCCTTCATGAGCTCAAACTGTTATCGGATCAGCCCAGTCGTGCTGGGCTCGCTAGTAGCGGTTATTGGTCGGGTTCGTGACCCGAATGCGGACTATACGTCATCATGTCCAACCAGTCTAGTATGCGCAGGGACTACCTGCGGATGCTAGACTAATAGTTGTATACCATAAATTCATAGAAGCGTAGCGGAGAAGCTAAAAGGTTCCCCGTCTTGAAGAATACACGGTGAATCTAGTCACAATATTTCAAATGCACACCTCGTAAATTGTGGGAAAGTAACTGAAAATATGTCACGTCAACAGATCCTATCCACACATTTAGAGATAGTGGAGTCCACGTGTCGATCATCGCGTGGATGTAAAAACGTATATAAACCTCCACCTCCCATTACTGTGATTATCACAGTAAAAATATTTCCGCCATTGTTAAAAAAGCTCCAAACTTCTAACCAAGAAACCTTTAATATTCCAAAGGTAACCGCGCGTGCGCTTCTAAAACTGTATCATGGTCCGTGGTTTGACTGATTTTACTTCTGACATGACCGGGGATGAACTTCGAGAGTTCACCTTGGATTATTATATTCCACTCGCGCTGCATCCGGTAGTCCCGGCCGCGCAGGCGTCAATAGCGGATTTCCCCGAAGGGAAGGTAGGAGTATACACGCGTTTTTTCGATTTTGCGAATCAACGCGTGCCTATATCCTTATTCCTGTGCGACGTATTAAACTACTATCGTCTGCACATATCCCAGCTGCACTGTATAGGTGCGGCAAAAATAACAAACTTCGAGGTTAATTGCCGTTTATTGGCGATTAACCCCACTGTCTACCTGTTCTGCGCGTTTTACCACACAACGTGGTCAAACGGGTGGGTCTCGTTCGCTAAACGCGCAGGGAGGCTGCAATGTTACACTGATAAACTGGACGCGCTTATGAACTGGAGGGAAATTTTTTTCTGGGTTGATAAGGCGTTATTTCCCTGGGACTTCGACTTCTATACCCAGGGTTTGCTGCCAAAGGATGAGCGCCCCCTCCCTGGAACATATAGCGCGGAGGATGCGGAAACGATAAACACCAATCGTCTTCCTATCAATTCCTACCCCGAGGAATTTTTGGTATATATGGGAATCAGTCGTAACTACTTTGGTAGACCTTTGCTTTTCATCTTTGTACTTTTTGTAACCTGTTTGTTGTTTGTCTTCTGTTGCGCAGAGATGGATCTATTCGGAGTTGTACAGTTGGCGAAGCCGCGCCAGGTTACTGTGGGGGCGCGCCCGTTGAGAGAGGGGGAAAAGCCCATTCTAGAAGCTACAGCGGGGCGTACCCTAGAAATGGAAATGGGAGAGACGGGAGGTAGTTCCTCCGTCGCGCTGGAGGCGACCCCTCTACAAAGCGTGCCTAGCCCCAAGGTACCTTCTCCGTTAGTGGAGCCGTCGCACATAGATGTGGCGGAAAGCATGGAAGAGGAGGAGGAGGCAAGCCATGGATTGAAGCGCAAAAGAGCGCTTAGAGGCGATGGCGCAAGCTCATCCAGGAAAAGGCGTCATGTCATTCTTGACTTGGAGTCGTCATCAAGTGACGTTGCATCGCCCCCTTCAGCTGATACTGCTGCTCCCCAGTAAGTATTATGTTCAAAACCTTTATCGCATTCCCTTTTTATATTATGCAACAATCGCTAATTCTCTTTTTGCGTGCAGTATTGAGCACTCTGGAGAGTCGCCCCCCAAGGCTAGTCCTGTTCGCGCTGAATCTTCTGAACCTAAGAGCCAAAGTGCTGAGCCATTGGCATCTGGGGACGCGCCAATGGATCAGCTTGTTGAGGATCTGGTGTTGGCTGATGCGCACCAAGCTTCGTTGGTTGCGCAGCTAAAGGCAAGGCATTCTGGCGAAATAGCGTGAGCGCGCAAAAGGACCAGCAGATTGCGTTGCTGGAGGCACGTTTGGCCAGTGCCCAGGTTGAAGCCGAGGCAATGAGCTCGTATGCACAAAGACTTGCTGAAGAAAAGATGTCACTGCTACGCCAAATAAGGCAGGAGCGTACTGCGTCAGCGGAATACAAGGCTTCATGTCTCTGGGCGTTGAAATATCTGGAAAAGGGGAAGGAGGAGTTGTTCTCTCAGTTAGGAGATTTTGGTGCAACTGTGGGAAGCTCGCTGGAAGAGCAGGAGATGAAGTTGCGCAAGCTCAACATTGAGTATGATGAAGAGTTGTATCCCCAGCTTGTGTCAACGATTGCTGAGCGCCGGTGGCTTATATGCCACGGTCTGCGCCTTGCTGCCCTCAGTACCCTAGAATCTCGAGAGGTAGTAGATGCATTTGGAGGGGTTGTGCAGTGCGCGTTGGCGCGTGGCAAGGCAGAAGCGATAGAGGAGCTTCAAGAGGGTGGTCTATTGAAGGTTCCTGTTGATAAGGTGCCTGGTTATAATGAGCATGCGTATGATGACCTGGTCGCTGCTATGAGGAAGATGAAGCTGCTGGAGCTTCCCCTAATTGCGTAGTTGGAGCGCGACCAGGATTATCCCATAGGGGTAATTATGGAGGGACTAACCTTGGCCCGCCATCGTGCTGAGAATGCAGAGGCGCTGCCCGATTATTATTTGAAGCCTGATGAGTCCCAGCTGCAGGTGCCTGTTTTTGCTCGCCCCCGCGATATCTTGAACCCTTTTGCATTGGAGAAGGAAGTCCCTTTGAAGGAATCCTTGGAAGCTCATGCTACGAGACTTGCTAAGAAGAAAGGTGTTAAAGGAAAGGCCATTTGTGTGGCATTGGCGCCGCGCACCTTCCTAGGTCTGACGGGGTACCTGTTAGTGTTGCTACGGTATCCCGCCAAGACTCTGATTTGTTGAAGAAGCTAAATGAGGCGGGGGATGCTGCAAGCCATGTGAAGGGCTCATCTCTTAGGCGTTGTAATAGCATGTAGGTTATATCTTCGTTGTAAATATCATTTTGTAAGAACTCATGGTCCTTAATGAAATATTCCTTTTGTTGAATGTTTGTACTTAGTCATCTGCCTTTGAATAAAAACGTACTTGTTGTCTAATACTCAAACTGTTACACAAGCGCGAATAATATGTGGAGTTCATAATCATGTATGATCCATCCTACTTACAATATAATGTCTAAGTATTTTTAACATAATCGTTTATGGTGTGATCTGCAGCGTACTGTAAATATCAGAGTAAGGAGCCAAGAGTCTTGATTCTTGGTTTTGTTAAACGCGCATAGTATGCATTGTTGCGCATCCGTCGTGGAATGCGCATTTGAGCTTATTCCAACGTCTTGAAAAAAGGTGTTTAACAAGGATGCATGATCTAATGTTGATGGGTTTGCAACCCTCTTACTCAACGAGTTGTTTAGTAGGTTTACTCATCCTTTACACCATCGTGGGTTGTAGTAGGTGCATGCACGCCGTGTAGGCAAAATATAATATAGCGACAATGTTGAGTCATCAATTTTATGTAATTAATAAAATGAAAATGTGTCGCGGAGTTAGCTAGAAACACGACGTTTTATTAATACTTGCAAGTTTTTGTAAAAGAAAAAGAAAGACATTTGCCTAAATAAAACAGAATGTAAATACACGGATGTTTATTGAGCACTATACTAAAGTGCAGGGGTGTCCGTGCGCTGGGCCGTATCCGTTCCTAGAGATAGCATCGTTTGAGATTGCAGATGTTCCATGTGCGTGGTAGCTCACGGCCATCCATGTCACGCAGCTTGTACGCGCCTTTACCTAATGCTTCAGTGACCTCATAAGGTCCTTCCCACTTTGGTCCAAGTTTTCTTGTATCTTCTGCGAGGCTCGCATCATTGGCTCGATATACGAAGTCGCCTGGTCTGAATGAAACACTTCGTACTTTAGTATCGTAGTATCCCTTCATCTTTAACTTAGCTCTCGCTTCGCATATAGTTGCGCGCTCGCGCCTTTCTTCCAACAGGTCCAAATCGATGCGCCGCTCATCATCATTGGTTGTAACATTAACTTTAGCAGTGCGAATAGTTGGCATCCCAATTTCTGCTGGTATGACGGCTTATGTCCCATAGACAAGAGAAAATGGAGTGTCTCCCGTGCTAATTTTGATTGAAGTTCGGTGCGCCCACAAAACATGCGATAATTCCTCCACCCACCTTCCTTTGTGTTTGTCCAATCGTGCTTTAATTCCTTCACCTAGACTACGGTTTGCACGCTCGACCAAACCATTGGTTTGTGGGTGTTTAACTGACGCGAAGTGTTGTACAATATTCAGTTTCTCGCACCAGTCCTTGAAAGGGTTGTCACAGAATTGTTTTCCATTGTCTGAGATGATTTCCCCAGGTAATCCAAAACGGCATACAATATTTTCCCAAACAAACCGTTTGACCTGATTTCCTGTGATTGTTACGACCGCCTTTGCTTCAATCCACTTGGTAAAGTAGTCTATAGCTACTATGAGGAATTTCAATCCTCCTGCTGCAACAGGAAAGGGACCTGCAATGTCGATGCCCCATTTATAGAATAGCCATGGCGACGTAATAGGTGTTAGCTCCTGTTGTGGTTGACGTGGAATGGGTCTGTGAACTTGGCAGTCACCACACTTTCTGATTAAGTCCCGCACGTTACGGTGCATCGTAGGCCAGTAGTATCCTGACCGTAAAGCGCGCGCCACAACGGATCTAGGTCCTGAGTGCATACTACATGAGCCAGCGTGGATCTCTCGGAGTACGTAATCTGCTTGAAGGGGTCCTACACATCGAAGCCATGGTTGTAGAAATGAACGCCGATATAGTACACCGTCCCGAAGTTCAAACCTCTGTGATGAGCGCCGTACTCTTCGGGCGTCCTTCTGCTCTTGGGGCAATACGCCCTTGCTTATAAACTCGATGATTGGGGTCATCCATGTAGGACCTTGCTCCTCTATCACTGTGGATATCTCCATCTCCGAGATGGACTTGCTCTTTAGAGTTTTCGCCAATACTTGTTTTGACAGGTGCGCAAAGCTTGTGGATGCAATCTTGCTCAGCGCATCCGCCTTTCTGTTTTCCCCTCTAGGAACTTGTTTGATTGTGAACCTGTCAAAGCCCTGGATTAGGGACTTGGGTTTTTCCAGATATTGAATCATGTTCTTCTCTTTAGCCACATACTCGCCAACACATGGTTGGCTACTAGGCGGGAATCCACATTTGCTTCTAGGTTGCGGATGCCCATTCGAGCTGCAATGCGTAATCCAACAATCAGAGCTTCATACTCGGCCTCATTGTTCGTGGCTGTGAATTCAAAACGCAGTGCGTAGGTGAATTCCATTCCCTCTGGACTCGTGAGGATAAGGCCTGCGCCTGACCCGTCCACGCATGAAGATCCGTCCGTGAACAAAATCCATGGTTCTTGTAGTTCCACCTTGCTTTGTGAAGGTGCGTCCTCAGTCTCCGGTTTTTCAATAATGAAGTCCGCTAGTATCTGCCCTTTAACCGCAGTACGTGGTCTATAGGAAATGTTGTGCTCACCTAGCAACACACTCCATTTTTGTAGACGTCCCGATGCGTCTGGTTTGGAAATGATTTGCTTGATGGGTTGGTCTGTAATCACCGCAATTGGATGCGCCTGGAAGTACCTGCGTAGCCGTTTGGCGGCGAATACTAGTGCTATGACCAACTTTTCCATTGCGCTGTAGTTAATCTCCGTTTTCTTGAGTGCTTTGCTTACGAAGTACACCGGTGTTTGCACTGAATCCCTATCTGTTAGTAGCACCGCGCTGACTGCCCCATGGGTCGCAGATAAATACATGATTAATTCTTCCCTGGGCGAGGCGCAACTAGCGTGGGGAGTGTTGTTAAGTGCTGTTTAAGTTGTATGAAAGCTTCTTCTGCTTCCATAGTCCAGCGAAAGTCTCCCTTTTTTGTGTACTTCTTGAGTGTTTTGAAGAGAGGGAGTGACTTTTCTGCTGATTTGGACAAGAATCTATTTAAACCGGCCAGTTTTCCGTTCAGTGATTGAACTTCTTTCAACGTGCGTGGTGAAGGAAGTTGGAGGACATCCTTCATTTTTTCTGGACACGGTTTGATGCCATCGGGCTCTATCAGATATCCGAGGAACATGCCTTCTGTAGCACCAAAAGTGCATTTCTTAGGATTTAGCTTCATGTTGATCTTTTTTAGTGTCTTAAATGTTTCATCAATGTCGCGCACCAATTCATCTTCAGTATGGCTTTTTATTACAAGATCGTCGACATAAACTTCTAGGTTGCGGCCCACCTGTCCTTCAAATGCATGATCTACCAACCGCTGGTAGGTGGCACCTGCGTTCTTTAAGCCAAAAGGCATCTTGGTATAACAATAAACGCCTTGGCTTGTATGGAAGGCCGTTTTTTCCTCATCTTCCTTAGCCATCTGGATTTAGTGATATCTTTTGTATGCGTCTAGGAAACACTTAAGTGGGTATCCACACAAAGATTCTACCTTCCAGTCTATCTCCGGTAGCGGGTAGCAGTCTTGTGGACATGCCTTGTTGAGATATGTGAAGTCTACGCACATCCTCCAGCTACCATCGCTCTTCTTGACCATCACTGGATTGGAAAGTCAGTCATGGTAGTAAACCTCTCGCATGATACCTGCGTCCACAAGTTTATGTACTTCTGCCAGAATTGCTTGTGCGCGCTCAGGAGCCTGGCCGCGCTTCTTCTGTCGTATTGGGGAGTATCCTTGTCGAATTCTCAACTTGTGTTCTGTAATCGAGCGTGGTACACCGGTCATGTGTCTTGGTTCCCATGCAAAGATATCCAAGTTCTTTTGCAAGAGTGTGCACACAGCTGCCCTGCCGTTATTAGATAGCGATCCCCCGATCGATATTTCTTGCTCTGGATATTCAGGATGAATTGCAACCCTCAGTTTTGGCACTTTAGTTGCGCGCTGTTCTGGGATGTGTGCCGCCTCACATGTAACTGTGTTACATTCTCCAGGGGATACAGTAGTATTATAGAGAGTAGCAATGCCTCCTTCTACCGGGAATTTGAGCATCCCATGTGTTGTAGACGGTACTGCGCGTATGGCTGAAATCCCTGGTCTTCCAATTATGCCATTATATGGTGAAGGGGATTTGATCACCATAAAAGTCATCCAGGCTGTCGTGGAGTGTTCTTTATTGCCAACACTGACTAGTAGGCGTATTTGCCCTATGGGCCATATCTTTTCTCCTGTAAAACCAGTCAACGACGTCTTGACCGGGCTTAACTGACTTCATATCTCAGGTCGCAGTCGTTTGAAACAGTGTTCATACATTATATCTGTGGATGCTCCTCCATCAACATACATGCGGTGGATATCGTGACCCCCTGCGTTGATTTCAATGGTGAGCGGTTCTATCACTGCGTTGTTTGCAGCCAAGGTGGGGAAAGAGATCTCGCTTCCACAGGAAAACTTTTGGCTGATCTTTTGCCTGGTCATTCGCTGCCATGATTGTATCATGTAGATGGTATCAGTCTTATCTTTGGGTACTTCTTTCTTGTTTCCAGTATTTTGTTTGTCTTTCCCTTCCTTGATGTTTTTAACCATCTGTCCATGATAGTCGCAGTATCCGCTCCCTACGCGCCGATCTTCTGGGGTGCGCATTGGTGGGGGCCTCGGGAAGTTCGCGCCTTCCGTCGCGAATATCTCCTTCGGAGTCTTGGTTAGCGGGGTATATCTGTCATTATCTTGTCCGCTACCCTGGCCGCGATAGTTCTTGTTGCGGTTGCTACTCTGGTCAATGGATTGTCTCCGAGGTTGTTCTTGTGATCTATAGTTTGAGTAGCCCTTCTTGCTATCTGCCGTAGCAGCTTCTCCTTGGATAAAGGACCTTGTGCGTTTCATAAGTTCATCAAAGGTTTGGGGAATCTTGTCGTTTAGCCTTTTGATGAGTTCTGGGTTATTGATCCCGTTCATGAACCCTGAGATTTTCAGTACTTCAGGACATGCCTTAACATGTACGCACTCATCTTTGAAGCGCTCCACATAAGCGCTTGTAGATTCCCCCTGGCGCTGTTTTACCCTGGCAAGTTCGACAGGTTTTTTGGCGCACTTCTTCCTTTGAGTGAAATTCAGGCGAAACGCCTTTCGTAACTCTTCAAAGCCATCAATGCTTCTGCGTGGAAGCTTACTGAACCAGTTTCGGGCGCTTCCCACTAATGTGGAATTGAACATGTGGCACCACACAGGCTGTGGCCAATTTTCGATGGTAGCGGCTGATTCAAAATTTTTTAGGTGATCATCTGGATCACCTGTTCCATCGTAGGTTTTCACATTAGTGGGCATGCGCCTTCTCTTATTTTCTGAGAAATCGCTGATGCGCCGAGTGAACGCATCCACCTTTTGGCGGCGCCAGGGAAGAGACATATCTTCCTCTTCCTGGTCGCGATATCTTCTCTTGGACTTCCAGTTTCCAGTTTCGCTGTCCTCGTTGTTCGAGGAATCACCAGAGAACGAACTTCCCCTTTGTCGGCTCTTGCGCACCGTCTGAGAAGTCACTAGAAGATGAGTTTCCCCTCTTTTGGCGCTTGCGCCGACTGTTTTCAGAATCTGAGTTTGAAGAGCTTCCGCTCGGGGAGTGCCGTCGTCCCAGTCTGTCATGGACCTTGCGGCTTCCCAACCTAGCGTTGACATTGGTACGCCGTCCGTCCTCTTCGTGTTCTTCTAGATGTTGCAGGTCAGCTGCTTCATCATTCTCAACTCTCCTCCCAATCCTGGTAAACATGGAGGGTGGCGATTATCCTTCTCGCGCCTCTCCTTCTGATGATGCGATGGGGATGCCTCATACTCTGTGTCGAAGTTTAGTCGGGCTTTTAGGTTCTGACTTGACCTCTTTTTTGCCTCCTCTTGCATGAGGGCGGCCAAGGTTTCGTAGTTCTATGACACGAAGTCACTTGGCGTTAGTTCAGGCGCGACTCCTTCTAGCGCGAGGGTGTCTGTTTCCATATTTGGACTCCTGTTTCGAAGAGGTGCGCCTGGTGTTTTTGTGAGGTCCTTCTCTGGTACCGACTGCAGGAGAGTGGTAAAAGGGTTGCGCAGTGGATCTTCTACGTTGGTTGTTGGCGTAGCGGCATGGGTTGTCCCCGTGCGTTGTTTCACTGCTGGGAATTGAAGACCAGGTCTGGGCCTGATCCTTGGTTTCTAGCCACACTGGTTGTTCTAGAGGCTTGCTTAGAGGCCAATCCGCTCTGCTGCTTCTTCCCTTGTTGGTCACCATGCGATCGCTGACTTAGGTTTCCCTGCTTTGTCATTCTAGTTCTTAGTTCTTAGTGATGGGTCCCATGGATGGCGCCACTTGTTGATACAAAAGTTGGGCGTTCCTTATTTGGACTCCGGTTCCCGTATCAATTGGATCTTGATGCTTGAGACCTGCGCACTAAGTAAACAGAAAACACCGTTAGGCTTATCGTGGGATTGTCTCCCACGATTATCCTCCGGCGTGAGAGTAAGTAATCGGTTTTTAGGGTTTCAGTTGAGAGTTAGGGTTATAGATCGTACCTTTTAATGAGGATTGGGATGCCCTTTATATACACACGAAATCCTTGTTGGTTTCGTGTTCCCCAACCTTCGGCGTATCCCGCCTAAGTTGGTTGGCTAATGCATATCCCATAAATAAGAGATATCCAATATCAAGGTCGTAAATAACTTTGAGTTTGGGCCTTCATGAGCCCAAACTGTTATCGGATCAGCCCAGTCGTGCTGGGCTCGCTAGTAGCGGTTATTGGTCGGGTTCGTGACCCCGAATGCGGACTATACGTCATCATCAGACATAGTACACGATGTCCGTCGAGCTCCTACACGGATGACAAACACGCGTTAGCCTCGTCTTGGGTTTGATCCTAAGACCAAGTTGCGACGTGAGAGTAAGTAATTGGTATAGGCCGAACAACTAAGTAATAAATGTGAGAGTATATGCGTGAGAATTTAGTTTGTTGTGCATTGAATGAGCTTAGGGTATTTTATACTACCCCGAGCACTGTACCTGACAACATAGGGATGAAGCGAGCCGAGCTACACCTAGCCTAGATACTAGGTGTCAAGCCACGAGGAAAACATATCCCGCAATATCCGGATTAGGTGGCTCAAGCATGGATTTTGGTACAGACTGTTGGGTAAAAGGATCTTCCTAGATAAAAGAATGCTTTTCTTATGTTGTAATCGTCCGACATGTGTTCTTTTAAAACAAATCCTTTTGACATGTGAAGACATTGGTCGTCCGACACATGTCGTCCGAACATATAGACCCTGGTTTTAATAAGCGTGCATATAAATTGCCACATGTATATTGCATTTGTTATGTAAGTCTTGCATTTTTAACATGGGTTTTAACTTGCATTTTTAACCTAGGTCTTGCATTACTTGCCAATACTAGTCCAAAATGATCCAAAGTTAAACAACTTTGAGTCACACAACAAAAAACCAAACACTCCGTAATCACCAATCCCAAACACCCCCCTGAAAGCAAAAAAACTCAGACAGACATTTGATATAAGACATTGATCTGAGATTTAAACAACAAGTGACGGCGGACACACCAAAACTCAACCCCCAGAAACCATGGCTAAAAAAGAAAAGACCAAAAACAATGAAAACCCAAGTCAATACTACGATATAACAATGAACATTTTATTCGCAATAGTATCAGAACCTTATTTCCTGTTTCATTTCCTTACCTTTTTCTCTTATTTCTCCGTTCGTATTTGCACTTGTCATTTGTTTGATCCCGATTTCTCTGCTCACCTTATTCACAGAGTAACCTAAAACTCGCACTTTCTGTTACATGGTACTTGATATTTACTATTTTGTATTCTGTTGATGATTTTTTATTTTTTTTATTTTTTTTTTCTCAGGAATTTCAAGCACTCGTTGCTTTTGTCACACTTGCTATTGTTAAGGTATATATATTGCAATAAATAATGTTAGATTTTTTTTATCTTGTTTGTGTATTTGTTAGATTTTGTATCGATAATGAGGATCGAATAAGAAGCTAAATATGTGTGAGAAATTAAATAGATTTTACTAAATTTGACAAAAGTTGTGAATCGTACGATTGTCACAAATATTGATTATGAGTAGCCACTTCTTATTGGACTAGAGTGTGGTTGTTTTGGTAATATCATATTTTATCAAGTTTCTGAGATTTGAAATGTGAGAGGGGCTATAAAACTACCCGCGGACAAATAGCTGATCCATATGTGTGTTAGTTGCAGTGGCGGAGATAGGAAGGGCCTAGCGAAAAAAAATTGTAGTGTAAATTTTAAAAAATATCTGGTTATTTTTGTAGTTTGCCCTCTAGCGAACCGATTTGTAGTGTAGTTTCTAAAAGTTATCGAAGTTTGCCCCCTCGACCATAACTTTCTGGCTCCGCCCATGGTTAGTTTTTTAGAACTAGACATTTCACCTGTTTTGCTGATTATAGTAACAGTAGATGATAGTTATCAGTAGTAGTAACGTACTTGCATAATGTTAACAACCCTAGCGATATGCAATGGTTTTAGCTCATATTGCTATTATTGGTAACCAAATGCTTCTTATACAATAATTAGGTATTAAACATGTAAAGTATCTTGCTATTCTAAGCAATTAACGCTATATATGCAAATGGAAGCTGGCAGTACCATTGTGCCAAATGCCTACTTGCAACAAGATGCACTAGTCTTTTCAAGATCCTGATTTTGATTTTTTTATTCTAGTTTATCTCGAAAGTGTTGCTATAGAAATAATGTTTTTAGGAAAAGCTGGCTAACAGATGTAATGAATCTGAAAATGTCATTGCTAGAATGATGTTTCTATCAAATGTGATTGATAATGAGAAGCTTTTTGCCCCTAGTTTATCCTGACAACTTGCTATGCGACTGAGCTGACAGCGACATATAGGAAAACGTAGCCGGAAGTCAGCTATAGTATTAAGTTGTATTTGACATGGACAAGGAACAGGATGTATGAAGGAATAATACTTTACTTTGTCTAATAATGGACTATTAATCAAGAGTACATATAATCAACAATTCTGCTCTTTGCAGGTGGTGAAAGAAGAAACTTGGGATGGTTTTGTTGCAGATATGCTGTTATTTGCTAAGGTGATCATTGTCATAATTTTCTGTGATTTTTGCGTCTTGATTTTCGTATCTTAATATCTTTTGTGTGATCATGTTGCTTTTACAACAGATACAGAACTCAGTGTTTTTAGGTTATCTTGAGTTCCTACCACACTGAGCCCAGCTGAGCTATTACATGCATACTAGTGCTTACTCTTCTCAACCTATATAGTGTTTGACCCCAAAATCCCAAATTGAAATGTTACTGTGCACAAAGCTATAGATGTTGAGGAAAATTAGACTTGACAATCGGATACTGGCTTTTAACTGCAAAAAATACTGGTCTGTGTCAATTGGTTTTGCTTTCAGCGTACACAATCTCAATAAACTAAATGCTATGCTGAAATAGATTTACTCGTAGAATATAAATTATTGTCATTTAAACATTTGCCTATACGGTTTACACTACAGAATCAAGGTAAATTAAGAATCCCTTAGCACTTTGCAGAGAACATATCTCTTTATTAGGTACATATGGATATCCTTCATGAGTTCATGGTTCCAGGTCAAGTAATACTATGTCTTTGGAGTACATGAACCAAAAGGAGTTAATAAGAAATGGAATGGCTGTACTCTTAGAAGAAATTGTTATTCAGTTTGTCGTAGTTTCTGATTAGACTTAAGAATGTTAAGTAGGTAAAAGGGAAATCAGACTAATATGATAATTTTAGTATCAACACATATTCACTGCTATAGCCTATAGGCATACATTAGTGATTTTTGGAGATACTGTATATTTAGAGATATATAATGTAATGTGCTTGTGAATGGGCATTCTTAAGCTTAGTTTGGAAGTTTGATTATTGAGCTTAAGGGTGAGCATCGGTTCAAAACCGGACCGGACGACCAAAACCAGACCGGACCGAGACCGAATTAGACCAAAACCCTAGAACGAGGACCGGTCCGGTCTAAGAAGGCATAATGGTCGGTTTTTACGCAAGACCGGTCCGGACCGAGACCGAAATAAGGAAAATGTTGGGACCGAGACCGGACCGATAGTCCTTCGGTTCGGTCGGTTTTCGGTCGGTCCGGTTGGTTTTCTCGGTCTCGGTCGGTCTTGGGTCTGCGATGCTCATTATTCGGTGTTGCTTTTGTCGTTCTTCTCATTATTCGACGTTTTTTAATTCCTCTGTCAGTCACTAGATTTGTCACACCAGGTGTTACTAAATTGCAAACTGTTGGGATTTCCACCTCAAATAAGTTGATATCTGGATCTATCGATATAAAAGACATATACTGCATTGAGCTCATTAATAAATTATTATTAAATTCAATATTCTGTTGTCGATATCTTCTACAGTTTTTTCTTGTTGGCATTGCCTTAATCGTGGATTTGAACCTGGCACTCTGGTTCATGCTGACCTTCTTAGGTATGCTTAATTTCTGAAAGAAGATATATATATATTTTTTTTTCATTTTTTCCCCGAAACTAATGATATAATTCATTAGTTTCATCTATATATTTTCATTATTAGATATGCGGGAGTATTAGAAATCTGATACTTTTACTGCTTTTGTTCTTCTTTCGCAGTTATATATACCTTCACACAACAGCCTGCCTACATGGGACTAGGTATGCAGTGAACTTTGATCTCGTATTTCTGTACTTGTCTGATTTTCCTGATTACAAATTTTTTTAAACATTGTGATAATAGGTGCTGTAGCACAATTAACACCACTGCAGTTAGAGACTTTATTAACTGAAGGTGGCACGTCAAGATTTTGGCTGGTTAGCCTCATAATGTTTTTCTTTTCAAGTCTCAGCGTTGTTAAATTTTTTACTTAAATTGGGACGTAGGTCTGATTCTTTTTTTGACAGGTGGAATTCCGTTCTTTGGTTTCATCTACCTGCATACGCACCAGTCGTACTCTCCCTGAACTCTCCATCACGTGAGTATATAACTTTCAATATGGTCAAACTCATATTTGTATTAGTATCATTTTGATTGTTTCTTTTTGCTGCAACAGTTTCGCGAACAAGCATATATCTTTTGGAGTAGTTGATCTTGGCCTTTTCCCGAATACGGCTGAAAGATTTGGAATTTCTCTTGGTGGGTATTGTTGTAGTTATAATACTGTGTTGGATCCCTTACTTGTTAGCTGATTGTTCAGATAAAATTGTACAGGAATGCCTGATCAACTCCCAACTTTCATTTTATTTGAGAATAACGAAGAGGTTTCACGCTTTCCCGAGATGCATTCTTCTACCAAAGTTGAAGATATAACAAAGGTATTCCAAAACTTTATGTATTCTAAGCTCACAGGCCGGGTTAGGCTGGTTGGATTGACCCACAAACACTTTTTTCTTCACACTTTTTTTATGGTTGATAAATTGGTTAAACATGATAATGAGAACTACTTTATTTAAGAGACAAAAAAACTTGTTGAACAATACGATTTACGAGGTTGTATGCACAAAAAACTACACTTTGGACGACTTTCAACTCACTTAACCAACTTTGGCTACTTTTCTTGGTTTTACCTATTCTACCCGCGAGATATAAACGTAACTCAAGTACGTTTATATATAAGTAATTGGGTAGAAATTCACACATCTAATTTTTCTGCTTTGTTTTTGGTTGCAGAAACGTCTTTGCCGGCATTTTGAACTTGACAAACACCTGCTTGATTATATTAGTGGCAAATAGTTATTGTGCTTCAAGCTTTGATTTTGGTAAGACAAATTATACCTTAAAGAATTAGTCAAATGTGATTTTTGATATACCAATACATATACTTTTGAAAATTATAATTGAAATTCATTTTTATGATGTATGTCTCTAGTTTCTTAAAATTTAGTTATAGCGTTGTAATGCTGTTTCAACAACATTTTTTATGACTATATATCTTTGTTGTTAAAAAGACCCGGTCCTGGTACCCGATTCATCTCAAAAAGCTCTTGGGTTGTGTATGACCGGGACGAGGCCTCATTTGGTCAGGATTTTTAAGACTGGTTTTGGGTTGGGCCAAGGACCGGGCTATGGCTTTGCTTGATTTGCCATCTCGACCTATTACTATCTCCAAAACTTATTTTTTGCATCACTTGATAATCCTTTTTCATCTTATCTTTCCCTATTCTACTTCATCTCAACGAAAAAGTTGGTTGAAAGAAGATGGTAACAAGTCATTCATCATACTACACTTAAATGGTGAATTGGTCTGGTTGAATATGATATTAGAGTTATGAGTCGAATCAATAAGACCAAAACATAGGCAAATCAAACACATCTATGAATATTATGTTGAGTTCAGAATTGTTATAGGGACGTATGATATATGGCAAGTTTAACTGAGGTTGTTTCTCATACAAACTGTCAATAGTAAGGTGATTAATATAGGTGCATAAATTTCTTTAGCTTCTGTATTCACTATGATAGTTTCATCGAATTTTCTTCCGGTTGTAATGTTTTCTCATCAATTTGTTACACTCGAAGGAATGTGATCTTGAGGTTTTCATCGTAATATTCAAGTTTGATCGCTTCACTTTTTATGGTGTGGTGGTGACAAGTATCGATTATTAAAGCTTGGCTCCTGACTACACTATAAACTACCTGCTGCAGGTGACAACTTACAATTTAGAGAACCTTTTTCCAAATATCGACATCCTTTATTCCCGAACATCATCTATGTTATACTATGTAAAAGGTTGGTTTCCAGCAACCACAACTAGTCAACTTCCACTGCATGGACCGACACATCTTTGATGTAGCTGTATGGTATTTAATCAACCTAAAGCTGATAAGTTCAAGCCTTGATTGAGAACTAAATTTGTATAACACTATAACATGTATGATATGTGTGCAAACTCTTATGCATCAATGTCTATGAAACACTAAACATCTATTTTTATAAAGTACCAACACAAGCTGTGTCGCCTTTAAATGATCTCATGCCTCATGGTATTCCTTTTTTCTTGTTTGACTATATAAGTCCAAGCATTTTATTCCTTAGTTTAAACTTTAAAGTCACATGACAAAGTGACAAATGATGTGAAGATTTAACGTTGTATCTTAAACTTAATCGACCAAAACTCAAACAAATAAAAGGTAACTATTTACTCCTTTTCTCAATTTATACGTCCATTGTCCTTTTTGGATTATCTTTTATCCCTTGTCCACTGCCAAATTATTTAAAAAAAAATTAAATTAGTTACTAGGTATAAATTGTTATTTTGTAAAAAGTAAACATGCAGTCATTTTAACAAAGATCACTCTCTTTAACTACTTTCGCACCATTTTTACCTCACAATAGTCATTGCCAAACACTTGTCACTTTTCCTATTAAAAACTTTACATTTATGTTTGCTTGACCTCGTAACCGTGAGATTGTCACGGTTGTCGACCAAGAGCTGCTTCATCACCACCGCCTTGCAACGGCGACCGCTTTTGACCATGAACTACATTAGTTCGGAACTCCACTACTATGATTTGATTATTACTAGGTTTTTTTCTTAGACCTTATGTTTTTTATACGAAAAGATTTATTTTGTAACTTAATTTTTGGAGAAAAAAAGATGGTGAAAAGTGTATAGGTGTCCGTGTATGTGAGTCACGCGTGAGTGGGCCAATAAGGCAAAGATATGGTCTGGACTGCAGCTTGCCTGTGTGTCTGTCTCTCACGTAAAGCGCACGCCATACACCACTACCTCACCTGCTTTCTTGGTCAACTCTATTTCAACCAATAAGTCAAAATTCCATATGTTTTCTCACTCCAATATCTTTCCTTTTCTGTTTTTCTTTTCCACAATTTTGAATTTTTTGTTTTTCTCGTAGGTAAAGTTGTCAACAAGATATAAAGTACACATAGTCACATAGTACAAAATCTGTCAATATTGGATGTTTAGTATTTTCTTTTGCGGATCAAAATTCATCCGTTTCAAAATAAGTCTTTATTTTGATGAAGTTTTTAGAATTGACGTTTTGAAAATTGTTTCATCAATTGTGACCTTAAAATTTTGTGTTACCAACGTAAGAAATAGCAAGTAAAACAAGTTTGCTCGCCATGTCATTTTCATGTTATTTTGCTTGTGACATTTGTAAGTGGCAAGTAAATTACTTTGCTCGCTATTCTTTTTATTCTCCAATCCAATTTAGAAATAACTCATATTCTCGTGACACGTAAGTAGCAAGCAAATAACTTTGCTCGCCATCCTTTTTTGTTTCCTATTTCATTTTAATTTTGCTGCCTAACTCGTGACACATGTAAGTGGCAAGCAAATTACTTTGCTCGTCATCCTTTTTGCTCTCCATTTTATTTAGGAATGACATTGAGGCGCGCGACCATCCCCATTCCCAAACCCAATTAGCAAATCAAGCCGCACACCCGCCCCGATCCCCATTGAAGATCTTATCAGAGCACAATGTTGGGGCAAGATGCTCCTCCAAACCCGCTCTAATCCCCGTTGGGGATCTTATCAGGGCACTTATTCAAGTGCAATGCTCTACAAAATACACATTGGTACCCGTTTATAATTATTTTTACACCATATTTAACAACGTAAAAAATTAAGAACCCACTAATATATACGATATCATGTACTAGCCTTAATAATTTTTCAACAAAATCAACATAAATAATGATAAACCATCCCTTAAAAGATCAAATCTTCATTTAACAATATAACACGGAAGTTTTTTTACTCACAATTCGCGATCTTGCAAAGATACAAAAAATAACAAATTCTTTTTTCGATAATCTTGTTTTTATTAGGAAAACATAATAATATAGAATATAAAAATCTGTATGTATATATATGTTTCGGGGCGTTAATGCCCCGAAACCTGCTCCAAAACCCTATAAGCATGCCCTCGACCCGCCCCAAAAATTCAAGGTTTTGGGTTTCCCCATCGGGTTTGGGTTTTTTTGCCATCCCTAATTCCATTTCCTTTTTGCTGCCTAAGATCAAGCGTTTGAATTGTTTGTGTTTAAAAATGCAAACCTAATATTTGGTAAACACAAGTGGTGAGGTAACTAGATTGAGCAAATGTATTTGCTCGCCATGTCCATTTTTGTAATGTGAAAAAGTAGTATCGATTTTGGTTATTTGATTTGGTAGGAGTATACTTTGGTAATTTAGTTTTTATTTTTTTGTAGTGACACACAATCTTAGTAGGCGTTGGTTTATAGGTGGGTATGGGTATAGGTATGGGTATGATTCAAAAGAGAAAAAACCCGACCATTATGATAGGTATTAGCTATGCCCAAATTTATAGGTTTGATTATCAATTTAAAATCCAAACCTTCAAAACAAACAACCTTTTAAGGAATGAAACTCATTCCTCATTCCCAGTCTCATGAAACAATCACACCCTTTGTATAAAGATTCTAATGAGATTCTAACGTTAACCAATCAAATATTTTGATTGATTGTAGTTTAAAAATTCACGCATATTTTGAGACAAATGAAAATAGTAAAGGTGTACAATTATTTTATGACGTAACCATTAAGTTTATTTTTGATTAATATATATTGGATTAAGTGGTTTGATAACCCACATAAATATCTTTGTAATTAATCGTGGTATCTTTTTGTCCTTAGCTCTATGTTAGGGTGTTATTTTGAATTTAAATTTCATCTTTATTTGTTCAAAAGAATTGCTTGATATTTGACAAATTCATGAATGGGGAAGATTAATCAGCCGAAAGATCGAAAATCATAGTTACAAATGAAAATTTGTATAAGGTTAAGAATGACTATACATTTTATAGAAAGTAACAAAAGAAAAAAAGAAATGGACAATCTACGTGAGAATCTACATGTTTTGTCCTCCCAAAAAGCAAGGTTCATAAGTGAAGTGAGGTTTAGACTTGAGTATCACAATTAGTGCATTGGGATTTGTTTATTCTTTTTATGCTGGTCATGAGACTGATGATAAAGTTGTTTAATAGAAACTAAACTTTAAGGAGTAGTCTAGCGGTAACGACTTTTATAATTTAAGATTTGACAAGCTTGAATCTAGTAAGCTACAAATTCATGCCACCCATCATAGCTATATATGTTTGACAAAAATAGCTTGAGCTATTATTGAAGTTATAGGAGCTGGAACTTATGAGAACTTGAACTTTTATGTAAGGCTATAGATTGTCCATCATCTATGAGTCTGAGTACCCATTGTATAAATGTCTAAGTACCCATTGTATAAGAAAAAGGAGCTGGAAACTATTTGCAAACAAATTCTGTTCTAAAAAAGTCTTTAAACATATACTATATTGTTTAGGCTTTTTTTAACGACAACTGTTTATCTCACAATTTTTACATAACAAATCTATCTCACACGTCCTAAGCAGGACTTGAACCCGCAACCATTTGGTTGGAGAGTTTCTCACACAACTTGGGATACTATTGAAACACAAGCCGTTTGATTGTTTAGGCTTAATTTTGTTGAGATACAAGGGCCTAATCTGCTATCTGGTCATAACCTTAGGGACTAACTTTGCTCCTTTATATTTTTAGTTTTAGTCTTAAAGATGAGTTTGTAAATGTTGTGTTGCTTATGAATAAAAGTTGGAAGATTTACGGTCAAAGAAATAAAGAAATAACACGAAGGGCTGCTTGTATAAATTACCAAGGACCAACTCTTGCAATATTGCAAGAGTTGGAAATCATATGTATAAAAGCCTTTCTCCAGGCTTATTAGTAAATATCTCTCATTCAAAAATTCTCTCTCAAGTCTTATTCTCTCTCAAAGTGTAAACCCTAGTTCAGATCATCTTGTTCTTTCAGTTCTTGTTATTGGTTGTAATAGTGCTATTATCAATTAGATAATAGAATCACACTAGAATAGCTGTGGTGATTTGTTTGGTTGATTTGGTCAAATCTGTTTGAGAACAGTTTGTATTTTGGTTGATTTAGATCAATAAAAGTTCTTTGTTTAAGTTTTTCTATATGGTATCAGAGCCAAGCTCTCAAATCTTGCTCAAAACTTGATTTTTGAAAACTTAAGGTTTCATAAAAATTTAGGGATTTTTATAAAATTCTTTGTTATCTTTCAATTAACTTGTGGTTGCATATAGATTTAGGGTTTAATTGTTTAGATTTAAAAGTTTTTTTTCAAAAGCGCTTAATTTTGTTGAAAAATTAGGGTTTGGTGTATTTGGGGCTTTTAATATTTAAATGCTTCTGTGGTCGATTAAATTGGATTAATCCATAGATCTGGTGTTCTTAGTTCGATTGGAAGTGGTTCTGGGTGATTTGCCTAATTTGGAGAAATTAGGGTTTATTGGTTCTTTGATATGGGTTAATTAGTTGTTTGGGTTCTGCTATATCCCTTGACTAAGTAAATCAAGGGTGTAGTAGGTTTGGTATTCCACTGCTGTTACTTTTGTATGCACTGTAACACCTCTCACGCTCTCTTTGATTTTTGTCTGTTTATTTTCTTGCAATAGATTGCTGGAGGATAGGATTAGGATACATTGGAAGTTAAGGATTGATTGTGTGGTGTTTATTGTTTGTGTCTTTGCATTTTTTGTTGAGATTTCTTGTGTGTGCCCTTGACCTACCATTTTAGTGGCAAGGAAAGCCTGAGAACTACTTTCTCTACTCTATTGTATGTTTGATTTGTTGTTTATTTGTTTCTGTTCACCATGTCTGTTCATGGTTATACTGATGATGAGTTTGAACCTAATGAACCTGTCACTTTAATAAGTAAATTGGATTTGAGTCACCAATTGCATTTGCATCCTAATGATTCAGCCTCTTTAACTATTGTGTCCATTAAATTAAAATGGATTGAGAATTATAATGTTTGGTCATGTGTTATGCCTTTGGCCTTTGAGGGTAAAAATAAAACTGGTTTTATTGATGGCACATGCAGAAGGTCTAATACTGATGAAGTTTTGGGTAGACAATGAGACAGGGTTAATGCTGTTGTTTTGGGATGGATTTTAAACTATATTTAGAAGAACTGTTTCTTCGTCAAATTTTTTCAAAAACGCCTTCAGATGTCTCGAATGAATTAAAAGATCCCTTTTACAGGGTTGATGGTTCTGTCACATTTAACTTACACCATAAAATACATTCTGTTAATACAAATAAGCCGTAAAAACGTTTATTTATATTTTACGATCTTCTAATGTTTTGTCGATAACAAAAGTACAATCATATTAACGAAACAAATAAAATACGTAAATGGTTTGAACTAATAGTTTTCTAACATATTCACATTTTCACATAAAACACTAAAACAAGTATAATTGATTTTATGATCTAGATATATATGTACAACAACTAGTGTTTACATATTGGCTTAACAAGTATAAGTGATTTTATAATCTAGATATATATGTACAACAACTAGTGTTTACATATTGAGTTAACACATACTTAAGCTAAGTATACTAAAATGGGTAAAAACAAGTATATACTAAAATGGGTAAAAAACAAGTATATACTAAATAGATAAAAACTAGCAAATGGTTTTGACCCATAACCCATGGTTTTATATATACCACTTATACAAGTTCAATGTATCCTTAAGGTACATTGTATCTAGAAAGAAAACCATGGATCAACCCATAACCCATGACCCATGACCCTTAACCAAAAATACCCATGGGTAAAGAGGAGCGTTCCACGGATCCCTAGCTTTGTGCTAGCCGGATCCCAAGTGGAAGGGATCCGTGGGATCCGTGGGAACAGTGAGGAAATTTGCCTATAAATAGTGAGCCATTTCTTCATTATTACTCACCCCTTTCAATCCTCTTTCTAACACACTTTCTCCCCTGAGTTAGATCTCACTAACCTTAGATCCAAGAGATCTATGTTTGTAGTTTTGTTTTTGTGTGATCTTTTAGGTTCCTCTTAAAGGCAAGATCACCACCTTTGAAGTCGAGCAAGCTCAAGTCCATGAGTTGCTATGCTTCCTCATCATCAAGGCTACTGAAGTCCTCTTGTTGATGATTCCTTTCTTTCTTCAAAGAAGTGTAGTGTTGAAGACATTAGTGAAAGATGTCTCAAGTGTCAAGACGAAGATATTAGTGAAGGGTATCTATCGTCCATAGAATAAGCACTTGTGGTAGGTGCTTAGAAGTCAAAGAAGCATTAGTGAAAGGTGCTTAAAAGTCAAGACAAGGAAGCACTAGTGAAAGGTGCTTAGAAGTGAAGACACAAGACATTAGTAAAAGGTGTCTTGTAGATCTAGTCAAAGGCATTAGTGAAAGGTGCCTTAGATGTACAATCGATATGGTGTGTTTCGATGTACAAGATAGACTAGTATAGGATCCAAGGATATTGATATCCTTGATGATGTTGTAAAGGAGTAGATCTCCTTTGGGATTAGTCGTTGGTGTAGTGTGGTAGTAGTTCCTCCATTGCAATGGAACTAGGTGCTTAGCCTAGTATCTAATAAAGGGTAGGCGACGTTGTGAAGGTGTAGTTCACCTAAGGTGTGAAAGAACTAGGTACTTAGCCTAGTACCTTATAAAGGGTAGGCGACGTTGTGTAGGAGTGGTTCACCTTGGTGTGAAAGAACCCGGTGGTTAGCCTAGTACCGGAAAAAGAGTAGGCGACGTTGTGAAGGCTTCTCCACCATAAGGAGCTTGGTTTAGTGATTACGAACTCTCGAGTAGGTGGCTCGGGGAGTGGAGTAGGGCAAGGAAGGTGACCTTGTAGCCGAACCACTATAAATACTTGCGTTGTGGTTTTGTGCTTCTTACTCTTTTCTTTCATTACATATCTTCTATATGCTTGCTTATCAACATCCAACACACACAACCAAATAGATTGATATAAGTCAATCTAAATAGATTAAAAGGAAGTTTTAATTGGTAAAACTATTCAACCCCCCTTCTAGTTTTCCACACATTCTTTAACTCAAAATTGTACTACTATTACTGAATATTTTAACAAGTTAAACACTATGTGGAAACAATTTGATGCTATAGTTCAATTACCTAGATGTACTTGTCATGTTGTTGATGATTTTAAAAAGCATAATCAACTTATGAAACTAATGTAATTTTTAATGGGATTGGATGATACTTATATGCAAATAAGAAGCAATATCTTATCTAGAGATCCTTTACCTGATGTTAAAGGTGCTTATGAAACTAATGCAATCATAATTCTGCTTTTGCTACTAGAGTTGTTAATCAACTTGTTGTCAGACCTGTTAATTAGTCTAATAATCCAACTACTAATTTTAATAACGTGACTGATAATTGGAGGAATATTGGTTCTGGTCCTACTGTTGTTTGTGAAAACTGTAGTTTTAATGGTCATACTAAAAAAAGATGTTTTAAGTTGATTGGATATCATCCTAATTTTGGAAAAAAGGGTAACAATAGCAAGTTTCAAAACAATAACAAGAAGTTTTCTGATAACAACTCTGTTGGGTCTATTTCAACTTTTGGCTTTACAGATGAACAATTAAGTACTCTCATTTCTCTCATCAAAGACAATTCTCTCAATGGAAACAATGTGCAGGTCAATATGGCAGGTACTTATCATAATAATAGCAGAACTTTTAATCAAGATTTTCACTTTTTGCTCTAATAGTAATTTGCAATATAAAATTACCTCTAATGGTAAGATTGTAGATTATGATGCCAATCAACATAGGACTTACAATGATAAAGATTTAGTTAATGTTTTTGACATTTTCCATCTTAAAATAAAGGTTGGACATCCCAATGGGACCGAGGCCTTTATTTCTAAGATTGGAAATCTCAAGTTAACTGAAAATTTAATTCTGTATGATGTGTTGGTTATCTGATAAGGATTTAAAACTTACACTTTTAGGGGGTCATTTAAGCCCTTAATCGACCACTTTTATATCCGTTACTGCTTAATTTCGTTCCTTTTCACTTTTTAGGTCTCTTGGAAGCAAAATGCTGGAATGAAGCACATTTGGACGAAAAAGAGCGAATACAAGAAGAAAATGGCAAAGTCAAGATCGAAGCCACTCAAGCTGCTCAAACTGAACCTTACGGCGTCCCAATCAAAGGGCGACGCCGTCCCTCTATAAAGACTTGATCAAAACATGCACCAGACGGCTCAGTGGAATTTTTGTTCGTATAACCTGACGGCATCAGGCTTTGAAGAAGAAGAGCGTCACTCAGACTTTTCATCTCAGACGGCCCATATCCAGAATCAAGAACGTCTCAACTGAAGAATGACGGTGTCACAACTCTAAGGTGACGTCGTCCCATCGATGACTTGGCCAAGACGAAACCCTAATGACGGCGAGTTGACGGCGTCCCATCTAAAAGCTGACGCCGTCACAAGTGTAAATCTATATATAGAATTCGATTTTTCTGCATTTAAGGATGTAGACTTTTAGAGAAAAAAACCCTAAACGTTTGTAGTCCGATTTGGACAGTATCTTAGGGTCCCAAACCCTATTTTACACATCGAGATAACTATTTTAATCCAAAGTATCATTATGTCTTCAATTGATCGTGTGTATGCTTGCTTTTTTACCATGTCTAGCTAAATTTCTTGTGTGTTTGCTTAGATCTATGAAACCTAGTTATTGATTATTGTTAGGTTATTTCTTATCTTTATTGTAAATTGGCTTAGGAGTACAACTAGGCATCATTCGTTGTGTTTAATGCTTGAGTATGCTTTGTGAAAGTGAGGCTTATGAATGAAATAGCTTAAGGGCTTGCGGATTTCGTATGCTAAACCCGAAAGATAACCTCAAAGAACTAGGGACTAAGCATGCCCTATGACCTTAGGAATACAATGCGTTAAGATAAGGTGTGACAATTCAACCGAACAATAAAAGATAACTAGGGAGTAATAGTATCTAGGTAAACGCATTTTTAATCATCATACGAGCACACATCAATTAGACATAGCTACCCGTAGTATAGATAATTAGATAGGTAGAGTAATCGGTAGAGAATACCACCCTCCAACCAATTGCCCCGAGATTTTATCTTAGCTTTCTAAAAAACCAATAAAAAGATAAAAAAGAATTATCCTCAACCCCCACCTTCTCGTAATACATTTCTTGCTAGCATTCCTATTCCCCTAGAGAACGATATCAATCCCCGAGGCTTACCCAATACTACACTACAACGATTAGGTTCACTGCCTAGGTGGTTGAAAAACTTGGTCGAAGAAAAGGAAGTTCCTTTGACCCCGAACGCGCTTCGTACGCGCATCAAGTTTTTGGAGCCGCTGTCGGGGAATAGAATATATAGTTATATTTCTATCTCGTTTAGGTTCCCTTACTTGATTCCTATCAAGTAAGATTTTTTCTCATTTTCATTAGCTTCCTTGTAGTCTATCCCCCTTATTTGTGTTTATGTTCGTGAAACCCTTTTGATTTGTCGCTATGGCAAGTGAAGTTGCATTCGAATCATTAACAAATGAGGAAAAATTGTATTTCATAGATAGAATTGCTTCTTATTGTTCTGATGAATTTGTGAGTTATCTTAGAGATATCCAAGAAGAGATAGGTGTAAAGTTAGAGGGTTTTTATGAATTTTGTGCATGTGCGTCTTGTATTCAAAAATCATTGTTAGGATCAACTCCTTTTAGTGCGACCATTTGGAAAAAAATTTGAGAAAAGCTTCCTAAGCATAACTCATAGTTTGAACGAAGTCATAGGCTTGTCTACATCACAATTTGAGGAAACAAATAAGGAGGATTTATCCAACCTTAGGCACCATGAACAAAAAGACCTAGATTTTAAGAACATGGAACCTAAATCCGAACAAGATTGTGAGATGGTTAGAGTTGAACTACCTAATTGCATGCGTGGGATAGATTTCACCAAAACATATGACACGCGTGAGGAATCCTTTAGGCAAATAGAACATAGTAGTCAAGTTTTTGAGAACAATTCTTATGAATCGGACCAAGAATTTTAAATGGCTAAAGAAGGATTTGAGATACTTAGGAGTGTATTTAGGTTAGATCACACTAAAACACATGACGAACATATAGGAGATCTAGATATAATGGAGAATGAGGTGGAAACTCCAATCTCACAAGCCCTACCATCACTTGAGGAACACACACCGCCTATAACTTACCCGGAAGAAGTAGAAGAGACTATAGGAACCCCGATTGATATAGAACCTTTGGACCAAACACCACTAGAGAATGTAGGTTTAGATGCTTGTTGTCATGACCTCTCTCGTAGTCCTAGGGAAGTTCCTAATTTTGATGAACCATAGCCCCAACCAAAAACCTTACCCAATTTTTCGTCTTTAGATGTGAATCTAGGAATTGAAGTAGGCCCCAATCCACCCAAGAAAATAAATAGTCCGGGTAGTTGCTTGATAAAGGTAGTAGACTCTAGGCCATGTAGAGTGGAAGCTAATATCGGAGTAACCCATGACCTTACACACTTACATCACCCATTCATGGTTGATAACAAGAAACATTATGGGTTTAAACCGGGTTTATTAGGTCAAGATGGATCCTTAACTAAGAATCTCTTGAAGTTGTTAGAAGATGATCCATTTTTAGGAGAAAGACTTGATTCACCCGCTACACCAATAGGATTAGGTAAGGTTATAATGAATGAAGCACACCCTTTTGAGCATATAAATCACCCATCACCCTCTCCTCACGTAGCAAATTTCCACCCTAAGGGTGTGTATCGCTAATATCACCCGCACTTAAGCTTAAGTGTAGGGAAAACTTCCCCTTTATCCGTTAAATAAGGGTAGAGTCAAGCTCGTGACTCGAACAAAAACAAGCGCTTTTTGGGAGGCAACCCATGTTTATTTGTTTGAATGTTTGTTTTTAATTTTTATTTGTGTGTTTATATATATTTTTCACTATTGTTTATTCTCATGTTAGATTTTGTGAAAATGCTTTATTTTGTCTTTTAACTCGTCTTAATTACATATAAAGGTATTTTACAAAAAGATAAGTGTAGGGAAGATCACATACGTTTTTTAAGGAACATAAACATGAGAATTACAATTAGTGAAATTGATGTATATATGTGTTTGTTAGAGTCAAATGCTTGTATCGAGTATTAATGGATGTTTTGCAGGAGTTTTTCCAGATTTTAAAGATGTAATTTTTCTAGAGTTTTTCCAGAAAAACGCAGCAGGCCAGTTTCAGTCATGACAACCTGACGGCGTCAGGATTAAAGCCTGAAGACGCCAGGTTAAGCAGAAACAGCTTATACAATTTTTTGTTTTCTATGCTACTGATAAATTTTTGGAAATTCTCAGGTCTTAATTTTCCAGGAAAACTGCAAACATCCATTTCACAAGCATTATATCCTAGTGTAGTTGTGTCATATATAGTTTTACCGCCGATTTTACGGGAAGGTTTTGTTTGTTTTCTTAAGTGTGCAGGTTATATTTGGCAAGAAGAAGAACCACAAATTTGATGGAGCTTATCACGTATGCATTCTTCTTGGAAAAGAATTTAACCGCAACTTCACACGGATCCTACTGAGCTAATCAGGGGAGTACTAGTTTCTTTTCCTTATTTACCTTCCTTTATCATAACTTTGATGCTTTCGGGGAACATTGGGGACAATGTTCAGTTTAAGTGTAGGGAGGGAGAATAAAAAGGAAACTTAGAAACTATTCTTATCCTTGATTATTTGTCTTGTCCTTGGTAATTTGTGTAATAAAATAAGAAAAATATTTGTTAGGGCAATTTTAGCACCAAATTTAAATTTTTTTATGACATGTACTTAGTCTTAATAAAGCGTCTCATGGATAAGAGTTATTTGACTAGCACAAAAACCGTTTACCACTCAAATTCCACCCCAAAAATGTGAGGTTCGTCCCTAGATCTTTAGGAATAAAAGCATTCACCTTTAATACTTAGTGAGTGTACTGGTAGTATAATAGATTCTAGAACTTGTTTTGTGATGCATTCCGAGATCGCTAGTGAGACTACACTTGTGTAGTTAGGAATAACTAAGTGATAAGAGGCATTAGGATAACCCTTGTTTGAAACCTGTATTATAATTACTTCTTCCACGTCGGTTGAGTAATTACCCCACACCCTTGCGATGTACACATCTTTAGTACACGATACCCCTAGTTAACCCCTCAGAGACTATCCTTTTCGCGGTTCTCGTGATGTTTCGGTTTTCCGTAATATCAGTGAAGAGCATTGTTTACAATCCACCCTCAAATGTACACCCAAATCGCCTTAGCCTACCTTGTATGCACTCACCTTTAGTGCATTATTGCTATCATTACTAAACCCTTAGTCCAAATATCTAGTTACTTGCATGGTTGCTAAGTCGAGTCATATCTTTTGTATACCGTTTTGGGATGATTGAGACTCATGGGTAAAAGTAATATTTTATGGAGTAACGGGAAAGGACGATAAATTCAAATTCCCTTTGTCTATGTAGTTAAATACTCCAAGTGTTTTGATCTTTTCAAATCTGGTCAATTAGTGTTAAAGAAATAAAAACCCAAGTGTAGGGATGCTCATATAAATCCCTTATATTTTGATGTTATCGTAGAGGATGGTAGAGTAAAAATGAATGAAAAAAAAATCAAAAAAGAGAGTGTTAAAAAAAATAGGGTTAATTCCATATATACCCAAATTAAACCTTTAAATGACATATTTACCCAACTAAATATTATAATGTCATATATACCCAATCTAAATATCACATTTGTCATATTTACCCATTTCGTTAGTTTTATTCATTAAAAATAAATGGTATAACTTTTAATAATTATCAATTGCAAACATATTGACTATTATACCCTTACGAGTTAAGCACTAAAAACTCTACTTTTTTTTGCCTCTTATTGATTTACACAAGATAGGTTGACTAACTATATGAGTAAAAGATCACTTTCTACGAAACCACGTAGGCTTCATAAATTTTGAAAATTTAATGTTTGCTTGATATTCAATACATGTAGGCATATAATGTGATTATGTAAATTCAATCTTTTGTAATATGAATTTTGACTATTTCTTGTTACCAAGAAAACGAACAGATTCTTGTATTCCTTTTGTAATATGAATTGGGGTTCCTTCACACCTTTTTTAGGATTAAAGATTTAAGGGTTATGATTTCTTTTCTTGTTGTTGTGGTTTTAAAGGTTTGTCCCAAAATCATTGTTAAGGTATGTTAGATGGCGTGGGTTTCTTTTGTACTCCGTATTTGAAAAAAAGAATTTAGATGTTGATATCATAAAGGGTATAATTGGAATTTAATGATTTATATATGCTTCTAATGAGTTATCTATATTACATATAATAGAAAAACAGTCAAATGTGAAAAGTTGAAAAGTTGAATAGTTGAAATCGGTCAAATGAGAGAGAAATGCATAGTGTAATTAACACTCTTATTAAAATACCCCATTACTTAAAAGTACAATAATTTATTCACATTGTACAACTAATTAAAAGCACATCTACAAAATTAAAAACAACCAATTAAAACACCACTTACTAAAAAGTACAATAAAAATTTCATAGCGTACAATTTAAAAAAGCTACAACATAATCCAAAATATAAAATAATTAAACACACTAATTAATGTTATTTTTAAAACACCTTAAAATGAAAAGTACACGTTATTATACACATTATACAAATTAATAAAACACACAAAACTTCATACAAGCTAAAAAGTTGATGTTACATATAGTTTTGAAAACCGGACCGGATCGGACCAACGTGTTAACCCGGGAACTGGTGTCGCCACCGGTTCGGCTAACCAATTAAAGCCATCCGAAAACGAACCAGAGAGGACCCGTTGAAACAGATACAAACTGGTGAATCAGGTCTCATCATGATCTATTTCTTCAGTTATTCGTCATAGGGTACCCGCCGCCGAAACGCGCGGGTACCCTGCTATATATTATATCTATATTACATAAAATATAAAAATGGTTAATGGGGAATTGTTGAAACTTGAAATGTTGAAAAAAAAAGTCAAGGTGAAAGTTTTAACTTGAAATGTTAGAACGTTTAATGGAGGGAAAAGTCAAGATGAAAAGTTTGAAAATTGCTAATGGGGTAAAGCTAGAAAACTTAATATGTAATGTGTTTAATGGAGGAATGCGTTTAATGGATGCACACTCTAAAATAATTCCTCGGCACTACAAATGCGTTTAATGAATGTACACTCTAAATTTTTGTAAGGTATGATTTTGAATCATGGAATTGGCCGTGAAGATACTTAATTTCTTTTGCTCTATCTGAAGAAGATATGTTCCTTTTTAAACTAAAGAGAACACAATTCCCTGTGCGCCTTAGCTTTACAATGACTATCAATAAAGCTCAAGGTCAAACAATTCCAAATGTGGGTGTGTATTTGCCTGATTATATTTTCTCGCATTTCCAGCTTTAAGTTACGTTGTCTAGAGGGATATCACGTAGAATAACAAAGGTATTAGTGGAACCAGTCAAAGAGGAGTCTACACCTCAAATTTCATGTACCAAGAAGTTTTACGCGACGAGTAACGTGCATTGTTAGTTATTATCTCTCATAATTTATGTAATGTTTTATTTTAAGTTTCATAAAATATTTTTATATGTCGTTTGATACATGTTAAGATTTTTGCTAGAGTTGAATTATCACATGTTACAACCGTTTGTAATTACATTTTGATATTTTCGCTATCTATTTTAAACGTTATACGAAACACTTACCACAATATAGCATATCGTTAATTGTCTGCCGCGCGTTTCCGATGCCGCTAGGCACGGGTACTCGCCTAGTATAATGAAATGAGTTAATATGACAAATATGATATTTAAATTGGGTATATATGATATTATGATATTTAGTTAGGTAAATATGTCATTTAGATGTTTAAATTGGGTATATATGGAATTAACCCCAAAAAATAATAATTAAAAAAAAAAAAAAAAAAAAAAAAAAAAAAAAAACGGGCTACTATCCTACATCTATCTTTATGTTTATATCTTTAAATTTATGTTTGTTTGTTTCAAGTTATCTAGAGTTAGTGAGTCGAGTCTTGGCTTAGTAACGCCACGCTATTCATGCTTGTAACATAAGATTTTTAACTTGCCACCACTAAATATCGCCTATCCAACAAAACCCTTTGTTTCCCTACCATAAGCCTAACGTTACAACCCTTGCAAAGACCTCTTAGATAGTTGTTCCTAGGTGCTTACGCCAAAGTGGGGGAGGTTTGATCTAGTCCCAAGCTTATGGTAATCTATGTACTATGTCAGGTAATGAGTGTTTATCTTCCATTTCCATTTATTATATTTCATATAAACCCGAGAGACGAGAGAATCCAAACACCCCTTGTGAGGTGCTAGTATATAATTTTCGTTCTTGTTATGACTACTGCGGTGCTTTTACTTGTTATGAATTATTCTAAACTCATGCTTCATGCCCACTAACTTATAAATTGATTGGACAAAAGCACATTTGCTTGAAGACAAGCAAATACCAAGTGTAGGGATATTTGATAAGGATTTAAAACTTACACTTTTAGGGGGTCATTTAAGCCCTTAATCGACCACTTTTATATCTGTTACTGCTTAATTTCGTTCCTTTTCACTTTTTAGGTCTCTTGAAAGCAAAATGCTAGAATGAAGCACATTTGGACGAAAAGGAGCGAATACATGAAGAAAATGGCAAATTCAAGATCGAAGCCACTCAAGCTGCTCAAACTGAACCTGACATCAAAGGGCGATGCCGTCCCTCTATAAAGACTTGATCAAAACATGCACCAGACGGCTCAGTGTAATTTTTGTTCGTATAACATGACGGCGTCAGGCTTTGAAGAAGAAGGGCGTCACTCAGACTTTTCATCTCAGACGGCCCAGATCCAGAATCAAGACGACGTCCCAACTGAAGAATGACGGCGTCACAACTCTAAGGTGACGCCGTCCCATCGATGACTTGGCCAAGACGAAACCCTAATGACAACGAGTTGACGGCGTCCCATCTAAAAGGTGACCGTCGCAAGTGTAAATCTATATATAGAATTCGATTTTTCTGCATTTAAGGAGGTGGACTTTTGGAGAAAAAAACCCTAAACGTTTGTAGTCCGATTTGGACAGTATCTTAGGGTCCCAAACCCTATTTTACACATCGAGATAAGTATTTTAATCCAAATTATCATTATGTCTTCAATTGATAGTGTGTATGCTTGCTTGTTTACCATGTCTAGCTAAATTTCTTGTGTGTTTTCTTAGATCTATGAAACCTAGTTATTGATTATTGTTAGCTTGTTTTTTATCTTAATTGTAAATTGGCTTAGGAGTGCAACTAGGCATCATTCGTTGTGTTTAATGCTTGAGTATGCTTTGTGAAAGTGAGGCTTATGAATGAAATAGCTTAAGGGCTTGCGGATTTCGTATGCTAAACCCGAAAGATAACCTCAAAGAACTAGGGACTAAGCATGCCCTATGACCTTAGAAATACAACACGTTAAATATGGTGTGACAATTCAACCGACCAATAAAAGATAACTAGGGAGTAATAGTGTTAGTACAAAAAGTGTGACGGATCGTAATGGGTATGAATACAGCTTGCCAGACTGGACCAACAAGCTTCCAATGGGCTGATCTTGTACTAATCCAAGTAGTTTGATTGGTTTCCCTGCACAAGAAGAGTAAACCGTTAGCCTTATCGTGGGGACGGACCCCACGATTAGACTCCGGCGTGAGAGTAAGTACACATTCTTGAGAGGGAGATAAGAGTATGTGTGTGTAATTATGAGAGAGAAAGTTGTACCTTGTATGGGGATTAGAGCCCCTTTTATAGGCGAGGCTTACCGCTAGGGTTTCCTAGATACTCGCACATAGTGATTAGTTGCCAGAGCCAGACCCTTGTCACAAGGTTCCGTGTCAATCGCAGATGCGGACGCAAGATATCTTCAACGGCCGAAGGTTCAGCCTGCCATGTATCTTGCGTGCGTCTTGAGGTCTGGACCATAGCCAATTTTTTCGTTGGGCTTATTGTTGGTCCAGGGTTTGTAGTTATTTTATCGTTATTGGGCCTGGGCCCAGCATGTGTATAGTGTGTATTGGGCCTAGCGGGCCTGTTATACATACTATATATCATCAAGTCCCCCCAGTCTAGTATGTGCATTGCGTGCGGATATTTTCGCGTTCGGTGGATGCTACTAGACTTGAGGTGACTGAGCACTTTTCCTTTCCGTGCCTTTTATGAAATATCCTTCTGATGTTCCTCTCTTTTAGGGACTGCTACGTCATCAAGTCCCCCCAGTCTAGTATGTGCACTGCGTGCGGATATTGTCGCGTGCGGTGGATATTACTTAGACTAATTTTTGCGGAACGTTTCCTCATCCATACTCTTGAAGTGTTTTTCTGACGCCCCTTTTTCTTGGAAAGTGGATTTTACAACTTGGACGGTTAATGACTTTTCGTGCTCTGGTTGATTGGAATCTGTAGGCCATTGGTCTTCCACCATCCTTATCCTTGTGTTTTTGATTTGGGTCATTGGATCAGATTGCTTTTAGATACGTGTCCTCCCTTAGGGTTTTTCTTGGGGAATCACCATTCCGCTTGTATAAATACCCTTTATTTTTGCTTTAGCCCATTTTTTCTTTTTACTGTTCTTCTGTTGGAACCACTACTTCCTCTTTCTCTGATCCAATTTACCTTTGGTCGTATCCGCCTTCCAAGTTCCCCATTCAGGTTAGGTCCTTGATTCGTTTTTTCTTTTTCCGTTATGGGTACTTTTGCATCTGCCAAATCTAAACTATCGCAAAAGGCGCTTGATCGTTTATGTGTTGATTATTCGATTCCGCAATTTGTTCATCCGGAATTGCCTGAACCTGAGCAAACTATTCGGGAAGCACCGAATGGGAAGATTGGTGTATATACCCGGTTTTTCGAGTTTGCTAATTTTCGCCTCCCTTTGTCTGCTTTTCTTGTTTCGATTCTTGACTACTATCGCATCCATATATCGCAACTTTCTGTCATTAGCGCTACTAAAGTTTCTCAATTTGAGATTCTTTGTTTTGCCCTCGGCATTAGACCCTCAGTTGGTCTATTTAGGTGTTTTTATGTTTTGTCTCAGAAACATGGCTGGCTTTCTTTTAGTAAACGAGTTGATAGCTTTGACGTTTGTTATACTAATCCCCTGGATTCTCTAAAAAGTTGGAATGACCATTTTTTTTAGGTTGACTCGTTTGCTTGTCCTACTATTCATCCTTTCTTTGTTGGGAGTAATATTCCTAAGGATACCATTCCTAGGGATACTGAGTTTGATGCTAGGCACGTTGCCTCTCTTGTTGCCAATGCTTCTCCTTTCCTCTAATTTTCGGAACCTTTCCTTTGTTTAGTTGGGTTAAGTCGTAATTACACTTTGGGTGAGGATTCATACCCTGTGTTCTGTGATCAAGAGAATCGGGGTGGGTATACCATATTTATGTTTCTTCGTCTGTTAATCTATTTTTTTTGCCTGACCTGTGTTTCTTCTTCTTCTATTTTCAGCAGCGATGGATTTGCTATCTTTGGTTAGGAATAAGGATCCTATGAAGTTGATTGTTGATACCCGATCGCGGGAGGAAAATGACCTCCCTTTTTTAAAATTGACCGAAGGCCGGACTGTTTCTCTTGCCCCTCCCTCTTCTGTTGATGATGGAAATGTACTTGCCTGTTCGGAGGCCGGGACCTCTCGATCGTATGATGACATTGTTGTGCGACTTGACTATTCGGCTTCTGAGGTTGGTCTTCTAGTGTCTAATAGTGATGTGGCTTCCGATTCTAGGAAGAAGAGGAGGAAGGCTTCCACCAACCTTGTCCATCCTCCTAAAAGAGTGAGGAGTGACCACAATGATTCTGGTAGGGCCTCTATTGGTGGTAAGTCCTTAGAATCTATTCAGAAGTTTTTAGCTCAAAGTACGGGCACTCTTGAATTTTGTTTGAATGCTTTGCCTATTCATTCTTCTTCTTCTCCTTCATTATCAATTACTCTTCTTCATGAAGCTGGGACGTCTCTACTGAATCCGATTTTGGTTTGCTCCATCTTGATGGTTCTTCCCCTAGGTTTGTTATTTATGTTTTTGTCTTTTCGTGATTCCTTTACTTTTCTTCCTTCCGTTCACTTGTTGTTCTTTATTTGTTTATTGGCAGCTCTCATGTGCCGGTTCTGACGGATGTTGTTGTTACTGTTTTCCTTCCTGTTGAGAAGGAGAAAGATCAAGCGGGTGTTCCTTCCTCCCTTCCCGACAATTTTCATCCTGTCAGTGGTGTTCATCCAATTCTTGACGACCTCTCCGATTTTGATATCTCGGCTGGGGATATTTATACTGTTGATGATTCGGACTCCAGTTCTTCGGCTGATGTTCATGTTCCAAAATGGAATGTTACCAAGAAATCGCTTCTTAATGGTGTTGATGAATGCCGCGTTATGGTGGACGAGTTTGCCCCTCCTAACTTCTTTTCCTCCATTCGTGAAATGGGGTATGAGCATCTCCTTGCTGAATTTAATGTTGCTGCGGCACGACAGGTGTGCTTTAGTTCTAAGGTCCGTCTACGTTTGGAGTATAACATGATGGAGCGGAAACGCTTATTATCTTTGTTGGCGAGTAGGGATAAGGAGATTTCAATTCTTAAGGCTAAGGCTGCTGAAGCTACTTCTTCTGGGCCGTCTTCCGATGTTACATCCTTAGCAGCTTCTGCTAAGGAACTTATGTTGTTAAAGAATCAAAATTCTACTCTTGAGCAAGAACGAAATTCTCTTCGAGTTAAGGTGGCGGCACTTCGATCATCTCTTGATGGGAAGGATTCTGAGTCGTCTACTTTGAGAGTTGAAGTTGTTTTTCTCAAGTCTCAGAATTCCAATATTTCCGGACAAGTATGCGTTCGTGCCTTTTTTTGGTTAGTTGTTCCGCTGTCTTCTGACTTTGTTTTATTTGCAGATACGTACCTTGGAGGAGTCATGTTCTGAGCTCTGCAGCCGAGTTCCTTCTCTTGCTGCTTTGAAGGAAGAATTTTGCATTATTCAGGATGCTAAGTCAGTCGCACTTATGGAGAAAGTTGATTCAGCTGTTGCTGATTTATACGCGCTGGCTAGTCATCTTGATGAGGAGTTTTATCCTCATTTACTTACTTTGTTATCTAGTCGTCGTTGGTTGTTGACTAAAGGCATGAGCCTTGCTGTTTTAAGTGTTTGAAATCTCCGGAGTATGCTGCAGCAATAGTGGAAGTTATCGACCGTGCTATCGATAAGGATATGCAAGAAGGTTTAGCAGCGGGTATTATTCATGGTAAGTGAAAAAGAGAGCTTGCTGAGCTTGCTGCGTATGACCATTCTGCGGAGGCTCATTATCTTTTCGCCGTAGAAGCCCTTGAAAATGTGGAGTTTTCCTTAGTTTCTGCGCTTAAGTCTAGCAAGGATGCTGGTATTCCGGAGGTGATGGATCTTCTTCGTGTTTAGGGACCTTTTGCGGATGCTCCTATGATTGTTGGGTTACAGCCTGATCTTGAGCAACTTATGGATCATGTTTATGATAAGGATTATAATGCTATTGTTGGCACTAGTTCTTTGTCTCGTTCTTTAGGAGTGGTTCAGAAGAGAGTTGATCAGGTTAGAAAACGTCTTGCTTCTCATCGGTTATCTGTTGCTGATGTTTATAGTTCTTCCATTGATCCTTTGTCCGCCCGTAATGTTATGGGTGTAGAAGTACCTTCGACTGGTGAGTTAGCTTTGGCATGTACTACTTCTTTGCCACTTGTGCCTCCTCCTGCCAGTGCCTCTGATATCTCTGTGAGGCCCCTTTCTATTGATGATTATGATGTTGGTGGGTCTAGTGCTCTTGTAGAAGTTGCGGATGATCCGCATCCTGAGGTTAGTGAGATCCCTTCTGTTCTGTCCGAGCCTGAAGCGAGTGTGGCTGCCTTGGTGCGGACTTAGTTTTTCTTGTTTTTTTCTAGATACTTTGTTCTCCTGTGAACAATGTCCCTCTTTGCTTCTCTTCTAATGCCTTTGGTAGATGCGTGCATCTTTTTGTTTTTATTCCTGCACGTTGTTCTTTTACTTTGTGCTTATGCTACTTCCTTTTCTTTATGCAAGTTCTGAGACTTTTGTGTATGTTATTTTTCATTTTTGTGTTGCTATTTTAACATTATACGGATATGAACGTAGTTAATAGTCTTTTGCGCACATATATCTTTTTATTTGTGCGGTGCTATTGTTTAACATTATACGGATATGCACGTTTGTAATAGTCTTTGGATAATTTTGGGCTATCCTCCAGTATTGGGCTTGCAATACCTCTTATGTACTTTGGTGATCATGTTGTTCACCTGTTGGTTATTCGTGATAACTCTTTGTTATTCAGAAATAACATATTTGGGTCGTGCCCAATTTTGTGCTTGCGCGTCTTATGCACTTAATGATAATGAAATTATTTGGAAAAATAAAATAATGAAGGTAGCTAATCTTCACTTTTTATTAATTTGACATATTTTTAAATACATTACAAAAATTAGTGAATTCAAATACATTGTACATTTTCCTATTACCAGTTTTTCTTACCCTCTTTACTTTTAGTTCTATGGCCGTTGGGGCCTTGCTTCCTTCAGAACTTTGGTGATGATGGATATCAGTTTTCGTTGAGGCCTTGCTTCTTAAGAGGTTTCCTCATCTATCTTGCTCTTGCGAAAGTCTATTTTGACGATTGTCCGCAATGGGTTGTTTTACTTGTGATAGCTGTAGTTTTCTTTCTTGAAGAATTGTTTTGGCTGAACGTGCTGTTGCTGCCTTTGTTATCTTTCGTCGGCTTTCCCGGTGTGGGTAACGTCTTTGTAGTTATTCTTGCCCCCTTTATGGGCTAGAATCCTTTCCTCGTCTGCTACCCTTTTTTGGGGGGAATCTCCCGTTACTCTCTTCTGACGGTGATTCCCGAGGAGCTACCAGACTTGTTATTTTTCCTTGAAGGGATGGAATGCTTGCCAAACATGCTTTTACTTTTGTATCGGCGAGCTTGCGATGCTGTAGGTCATACAACAAGTGCGGTAGACCTTTCAAGGATCTTTTCCGGATAGTTCCGTCTTTTTGAAAATGTAGCCTGTGAGGGTAGCTTTTATATACATATCCCGACACCTGCAAGATGGTCATATTTACCATACATTCAGTCCATCCAACCTGATCTACTTGGGCTGGTAGACATGTGCTTGTTTGGGGGCTGGGATGCAACAACAATAGGATGAAGGTGTAATTTGCATCCTTTGTTGCTTGCCGTTGTAAGGGAAGCTTCTTGATAGCTATGGACTGTCTGATATGACTCATTGCCCCTAGCATTCTTTCTTATCCTACCCTAAGGACCCATCCCTTTCCACACTCTATCACTCCCTCCCTTACCATTTCACTTCCCTCATGGCTCCTTGCCCTGGCTGCCTCCGCAGTTGACCCGTGAGCACCTGTGCGATCTTACTTCCCAATGGCTACTGGGATTCTAATCGACAGTACTGTTCTGGTCGCGGGTGTCGCCGTGTTAATTGGCAAGGTATTTGGAATTGCCATAGGAGTAGGTTTGAGTGAAGGGGTGTTATGAGGTGTTGTGGTGGTAGGTGATTAGTCGTCATTTTAGAACGACTAAGCATTATTAGTAGTCATTTAAGAACATTTTTTCTTTTGCGCTTTTCCTTTGAGGGTGGTTAAGGTTTAGGCTATGTGGAGTTTTGCTAATGTCGTGTGGACGACATGTTATCATGGGAAACTTGTATTTTTTCTTTCTTATGTGCCATCGTACCCTTTTTCCAAGTAACATCTTCAGCTCCTTTCAGAATGAGTTTCTTCATACTTTTCTTCAGACAAACTTGTTAGGATGTTTGATTCTGGAGGAAAACGGTTATTTTTTGCAATCCCCCTTTTTTACTTCACATATTTATAGTGAAGATTTTACTGTTTTTGCATGTGCTAACGTTTGTCTTTTTCTACTAGTTGGTAGGTGATGACGTATCCTTCGATTAGGTCGAAGGACTCCCCTTCGGCCTCAGTCGAATCTGCATAACGAAGGACCAAGTCTATCTTCCTAAGTCATCAATGGCGTAAAACCATTCATCATTGATATGGTTACCAGTTGGGAATTCGCCAACCGAAGGCCTAGGCCCTTCGGGGTCTTACCTTGAAGACACTAAGACAAAGGAGAACATTGACTTGGTCTTCCCCCACGTTCCCACTATCTCCTTAGCTTCCCCGCCAAGACAGAGAGAGTGGGGATGAAGCCCTAGCGGTTACCACAAATCATGGGACGCCCCCATGATCTTCGAAACGTGTGCAAACACTCTCCAAACTTATTTCTCTATCTATAAATAGGTTGGACGAGTCATTTCAATGGTATGTTCACTCAACACAGCATTTCACATACTCTACATTACTTACAACACATATCACATACTTACTCGCACGCCGGAGGTGGTTCACAGGGTCCAACCCATGCGCAATCACTTAACGAAGTGTCTACTATATCTTATTGCAGATTGGCTACAAGTTTGGCGCAAGCATAATACCCCTCATACCCTTCAATCACCATCGAAGGCCTGGTCGTACGAATTATTGTACAATCAGTGGCGTCATCCGTGGGACCCGCTACAATTGGTCTCGTTATTCCAAACTTATAACCAGTCAATCACACTCACTGCTTTTATGGCATGAATCAAGGAAGAGAAGATACTCCCCCTCCGGCTTTCTTGACCTTGACACCAATCCCAGTCAACGATCCTAACAACCTTCCCAACATCACCGCATCCACTTTCACCACACGATCTCACCCATAAATAACTCCCAACAACCATGCTTCGATGTCAGCCAACCCCGAACCAGTTATCAGTCATGCGTTTGTCGAAGCTAACCTCGAAGCGCTGGAGTCCTTATTAAGGGCTCGAAGGAGGCAGACTCGGAACGTAGAGATGCGAAGGGAGTTGGAATACTCTAGTGATGAGTATGACAAAAACATAGAGATGGAGACTAGGCCCTCGGCTCCTGGGGCTACGCGCTCAGTGCTAAGGATAGGATCTCCAGGAAGTCGAAGGCCGAGTGGAAGATCGGTGGGTTTCGAAGATGTTCCGGAGAGGGCTCCGACGAGAAGGGAAGGAATGATGAAAGCTCCCATGGAAGGAGTCACCGAAGGGAGACTACGGAGGTTAACTTGCCACCACTCTTGGCAGCCCACTTGGGGAGAACTGAAGCAGGGGTTCCTTTGCAGCCTTCTCACGCATCCGGCGTAGAAGGCAATCCACCTCAAATGAATGGGGGAGGAAATCTGCCTCCTCATGGTATGTACCCTCCTTTTCAGACTCAATCTTATCCTCATGGGGTCTTTCGCCCACTTAATGGGCAGGCTAGCAACGCTAGTTTTCCTCAACCTTATGGGAACATGCCCTACGAGCAACCCATGGTATACCCTCCGTCGCCTGTAGGAAACCATCCATATTTTATACCTACTGCTTACCCTCCTTATGCTAATGATAACGCTACACGCGTCGTTCGGGGTCAAAAGAACTTCTTTTTTTCGAGCAAGTTTTATAACACCCTAGGCAGTGAACCTAATCGTTGTAGTGTAGTATTAGGGTAGGCCACGGGTATTGATATCGTTCTCTATGGGAATAGGAATGCTAGTGAGAAGTTACTACGCTAAGGTTGGGGTTGAGGAAGATTATTTTTTATCTTTTTTATGTTTTTTAGGAAATGGAAAAGTACGAATCTCGGGGTTTGGATTTGGGGGTTGGTATTGCTACCGATTACTCTACTTATCTAATTATCTAATCTAAGGTGTATGTAGTCTATGTCTAATTATTGTGTGCTCGTATGATAGTTTAAAGATGTGTTTACTTAGGTTTTACTACTCCTTAATTATCTCCTATTGGTGGTTGAATTGTCACGTCCTTATTCTTAATTGCGTTGTGTGTATAAAGTTGTAAGGTATGCATTTATCCCTAACTCTTTGAAGTTACCAAAGGGTCTCGTCTACAAAATACCACTAGGGATCATAAACTCTTACTCTAAAGCCTCTTTGGATAGTTTAGCTTACAACCGCTCAAGGTGCTATAACCTAAGGTTCACAAAGATTAATCAAGCATTAAGTACACAACGAATGACCTATCGCATTACTAGATCATTACCAACTAAGATAAGAGACAACCAATCAATATTCAATAATTAAGTTTCATATTCCCTAAGCAAACACACAAGTAAATTAGCCGGACATGGAGAACATGCAAGCATACACACAAATAATCAAAGACATAATTGTATTAATGAAGTAAAACACTTATCTTGATGTAAGATAGGGTTTGGAACCCTAAAATACTGTACAAGACAGCCTTGGTTCGGTTTAGGTTTTTACTCCAAAAGACTACACAACCAATACTGAAAAATTCGGATTCTATATATAAGATTACACATGCGACGGCGTCACCTTATGTTTTGTGATGCCGTCGGATCGCCGTCATTAGGGTTTCGTCTTGGCCACGTTAGTCTTGCAACGGCGTCACCTTGTGCTTGTGACGCCGTCCTCTTCAGCTTCTGACGCCGTCTGGATCGAATCTAGGCCGTCTGAGTTGCGACGGCCTACTCTTTTATAACTTGACGTCGTCACTTGAAAATAAGAGTTTTGGCTTCTGTCCCGTCACAAAATCCTCCGACGGCGTCGCAGTTAAGCAGTGACGCCGTCACCTTGTGTTTTCAGCAGCTTGAGCGTCTCGATTCTTGACTTTGGCCATTTTCTTCGTATATCCGCGCCTTTTCGTCCAAATAAGTGCCATTACAGCAATTTGCCTTCAAGAGACCTAAAAAGTGAAAAGGAACGATATTAAGTAATAACGGATACAAAAGTGATTAAATAAGGGCTTAAACGACCCCTAAAAAAGGTACATTTTAAAACCTTATCAGCTAACCAAAACCCTGTCGGAGTACCTCCGAACCATAACCCATACAACATTGTCCCCACTTACATGCCACCTTACAACTGCCTTTATTCGGAGCCCATGGGTTCCACGACACCTTTTGTAAGATGGATAGAAGACTACCCTCTACCCGACCGGTTGAAAATGCCCGCACACATTGGTACGTATGACGGGAAAGGGGACCCGGATAATTTCTTACATCTGTTCGAAGGGGCTATTAGAATGCAGAAATGGGTTATGCCGGTTTCTTGCCACATGTTCACGTATACCTTGCGAGACACTCGTATATGGTGGAATGGGAAAAAAGCAGGTAGCATAGTGAATTTGGATGACCTCAAGGCCAAGTTTAGATCACACTTCAGCCAGAAACAGAAGTTCACAAGGACTCATTTGACAGTGCAAAACATAAAAAAAAAGGAAAACGAGAGCACTAGGGCTTTCATTACAAGATACACTGATGACACCTTACAGATTCTGGGTTTGCATGAAGACCAGCGCATCTCTGGTTTTGTGCATGGCCTGCGAAATAGAAGTCTAGTGGAATTCTTATCCACTGACCTTCCCACAACCTACAAGAGTTTAATGAAGAATACATACACCTGGATCGAAGCCAAAGAGGTAGCTACTAATGGGGCTCCGATCGAAAGCAAAGAAAGTCATAGCAAGTTCCCAAAGCCCTCTTCATGGGAAGGGTCCAAAAACAGACTCAAAGGCAGGGACAGGTTCACACCCTACAACAAAAACACCAACCACGGACTCTTGGAAAATCTGTCTAAATCTCCAAGGGAAATACTTGCTACGGAAAGGGCTGCGAAGGCCTTCGAATCTCCCCCTCATTTGGCAAGTAAAGGTAGAAGCAGGGATACATCCAAATACTGCTATTTTCCACGAAGATTACGATCATGACACCAACAGTTGCCGAAAGCTTAAAAAACAGATAGAAGAGGCCGTGAAGTCTGGCCAATTGGGACATTTGGTGAAGGGTATAAAGAAAGGTAAAGAAAAGATCTTCGACACACAGTTGGGGAAAGAATCTACACTTGTTGAAGCTCCAATCCTCATGGTACACAGGAATGATTCTGGTTTAAAGAGGAATGCAGCAGAGAAAAGTTTATGCGGGATAGGGACGTGACGTTCCCTTCGATTACTGGCAGAGTTCTCTCGAATGACCCCGTGGTCATCAAAGTCTTAATCTCCAACAGGGAAGTAAATAGAGCCTACTTGGACTGCGGAAGCTCCTACGAAGTCATCTATGAGCATTGTTTTCTAAAGCTCAAGCCTTCGATACCGTCGAAGAGGGTAGACTCGAAGATACCTTTGGTAGGATTCTCAGGGGAACATTCTTGGCCTCTGGGAGAAGTCCCTCTGGAGGTAACGATTGGAGAAGGAAGGCTAAAAAGAACAGAAACCCTGGTTTTCGCGATCGTAAGGTCTGAATCTCCATATAACCTGTTGATAGGGAGAACCGCAATGCAGAAAATGGGTAAGTTGTCTCCACCATACATGCTGCGGTCAAATTCCAAACACCCTGCTGTATTGGAACGGTATTCTCTAGCTACAACGTGAAGAAGTCTACATATGTAGGAAAAAGGGTCAGACAAAATCCTGAAGAAGTTTCGAAGGATATTCTCAGCTGCACTGATGCCGAAGAGCGTATCGTAGTAAACGACCTACATCCGAAACAGACGATGGTAATTGGAAAGCAACTCCCTGCCACCTTTAAGGCAGAATTGGAGAAGTTACTAAGGGCTAACGCAGATGTCTTTGCATGGACATACTTTGATATGATGGGGGTCCCAAGAACCCTCATCATAGATGGAAAGCCCTTCAGCACCGAACATAAGCTCAACGAGTTCAAGCACATAGAATCTATCAAGCAAAAACGCCGAAGCCTTGCACTAGAAAGGAACGCAACATCATGCAAGGAGGTGGATGAACTCGTAGGGGCAGGCATACTCAGGGAAGTAAACCTGGGTAGCCAACCCGGTGATGGTTAAGAAGCATGATGGAGGATGGCGAATGTGTGTGGATTTCACAGACATCAACAAAGCCTGTCTGAAGGACTGTTATCCTCTACCAGAAATTGACTGAAAGGTGGAGTCCTTATCAGGGTTCCGATTAAAGTGTTTTCTGGACGCTTACAAAGGTTACCATCAGATACAGATGACAGAAGAAGACAAGGAGAAAACAACCTTTTTTATAGGAAAAGGCGTATATTGCTACAAAAAGATGCCTTTCTGTCTAAAGAATGCAGGTGCCACCTATCAAAGGCTAGTGGACAAATCCTTCAGCAAGCAAATAGGAAGGAACCTCGAAGCATACGTAGACGATATGGTCATCAAAAGCAGAACATGAAGTACCCTAAGAAATGTTCTTTCGGTGTGGAGGAAGGGCAATTTTTGGGGCACCTGATCATAAAGCAAGGTATCAAAGCCAACCCTGCGAAGGTCAAAGCCATCACAGACCTACAGGCTCCTAAGTCTCTCAAGGATGTACAAAGTTTGAATGGAAAGCTAGCAGCCCTCAACAGATTCTTATCGAATGGTGCATACAGGTCCTTACCATTCTTCAAAACACTTAAAGGCTGTACAGATAAAAAGACGTTCCAATGGAGTGTGGATGCAGAAGCTGCCTTCCAAAAGCTCAAGGAGTTAGTGGCAATTCTACCTACACTTACTGCCCCAATCAAAGGCGAAGTGTTCTTTATGTACATCGCAGCCTCCTTCGAAAGCATCAGTGTTGTTTTATTGGCAGAAAGGGAAAAGAAGCAAATCCCTATCTATTTTGTTAGCAAGTTATCCAGGGAGCTGAGCTGAATTATCCGGAGCTAGAAAAGTTGATCCTAGCCTTGGTTCACGCTGCAAGGCGCTTTCGAAGGTACTTCCAGGCTCATCCCATAACCGTGCTCACTGACAAGCCAATCAAGCAGATACTATCGAAACCACAGAAATCAGGAAGGATAGCTAAATGGGCCATCGAACTAGGAGAGCATGAAATTGATTACAAGGGTAGGAACTCAGTCAAAGGGAAAATACTGGCAGATTTCTTAGCAGAGACACCCTCCAAGCCAAAGCAGGACAACAAAGTTGCTGACAAGAAGCCTGCGAAAGTAATCAAATGGTGGAAGCTTTACACCGATGGGGCTTCTAGCTCCGACGGATCAGGTGCAGGGTTGATGTTAGTTAGCCCTGAAGGAAAGGAGTTTACTTATGCACTCCGCTTCGAATTCGATGCTACAAACAACGAGGCGGAGTATGAAGCATTGCTAGCAGGTCTCCAACTGGCAAAAGACATGGAGGTAGAGGACTTGGCTATTTTCGTTGACTCACAACTGGTGGCCAACCAGATTAAGGGCTCGTACGAAGCAAGACATCCTGTCATTAAGCAGTACCTAGACAAAGCCAAGGAGATGCTCGAAGGATTTACTTCCTACGAAATAGAGCATGTTCGAAGAAACCAAAACAAAAAGGCAAATGCACTTAGCAAACTGGCATCAATGGCTTTCGCTCATTTAACTAAGGAGGTTCTGGTCGAAGTATTGGCAGAAAGGTCTATTGTCCGAAAGGAGGTATCTGACGTAATACTGGAAGAAGAGTCAAACTGGATGACTCCGATCAGAGAATACTTAATAAGTGGCATCCTACCGGAGGATCAAATGCTAGCACGAAAGTTCCGTATCAAGGCACCACAGTACAGGATCATGGGGAACTATCTATACCAAAGGTCTTTCTTGTCTCCATGGCTTCGTTGTGTAGGACCTAGGAAAGCTTCGAACATAATTCAAGAGGTGCACGAAGGGTCTTGCGGGCTACATGCATGACCTCACTCCGTTGTTTCTAAGATAATGAGGGTAGGGTACTATTGGCCTTCGATGCACGGGGACGCAATGGAAATAATCCAGAAGTGTGAAGCCTGTCAGATCCATTCAAGAGTACCAACGCTACCCAAACAAGATATGACCTCCGTGACATCCGCATGGCCTTTCAGCCAATGGGGGATAGATATCGTTGGCCCACTACCAATAGCTCCAGGAGGGGTAAAATTTTTGGTCGTAGCTATCGATTACTTCACGAAATGGGTCAAAGCCAAGCCCTTAGCATCAATCACAGGGAAGCATATGGAGAAATTTGTGTGGGAACACATCATATGCCGGTTCGGAGTACCTCACATCATCATATCAGATAACGGGAAGCAGTTCGCCGAAGGGGTATTTCCCGTGTTTTGCAGAGGTCTGAACATAAAGCAGTCCTTCACCTCCGTTTACCATCCTCAGGGTAACGGGTAGGTGGAAGTCACAAACAGAGATATCATCCAAGGCATAGAGCGAAGGCTCGGTTATAGCCACCACGGTTGGGTGGATGAGCTACCCCAAGTACTCTGGGCTCACAGAACGCACACAAAGTGAAGTCATGGGGAGACACCATTTAGCCTGACATATGGCACCGAAACTGTCATTCCTTCAGAAGTAGCTGTCGAAACTGAACGTGTCATGAACTTCGAAGCAACTGACAACGAAGAAAGACTCCGTAGCAATCTGGACTTACTTGAAGAAAGAAGGGAAATAGCCACGATAAGGGAGGCTATCCACAAACAGAAGATTGAAAAGTATTACAATAGTAGGGTTCGACCTTCGACATTCAAGCCAGGCGAATACGTCCTCCGACTCAACAGTGCAAGTAAAACTGAGTATCAGGGTTGATAACGCTCAGATTGTACATGTTTTCAGTAGCGTTATTTGTGCTTTTATGTATGTTATTTGGTTTTATTCATATGATTTTAGTGCTTAATCGCATCAAAAGATGTTTGTCTAGTATTTATAACCAAGTGCATGGAAACGGAAGGAAAAGTTAAAGAATGTTTAATAAAAGAAGATTTCCGTTTCATTGAAGCATGTCAAGCACAAGTCAGCATTTCAAGTATCGTCGAAGATCAAGATGAATGAAGAACCAAGCTCTACAAGTCAGAATCAAGCAGAAGGTCTATTTTCCATCATTCAGGAAGACCAGCCGATCGGTCGCAACCCACAACCGAATCAGCTGGAAAGATGTCAAAAGAAGTTCCCTGAAGATGGACCAGCCGATCGGTCGCTGCCCGCAACCTATTCGGCTGGATAATAGTAAGAAGACCAGCCGATCAGCTGGACAAAGTGCCGATTTGGCTAGAGAGGCCTGATATGCTATTTCTTCATTCCTAAGATTCCCCATTGCATCCAAACAATTCTAGGTCCTTCCATTGGTGTATTCTAGTCCCTTCCTAGCTCCTTGGAGGCCAAGTTTAACATTTAATACCCTAGGCCTTGGAACTAGTATAAATAGAGACCTCTTGTAAGCATTTGAGAATACACACTTCAATATAACTCTCTACTCATCAAACACATCCCTTTTAGCTCTCAAATTCATCATTAGAAGTCCAGGAAAGTTTGGAGGTCCAAGAAGTCAACATTTGGAGGTCTAGGAAGTCAACCCCAATACTTTGGGAATCATTACTCAATCATTTGTAATCTTATTCTAATCATTGTAAGACTCTTAATCATGTTTTCTAATGTTCAAAGTGTTGAGTTTATGTTTATGTTTGCTATGAGTGGCTAGTTTCTTTATGCACTTGCTTAAATGATGTTGATTATCGTATGATTAGTTTATGATTGTGTTAACATGTTTTAATTCAATTTCAAATTGATTCTAAGATCCAATTGTGCTTAAGTTTCATAGTGACATTTGTTAATCAAGTTTGACTAGTTGATAGTAATCGTAAAGGTCGAAAGAACTTATTGTTATTCAACTAGTTATAATCATTTTGTCTATGGATGATTGTTTTTACCCATTATTCTTGGTTAATCAAAGAAACTAAAGTGTGGTTGTAATAAGAATGCTTTTTGATTATCAAGTTGGATTGATTGGAAACAACTAAAGAGGTCGTAAGAGTAGTTGTTTACAATCAGTTGTAACCTTTTGTCTATAATCGGTTACCTTTTGTATAGATCATTTCTTAAGCAAATTTGATAAGACAAATGGATGTTTTTGTGTTTAAGTTTATGAAAGTAAACTTATGAAACCTGAATTGATTGGTTAAACTTAATGCGTGTTTTTATGAACTAAAATCTTGACGAATGTTTAACTTGTAAGAACAATAGATTAGCACACCAACTAATTATCATAACCAACATGTTAAGAAGTAGTTAACACAATCATACTAATCAAGGATAAGAAACTAGTTTAAGCAAGTATAGTTTTTAATCATCTGAATTTCATTATATCTATTCTCGTTATTATTTGCTTTTGGATTGCCTTAGTTGATTTATACTTGTTAATCAGATTCACTCATAAATCCCTGTGAACGATCCCGACTTACCTTCAAAATCTTGCTATAACGGACGAGTGCACTTGCTCGTATGTTTTATTGGTAAAATTGGTAAATCGTCTTTTATAAATTTAAAACTTGTACATACGTAGCACATCAAGGGTAAACTAGGGCCTACATGGGAATGCCCCTACGTCATAACAGAAGCATATGGAAATGGAGCCTACAAGCTGGAAACCCTTGATGGAGACGCTATCAATAGGACTTGGAATGGCACTACCCTTCGTAAGTTTTACATATGAAACTTATAATGTCTAAGGACATTTTTCAATTTGTTTTCAATCAATGTACTTGCATTCTTCTCACTTGGGGAAAGAAGCATTAATGGTAGGCGTCTAGTGTTCATTTCTTAAAATGATGTAATCCTCCCTACCCACTTAATGATATAACCCATTTCCCTCAAATCTCTTGTTTCATTCTAATACAACAAAGATTTGCCAGCCAAGTCATTTTATAAGTTTCAATGTTGAAGGGACGTAAAAAGACAAACAATACGTCTTGCTCATATGCTTAACATCCATCTAAACTTCACATTAACTTTCCTAAGTGGTCTTAACGTATTCCAAGCCTTATGCTACCCAAACGATTAAGATGAAGTGGGTCGCGACCCTCTGTCAACAATTAAATTATACGATTGCTATATCCTTGGTGCAGAATTTACACACAATGAGGCTATGCATCTACCATACGCCTAAGGTTGTAAAAAATTACGTGCAAATGAAATGTAAGACAAGAATCAAACTTAAACAAAATGTAGGCCCTAGAGGCCCTTAGTAGATATTCATTAAAGACTAGTTTAACTAGTCTAGAGGCCGAAGCCTTAACGATCACAAATCAAGCATTGTCTTAAGGTCGTAGCCTTCACCACATACATAAAGTAAATTGGTTCATCAGGCATCACGCCTGGAAAGGAACACAAGACAAATTTTTTTAACAGGGTACACACTGTGGAAAACTAGAAGGGGGGGTTGAATAGTTTTGCCAATTAAAACTTCCTTTTAAACTATTTAGATCAACTTATGTCAATCTATTTGGATGTGTGTTGGATGTTGATAAACAAACATATAGAAGTATGTAATGAAAAGATAAGAGTAAGAAGCACAAAACCACAATGCGAGTATTTATAGTGGTTCGGCTACAAGGACACCTTCCTTGCCCTACTCCACTCCCCGAGTCACCTACTCGAGAGTTCGTAATCACTACACGACACCAACTCCTTATGGTGGAGAAACCTTCACAACGTTGCCTACTCTTTTTCCGGTACTAGGCTAACCACCGGGTTCTTTCACACCAAGGTGAACCACACCTAACACAACATCGCCTACCCTTTATCCGGTACTAGGCTAAGTACCGAGTTCCATTACAATGGAGGAACTACAACCCAACACTACACCAACGACTAATCCCAAAGGAGACCAACTCCTTATTACAACATCATCAAGGATATCAATATCCTTGGATCTAATGCTAATCTATCTTGTACATCAAAACACATCATATCGAATGTACATCTAAGGCACCTTTCACTAATGCCTTTAGTTAGATCTTCAAGTCACTCTTCACCAATGTCTTGTGACTTGACTTCTAGGCACCCTTCACTAATGCCTATAATACGGACGATCGACACCTTTCACTAATGTCTTCGTCTTGAGACTTGAGACATCTTTCACTAATGTCTCCAATACTACACTTCTTAGAAGAAAGAAAAGAATCATCAACAAGAGGACTTCAGTAGTCTTGATGATGAGGAAGCATGGCAACTCATGGACTTGAGCTTGCTTGACTTCAAAGGTGGTGATCTCGCCTTTAAGAGGAACCTAGAGAATCACACAAAAACAAAACTACAAACATAGATCTCTTGGATCTGGGGTTATAGAGTTTTTAACTCAAAGGTAAAGTATGTTGGAAAGGGGTGAGAAACAATGAAGAAATGGCTCACTATTTATAGAGGAAAATATCTACTGTTCCCCGGATCCCTCCCACAAGGGATCCGTCTAGCGTAAAGCTAGGGATCCGTGGGACGCTCCTCTTTACCCATGGGTATTTTTGGTCATGGGTCATGGGTTATGGGCTGATCCATGGGTCTTATACTAGATACAATGTATCTTTTGAGTGCAATGCACCTAGTCACATGGGTATGGGTCAATACCATGGGTTATGGATATTATCCATATATGATATAAGCATGATGTCATGCAATGGGTTATGAGTCAAGCTCCATGGGTCATGGACTTTGGGTTCTACCCAACTACATTCAATGTATTTGGTCAATGGGTTGTGATACTTAAGTTTCTACCCATTTATATTACCCAATATACTACATACTAGTTATGTGTATATTTTACCCAAATATGTAAACACGTTGTTGTATATATGTAATACTAAATCATAAAATCACTTATACTTGTTTTAGTGTTTTATGTGAAAACGTAAGTGTGTTAGAAACTATTAGTTCAAACTAATTACGTATTTTGTTTGTTTCGTTAAAATGATTTTACGTTTGTTATCGACAAAACATTAGAAGATCGTAAAATATAAATAAACGTTTTTACGGCTTATTTGTATTAACAATTTCCCCCTTTTTGTTGATGACAAAACATAAAATTATTTTAAGGAAATGCTAAAATTTGTAAAATTTTGAGTTTTTACTTTCTTCTTCCCCTTTTTGTCGAAACAAAAAGAGCTTCGAAAGGAAACTAGCACATTGTTTTAGGAAAAACATGTGAAAGAAAAATAAAAAAGTAGAGAGCAAGTAACGGGAAACGATCTCATCTTTACTCCCCCTTGACGAGTCCATCCCTATGTGAGGGCGTCAAGAAAAAAATAATACTAAGCTAGTTCATTTGCAACTTAGTTTGCAAAGGATTTCATCAATGTGACGAATGTGCTCCCCCTTTATGATTGCAATTTTGCAAAGGGATGTCATGAAATGTAATCCTAATATTGCAAGTAATTTTGCAATGTATTGCTTTGACACAAAGCTCCCCTAGCTTTAGGGTGTCAAACTCTTCATGTGTAAATTGAATAACTACAAAACAAAGGTTAGAAAACAAGTATAATGCATAATTTCCTGCAAATATGATACAAGTTAGTAGAAAAATAGTTTTCTGTATCACGGATCCCACGGTTCCCTCCTTGTAGGGATCCGTCTAGGCAAATACAAGGGATCCGTCTGGCTGATGATCAATTTCAACAATGGTGATATAACACATTATGTTAATATCAAAGTGAGATATGTGTTATACAACATAATCATATACTCAGACATATAGCAAGTAGTATGTATTTTCATTTAATAAAACTAGAGATATGATATACATGACTCTAAAAACTAAGAAAATGATCGATACATGACTTGGAACTACTAGACTTATCTAAGTAACGCTTGAAACTAGGACACCACTAAAATCCTCTAGCTCAAGTTTGTTTAGGTTTAATCTCGTCGAAACGTTCGAGGAGGTGATAGAACATGAAACGTTGGTCTTCTCGTACTTCATGTATCAAACTTTCAACATGTTGACAATGATAACAATCTTTGTCATGGCTAGGTAGTGGTGGTGGAAGAAATGAAATTGCTTGATGCGAAGGATCAAGTGAAGCGGCTTGTGGAGCCTCAAACGACGGAGGGATTGGTGGAGGCGCATTTGAAGATGGCTCGACCAAGAATGATGGTGGTGGTAGAGAAGTGTCAATTTCCATATGGTCGGGTGGTTGACTTTGATAATTTCTCATAATCCAAATTAGATTATATGATGGTGATGGCGAAAAGGAAGTCGGAGCTAATGTTGACTCAACACCTTGATTATGTATCATTATTCCTCCTAATGAGGAGAATGTTGCCGGCGGAGGAGGATGAGACGGCCTAGAAGGCAAATTCTCTAAATTGTAGAGGTGTGGTGATGATAGTGGAGTTGTAAACGAGATAGCTCTAGGAACCAATGGTGATGGTTTAGTGGAGATGATATTGTTTGGCCTAGGAGGTATGGTGGTGTTTGGTATAGGTAGTTTTGTGGGTACAATCCTTTTAGGAATTGGTTTGATTGGTTGAGAAGAAATCCTTGCATTTGTTGGCTTGACCGAAGATGATTCGGTTGAAGAGATTTCGTGTACAACACGAGCAATTTTCTTGGGTGGATAAGTTGCTACTTGGAGTTTTCCTCATGATGATTTCAAGAGGTTTGTAAAGGTTTCTTAAGTGCTGAAAATGAGGATGAAGGTGATGACTTTAGAAGTCCTAACAATGTGGTTTATAAAGTAAGAGATTTGGCAAGTGCATTCAAGCCTTAAGCCACTAAAATTTATTGGAATGTGATGATTAACATGCACAAGAGTCAACTTCAGAGTTTGTACTAATCTAGGAACTCATTTAAGATGAGATGGAGTGTTTAAGTTAGAAAGATGAGCTTGAAATGATTGTTTTAGCTAGAGTTGACATAATCTGTCACCCGGATCCCACGGTTCCCTCCAACGAGGGATCCGTCTAGGCTAATCCTAGGGATCCGGCTCTCAGCAGCTATGAAAGAATAAAAATAATGTTTCTAAGGTCTAAAATCTATACCATCTTGAGTGTTTTAGTCCTCCTAAGTGTTTTTAATGAAGGGGTGCTTAAGTACTTGAGGGTAATGAGTGATGTAGCTAATGATTGCCTTTTATGGAAGAAATTGGAACTTTCATGAGTACCAATGAATGAACTAAGATGACACTAAGGATTTTGAGAGTGTCAAATAGAGCTAAATGATCCTAGAGATCAGATAGTGACTTAGGATAATGTTTTGGGAAATATCCTAAAGACTTAAGATGGAAAAACTAGAATTTGATCAATTTTGAGGTAAGGATGATTATGATCAATTTAGCCATAATTGAAAGATTTCCAATGCTAGATGTGAGAAATGATGTGTGAGCTTGAGAGCGGAATAGTAATGGATTTGATAGATCTACAAGCGTCTTTGAGTGTGATCTCGGTGAGTTATGTGTGAGTAGGAAGGATCTACTTAACTTGATAAGGACTTAATTTGCCTTAAGATACTATGTCTAGCTTAGTGTGAGGTGTTCTAAGAGCATGTTTGAAATACAATGTTTGCAATTGCATTTTATGTTTGCTGGATCCCACGGTTCCCTAAGTGTAGGGATCCGTCTAGCACAAACTTTGGGATCCGTCCATCTGCTAAGCAAAACCTTTACTAAAGGTATGCAATGATCTTGACAATGCATTATATTCCAAGGTTAGTTTAAGAGGTTCTAACACTAAGATATCAAATGTAAGATGTTTTATTTCATGAAGGAAATTAGATTACATTGATAAAGCATGAGTACAAAAGGATTGATCCTATTTGAAAGACTACTAAGTTCCTTGAGCGTTTTCACTATAAGGATTATCAAATGGTTGATGAGTGTTGGTGGAATCAAGAATGAAGAAAGTCTTCATGAGAGATATGTTTAGTGGTTCCATCATCTTGTTCACAAGTACGTACAATGGACTTTGAAATTGAGGATGAAAATGCATGAAGTTATGATAGAGGCGCGTCAAGAACATTCCATAAGGGATGAGTTTATTCTTGGAGCCTTGAAGATTTACAATTCGCCTTGCGAAGAAGTAGGCGAGATTGTATGGTTGTTGTGTTAGCAAACAATACAATATGTGAGCACAACAAGCGGGAAGGATTTCTCGATTTCCCCTAAGACTCCAAACATTTTCACGTAGGACGAGTGCAAGGGTCTTGTACTCTTTCGGATGTCCCGTGTAAAGATAATCTTTGGATCGGAGTAATATGGTCAAGGTTTGCATATTATGCGATTTAAATCCTTCGGGGAAGGTATGTGAGAACAATATGGACTATTTTCTTCACGAAAGTTGAAGAGAGAATCAAGAGACCAATCTTCAGTGAAGGCACATTGTCCATGATTTGGAATCCGGAGGATGTGAGCAAATCGCTCAAGACTTAAGATGAACTTTTGGTTTTTGATCCAAAACCAAAGAGAAAGAGAGCGATCCTCGTTACGAACGAGTTCAACTTGACGGAAGAATTCCATTATGAACCTTGAACATATCTTCTCGTTGATTTCAAGAAGACATTCTAGTCCTATGGCTCGGAAGGAGGTATTGATACCTTCTTCGAATTGTAGAGAGGTGTCTACAATACGTCCTTCTTGGAAGTGACGATTTTCGAGATTATTGAACCCACGGACATGATTGTCAGGTGTGTTGGGATCAAGGGAGATGTTTGGAGTGTAGACGCTAGTGAGTGAAAAATCAAACTCATATTCATGCGTCATATTTGAACCTATAGAAACGATGAGTTAATAGAAAGTAATGTTTGTGGTCAACCAATGATTGTCTAACGTTTTTACTAGATTTTTATTAACAATGGTTTTTAACAACAATGACACTTAACTCACTTATGGTTTTGACATTCTAGTGGGATATTACTTTTAGAAAGAAGGTGGTTTTTATTATGCATGAAAAACTGTTGTCCAGATGTATGGATCCCACGGTTCCCTTTCAAAAGGGATCCGGCTAGTATACTTGCCGGGATCCGTAGGTCTGTAGTAACAGAAAAAAATTTGATAAAAAAAACATAGGTTTTACAATTTTATACCATACGAAGATATGTGTTTTAGCCTACATTTTCTTTTAGCATGCATACATGACTTCTAATGTATTATGAGAGAATACGAAACATATAAATCAAAAGAAATGACAAACAGATTATGATAATAATAACCTAGATAAACTAGACTATTAATAATATTTCATTTCAATACTAAGAATGATACAAAGGATTGGGTATATGATCCCAATGTAGATTAACAACACAAAGTATATGTCTCCGTATGAGAACTTCGTCATAGGGAACACAAGAGCGATGAGTGTTAAGGCGATGAGCACGAGGGCGATGTCAACCATGTTGATGGCGAGCCTTCTTGGTTTCGGATGAGATGAAATGGAGAGGAAGATGAAGTTTTGAATGAGAGGAAATTTTTGAAAGTGGAAGATTTGAAAAAGTGGGGATTTGATAGGGTTGAACGACGGATTGGTTTATTTATGGGGAAGGAGGAATTTTTGAAATTTGTGTTTTGTTTTATTATTGGAAAGATATGATTTTTGGATTAAATGAAATAAAACACAAGTTTTATATACCACGACTTTAGACAAAAAAATAACACGTATGTGAGAAAAGGCTTCCTAATGAAGCTTCATGTATATGCACAAAAGATAATCATATAAATACCTATATAGGTATACTTAATTATCAAGCTAATGTCATTTTAGAGATAAGTAAAGAATCATACCTCCAACGCACTTAGGAATGTCTTTACAAGTGACACAACAGATGTCACTTAGACAATTCCGGCTCCTTTGTGTTTAAGATACCTTCTTAGATAAGGTATTCTTGTTACCAAGCGATTCCTATAGCTTGGTCGGTATGAACTTTGACTAATCAACATGACAAGGAAGATTAGTGCATTTAAATAGAAAAAAAATAAAAATAAAATGTTGTCATCTAATCAACATCCAAGCAAAAAGTTTAAAAAGACATGGTGTTTGTTTTTTGTGAAAAACCTTCTTTGTAGTTTTCAATTAACCATGGATCGTATCAAGTTTTTAAAGTACAATATACTTCAAGAAACTTGGTAACGAAGCTCTGATGCCAATTGTGGAAAACTAGAAGGAATAGTTTTGCCAATTAAAACTTCCTTTTAAACTATTTAGATCAACTTATGTCAATCTATTTGGATGTGTGTTGGATGTTGATAAACAAACATATAGAAGTATGTAATGAAAAGATAAGAGTAAGAAGCACAAAACCACAACGCGAGTATTTATAGTGGTTCGGCTACAAGGACACCTTCCTTGCCCTACTCCACTCCCCGAGTCACCTACTCGAGAGTTCGTAATCACTACACGACACCAACTCCTTATGGTGGAGAAACCTTCACAATGTTGCCTACTCTTTTTCCGGTACTAGGCTAACCACCGGGTTCTTTCACACCAAGGTGAACCACACCTAACACAACGTCACCTACCCTTTATCCGGTACTAGGCTAAGTACCGAGTTCCATTACAATGGAGGAACTACAACCCAACACTACACCAACGACTAATCCCAAAGGAGACCAACTCCTTATTACAACATCATCAAAAATATCAATATCCTTGGATCTAATGCTAATCTATCTTGTACATCAAAACACACCATATCGAATGTACATCTAAGGCACCTTTCACAAATGCCTTTAGTTAGATCTTCAAGTCACTCTTCACCAATGTCTTGTGACTTGACTTCTAGGCACCCTTCACTAATGCCTATAATACGGACGATCGACACCTTTCACTAATGTCTTCGTCTTGACACTTGAGACATCTTTCACTAATGTCTCCAACACTACACTTCTTAGAAGAAAGAAAAGAATCATCAAAAAGAGGACTTCAGTAGTCTTGATGATAAGGAAGCATGGCAACTCATGGACTTGAGCTTGCTTGACTTCAAAGGTGGTGATCTCGCCTTTAAGAGGAACCTAGAGAATCACACAAAAACAAAACTACAAACATAGATCTCTTGGATATGGGGTTAGAGAGTTTTTAACTCAAAGGGAAAGTATGTTGGAAAGGGGTGAGAAACAATGAAGAAATGGCTCACTATTTATAGAGGAAAATATCTACTGTTCCTCGGATCCCACGGATCCCTCCCACAAGGGATCCATCTAGCGTAAAGCTAGGGATCCGTGGGACGCTCCTCTTTACCCATGGGTATTTTTTGTCATGGTTCATGGGTCATGGGTTATGGGCTGATCTATGGGTCTTATACTAGATACAATGTATCTTTTGAGTGCAATGCACCTAGTCACATGGGTATGGGTCAATACTATAGGTTATGGATATTATCCATATATGATATAAGCATGATGTCATGCAATGGGTTATGGGTCAAGCTCCATGGGTCATGGACTTTGGGTTGTACCCAACTACATTCAATGTATTTGGTCAATGGTTTGTGATACTTAAGTTTCTACCCATTTATATTACCCAATATACTACACACTAGTTATGTGTATATTTTACCCAAATATGTAAACACTAGTTGTTGTACATATGTAATACTAAATCATAAAATCACTTATACTTGTTTTAGTGTTTTATGTGAAAACGTAAGTGTGTTAGAAACTATTAGTTCAAACTAATTACGTATTTTGTTTGTTTCGTTAAAATGATTTTACGTTTGTTATCGACAAAACATTAGAAGATTGTAAAATATAAATAAACGTTTTACGGCTTATTTGTATTAACACACACCACCCTGGAGATCAAATAACTACCACGTGGTAGCCTTCTTCAAACCTTTGAATGAGTTGGATCGGTGGACCTTGGAGATGGAACTTTAGCAGATGGTGTCTTCTTGGAGGGGGAAGCATGCTGAACCTTCCTTGGCTTCTTCGACAGTAGGTCCTTAATGTAGGCCGTATGGTCCTTCGTAGCCTCAGCAAGGAAAGGGAACTCAAGAGTGGACAAAGCATTGCCTGCTTCATCGTATTCCTTCTCGTGGGTTGACCTGTAATAGGGAATACCTGCAAGTACCACTGGTTTACCTGTGGTGGCTACCTTCTCAAGAGTAATGCACTTACCATGAAAAATGGCTGCATTCACTAAGTTCCCAACCATTATACCCACATCATCGCTGTGATACAGCTCCATAGCAATATACGGGATAACCTTAGTCACCAGATCTACCCTATCCTTCTTCAGCATCTTGAGACGAAGATCCAAACCATCTACCTGTTCCCTGAGCTTAATCTCTGGGTCAACGAGCCTTGATATCTCCTCTTTAAGGCCTGCACACTTGGTAGTCAGCACGGAAATTTGTTCCTTGTAACCAATGACTTTAGTGCCTTCAAGAGATAGCATGCTGCACTCAGCACGGCTTTCGGCTAATTGATCTCCGAGCAGACCTTCGAGCCTCTGAACATCTGCTCGGAGATCTTGGACCAGGGGGTTCTTGTTGAAATCTTCCATAGCATCCTCACATTTTTTTTGCAGGTCTGCATATTGCTTGTCTCTGGCCTTCTCCCTGACAAGCATGACATCCATCTCCTCCCTAGCTTTGTTTACAGCACGAAGAAGCTTCCTTGTCTGAGTATTGAGCTGATTATCCAGAATGCATTGCCTCACATAGCACTTGTCGTGCAGGTCGCATAGTCTCTCCAAGGACATATTTTCTATCACCCCCTTCCAACTAGGTGGGGTCACACGCTCTACGAGCAAGTGACAGGCTAGGGGGATGGAAGCTCCTTCGTATCAGGAAGACCTACAACAGCAATAAACTTATTAGACTAACACAATATGCAGAATTTTTTTTCACAACAGGAATGAAGATTTACCATGAATGTCATCAGTGTTAGGCCCTTCGATAGCTGGAAAAACAACTGCCTTGCCCTGGGCACTCTTCTGCCGGGTTGTTCGAGATGGAGGAGTTGGCAAGATGAGTTTCCTCTTTGAGGCAGACTTCGAAGCTTTTGAACTCATACCTTTCCTGCTTCAGACCCTATCTGCGATACCGGAGGACCCTACGATCGCCGGCTGGTCCTCCGAAGTAGGGTCATCTGAGTCTGCAACATTCTCCACTAACTGATCTTCCACTTCTACGGGCTCTTTTTCCTTTGTAGGTGGGGCAGATGATAAAAGCTCGATTCTTTGAGCATCCACATCGTTGTTGTTCACTGAAACAGACGGAGAACCTACACCATAACTGAATTCCTTAGCTTCCTTTGGAATGAAGCTCACCTCCTTGGCACCACCAGCCACAACAAAATTACGGAAAGACATTTCTGCAAAAAGAAAGGAGAAAGATAAATATCAGCAAGATAAGTTCCTATATCTTATTTTAATTAGAAGTTTACATACTTTCTCCACAACACATAATTTCAGGATGTAACAGAGAACCCTCCCAACTTTCAGCAATGCCAGCCATAAACAATATTGGCTCTGGAAAAGTCTGGCAGTCAGCTGGATGGCGAGACAGGCGTTGGTACAGAGGGTCCCTCCTCACAGTATAGGGCAAGGGACCGTTAAATCTTTTCTCATCAAAACGAAACTCTGGGTTAAAAAACGTAGGGTATTATGGAGGCACAATTGTATCTTGAATGTAAAAGAACTTCCCTTTCCAATTCCTGATGTTTTTAAAAGGCTTCTCAATCAGAATGGGCACATCACGTTCACCCCTTTTGGCCAAAGTCAGCCAATCTCCTCCAGGGTAAATATTTATAAACCTTCTAAGCACAGTCAAGGATGTTTTAAACCCATAAGCTTTACACATGACGATGTAAGTTGTGAGCTTGGCTAGGACAAATGGGTTAAACCTAGATATGTGTACTTCATAATATTGAAGGAGTTCTAAAATTAGGGGACGCAAGGGTATCCTTAAGTTGGAGGTGGTGAATGCATGTGTGTACAAGCCTACATAATTTTTTGGAGCATCATAAATGCCTTGTCGTTTGCTGGGTAACATGATCTTAAACTGTTTGGGAATGGGATAATCTGTGAGGAAAGCTTTGAGCTCTTCCTGGGTCAAGTTTCAACCTTGTTTCCTTATAAAGAATTTAGAATTGGTAGCCATAATACTTTTATTCAACAAAAAAGTAATAAAAACGTAGTAATATGAAGGAACACCTTACCTTTTTGGTCGAAAGCTTGCTCGGAAGACAGAGTTGTAGGTGTAATTTTTTGGAGAGGGATAAAAGTGATTTAGGGTTTTACTATTCGAAGTTTATATACCCTATCGCATCTTTAATCCTAGCCCTACACGTGTCTTTTGAATAACCTAACTTCCGGATTTCAAACTCCTTTTAAATTTTGAAAAGACGTTTTAAATTACCGAGATAAAAGGTGTTTTGTGTGGAAAACTAGAAGGGGGGGTTGAATAGTTTTACCAATTAAAACTATGTTTTAAAATATTTAGATCGACTTATGTCAATCTCTTTGGATGTGTATGTTGGACGTTTATAGATAGATATATAAATGTGCAATGAAAGATAAAGAGTAAGAAGCACATAACCACGACACGAGTATTTATAGTGGTTCGGCTACAAGAACACCTTCCTTGCCCTACTCCACTCCCCGAGTCACCTACTCGAGAGTTCGTAAATACTACACGACACCAACTACTTATGGCGGAGAAGCCTTCAAAACGTCGCCTACTCTTTTTTCGGTACTAGGCTAACCACCGGGTTCTTCCACAAGGTAGAACCACACCTATCACAATGTTGCCTACCCTTTATCCGGTACTAGGCTAGATACCGAGTTCCATTACAATGGAGGAACTACTACCCAACACTACACAACACCTATCTGAAAGGAGACCCACTCCTTATTACAACATCATCAAGGATATCAATATCCTTAGATACAACCTATCTCTATTTGTATATCGATGCACCTCAACGATTATACACCCTTGGCATCTTTCACTAATGCCAGTTGACTTGACTTCTAGGCATTCTTCACTAATTCCTTTGACACGGACGTTTGGCACCTTTTACTAATGCCTTCGTCTTGACTCCATTGGCACTCTTCACTAATGCATTTGACACGAACGTTAAGCACCGTTCACAAATGCTTTCGTCTTGACTCTTTCGACATCCTTCACTAATGCCTTTGACACAACACCTCTATGGAGGAAGAAAGAACTATCAACAAAAGAACCTCAGTAGTCTTGATGATGATGAAGTATGGCAACTCATGGACTTGAGCTTGCTCGACTTCAAGAGGTGGTGATCTCGACTTTAAAAGGAACCTAGAGAATCACACAAAAACAAAAGACAAACTACATAGAGAGATCCTTAGGATCTGAGTTAGAAGGTTACAATACTTGGGGAAAGTATGTGTAGGAGTGGCAACCCAAAATGAAGAAATGGCTCACTATTTATAGAGGAATTTTGGCTACTGTTCCACGGATCCCTCACTTGAGGGATCCGTCCAGTGTATTACTGGGGATCCGTGGGACGCTTCCTTTTGCCCATGGGTTTTGGGTCATGGGTCATGGGTCATGGGTCATGGGTCATGGGTCCTAGACGTTTGACCATGGGTATCCAAGTAGATACAATGTATCTACAAGATGCAATGCATCTAGTCCATGGGTCATGGGTTAAAACCATGGGTCATGGATAATATCCATATATGACTTATGCATGATGTCATGCAATGGGTTATGGGTTATGCTCCATGGGTATGGGTCATGGACTTTGGGTTATACCCAACTATATTCAATGTATTTAGTCAATGGGTCAAATACTTAAGTTTCTACCCATTTATATTGCCCATTATAATACATACTAGTTATGTATATATTTACCCAATATGTAAACGCTAGTTGTTGTACATATGTATTACTAAATCATAAAACCACTTTTACTTGTTTAGTGTTTTATGTGAAAACGTAAGTGTGTTAGTAAACTATTGGCTCAAACTATTTACGTATTTTATTTGTTTCGTTAAAATGATTTTACGTTTGTTATCGACAAACATTAGAAGATCGTAAAATATAAATAAACGTTTTTAAGGCTTATTTATATTAACAGTTTGGATAAGTACCGTGCATTTAATGCGAACTCAATGTGTATCCAACTTTTCTCCTTCGTTCAGTTTTGTGAAAAAGGAGAGGTTTCGTATATATTTTTGAGTCGTAAGCAATATATCCTCGTTCGTACATATCACTTTCGACTGGGGGGCTTGATGGCGTACCCTCCGATCATGTCGAAGGACTCCCCTTCGGCGTCAGTCGAATTTGCATAACGAAGGACCAAGTCTATCTTTCTAAGTCATCAATGGCGTAAAACCATTCATCATTGATATGGTTACCAGTTGGGAATTCGCCAACCGAAGGCCTAGGCCCTTCGGGGTCTTACCTTGAAGATACTAAGAAAAAGGAGAACATTGACTTGGTCTTCACCCACGTTCCCAGTATCTCCTTAGCTTCCCCACCAAGACAGAGAGAGTGGGAATGAAACCCTAGTGGTTACCACAAATCATGGGACGCCCCCATGATCTCCAAAACATGTGCAAACACTCTCCAAGCTTATTTTTCTATCTATAAATAGGTTGGACGAGTCATTTCAATGGTATGTTCACTCAACACAACATTTCACATACTCTACATTACTTAAAACACATATCACATACTTACTCGCACGCCGAAGGTTGTTCGCAGGGTCCAACCCCTGCGCAATCACTTAATGAAGTGTCTACTATTTCTTATTGCAGATTGGCTACAAGTTTGGCGCAAGCATAACACCCCTCATACCCTTCGATCACCATCGAAGGCCTGATCGTACGAATTATTGTACAATCACTAGGTTAACGCGTGTCTAGGCTCGTAGCCTGGGCGTCTGTTCCTTTGCTTGATTTGACATGATATTCCTTGGGAAGGAACATATATTTGTACGTGCAGATTTTCTCTCCTTTTTTGTTATTTGGATAAGGTTAATCCTTTTGCTTCCACCCTTCTTTGTTTATTGTCGAGGATTTTCCTTCCCATGTTAGGAATTAGAAATTCCCAGTATTAAAGAGTCGGTCACCTCAAGTATATGTAATCGTTAGAAAGCTCGTAGTCGTAGTTCTTTTAAGTTATGTAGTTATTTAGTTAAGTAACACCGTGGAGGACGGACGGGTCTTTACCCACTGTATGCCTGATCCACAGCCCAAAGTGTGGCGATTTGTGTAAGACTATAAATACTCTCTACCTTCCAAGGTAGAGAGTTGGAGCTCATAATAATATCTTTCACTTTCTCTCACTAAGTTCCCTAAACCTCTAACTTTCTCTCTCTAGAATTCCATCTTATTCGCCACCTTGTGTTATGGTTTGATGTGTATGTGAAAAGTTATATCTTACAATTGGTATCAAGAGCCATGGTTGGATCATATCTTACACATCTTTGGATTTATTGTGGTTTTTGAGTTTGAAAAAGTTTAGTGGTTTTTGCATCATTTGGTTGATCTCTCGTGTTAAAGTTTGAATTTTGTTGGTACTTTTGTGTTTAGAATCATCAAAAGTGTTTAGGTTTTCATTTGGTAAGCTTGAATCATCTTGGTTGGGTTGTTTTTGGATTGAAAAGTGATGTTTATATGGTTTTTCATGGTAGCGAGTTAGTTCACGGATAAGTTTTCTTCTTAGCGACTTGCTTCACAAAATTGTAGCGAGTTATAGTGTTAAATCTAGCGAGTTAGATCTAGCGACTTAAAGTACAAGTAGTGGACTCTCCACTACAGGTAGCGACTTGTGGTAGCGATTTGGTCTGTAGCGAGTTGCTCTTTAGCGACTTGCAGTGTTGGCGACTTGAGTAGCGAATTACTGCTGAATTTTTGCTAGCGACTTGAGTGTTAGCGAGTTACTACTTAGCGACTTGCTTTTCTGTTAGCGACTTGGGATTCTAGCGACTTGGCTGTCTAGCGAATTAATTGGTAGCGACTTAGTGCAATTGTTTCTAGCGACTTAGAGCTTTATCATCTAGCGACTTGAGTGGTTGTTTACGGTTTTCTCTTGATTTAGTAAAATCCCGTGAAAGAATCTATTTCCCGGTTTAATCATTGAGTTATAAAATCCCGTATAATCTGTTAACATGTCTACCAACGTCCCTATTGTCATCTCCACTGTTGCCGAGGATGTACAAGCAGCTGGTTCAGATACTCGTCCACCCATGCTTGACAGAACTGATTACGACTCTTGGGCTCAACGAATCAGACTGTATTGCCTTGGAAAGGAAAATGGTGTCAACATTCTCAAATCCATTGATGAAGGACCATATCGAGTTGAAACGACTAGAGACATACTCGATACTAATGAAGATGGTACTCCTATTTACGGAATGGACAGACCTAAGATGTATGATGAGCTTGATGATAAGGAGAAAAAGAGATTTGATGCAGATATCAGGGCTTCAAACATTGTTCTTCAAGGTCTTCCTAAAGACATCTACAAGCTGATCAATCATAACACTGAAGCAAAGGCAGTTTGGGATAATGTTAAGATGCTTCTCTCAGGTTCAGAATTAACTATGGAAGACAGAGAATCTCAACTCTATGACGAATTTGAGCACTTCAAGATGAAACCCGATGAGAGTGTCTATGAGTACTATGTGAGATTTCATAAGTTAGTTAATGACATGAGGAACATCAGAATGACTATGCCTAACATTCAGTTGAATTCAAAATTTGTGAACAACATGAATCCCGAATGGCACAAGTTTGTTACCGCTGTGAAGCTTACTAAAGGATTGAAGAACACAAACTATGAGCAACTCTATGCCTTCCTCCTTCAGAATGAGAGACATGCCATGTTTGAAAAATTGATTCTCAATCAGTTCAAAACCAACCAGGGAGAGACAAGTTCGTCTAATGACTCAACAGCTTTCTACTCAAACATTGGAATCACAACCAAAGCATCACAAGTCATACCCTTAGGTAATGGTAATCACAAACTCATTCCTGATCCTATGTTCAAACAAGCTGATGCTGATGCACGCGTGGATAACATCGTTAATCAACTAGCTCTACTCATTAGTCAAAACATGAATTCTCTCCCACAAACCAACAACAACCTTCGAACTGCATCTAACCCACATAATCAAGCCACTGTTAAAGATGGAAGGATCGTGGTGCAACCAGTTCAGGAAAGACAGTATGATCAGGGAAGAGGTGGAGCTGGGAGAGGTTATGTTGGAAACCAGAATCGAGGAAGAAATGGTAACCAAGGTCAACCTAAGCCAATCAAATGCTACAACTGTGGTGGTGAAGGTCACATTGCAAGGAACTGCACATCTCCAAAGCGTCCTCAGAATGCTGATTACTTCAGAGATAAGATGTTGCTGGCACAAGCTCAGGACAATGGTGCTGCGTTGGATGAAGAGGAATTGATGTTTCTTGCTGAGGGCAATGCAAAGACCTATGATGCAGATGTGGATGAGCAGCCTATTCAGGAGATAGGTCACAATCATCAGAACGCCTTTCAAGTCGCTGACTGTGATGCATACGACTCTGATGTAGATGATGGACCTATTGCACACACAATCTTTATGGCTAGCATCTCTCCAATGGTTTCTCCCAAGATCTCTTCTTCACCACAAGCTGGCCCATCCAAGGACAAACTCATCTCAGAGGTATTAAAGCTATACGATGATGCTGATGTGCAACAGATGCATGACATAGTACAACCAACTGAAACTATTGAATCAAATATTGAAAATATGGGTAATATCAATATTGTCCCATACGATCAATACGTGAAACAAAGTGAAAGTGAAGTTGTACCAAGTGATGCATCTTCTGCAGTCAACAATGACTATGTCTTTGATGAATACACTGCATGTGCCCCTGATGATTCCATAATTTCTGAACTAAATGCTTATAAAGAACGTGTTGCTATTTATGAACAACGCGCTAAATTTGAGTTGACCACTCGTGAGCAGGAAATGGATGACCAAGTGCGTACAGTAATTAGAAAAAGTAATTTTAGAGAAGAAGTATTGAAACAAGAATTAAATTCTTTGCAAGAAAAACTTTCTAAAACAGCTAAGCAAAAACAAGAACTTCAAGAAAATGTGAAAATGCTTAAGCAAGAATTTAATGCAAAAGAATCAAAGCTCTTGAGAGATTTTTCTAATCTGAAAACTTTGAAAAACAAACTTGAAAACAAGTTGTACATGCAAGGAAACACCATTCAGACTGCTCACATGATCACTAAGCATAGAGTTCTAAGCGATAAGCATAGTGTTCCCATTATAGATAAACCCAACCCTGAGTATGGAAAGATAGCAAAAGCAGCTCAAAGTGTTATCTATGATGGTAATGAGATTCTTAAACCTAGACAAAAACCTAGTTGCATTGAGTGCACTGAGGATGACAAGAAAATAGATGAAGTCACTAGGGAGAAGATGAATAAGAAACTAAATGACCCTAAGTGCAAAGAGAAGAAAGTAATTATCACTCCCCATGACTACAAGAAGGAAAACTGGATTTCCTTGAACAAGTTTAAGACTCAGACTTTGTTGACTCCCGAACAAGTCTTCTGGAAAATGGATTTAGATAAGCAGAAAGCTGAAAATATTGTAGAAACAAACCCTCCCCTTCGGAAAATGCCTAGAGCAACTGTGTATCCTCCTAATACACCTATGCATCTTGTACCTAGAACAATTGCCACTAAAAGCAAGACATTAATTAGCCAATACGTTATATTCCAACTATTTGTTGATTTTGAGAAAACTTGTAAGAAAAGGATCACTCCCACTGGTATAACTGAAGGTGAAAGAGGTTTTGAACAAATGAAAGAATGTTATTTAACTGAGGTCATGCCATTCTTTAAACTTCTAAAAGATCACTTTGAGAGTCTTAAAAAAGGGGTAGAAGCTGATATTAAGGGTATGGAAAAGGAATTTGATGCAATGGTTGCTGAAGTTAGTGATTATGAGCGTGCACTAAAATATAATGAGATTGAGAGAAAGAACTTGCATACACTAAATGAGAATCTTATTACTGAATGTGTTGCGCAAGATGTGTTTTTCACTGCTTCAAATTGCTCTATTAATGCTTCCAAATTTCATGAACTATCTGTGGCCCTGAAAGTCTCCCATGATCGTGTCATTGAGCTTGAAAAAACTAATTCTAAACTAAATGAGAAAATTGAACTGGATGATCATGACAATTTGGTTAAACATTTTTCTAAACTAGAAGTTGAGTATTTTAATCTACAACTAAAATATCAACATCTCAAAGAAAATGTCAAAACTTCAAATATCAAGACATCTTCAGATGCTCCAGAGTTTGATGCAGTTTTTCAAATTAACAAACGAGATGAACAGATTCATGCTCAGTGTAACACGATCAGAAAATTGAAAGCCCAAATCTCTCAATTAAAGGGTCAAACGAACAATATGACAGGCTCCCAAATGCCTCCTCCTTTAGATTCTCAGAATTCTCAAACGTTTCATCTTCAAAATCTAGTAAATGCTTTACAAAAGGAAAACGAAAGTTTTCTAGAAGAAAATAAAAAGGTTAAACGTCATTTCAATGAGTTGTTTGAATCAATTAAAGTCACTCGTAACAAAAACAACCAACAAATAACTTCATTGCAAAAGGAAATTGAGAATCTGAAGAGTCAGGTAAAAGGGAAAATGCCAATGTTCAATGAGGAAAATGTTGTATCAAAGGGTCACTCTAGTAATAAATATGCTTTACATGTGACATATGTCCCCCCTCACCTAAGGAACAACAAACTTGCCATTCAAACATATTTCTCATCCCTTAAGGAGTGCTTAGAATGCCTGCGTGAGATTGTTGAAGAGGATAAGCTAGAGAAACCTCATGATAATGCAATTGGACATGCATGCTTATATGCCAAACGATCTCAAGAAATCTTAGAATGTTTGATCACAATATGCCCAAAGACATTAGGTGAGAGAGTTAACCCTTTGATTCCATGCTCAATGCCTAAGGCCAAACATGATATACACTCAATTCCCAATGGTTTGAATGTGAGGAGTAGTGTACCATTGAGTAGTTCAGATTCTAGATCTGTCAATGCTAGGAAAGAGAACTCAAATGTGCCTTCTAGGAGTACTAATCTCAGTACATCTAGCTTTAAGAAAGTGAACCATAGTGCACCTGCATGTAGTTCAGATCCCAGCACATCTAAACAGGTGGTGCAAAGAGTAGTAAAACAAACTAATGTTCCCATTCCCTCTACAGGAGTAATCAGTGACACTAAAGGGAGCAGGTCAAAGTCTCAAGACAATACAAGGAATGATAGGACCTCTCAAGCTATGAATGTGCACTGGAAGAGAGTAGAAGAACAATCTAGGAACCTTAAGTTTGAATCGAATAAAACGAATCGTGTTGATTCTAGTATTAGCCATAGGCGTACTGTAATTAATTCGAATTCTGATACTATTTGCAAACCTTGTACTGATGATTGCTTGAATTCTGTTTCTAATCTTGGATGTGATATTAATGTTCTGCCTAATGATGTTAATTGCCTAGTTAATCTTGTTAATGCTAAAATTCATGCTAAAAAGGCTAATAGGCAAAAGCGAAAGAGAGTTAGAAAACAATGGAAACCCACAGGAAGAACATTCAGCAAAATAGGCTTTTATTGGATACCTGTTGGTCATAAGACTAATCAGATAATGCCCACTAGAAAATGGATGCCTACTGGTAGAACTATTCCCTTAAGAAGTGGTCACACTGTAAATAGGGCTAATATAGACACTAGTATTGCATCTATTCACAATGATTCCATTACCTCACTGTCTGATATGAATGCTTCAATTTCTGATGTGGGTGGTCCAACTGTTGCTACTAACCAAATGGAACCCATTCTTGCATGGGGATCCCAATTATCCAGTTATCCATTCTTGTCTGTGTTCAACTGCAGATCGTTCAAATCGTTCTGTGGTACCTGGACTCAGGCTGTTCCAAGCATATGACTGTAGACCGGTCACGGCTCATGAACTTCGTGAACAAATTCATCGGGACTGTTAGATTTGGTAATGATCATTTTGGTGCTATTATGGGTTATGGAGATTATGTTGTTGGTGATAGTGTCATCTCCAGAGTGTATTATGTGGAAGGTTTAGGTCATAATCTGTTCTCTGTTGGTCAATTCTGTGACTCTGATCTAGAAGTAGCCTTCAGAAAACATACCTGCTTTGTTAGAGATCTTAATGGTAAGGAACTGTTGAAAGGAACTCGTGGCTCAAACCTTTACACCATCTCTATCGATGACATGATGAGAGCCTCACCAATCTGCTTGTTATCTAAGGCTTCAAAAACAAAGTCATGGTTATGGCATCGTCGTCTCAATCACTTGAACTTCGGCACCATCAACGATCTTTCCAGAAAGGACTTAGTTGTAGGGTTACCTAGACTAAAGTATGAAAAGGATCATCTTTGTTCAGCATGTCAATTGGGAAAAAGCAAGAAGTATGCCCATAAACCCAAACCTACTAACTCTGTCACAGAAGTTCTTCATATGATTCATATGGATTTATGTGGACCAACGAGGGTGCAAAATATCTTTGGGAAGAAATATGTGTTAGTTGTGGTTGATGACTATTCCAGATTCACCTGGGTCAAGTTCTTAAGGACAAATGATGAAACTCCTGATATCATCATCAAACTCATCAAACAGCTGCAGGTTAGACTAAATAAAACTGTCAGAATTATCAGAACAGACAATGGAACTGAGTTTGTCAACAAACAACTTAGTGAATTCTATGAAAGCGTTGGAATCAGCCATCAAAGAAGTGTTCCACGAACCCCTCAACAGAACGGTGTAGTTGAAAGACGAAATCGTACCCTTGTTGAAGCTGCTAGAACAATGCTGATCTACTCAAAGGTTCCAATGTTTCTCTGGTCTGAAGCAATCGCCACTGCATGCTACACACAAAATCGTTCCCTGATTCACACCTCTCATGGAAAAACTCCATATGAACTTGTCCACAACAGAAAACCTAATCTATCTTTCCTTCGTGTGTTTGGTGCCTTGTGCTATCCAACTAATGAGGGTCAAGACTTGGGAAAACTTAGGGCTAAAGCTGACATTGGAGTATTTGTAGGATATGCACCAAACAAAAAGGGATACCGAATCTACAACAAATGAACCCGAAATATCATGGAAACAATTCACGTGACGTTCGATGAGCTGACCGGTCAAATGGCTCCTGGACACTCCAGCTCAGGACCCGCACTTCAAAACAATCCCATTGGATCATCTCTTGTTCCAAACTCCTCTCAAGAAACTCCATATGTACCTCCATCTGAAGATGATGTAAAGAAATTGTTTGATCCTATGTTTGATGAACTGTATGATTCAATTACTAATGAGGTGCTGATCCCTACAACAGAGGATGCTCATATTCCAGTGAATGAACTCAATCCTTCAGTCTCAATATCTTTAAGTCAAGAAGCACCTGCTGCTGATCCTTCAGTCTCATCAACAAATCATCATTCTTCAAATGTACATCATGGAAATGTTTCTGGCATCAATGATGAAGTTAATCCCTTTGCGACTCCTGAAGATGCTCCATTTGAAAACATATTTGCCACTCCTGAATCATCATCAGAACCATCTTCTTCAGGAGACATCGACTCAGCTACTTCAGTTCCTCAACAAATGCCACATGAACACCTCAGAAAATGGACTCACGATCATCCATTAGACAACATCATTGGAAATCCCTCTCGCCCTGTATCAACCCGGAAGCAACTCGCAACCGATGCCTTATGGTGCTTCTTCAACTCCGTACTATCTAAGATCGAACCAAAAGATGTTAAAACTGCTATGAATGAAGATAGCTGGTTCAATGCTATGCAAGATGAAATTCATGAGTTTGATCGTCTTGATGTATGGGAGTTAGTACCTGCTCCGGACTGTGCTATGATTATAGCTCTAAAATGGATCTTCAAAGTAAAACTTGATGAGCATGGTGATGTGTTGAAGAACAAGGCTCGATTAGTTGCTAAAGGATATCGTCAAGAGGAGGGTATAGACTTTGAAGAATCTTTTGCTCCAGTTGCTCGAATCGAGGCAATCAGAATCTTTTTGGCTAATGCTGCTAGTAAGAACATGGTGGTATATCAGATGGATGTAAAGACGGCATTTCTGAACGGAGATCTTAAGGAAGTTGTCTACGTCAGCCAACCTGAAGGATTCGTGAACCAAGAGCATCCTACTCACGTTTATCGTTTGAAGAAGGCTCTTTACGGTTTAAAGCAAGCTCCAAGGGCATGGTATGATACACTGTCAAAGTTTCTTCTATCAACCGGATTCATCAAAGGAGCAGTTGATCCTACATTGTTCACCAGGAAGTCAGGCAAACATTTGATTCATGTTCAAATTTATGTTGATGATATTATCTTTGCCTCGACTGACCCAATGGAATGTGATCGTTTTTCAAATGAAATGAGTTCAAAGTTTCAAATGTCAATGATGGGACAAATGTCATTTTTCTTGGGATTACAAATTTCTCAAAGTCCCGGAGGCATTTTCATAAATCAATCTAAATATGCAACAGAGATTTTAAAGAAATTTGGATTTGATTCAAGTGACCCTGTTGACACCCCCATGATTGACCGAACCAAACTAGATGAGGACCTATCAGGGATCATGATTGACCAAACGAAATATAGGAGTATGATTGGATCCCTGATGTATCTCACTGCTAGTAGACCAGACATCTTGTTCTCTGTGTGCATGTGTGCGAGATACCAGGCTAAGCCTACTAAAAAGCACCTTGAAGCAGTTAAACGGGTCTTTCGGTATCTCCAAGGAACCATCAATATGGGACTATGGTACCCGAAGGACACCGGTATGTCACTAACGGCCTATGCAGATGCTGATCATGCAGGTTGTCAAGATACACGTCGAAGTACGTCTGGAGGTGCTCAGTTTTTGGGTGATAAGCTTGTGAGCTGGTCTTCAAAGAAGCAAATGAGTACTTCTATTTCCTCTATAGAGGCTGAATACATAGCCATGTCATCTTGTTGTGCTCAAATCTTATGGATGAGATCTCAATTATCTGACTATGGCTTTGAATTCAACAAAATCCCTCTGTACTGTGATAATAAAAGTGCTATTGCTCTCTCATGCAACAACGTTCAACACTCAAGAGCAAAGCATATCGACATTCGACATCATTTCATCAGGGAACAAGTGGAAAAAGGTGTGGTGGAACTATATTTTGTGAGGTCTGAATATCAGTTAGCGGACATCTTCACCAAAGCTCTTCCAAGAGAACGTTTTGAGTTTATTCTTCCACGTCTTGGTTTGAAAAGCCTTCAACCAGAAACTCTCAAACGCCTTCAGGAGGAAGACGAAGAGTAAAGGTCTTTCTTCATCTATCTCTTGTAAATATTTATTTGAAAAACAAAATACAAAATTATAAAACTTTCAAAATCCATAAAAATCTGAAAAATTCGAAAAATCTTCAAAAAAATATTGTCATTTTTGTCATGTTTCTTTCCGGTTCGATAATATCTACGGTCTTTGTGCTGTCATTCAAAGAATGACACGGGACTTTAGATGTTGTTCGAATTTTTATATATAAAAAAAAAAAAAAAAAAAAAAAAAAAAAAAGCCATGTTTTACCATGTTTTCAAATCCTATGCTCTGATTCTATAAACTCCTATCTGCTGAAAACTAAATGCTTTGAAAAATAACTCAATCTCTATTTTTGATAATCATCAGGACTTATTTGTCAAAATCTCTATCTCTCAATCAACAACCTACGTCATTGATTGAGGGGGAGAATGATTTCAATTAAATTAAAAAGTTATTTGGCTATAAATTGTTTTCAAAAGATATACATGCATGGTTTTATAAATGGAGTTTAAAGTCTTAAAATCCGATCCTTATCAGTTCAAACGCTTTCACAATCAAGTCACAATTCTCCCTAAAAGCTTTTAAAATCAATTTAAATCTATACGAGATCACAAATCTCAAATGATTTGATAATTGTGATCGGGGGAGAATGTGTGATTTAAATTAGATTTAAACTGATATTAAGGTAAATGGTTTCACATGAATGAACATGCTGTCCCTCCCACATGTGACAAACGATTTCAATTTTTCAATGCACATGTTGAGGGGGAGCACCTATCTTAAACCTATGATTTGAAACGTGATCATTTATCCCAATGTGCAGGTTCCCTCTAGTATGTGCAAAACTCTTTTCAAACCTCAAGGCACATATTGAGGGGGAGCAAAATTCATGGAAACCTCATCCTTCCCGGAAATGTTATACCCACTTGATCTGTTGAGGGAAGTGATGTTGATATCTTTTAGAAAATTGTAATCAAAGAAGTTAATTCTTTCTCTTGCCTCCATGTGCTTAACATTTCTCAAATACTTGATGCACATGTTGAGGGGGAGTTCTCGTTCTAAAAATATCAAAAACAATTCAGGTACAAAATGCTTTGATAATATATCACAAGTATCTGAATTGATTTTCAAATGGTTTTCAATTGGATCCAATGGCAGATGAACAATACCAAATTGACCGACCAACTTTACTTTATGTACGGTGATATAAGGATGATAAGGTTAGGTATTGGTTCCCATGATCTGCCAGAACCGGAGGGATCTACCCAGGGACAATCCACTAGTTAGTGTAGAAGTCCTTAGGTATGATGATAAAAGGAGAAAAGTGAGATATGGGAAGAGTGCAGACTAAGACTGAGCTAGTACTGGAATAAACCCAACAAGGTAATAGCTATGAAGTCTCGGTAAGCACTGAAGGGGTTGAAGAATTAAAAAGAATTGAATGAAAATAGGGTGAAAACAAATAGCCCTCCATTAATTCAACCTTAGGGCAGAAACCGGGTTCACTTCATATGCTACTGATGGTAACATCGGTATTGAAGACAAGACGTCATGGACCCAGTGACGCACTGCACTTCAACTTTCCAAACCACTCAAGTTCCTCTTAAAAGGGCTTGTTTCATTCTCACGGGGAACCGACATTATCTATCGACTTTCTCTTAGAGATGGTTGATATTGAAGAAGGAGACCCTCTCCCTAGTCTCCGTTATAGGATCCAAATATGCACAAATTGAGTCTAGAGCCACGAGATCATCAATTAATCTCATTAGGACACTTTCAATGAAGACTCTCTGTTTCACACAATGTGGAAAGAGAGATTATATCTTGAGTCCTACGCATTATCCTTGTGGTATTGCCAGAACATCTGAGTGATGTATTTACACATTCACAATGAAGATGGAAAGCCTTCTGGAGCCAACATCAAACAAGCTCCTGGTAGGTGGCATGTGAGATCTATCATATAGATCAACCATGTGACAACTGAACAGAAACAATGGGGCGATTCAATTTCTTGAATCAATCCTGGTTCAGGTTAGGGATTGACGGATACCTTTGAAAAACCAGTCTTTGTGCTTAAAAACTCTTTTCTTTAGCACATCGACTGTGTACTCATTTTTCAAACCAAAAGGTATTTTTATGATTGATAATTGATTTTCAATAAAACCTTCGTTGTATTGCAAAAACAATTTCTATTGAGCAATACACGATTGTTTTTCAAATCTCTTTTCTTCAATCAGTGGACTTAAAATTCGCTGGTTCACTCACTCCGTGTTGTCTTCTTTGAGATGTTCCGGTTTGAGAACAACTAGAACAGCTGCGAAACCCTGTCAAGGAGATTCTTAGGAATCCTACCTGATCACAGGCAGTACTTGTACTGATCAACGGGGAACCGTGGGCCGTGTACCTCAATTCATCGAAAGTGATCAAAGACACTTTCGTGCGATTTGTTGCTAACTGTTGTATGCAGGTACGCCCGACGTTTGCAGCTGATCAGAATGAAGCGGTCAATCCATAGCCGCATGCTCACTTAACACATTCATCTCAAAAGAAATCATGATTAGTGCATCAATGACTCTGATATTTTCACACCAAGCTTCTGCTACGCTGCTGCCAATATCGTGATTCAACAAATGCTTCCGCTACTCTGATGAGAAGATATCATGATCCAGAATGTGAGCATGTCGGTCCCAATGTCACAACACCACAATGGATGTCTCAGAGATTTTTGATAGCTGATGATCTCCAAAGATGGCTCAAACGTATCATCACGTGGATCAGTAAAAGACCTCCACTTGGAATAACCAAACATGCATTGTGAAGAATCAATGACTACGAGCCTAGGAGCAAAGGACTACATCAAGAATGCAAGATCAATTGTTAAATGTTATATTTATTTGTATTCTATGTAATTTTGGTACATTATTGAGGTGACCTCCCTTAGGGGGAGATTGTTAGGAATTAGAAATTCCCAGTATTAAAGAGTCGGTCACCTCAAGTATATGTAATCGTTAGAAAGCTCGTAGTCGTAGTTCTTTTAAGTTATGTAGTTATTTAGTTAAGTAACACCGTGGAGGACGGACGGGTCTTTACCCACTGTATGCCTGATCCACAGCCCAAAGTGTGGCGATTTGTGTAAGACTATAAATACTCTCTACCTTCCAAGGTAGAGAGTTGGAGCTCATAATAATATCTTTCACTTTCTCTCACTAAGTTCCCTAAACCTCTAACTTTCTCTCTCTAGAATTCCATCTTATTCGCCACCTTGTGTTATGGTTTGATGTGTATGTGAAAAGTTATATCTTACATCCCAAGGCTGTATCCTTTATGTCGTGTCTGCCGCAACTTCTTGCGTGCTTCCTTCGGGCACTACTTCCCTCGAAGTTAATTCTTTTTAGGTCGCAAGTCTTTGTTCCTTTTTATTCTCTAGGAATGATTTCCGTATAGTTTTTCTGCATGCATCCGTAGCGTGTTTCAATCTTTATTTTTGCTCCTTTTCGCATGATCTTCCGCGATCCGATTGTTTTGAAGTAGCTGGGCGCTTTTTCAACGTTTGTACTTGCTTCCTGAGTTTTTATCTATTGAAGTTTATAGGGTCAGGATGTTCATTCGCTTTGTTAGGGATGTCCTGATCCGTGTTTATTTTATTGGCGTTCCTGCTTTTCTTCTTCTGTTGAAGTTCCGTTTTCATTTTTTCCAGATGTGTGTGCGTTCCTGCTTTTCTTTGTGCCGATATTTCCCCGGAAGGTTTTCGTGGGTTGCGGAAACCCTGTTGCCTTTCTCTTATTCTTGGTTTATTCTTAGATTCTCTTTTGAAGCTTTGTCGATGCTTGACTGTTGTTCGTTCCATTGGTCTTTGATGTGCTATTTCATCCTGCTTTTAATATTTATAAAACTTAGACAACTTAGGATGAACACATACTAACGGGCAGAGAACCCGATCAGATGTAGTAAAGCCTTAGGTAAATCCGAGTATCGTCCCAAGAGAGCTGTGACCTTGAAAGAACTAAGATGATTAGAAATGATATTGGTAAAATATTGGTATGATAAGATCTTAATAATTCATCGATATGCTATAATTATTCCAATCACACAGATACAAGAATTTAAGGATAAAGAGATAGATAAGCGAAGCTTAACGAAGAATGCAAATACGAATTGATTCTCGATATAAAGGTTCAATATAGTGGTTAATTATCGTCAGACTCCTTTGGTCAATTCGTCATGGCCTATGGTTCTTAGATTCCTCACCAAGATGAGTAGGTCACCCGGGATCATTTGGCAACCTAATAGCAGTCATTAAGGTCCAAATCTACTAGATCTAGTCTATGGAAACTCGGCCGTTAGGAACTTAGATTTCCCCTAACCTCTTAAATACCTCCACTTGATAGGTGATCATTTGGTCAGTTCGCACACGAAGAGTGGTTGTACTATAGCTAATTCCTTCCATATTTCACAACCTATTAGACTAAGGTCAGTTGGTCATATATCCCAGCCCTTTAGATACTAACAAGTTTATAATATTACCAAGGCTAGCGATCTATGATAAGACTAGTAAATGTCTATAAAGAAAATAAAGAGAAGATCAATAACGTAAATTCAAACTCCAATTAATAACATGAATTCATAGTATAAGTCCTAGAAAAATATAAAAGGAATTCAAACTCGAATACAACGGAAATCGTAGACGAGAACTTCGTTATTCAATGCTCCTAAACCATGCTTCTTCTTCTGTGTTTGATCTCCCCAAACCCTAGAAGGTTTGGGAAAGGAGAGATGATTAAAACTGATGAAATCTTTGACTATTTATAGGCTCGGATACTAGTTACGGCGTAACATTTATTAATTAGTTACGCCGTAACTCTTCAAAATCTTGTACTTATCCATGGTTACGGCGTAAGCTTAGCTGAGAGTTACGTCGTAGTCTTTGTAAATCAAATGCTTTTCTTCTGTTACAGCGTAACCTGAGCTGATGGTTACGTTGTAGCCTTTGTAAAGTTGATGTTTATCCGTCATTACGGCATAACCTGAGCTAAGGGTTACGCCGTATCCACTGTAAAGTTGGCTGCTTCATGTTTAGTAGTCTTGTTACGGCGTAATTATATTCCATTGTTATGCCCTAATCCTCATAATCATTATTACGGCGTAACTCCATCACTTGGTTACGCCGTAGTTGAGAGAAAAGTCATCCTTTGGGCTTGGAAATGTCCATTTACCGCTTCCTTGCATAAACTAGGTCCTGAAATGAAATAATAAGGAATAAGGATGTTTTCACTAGCATTTTACTTAAAATGTGATGATAAAGGGGGAAATTAACACTTAGAATATCAGGACAATTTGATGTTATCAGTCTTTGTACCCAGTGCCTTTTCCTTTCGCGACTTCCAGCGGCTATTTCCCCTCTTAGGAAAGAGGTAGTTGTATTCATTACTTCGCTCATCGACTTTGGGATTCTGTCGTGTAACCGCTTAATCAACTCTGGATCAGTGATTGCATGCATGAAACCTGAGACTTTCATAATTTCTGGGGCTCCCTTTATGTCCCTGGTTTCTTCTTTAAACCTTCTTACAAAGTCTTCCGTTGGCTCTACGTCCCTTTGCTTGATATGATGAAGTTCTACAGGATCTTTGATACATTTCTTCTGCTGGAGAAAGTTAGCCAAGAAAACCTCCTTTAGTTTATCATAGTTGTCTATTGAATCGGGTGGAAACAAGGACAACTTTCTTTATATTAGATGCCAGCCTTATAGAAGATGCAACTAGCGCATTGTACAGGCCGTAGGGGACTCAAGCCTTCGTCAATTGAGAGGAGCCCCTCGCCTCACTCGGAAACTCTTATCACGACCTCTCTCATATATAAGGGGAAGGCTCACCGAGATGATCAAAGGTTGCCCTGAGACATGGGGCGGAGACTAGACTAGCTTTCCAGGATAAAGAATGCAACCAAGATAGGGATGAATGACACTACTGACAAGTTACAAGATATGAGCGTCATCCCCACCCTTGCTTACCTATTCGTCCGAAAGCACCGTGGAGAGCAACAAAAGTCCATAGACCGCCTAATTGACACCAACGAGTAAGTCATCAAACCAGGCCCTAGCGGATCCAGTTAGTGTGGAATTGAACATCTGACACCAAGTTGGCATAGCCCATCGCTCCACCTTTGCCGCTTCCTGGAAGATTTTAAGATGATCTTATGGGTCTCCACTCTCATCATACGTTTTTACGTTGGTTGGCATTCGTGTTTTCGTCGGCATCTCAATGTAGCGGATACATGGAGTGAACGGACCAGTCCCCTTGCAGACCCAGGGTCTGGCCAAGTCATAATCATTGCTGTCACGTGGCTTCCACTTTCTGACTTCGGACCTCCGACATCCGCTTCCGTTAGACCCATCGCCTGAGCAGCTGTCCACTTTCCGTGATCGAACTTTTTTGATTTCGTGCCTTCTAAATCCTGGTCTTACCGGTAGTGATTGGGAGTCTTTGTGGCTGCCCTTTTATTTTCTTTCGGTATTGTTGTGGACTGGCTGCTTGTGGTCTTTGGAGTACACGGAAATATTTTCTTCTTTGTCTCCGAGCCGGTGGAACACACTCTTGCGCAGCCTTTTGAACACCGTTTCCCTTCCATCTTATTTCCCTTCGGGTGACCTAGATCAGGTGCGTCTTCGGCCGCTACCACTTTGCATGTTTGATACGCTTACACAGTGCGTTCGGGGTCAAAGGAACTTCCTTTTCGTCGAGCAAGTTTTTCAACACCCTAGGCAGTGAACCTAATCGTTGTAGTGTAGTATTAGGGTAAGCCACAGGAATTGATATCGTTCTCTAGGGGAATAGGAATGCTAGTGAGAAGTTACTACGCTAAGGTTGGGGTTGAGGAAGATTATTTTTTTATCTTTTTATGTTTTTTTAGAAAAGGAAAAGTACGAATCTCGGGATTTGGATTTGGGGGGTTGGTATTTCTACCGATTACTCTACTATTATCTAATTATCAAAACTAAGGTGGTGGTAGTCTATGTCTAATTATTGTGTGCTCGTATGATAGTTTAAAGATGTGTTTACTTAGGTTTTACTACTCCTTAATTATCTCCTATTGGTGGTTGAATTGTCACGTCCTTATTCCTAATTGCGTTGTGTTTCTAAAGTTGTAGGGTATGCGTTTCTCCCTACTCTTTGAAGTTACCAAAGGGTCTCGTCTACAAAACCCACAAGGGATGATAAACTCTAACTTTTGGATAGTTTAGCTTACAACAACTCAAAGTGCTATAACCTAAGGTTCACAAAGATTAATCAAGCATTAAGTACACAACGAATGACCTATCGCATTACTAGATCATTAATCAACTAAGATAAGAAACAACCAATCAATATTCAATAATTAAGTTTCATATTCCCTAAGCAAACACACAAGTAAATTAGCCGGACATGGAGAACATGCAAGCATACACACAAATAATTGAAGACATAATTAAATTAATGAAGTAAACAACTTATCTTGGTGTAAGATAGGGTTTAGAACCCTAAAATACGACCTTGGTTCGGTTTAGGTTTTACTCCAAAAGTTTTCCCAAAAGACTACTCTCTAAAACTGAAAAATTCGGATTCTATATATAAGATTACATGTGCGACGGCGTCACCTTATGATTTGTGACGCCGTCGTGTCGCCGTCATTAGGGTTTCGTCTTGGCCAAGTTAATCTTGCGACGGCGTCACCTTATGCTTGTGACGCCGTCCTCTTTAGCTTCTGACACCGTCTGGATTGAATCTAGGTCGTCTGAGTTGCGACGGCCTACTCTTTTAAAGCCCGACGCCGTCCTTCAGAACTTAGCAATTTCTCTTCTGAACCGTCACAAATTCCTCCGACGGCATCGCAGATTAAGCAGTGACGCCGTCCCCTTGTAATTTAGCAGCATGAGTGTCTCGATTCTTGACTTTGGCCATTTTCTTCATATATCCGCGCTTTTTCGTCCAAATAAGTGCCATTACAGCAGTTTGCCTTCAAGAGACCTAAAAAGTGAAAAGGAACGATATTAAGCAATAACGGATACAAAAGTGATCAAATAAGGGCTTAAACGACCCCTCAAAAAGGTACATTTTAAAACCTTATCAAATATCCCTACACTTGGTATTTGCTTGTCCTCAAGCAAATATGCTTTTAGCCAATTAATTTATAAGTTAGGGGTCATGAAGCATTGGTTTAAAACAGTCCACAACACATATAAGCCCCGCAAAAGTCATAACAAGCACGGAAATTACATACTAGCACCTCACATGGGGTGTTTGGATTCTCACATCTCTTGGGTGTATATGAAATATAACAAATTGGAAATGGAAGATAAACACTCATTAACCGGTCCTAGTACATAGATTACCATAGGCTTGAGAATAGATCAAACCTCCATCGCTTTGGCGTAAGCACCTAGGAAAGACTATCAAAGAGGTCTTTAAAGGGTTGTAACGTTAGGCTTACGGTAGGGAAACAAAGGGTTTGGTGGGATAGGCTATTTAGTGGTGGCAAGTCAAAAATCTCAATGTTACATGCATACGAAGAATGGCGTTGCTAAGCCAAGACTCGACACTCTAAACTGTAGATAACTGAAATAAACAAACATAAATTTAAAGATAGATGCAGGATGGTAGCCCGTATGTTTTTTTTTTTTTTTTTTTTTTTTTTTTTCTTTTTCTTTTTGAACACTCTATTTTTTTCTTTTTCTTTTTCTCTTTTTCTATATATTTTTTTTTCGATTTTTTTTTCATACACTTTTACTCTACCATCCTCTACGATAACATCAAAATAATAGGGATTTATAGCACATCCCTACACTTGAGTTTTTATTACTCTAACACTAATATGACCCGAATTGAAAAGATCAAAATACTTGGGGTATGTTATTACGCAAATTAGGGAAATTAACGTTCCCTTTCAAACATTTTATAAACTTTAACTTTTTCCCATGAGTCTCAATCGTCCCAAAACTGTGTACAAAGGATATGAATTGACTTAGCAACTCATGCAAGGAACCAGATAATTGAACTAAGGGCTTAGGGTGATAACAATAATGCACTAAAAGTGAGTGCATACAAGGTAGGCTAAGGCGATTTGGGTGTACATTTGGGGGTGGGGTGTAAACAATGCTCTTCATTGATATTCCGGAAAACCGAAACATCACGAGAACCGCGAAAAGGATAGGCTCTGAGGGGTTAACTAGGGGTATCGTGTACTAAAGATGAGTACAACGCAAAGGGTGTGGGGGAATTACTCAACCGATGTGGAAGGAGTAATTATATTACGGGTATCAAACAAGGGTTATCCTAATGCCTCTTATCATTTAGTTATTCCTAACTACACAAGTGTAGTCTTACTAGCGATCTCAGGATGCATCACAAAACAAGTTCTAGAATCTAATATACTACCGGTTTACACTCTAAGCATTAAAGATGAATGCTTTAATTCCTACTAATCTAAGGGCGATCCTCACATTTTTGGTGGAATTTAAGTGGTAAAGGGTTTTGTGCTAGTCATATAACTTCCTATCCGTGAGACGCTTTTGTTAAGACTAATGGCCTACTCCTATATATTATGAAAAATTTTAAATTTGGTGCCAAAATTACCCTAACCGACATTTTCTCATGGTTTATTACGCAAATGCAATTGGACAAAGCAAATAATCAAGGATAAACATAGTTTCAAAGTTCCCGTTTTATTTTCCCTCCCTACACTTAAACTGAACATTGTCCCCAATGTTCCCCGAAAGTATCAAAGTTATGATAAAAGAAGGTAATAAAAAACAAAAGAAACTAATACTCCCCTGATTAGCTCGGTAGGATCCGTGTGTGAAGTAGTGGTTAAATCCTTTCCAAGAAGAATGTATGCGTGAAAAGCTCCTCCAACTTTATGTATCTTCTTCTTGATAAACAAAACCTGCACACTTGAAGAAAACAAACGAAACCTTCGCGTAAAATCGGCGGTAATAATATATATAAGACTCTACTAAACTAGGATATAATGCTTGTGGAATGGATGTTTACAGAATTTCTAAGAAAATTAAGACCTGGAAAATTCCAAAAATTTTAAGTAGCTCAGAAAACGAGAAAAAGTAATCTGATGTTTTTATTCCTTCCTGAAGTCGTCAGGTTGCAATCCTGACGCCGTCAGGTTATCCTGACAAAAACTGGTCTGCGATTTTCTGGAAAAAATTCTGGAAAATTTACATCTTTAGAATCTGGAGAAATTTCTACAAAACATTCATTATGACTCGATACAAGTATTTGACTCGAACAAACACAAAAATATATCTTTTAATCAATTGTTATTCTCATGTTCACGTTTCTTATGAAAACGTGTGTAATCCTCCCTACACTTATCCTTTATGTAAAATACCTTTATATGCAATTAAGACGAGGTTAAAAACAAAATAAAGCATTTTTACAAATTTAAACATGAGATTAAACAATCAATAAAAGATATATGACACAAACAAACAAACAATTAAACATGGGTTGCCTCCCACGAAGCGCTTTTCTTTATTTAAGAGTCTTGTAGCTAGACTCGTAGTCGTGTCCCTACGTACCGATATAAGTGTGCTTGTCCTTAACAATGTCATAAGGATCAAACTTATCATTTAGGTTCCTAGTAGTATGTTCGGTTCGATATGCCTTTTCAAACTTTTCTCCATCGGGATCATAGATTGTTATCCTAATGTGCCATTCTCCATTTCCATTACTAGGCGGTCTACTCCAATCCCACTTATGTTTAGGCTTCTCAATTTTCCACCTATTCATAACGAGGTTGACGGGCAAACTTCCTAAGAGCTCGGTCATCTTCCTAAATACTAAAGCGTCTTCGAACGGGTTTACTTCCATGTCTCCAGCCATCTCTTTTTCATGGAAAGTTTCTTTGCTAGCAAAGGCATCATCTAAATAGAAAGGTCGTTGGGGGCCTATGAGGTTTTTATCAATCCAAGGTCCATATCTAGAAGGTATTCTATCCATCCTAATCTCATGCGGAATTTCCTCCTCTTTGTAGTATGTATGCCTTTTGACATCGTAAATCGACCTAGCACTACCTTCTCCTACCACTATCTTGGACATCTTACAATCAATGATGGCACTAGCGGTAGCTAAGAATCCTCTTCCTACAAGTAATGGGCATGTCGGGTCCTTATTCATGTCAAGCACATGGAAATCGGCCAGAAGAGTTAACTCTCCTACGTGTACTACCATGTCTTTTATTATCCCTACTGGATATGAAACACTACCGTCTGCTAGACCTAAAATGGTTTCCGTTGGTTCTATTTTACCTAGGTTAAGGCTTCTATGGAGGGACAACGGAACAAGATTGATGCATGATCCTAAGTCGGCTAGAGCATCGAGAGGTTTGGAAGTTCCAAGCCTACACGGAAGAGTAAATAGCCCTGGATCGTCTAACTTTTTAGGTAGATTATTTCGCACAAAGGCGGACCCATGTTTTCCAAGTTTAAGTTCTAACTCATATTTTTCTTTCAAAGCATTATAATAAGGTGCATGAGCTAAGACTTCCAGAACCGGTTTTCTTGATGGAGTTCCTTGTACTCCTCCTCTAGATTGGGTTTGGGTTCTTGGTTGACGGGTTTCTCAAAAGTAGGTTCTACCAATGGCGCAGGGCCTTGGTACCTAAATTTGGATTGTTTAGAACCCTTGTTGATAGCATTCACCGAGTGAACCGTTGGGTGTGAGGGACATGGATGTGTACTCTCCCAAGGTGAACAAGAACATGAAGTCGACGAAATCGAATTTACTTTTGGGTTCTTTATGGTATCACTTGGAAGTGCTCCAATTTCTCGTTCATTGAAGGCTTTTAAGAGTGCATCAAGCTTGTTTGTCATCTCGCCTTGCTTTTGCTTAAAATCGGCTTCAAGCTTAGTCAATCGAATCTCTTGAGAAGACATGAATCTAGATGCAATTGCCTCAAGATTAGTGGGGTTCCCGGTGTTTAGAGAATTGAACCTATTAGGTGGACTAGATGAGCTTTGGGGTGTACTTGAGTTTTGATTCCACTTAAGGTTAGGGTGATTTCTCCATGAGGGGTTGTAAGAGTTTCCTAAGTTGTTTTGTTCGGGCTTGAAAGTGTACCACTTCTCTCCCGCTCTGTCGGTACGTGTGGAGGCGTAGTCCGCAAAAGCTTATTCGGGGAGTCTTGTGCAATCACGAGTGTCATGGGGACCACTACATAATTCACAAGGTAGAGTGATTTTATTCACTTGATGTGAAGACTTAGGATTTTTGTAGGAGCTCATGAGGAATTTTACTTGATCTTCAAGTTCAAGCATCCTACGGTCGGAAGGTTGTGAGTCAATTGGAGGCAAGGAGATTGCCTTAACGGTTTTGGGCAACTCACGGGGGTCATTCCAACTTTCGTTGTCATAGAGAGCAAGGTCCTCTATTATACCCCATGATTCTTCCGCGGTGAGATCACTAAGTTTTCCACCGGCCGCTTGGTCAATGGATCGCTTAGTGGGGAAGTTGACATGATCATAAAAGATTTGGACTTGGAGCCAAAGATCAATGCCGTGATGAGGGACTTTATGGAGTAAGTCCTTGAATCGAGTCCATGCTTCGTAGAGAGATTCACCTTGACGTTGTTGGAACATCAAGATGTCATTCCTAAGTTTTGTGGTTCTCCCCGGTGGGAAAAATTGAGCAAGGAAACGAGTGGTGAGATCATCCCAACTTGAGATGGAGCCGGCGGGAAGTCGCTCAAGCCAATTACTAGCTTGGTCCCATAGAGAAAATTGGAAGAGACGCAGACGCGTGGTCTCCCGAGTAGTAGCATCAAGGTCAATAGAATCGACAATTTTAAGGAAGTCCTTAAGATGCTGACTAGGATCTTCGGAACGAAGACCATGGAATGCACATCCATTTTGCACCAACCGGATGGTGTCGGATCGCAGGGCCGTAATTTGGGCTTGGTCGGGAAGCTCAATGGTGTTCCTATAGCCTTGGTGGCTTGGTCTCGAGTATTCACCAAGAGTACGGTCTCTTGGCGGGACAATGATTTGAGGGGGGTTTTCACCTTCCATGATGAAAAGTGATGGGGTTACGAACAAAGGTCACGAAGAAGGGGGATAGACTAAAAGAAAGCTAAAAATGAGAAAAAAAGTTTACTTGATAGGAATCAAGCAAAGAAACCTAAACGAGGTGGACTACTAACTAGCTATTTTATTCCCCGGCAGCGGCGCCAAAAACTTGATACGCTTACACAGCGCGTTCGGGGTCAAAGGAACTTCCTTTTCGTCAAGCAAGTTTTTCAACACCCTAGGCAGTGAACCTAATCGTTGTAGTGTAGTATTAGGTTAAGCCACGGGAATTGATATCATTCTCTAGGGGAATAAGAATGCTAGTGAGAAGTTACTACGCTAAGGTTGGGGTTGAGGAAGATTATTTTTTTATCTTTCTATGTTTTTTTAGAAAAGGAAAAGTACGAATCTCGGGATTTGGATTTGGGGGGTTGGTATTTCTACCGATTACTCTACTATTATCTAATTATCTAAACTAAGGTGGTGGTGGTCTATGTCTAATTATTGTGTGCTCGTATGATAGTTTAAAGATGTGTTTACTTAGGTTTTACTACTCCTTAATTATCTCCTATTGGTGGTTGAATTGTCACGTCCTTATTCCTAATTGCGTTGTGTTTCTAAAGTTGTAGGGTATGCGTTTCTCCCTACTCTTTGAAGTTACCAAAGGGTCTCGTCTACAAAACCTACAAGGGATGATAAACTCTAACTCTAAGGCCTCTTTGGATAGTTTAGCTTACGACAACTCAAAGTGCTATAACCTAAGGTTCACAAAGATTAATCAAGCATTAAGTACACAACGAATGACCTATCGCATTACTAGATCATTAATCAACTAAGATAAGAAACAACCAATCAATATTCAATAATTAAGTTTCATATTCCCTAAGCAAACACACAAGTAAATTAGCCAGACATGGAGAACATGCAAGCATACACACAAATAATTGAAGACATAATTAAATTAATGAAGTAAACAACTTATCTTGGTGTAAGATAGGGTTTAGAACCCTAAAATACGACCTTGGTTCGGTTTAGGTTTTACTCCAAAAGTTTTCCCAAAAGACTACTCTCTAAAACTGAAAAATTCGGATTCTATATATAAGATTACATGTGCGACGGCGTCACCTTATGATTTGTGACGCCGTCGTGTCGCCGTCATTAGGGTTTCGTCTTGGCCAAGTTAATCTTGCGACGGCGTCTTATGCTTGTGACGCCGTCCACTTTAGCTTCTGACGCCGTCTGGATTGAATCTAGGCCGTCTGAGTTGCGACGGCCTACTCTTTTAAAGCCCGACGCCGTCCTTCAGAACTTAGCAATTTCTCTTCTGAACCGTCACAAATTCCTCCGACGGCGTCGCAGATTAAGCAGTGACGCCGTCCCTTTGTAATTTAGCAGCATGAGTGTCTCGATTCTTGACTTTGGCCATTTTCTTCATATATCCGTGCTTTTTCGTCCAAATAAGTGCCATTACAGCAGTTTGCCTTCAAGAGACCTAAAAAGTGAAAAGGAACGATATTAAGCAATAACGGATACAAAAGTGATCAAATAAGGGCTTAAACGACCCCTCAAAAAGGTACATTTTAAAACCTTATCAATGTTCCGCCGCTTTATTGCCTCGAGCTATTTCCGCAAGTCTCTCCTTGGTATTTCTGTTTTATGATGATGTGGGGCTTCACGGTAATCCTTCCGGATTTTTACCGCTTTGGCTCTTTCTTCCCGTTTCTGAACTTTCTCCGTAACAATAGGCAAGATCTGCTCGAAGTATTTATCATAATACTTCCGGAGGGCTGCATCGGACGCAAGTCCCTCAAGATCTGTCGAGACCATGTGGGTTTCTCTTTCCACCGTACTCCGCAATGTGGACGTGAAGGCGGGAGTTGGTCTGAATCGAGTGCCCATGGTGAGTATTTTTTGGAACGCAGTTGTGTACTTGGTCCCACGGATGGCGCCAACTTGTTAGTACAAAAAGTGTGACGGGTCGTAATGGGTATGAATACAGCTTGCCGGACTGGACCAACAAGCTTCCAATGGGCTGATCTTGTACTAATCCAAGTAGTTTGATTAGTTTCCCTGTACAAGAAGAGTAAACCATTAGCCTTACCATAGGGACGAACCCCACGATTAGACTCCGGCGTGAGAGTAAGTACACATTCTTGAGAGGGAGATAAGAGTATGTGTGTGTAATTATGAGAGAGAAATTTGTACCTTGTATAGGGATTAGAGCCCATTTTATAGGCGAGGCTTACCGCTAGGGTTTCCTAGATACTCGCACATAGTGATTAGTTTCCGGAGTCGGACCCTTGTCGGACAAGGTTCCGTGTCAATCGCGGATGCGGACGCAAGATATCTTCAACGGCCGAAGGTTCAGCCCGCCATGTATCTTGCGTGTGTCTTGAGGTCTGGACCATAGCCAATTTCGTCGTTGGGCTTATTGTTGGTCCAGGGTTTGTAGTTATTTTATCGTTATTGGGCCTGGGCCCAGCATGTGTATAGTGTGTATTGGGCCTAGTGGGCCTGTTATACAGACTATACGTCATCAAATAGTATCTAGGTAAACACATTTTTAATCATCATACGAGCACACATCAATTATACATAGCTACCCGTAGTATTAGATAATTAGATAAGTAGAGTAATCAGTAGAGAATACCACCCCCCAACCAATTGCCCTGAGATTTTACCTTAGCTTTCTAAAAAACCAATAAAAAGAGTAAAAAAAAAGAATTATCCTCAACCCCCACCTTCTCGTAATACATTTCTTGCTAGCATTCCTATTCCCCTAGAGAACGATATCAATCCCTGAGGCTTACCCAATACTACATTACAACGATTAGGTTCACTGACTAGGTGGTTGAAAAACTTGCTCGAAGAAAAGGAAGTTCCTTTGACCCCGAACGCGCTTCGTACGCGCATCATTATCCCTGAATATTGTGTTACTTTGAATTCTGTTCATAAACTTGTCAAAGATAATAAAATTTTGGTTCCCTTTGATGAGAACAAATGTTATTTTTTGAATCTGGATTTGAATCTGAAAAAATAGTCTGTGGACTGGTAATCAATGTGGAGGACTATATTCTTTCAATACAGGAGGTATCCAAGTTTTTTGTTTTTTGATACTTCTGTTTTCAAAAGTTGTATTTCTCAATATGACTAGCACTGCAGGCTTGGTCATCCTTCAGAACCATTCCTCAATGTTTTAAAACTATTTTTACAATTTGATTCTAAAGATAAAAACATTGTTTGTGAAATTTGTCAAAGAGCAAAACAAACTAGCGAACCTTTTTTCTTTAAATGATCATGCTTCTTCCATTTTAAGAGAACTTGTGTATTTAGACTTATGGGGTCCATATAAGTTTGCTAGTAAAGAAGGTTATAAATATTTTTTGACTATTGTGGATGATTTTACTAAAGTTGTGTGGGTATATATTCTTAAAACTAAAGATGAGGTTTCTCATTATATCACTGTTTTTTATAATCTAATTGAGACTCGGTTTAATAAGAAAATTAAAAGTTTTAGAAGTGATAATTGAATTGAATTTTTTAATCAAACTTTTAATAAGTTTTGTAAATGATAAATGTATTACCCATCAGACCTCTTTTATCTATACTCCACCACAAAATTGTATTGCATAAAGGAAGCATAGGCATCTTTTGAATGTAGCTAGATCCCTTCTGTTTCAGGGGTAATTCCTTTAAAGTTTTGGACTGAGTGCATTCTAACTGCCACTTTTCTTATTAACAGACTGCCTTCTTTTGTGCTAAATGAAAAATCTCCTTATGAAATGATATATAAAAGAGGCCTACTCTCTCTGAATTAAGAATGTTTGGATGTTTGTGTTTTTTTACTATTGTTAACAATCATGACAAGTTAAGTAGTAGATATGAGAAATGTGTAATGATGAGGTATTCTAATTTTTAAAAAAGATATAGGTTATATAGTCTTGATAAACATCAACTCATTTTTTTTCAAGGGATGTTAAATTCTTTGAGTCTATTTTTCCTTTTAAGAAATCTATCACCGATAAGAACAAAACTATTTCTAAAAATGTTTTTCAAGATTTGAACCATTTGAAAATGAAACCCCTGAGCTACCTAATGATGAAAAGAGAGTAGACCCAATATTCAATAGTGATAGTTTGTCACCAAGTGAAGGTAACTACTCTCCTTCTTCTAGTAGAAGAACAGACACTAGTATAAATGATTCTTCTAATGGTAATGTAGGAGATGATGTGCAAACTAGTGAAAACTTTTTTGCTCAAGAGGATGAGATGGTTGTTACACTTGAAGAAAATTTAATTAATTCTCAGGGTAATTTGGATCAAAATCAAAGTCCTTCAGTTCAAGAGGTTAAAAATTTAAGAAGGTCTTTTAGACCTTCTGTTTTTCCTAAAAATTACAATGATTTTGTGGTTGATTATAAAGTTAAGTATAGTATTGAAAGATATGTTAACTATTCTAAACTTAACCCTAGAAATCTTTATTTTGTTGTTCAACTTGATAAAAATTATGAATCAAAAACTTACTTTGAGGCTTCAAAGTATGCACATTGGATTGATGCTATGAACAATGAGATGGATGCATTACACATAAATGATACTTTTGAGATAACTGTTTTACCATCTGGAAGAAAAGCTATAGGCAGTAAATGGGTGTTTAAAATTAAATATAAATCTGATGGTGAGATAGATAGGCACAAGGCTACTTTTGCATATGTTGTTAAAATGGTTACAGTTAGGTGATTATTAAATCTAGCTGTTCAAAATGACCGGTCTGTTTTTCAGTTAGATGTCAATAATGTTTTTTTATATGGTGATCTTAGTGAGGCTGTTTATATGAAATTTCCAGCTAATGAAAATAACAGAGTTTGTAGGCTTAAAAAGTCTTTATATGGTTTAAAACAAGCCCATAGGCAATGGAATGCTAAACTTACCTTTGCTCTTATTGAAAATGGATTTAGTCAACGTAAAAATGATTATTCTTTATATACTAAATCTGATAATGGTTTGTTTATTGCATTGCTTGTTTATGTGGATGATATAATCATTACTGGTAATAGTATTTCCAAGATTAAAAACTTTAAAAAGTTTCTTAAAACTAAATTTTTGATAAAAGATCATGGTAAACTGCAATATTTTCTTAGTATTGAAGTTGTTGATACTTATAAAGGCATTTGTTTAAATCAAAGAAAATATTGTTTAGATTTGCTAAGTGAGCTTGGTATGCTTGGTTGCAAGCCTGATAAAAGTCTCTTGCAATCTAAGCTGGATATTACTACCCAAGCTACTGCAAATGACCCTTTGTTGGAAAACATAAATGAATATCAAAAACTTATGGGAAAATTAACTTACTTGACCAATATTAGGCCTGACATTTCTTTTGTTGTACATTGCTTAAGCCAGTTTATGCATTCACCTCTTAAGTCTCATCTCAGAATAGCATTCAAGATACTTGGATATCTTAAAGGTGCACGAGGTTTGGGAATTCATATTACAAAGAGTTCTGGTATGTCTCTTCTTGCTTACTCTGATGCAGACTGGGCTAAATGTGTTGTGACTAGAAAGTCTGTTACTGGTTATTGTGTTTTCTTGTGTGGGTCTTTAGCATCCTGGAAAAGTAAAAAACAATCTACTCTTTCTAAAAGTTCAACTAAAGCTGAGTATAGAGCTCTAGCTTCAGTTAGCAGTGAAGTTATTTGGATTTTAAAAATCTTAAAGGATCTTAAATGTGAAAATCTTTTACCTGTCTCGTCACTGTGACAATAATTCAGCTACTAAAATAGCTGCCAACCCTGTTTTTCATAAAAGAACTAAACACCTTTAGATTGACTTACATTTTGTAAGAGAAAAAAAATTAATTGATGTATTTAAAACTGCTAAAGTAGATTCTGCAAATTAAATTGCAAATATCTTTACTAAATGGTTAGATACATTGCAAACTTTTTGGTAAATAAGCTTAACCTTTTTTTATGTATACCAGAAATCAGATTAAGGGGGGATGTTGAGATATAAGGGCCTAATCTGCTATCTGGTCATAACCTTAGGGACTAATTTTGCTCATTTATATTTTCAGTTTTAGTCCTAAGGATGAGTTTGTAGATGGTGTGTTGCTTATGAACAAAAGTTGAAAGATTTACGGTCAAAGAAATAAAGAAATAACACGGAGGGACTGCTTGTGTAAATTACCAAGGACCGACTCTTGCAATGTTGCAAGGGTTGGAAATCAAAGGTATAAAAGTCTTTTTCCGGCTTATTAGTAAATATCTTTCATTCAAAAATTCTCTCTCAAATCTTATTCTCTCTCTCTCAAAGTGTAAACCTTACTTTAGATTATCTTGATCTTTTTGTCCTTATTATTGGTTGTAATAGTAATATTATCAATTAGAGAATAAAATCACACCAAAATAGTTGTGGTAATTTGTTTGCTTGATTTGATTAAATCTGTTTGAAAATAGTTTGGATTTTGGTTGATTTAGATTAATAAAAGTGTTTTATTTAAGTTTTTCTGCAAATTTAATTTATAATAAACTTTTAACCATGAATAATTTGATTTAGATGATGATTAAATAATTTTTGGACCTTATTGAAAAGAATTCTAGACATTACATTCGACCAATTATTAAAAGATTATATGACATCATTTACTGTATTTGCCTTTGTAATCAATATTTAGAATTGAAACATGATATGATGCACATAACTATTTAATTGCACAACTACGTGGCTAATAAATTAATGAAAAGGTAACATTGTGAAATGTCAAACACTTGTAATCCCCTTTTTACTTTCTTCAAAATGAATCGCTTTTGTTCCACTCCTACGGTGAAAGTGGTAATTAAGTGGGCATCATGTTACATGATTAATAAATTTTTAACTATGTATTTAGCATTTACAAAAACTTTGTTCTACAAGCCCCTAATTCAGTAGTGACTATGTATCGTGATAAATATTGATCTAAACCTTGTTTGTTGTTTTTTATACAACAATTGTGGTAGTGCATGACCAATCATCTTTGTATAATTTGTCATAACAAAAACCTAAATCACGATCAAAGTGCTTTTCTTAATGCTCATTCATGTTGTGTTAGAAGCTTTTTGACGAAATAGTTGTTGATTCAAATTTTGTTTAAAATATGTAAAATAGATTTATGTTGTATATATATTGTGAGATAGTTAGTTGTCGTAAAAAGCCAAATGCTAGCTAGCTATACTTGTTATATCAGAGAAATTATTTGGATTATAAGATATTCGTGAATTATCAAATACTTTTGGTCATATAGTATAAAGTATAGACTAATATGAAAAGTGAGTTTTGAGTGCTTGAAATGCAAGACATGAGAAAAGGGCACTCAAATTGGTCTGCCATTACTTTAGTTTTTTAATCAACAAGTAAATTTCAACATACCCGCTACATATATTTTAATCTGTTACGTTATTATAAACATGTTCTACTATAAATGTATTTCTATATTTCTAAATGTTTAAGTAGAGTTTACATGTTTGTTTAGTACGTGTTATAAGCTCATAACTTGGGTTTACTGTATTTCATGTAAACTATGCTCCGTATACGTATATTTATTACAAGAGCATTGATTGGCATGACTACTTCATATGCCTAAACTTGTGCCTAAAAAAGAGATGATGACATGTGGCAAAATCAAAGGTAAATGTTATGAGAGAGAAATAGTGTAATCCACTTGTTAAACATTGAATTGGTTAGGCACAATATTAGTCATGTGAATTAGGTCTCTTAATCATTTTCCTTATTACAAATTAAAATGAATAATCATTATTCGCTTTCGGCTTTTTTGTAGTGGCTAACGTCGATCCAACTATCCAAGTTCAGTACTAATGTAAGGCGATTAGGCGAACCTGTTAAAAGTGTTAATGAATCTTGCTAGTAAGTTAAACCACGTCCCCTAAACTTAACTAAACGTAAGTTAATTTGAGCAAAAATGAAAAGTCACAATAAAAACTTCCACGATAATAATCATCAGTTAGCTAAAACTAAGGGTCTTGTATGAACATGCTAGTGATGGTATGTTGATATTCGTGGATCTTTGGGTCTGCCTGTGCGACTGAGTATTTGTTGGCCATGTTGGCAAAGTAGTTGCACGTACGTACACTGGTGGATCTTGTATTGGGACAACGAGAATATACATGCATACTGACTCAGTGGCTAGACACCGCTTCCTTCCTCGTCTAGTTAGTGTAGATTGTAATAAGCTAGCCAAGAAACCACTCGAGAGAGGACTTCACTAATGGAGCATTAGTCCAATGGTTGAAGTACTTGTGCTTGAGTCAATTGACCCAAGTTCAAGTCTCATCCTTGGCATTTGCTTCATATAGGTACCCACCTCCGCAAAACCTATGGGCACAATGGAGAGACTTTGTGGAATAAGAGCTCAGGGGTCCGAGTCTTGGCTCGTGCTCACTCCAGTTTGTGCCCCACTAGGCCAGGAGAGTTGCCGGAACTATTCCTTGTGGGGTGGACAATGGCTGGTGCCAAAAGACACCCGGGGTCAGGGTGTTCCCGCCAAATCTACACCTTTTGTGGAAGGGGGATTCGTTTTAGCTAAAGTCGGTGACCGGTGACCTGACCATATTCAAGTGAGCTATAGTAAACTCGCTAGTCTAAATAAAGTAAAGGCAGCTGATCCCGATTTCCTTGATCCTTCATCTGGCCGGGCTGTCGATAGAGTAAGCTGGATGTGCTCGTCGATCTTGTAACCCACGAAAGCTCAAGAAAGAGAATGTCCTCTCAAGGCCGGTCTTTCAAGCGCCTCCTTGAAAAATCACCTGACATTCCTCTAGTTAATCTGTCGCGGGGTAGGGAGGTCCCTCTCTAGTTCAGAACCTTTCTTCCAAAGCCTCCCCCGATTCCACTTTTGGCAGGCCATGGTGCGGATAAATGTGGGTTTTCTCCTGCTTATTCATTAGGGCGAGTGGATGTCAAGGGAGGGGATCATAGTCTTTCAACTCATCTATATTGGGTAAGAACTAACATTTGGATCATATCATGCATGCATGGTCAATGGGGCACATAGTTAAGTAAGAACTTATTTAGCCATCAAGTTATGGGATATACTGATACTTTTAATCAAAATTAATCATCCAACCGTTGGACTATCTGTGTATTGAGTTATGTTTGATATGATGGAATAATATGACAAATGGATGAAACATATTGACAAAGTAATCATTGCCATTTGATCCATTTTATAATTATGTCAGCTTCTATAGGAATGTAACGAATCTTTCAAGCACGTTGTTTTATTTTAGATAATTAAACACTTACTCGATATGGAATAGATTCAACTACAAATATATGATTAAATCATAAGAAACTAGTCGAATAATGCAAATGAGACATGCCATTATTCCATTAAGTACCATATAATAAAGTATTTCTTGTTAATTCAAAATCAAACTCTTTTCTTGAAATGATTTTACAAAAAGAAGTAGTATGTTGATTAAACCAATATAAACACTTTTGTTTGTAACATAGTATTCGATCAATATTCTCTTTATTTATTGCATACCAGACAGTATCCACGACTACTGATAACGAGCAAAATAAAAGCATACAAGGAAGAGTAAAAGGTGAAAAGTTTTGACCTACTAATGATAGTCCCTACCAAACATACAAAATAATTAAACTCCCAACACCATCAAAATTACCTTTACACCTTTACTTCTAACTTTTCGGTCTATATTTATTTATTTATTTCAACATTTTTTCACATGATTGTATATATATATATTTTTTCTAGTAACAACTAATCCAAATTTATTTTTATTAACCATTTGACAAAGGACATATGTTGTGGTGGCAAAAGTTTTCGTATAGTTCTTCACTAATCTAAAATTATTTTTGTTAAACTATTTTGACAAAGGACATATGTTGTGCAGCCACGCCGCCACGCGGTTTGTTTGTACGACTAGAATGTTATGTTTTGATAATCCGGGCTGTTTCGTGTCAGGACCATAATAAGTTTCTCACCTATTTACATGCTTCTTATATTATGATATTAAGTGGTCACGTGTTATGTTAGGGTTTCGTCATATGTGGATATAGACTAGGTTAAGGAGCGAACTTCGTCTCGCTTCACTTATACCTTACATTTTTTGTAAGTCCAATGAGGCTCATGTGAGGTTTGATGATAAATTTGTTTATACAATAAGAAAGATGTCAGAGTTGTTGGCTTGTAATCAAGTTTATAGTTGTTTTTGGTCAAAAATAAATTGCGTAATTTCTAACAACTTGCTAATTATATAATAAGTGTGTTTGAACAGTAGTTTACGATTAATTATATCTTGTAAAACTGTTTAAAGTATTATATTTGTATTAGCGGTTCACTGAAACCATCATTAATTAAACTAACCGCCACATCATATTTCACTCCTGCCATTAAACCCATGTAGTTGTTAACATCAAACCCACCACGCAAAGATATCTCGTTTTAATATAAATATACTCCCACTTAAATATAAACATACCCCTAACACAATTACTCTAACAAAGTCACCAAAATTTGGTTCGGTGAAGCCGACTATCAAACCATCTTCAAATGTGGTCAACCACACACGTGGTCAATGGTGGGTGACTGTCAAGGTTGGTTGACACGTGGTTATACAACCACTACGGCTGACCGGTTTTACATAAAATGGTGCATGAAAGTGTTTAGTATACGATATATGAACAACATCTTATAACATGCCTCAAACGTGGATACCCTAAATTTCCGCCATTAATAACCTTAAACCTATTCTCAACTTCACGACACTCAAGTTTCATTAGGTAATTGGGATTTAGTAAGTATTACATGTTAGAGGTAGGACAAGAAGCTAAAAAGTCTTTAAAAACATATCTAAAATGCGGTTTTTGTATTACATTACGAAAAGAAACTATTAACTTTTTAGATTGTCTCAACTATTATTGTCGAATCATCTAATGTTTTGTAAAATGGAAAGATGTTTTGTAAAATGGAAAGATTTGTATTTGACTCCATTAAATGTTGTATTCTTAACTTCCTACCAGCCAACATCAGTTGTTCATAAATAAAAAGATTTTCGTAATCTAAACTCAAGGGATAGCCAATAGCCTATAATTCCATAAATGCAATCCTTAAATATAAAACATAGACATCTAAATGGGCCATGTGAACATGATGGAGGGTTGACATGCAAACCATCCGAAAATGATGACGTTGATGTGATGGTATTTGTGATCATGATGTTTTTTTAAAATTCCATTAAATATTTTTTTTGAAAAATAGTAATTAAGCAATGAAATTTTCATGTAATGAGATTAAGGGGGTGTTTGGGTAAAAATCACGTTTGCATAAATGATGTTTGCAAAATCATGTTTTCAAAAAGTAAGTCTCTATCTTCAAATTCAAAACCACGTTTTGAAAGCAAATTCAATGATAATCACGTTTGCAACCAAACACCAAAACTTGATTATTCACGTTTTGAAAACGTGATAATTAAATAATCACGTTTTCAAAGGGTTGCCAAACACCCCCTAAATTGAATTGAAAAATAGATTAAGTTTGTGTCAACGAGAGCCTTTTTATTTAGAGTAGTTTAAATACAAGTGTAACTTAAACAAGAAAAACAAATTTAACTTAAGCCCTCTAATATATGATTGGCGCTTTTTTAGGGTGCGTTTGGTTTGTGGCTATAAATCACAATGGGTATGGATATTAGTATAGAGTGGAATGATAATGGAAGATATGAAGAAACCACCCAGACACATAATATATGAGGAAACCTTCACATTTGGGTATCCTCGTTTCATTATGGTGAGCCTCATAACTAAACAACAATATTAATGACTTTCAAAGTTATAGACCCATACCCATATACCCCAAAATATGAACTTATGAGAGTTTGAACTTACTAAGCTTTTATCAGCTACTTCAACAGTTTTAATTATTGTCTCCGGACAAAAAACAACTTGATAATTATTTTGAGGAGTAAAGTCCAAAATACATCCTTTTAGTTTGTCTCGTGTCTCGTTTTTCATCCTTAAACTTTTTTTTGGCACAAAACCATCCCTCCGTTAGTAAAGTTGGCACAAAACCATCCTTCTGTTAGTAAAGTCAGTCAATGAGGACTAACACTGCAAATTATTTCTCCGTTATCTCCTAACGAAAGAGAGAATATTTGCATCGTCAGTCCTAAGGACTAACGGTACAATTTGTTTTCGGAAATAAATTGCATCGTTAATCCTAAAGACTAACGGTGCAAAAAAAAAAATTGGAAATTAAATTAAAAGGGGGCCGCCACCACCATCACCGCCACCTAACGTCACCACCACCCACCTCTACCACAACCACCACCGCCGCCACCTTCACCGCCACTACTGCCATCACCACCACCCACCGCCACCACCACCCACCTCCACCGACGCCACCCACCACAACCACCACCGCCACCATTATTATCGCCGCCACTACGACGGTGGAGGTGGTGGTGGTGGGTGGCGGTGATTGTGGTAGTGGGTGGCGGTGATGGTGGTGGTGGGTGGAGGTAGTGCTGGTGGTTGTGTTGGGTGGCGGCGATGGAGGTGGGTGGTGGTGGCGGTGGGTGGTGGGTAGTGGAGGTGCTGGCACTGGTGGCGGTGGCGGAGGTGGGTGGTGGTGGCGTTGGGTGGTGGGTGGTGGTGACGGTGGTGGTAACCCTCTTTTAATTTATTTTCCAAAAAATTTTTGCACCGTTAGTCCTTAGAACTAACGATGCAATTTATTTCCGAAAATAAATTGTACCGTTAGTCCTTAGGACTGACGATGCAAATATTCTCTCTTCCGTTAAGAGATAACGGAGAAATAATTTGCACCGTTAGTCCTTATTGACTGACTTTACTAACAGAGGGATGGTTTTGGGCCAACTTTACTAACGAAGGAAAAGTTTTGTGCCAAAAAAAAGTTTAGGGATGTAAAGCGAGACACGGGACAAACCACAAGGATGTATTTTAAACTTTACTCTATTTTGAGACATCCCAAACTAGCAAGGTGAACAATACTTTTGAGACTCATGGAGTATATAAGTTTTGTCTAAATGATAAGTTTATAAACAACTGTGATATTGAGAGAGCTTTTGAAAGCTTGAACTTATAAACTACGCCATCTCTTTTTAAAGCTTTTCAAACTCATAAACTCCATGTTAAAAATAAATAACTAAATAAATAAACTCCTCTTTTAGTAGCCATATTAAGTAGTTTTTGAAAATAAGTTTCAGCTTGTGAAATGGGTAATTGCAATAACACCTTTAATAGTCAACTATAATGTGTTTTTCTACGTCATTTTACCCTTTTATGTACTAGTTTCAAGCTACCTTGCAAAATAGGCATGTCTACAGATAAACGCTTAAACTCGTACAAATTTCATTTCCTAGTAATTTTCCTAAGCACATCCATTATGAGCTTAATCTCTTACAAGCTTTAAAGTATAAGCTAAATGACGTTAGCTTGAGCTTATTCAAATGTCGAGTACATAAACACCATTGAAGGCTTGTATTGTAAATATATTTGTATGTCTCATTTGTTATTTAATGCGAAGTATTGTTATGTAATACGAAGAAATTATAAAGTGTGTTATGACAACTATTTTATTAAACTGGTCTAAAAGTAAAAGTTGCAGCTGTTATAAGCTTTGGCCCTTATGAGTTTTAGCAAATGTTTGTTTTGAGCTTATTTATTCGACTTACGAGTTGATTAAGTTTTTAAATAACTAATTAGCACAAAATTTGAGCTAAATAACCCGTTATTGGCACTTTTTTGAAAATTAACTAGAGCTATAGCTTATATTTCAAGTTGGATTAGTGAATTATTTGGATCTAAAGCTTAATATTTAATAATAACATTAAACACCTTAAATTGAGTTCATATTTATGCTAGGCTTTTACGTGTTCATTTTGTAATATTTTAAAAGGTATTTAACTAATTTAACTAATTATATAAGCTTTAATTATTTCTAATAGCTTATCTCCATTAGCTTGAGCTTATAATAGCTTGTAGCTTATGAAAGATTTCACGAGTTGTTGTGCTACGAATTATATGCTAACATATTTTAAAAGCTCAAGCTCTTTTGTAAGCTTTTATAAGCCTGTCGCCAAATAAAGTAATTAGCATGATTGGCCAAACTAGATAGAGCTTGTATGTGGAGCTAGAGCTAGAGCTTTTATTTAAAAGTATTCATTGAAGACTTGGAATGTTGCCAAAAGAGTTGCACCGTAACCACACGAACAAGGTTACGACGCAAATTATGAGCCAAAAGTTAACGAGACAAATACTGTGTAATCCATTCTTCATGGTTACCCCGTAACTATTCTACAACTGGAAAAACAACTTACTTGAAGGAGATTGCGGCGTAACCCATTACTTATGGTTACACAGTAGTTATATCGAGCCTATATAAACAAGCCCTAAATCTGAATTTTTATTATCTCCACTTCACAGAACACATCAAGAACGATTAACGTTCCACTCCAAGGCAGTTTCCAGCATCTCCAAACCACTTTTCAAGTGAGAATTCACTTGAAATCATTCATAGCTTTAGCCATTCATCAAGTATGTTTATACAAATAAGCCGTAAAAACGTTTATTTATATTTTTTTATCTCAATATGTTTTGTCGATAACATCGTAAAATTATCTAAAGTATAAATCTAAGATTACATATTTATTTAATAGTCATCATATTTATTTTTACTAACTAATATACATTGTTAGTTATTCAGTAGTTGTAAAATGATGTACGTAATAATGTATTGGCTATCCATAACCCATGACCCAATACCTGATGCGCGTATAACGCGTTCGGGGTCAAAGGAACTTCCTTTTCGTCGAGCAAGTTTTTCAACACCCTAAGCAGTGAACCTAATCGTTGTAGTGTAGTATTAGGTAAACCTCGGGTATTGATATCGTTCTCTAGGGGAATAGGAATGCTAGTGAGAGATGTACTACGCAAAGGTTTTGAGGTTGAGGAATATTATTTTTTTATCTTTTTATAATTTTTTATAAAGCTAAGGGTAAAATCTTGGGGTTTGGATTTTCTACCGATTACTCTACTTATCTAATTATCTAAACTAAGGGGTAGTCTATGCCTATTGATGTGTGCTCGTATGATGATTAAAAAATGTGTCTACTTAGATACTATTACTCCCTAGTTATCTTTTATTGGTGGTTGAATTGTCACGTCCTTATTCTTAATGCGTTGTGTTTTCTAAGGTCGTAGGGTATGCTTTTATCCCTAACTCTTTGAGACTACCTTAAGGTTATTGCCTATAAAATCTCTAGGATTCATAAACTAACTCTAAGGTTATCTTTGGATATTTAGCCTACAATTCCGCTAAGTGAATATAAACTAAGGTTCACAAAGATTACTCAAGCATTAAAAACACAACGATGGCCTATTGTACTCCTAAGCCAATTACAATTAAGATAAGAGACAACCAATCAATAATTAATAACTAGGTTTCATATATCTAAGCAAACACACAAGAAATTTAGCCTGACATGTTAAACATGCAAGCATACACACATACAATCGAAGACATAATGAAATCAATGAAGTAAGTTACTTATCTTGATGTAAAATAGGGTATGAGAACCCTAAGATACTGTCCAAACCGGACCAAAAATCGTTTTAGGTTTTTACTCCACAAGTCTACCTCCTAAAATTCTGAAAATTCGATTTCTATATATAATTTTACAACTGCGACGGCGTCCTTATAGTTGGGACGCCGTCAGATCGCCGTCATTAGGGTTTCGTCTTGGCCAAGTCATCATTGGGACGGCGTCACGTTGTGGTTGTGACGCCGTCAGTCTTCAGCAGGGACGTCGTCTAAATCTAGATCTAGGCCGTCTGAGGAGAAAAGTATTCGTGACGCCCTTACTCTTCAAAGCCTGAAGCCGTCAAGTGTAAAATAGTAAATTCGCTACTGAGTCGTCACAAATTCAATTACACAAAGTGGGACGGCGTCGCCCTCTGTTTGGGACGCCGTCAGGTGTAATTTCAGCAGCTTGAGTGTCTTGATCTTGACTTAGCAATTTTCTTGACATATTCACTCATTTTCGTCCAAAAATGCATCATTCCATCATTTTGCTTCCAAAAGACCTAAAAAGTGAAAAGGAACGAAATTAAGCAGTAACGGATATAAAAGTGGGCGATTAAGGGCTTAAATGACCCCTTAAAAGTGTACGTTTTAAATCCTTATCAAATATCCCTACACTTGGTATTTGCTTGTCCTCAAGCAAATGTGCTTTTGGCCAATCAATTTATAAGTTAGGGGGCATAAAGCATTGGTTTAACATAATTCACAACAAGTAAAAGCACCGCAATAGTCATAACAAACACGGAAATTATATACTAGCACCTCACAAGTGGTGTTTGGATTCTCTCATCTCTCGGGTGTATATGAAATATATCAAATGGAAATGGAAGATAAACACTCATTAACCGGTCATAGTACATAGATTACCATAGGCTTGAGACTAGATCAAACCTCCACCGCTTTGGCGTAAGCACCTAGGAGTAACTATCTAAGAGGTCTTTTAAAGGGTTGTAACGTTAGGCTTACGGTTAGTGAAACAAAGGGTTTGGTTGGATAGGCGATTTAGTGGTGGCAAGTCAAAAATCTTTATGTTACAAGCATGAGAAGAATGGTGTTGCTAAGCCAAGACTCGACTCTCTAAACTCTAGATAACTTTGAAACAAAAAAACATAAATATAAAGATAGATGCAGGATGGTAGCCCGTATGTTTTATTTTTTTTTTCATTTTTTTTTTTTTTTTTTACATACACTTTTACTCCACCATCCTCTACGATAACATCAAAATATAAAGGGTTTATAGGAGCATCCCTACACTTGAGCTTTTATTACTCTAACACTAATTTGACCCGAATTGAAAAGATCAAAACACTTGAAGTAGCTTATTACGTAAATAAAGGGAATTTGAATTTAACGTTCTTTCCCGTCACTCCATAAAATTTAACTTTACCCATGAGCCCCAATCGTCCCAAAACTGTGTACAAAAGATATGACTCGACTTAGCAACCATGAAAGTAACTAGATAATTGAACTAAGGGTTTAGTATAATAACAATAATGCACTAAAAGTGAGTGCATACAAGGTAGGCTAAGGCGATTTGGGTGTACATTTGGGGGTGGATTGTAAACAATGCTCTTCATTGATATTCCGGAAAACCGAAACATCACGAGAACCACGAAATGAATAGGCTCTGAGGGGTTAAATAGGGGTATCGTGTACTAAATATGAGTACAACGCAAGGGTGTGGGGGAATTACTCAACCGATGTGGAAGAAGTAATTATAATACGGGTATCAAACAAGGGTTATTCTAATGCCTCTTATCATTTAGTTATTCCTAACTACACAAGTGTAGTCTCACTAGCGATCTCGGAATGCATCACAAAACAAGTTCTAGAATCTATTATACTACCGGTACACTCTCGAAGCATTAAAGGTGAATGCTTTAATTCCTATAGATCTAGGGGCGAACCTCACATTTTTGGGGTGGAATTTGAGTGGTAAAGGGTTTTTGTGCTAGTCATATAACTCCTATCCATGAGACGCTTTATTAAGACTAAAGACCCACCTGTATATGTCATGACAAATTTTAAAAAATTTGGCGCTAAAATTGCCCTAACAAATATCTCTCATGGTTTATTACACAAATGAAATAGGACAAGACAAATGATCAAGGATAAGTATAGTTTCAAAGTTCCAGTTTTATTCTCCCTCCCTACATTTAAACTGAACATTGTCCCCAATGTTCCCCGAAAGTATCAAAGTTATGATAATGGAAGGTAATTAAAAGAGAAAGAAACTAATACTCCCCTGATTAGCTCGGTAGGATCCGTGTGAAGTAGTGGTTCAATTCTTTCTAAGAAGAATGTATGCGTGATAAGCTCCATCCGATCTTATGTTTCTTTTTCTTGATAAATAAAACCTGCACACTTTAAGAAAATAGACGAAACCTTCGCGTAAAATCGGCGGTAAAACCATATATGACTCTACTAAACTATGATATAATGCTTACGGAATGGATGTTCGCAGATTTTCTAGAAAATTAAGACCTGAGAATTTCCAAAAATTTATAAGTAGCACAGAAAACGAGAGAAAGTAATAAGTTGTTTCTACTCCTCCTGACGTCGTCAGGTTGTAATCCTGACACCGTCAGGTTATCCTGACATAAACTGGTCTGCTGCGTTTTTTTAGAAAAATCACACCTCTAAAATCTGGAAAAATTTCGGCAAAACATCCATTATGACTCGATACAAGCATTTGACTCTAACAAACATGTTAATACAAATAAGCCGTAAAAACGTTTATTTATATTTTACGATCTTCTAATGTTTTGTAGATAACAAACGTAAAATCATTTTAACGAAACAAATAAAATACGTAAACTTTTTGAGCCAATAGTTTTCTAACACACTTACGCTTTCACATAAAACACTAAAACAAGTATAAGTGATTTTATGATTTAGAAATACATATGTACAACAACTAGTGTTTACATACTTGGGTAAATATATACTTAACTAGTATATACTAAAATGGGTAAAAACTAATAAATGGTATTGACCCATAACCCATGGTATTGACCCATACTCACTTAACTAGATACATTGTATCTAGTAAAAGACCCATGGATCAACCCATAACCCATGATCCATGATCAAAATACCCATGGGTAAAGAGGAGCGTCCCACGGATCCCTAGCTTTACGCTAGAAGGATCCCTTGTGGGTGGGATCCGGGGAACAGTAGATTTTTTCCTCTACAAATAGTGAGCCATTTCTTCATTATTCCTCACCCCTTTCCAACATACTTTCCCTTTGAGTTAAAAACTCTCTAACCCCAGATCCAAGAGATCTATGTTTGTAGTTTTGTTTCTGTGTGATTCTCTAGGTTCCTCTTAAAGGCGAGATCACCACCTTTGAAGTCAAGCAAGCTCAAGTCCATGAGTTGCCATGCTTCCTCATCATCAAGACTACTGAAGTCCTCTTGTTGATGATTCTTTTCTTTCCTCTAAGAAGTGTAGTGTTGAAGACATTAGTGAAAGATGTCTCAAGTGTAAAGACGAAGACATTAGTGAAAGGTGTCGATCGTTCGTATTATAGGCATTAGTGAAGGGTGCCTAGAAGTCAAGACACAAGACATTAGTGAAGGGTGTCTTGAAGATCTATTTAAAGGCATTAGTGAAAGGTGCCTTAGATGTACATTCGATATGGTGTGTTTCGATGTACAAGATAGATTAGTATTAGATCCAAGGATATTGATATCCTTGATGATGTTGTAATAAGGAGTTGGTCTCCTTTGGGATTAGTCGTTGGCGTAGTGTTGGGTAGTAGTTCCTCCATTGTAATGGAACTCGGTACTTAGCCTAGTACCGGATAAAGGGTAGGCGACGTTGTGTTAGGTGTGGTTCACCTTGGTGTGAAAGAACTCGGTGGTTAGCCTAGTACCGGAAAAAGAGTAGGCAACGTTGTGAAGGTTTCTCCACCATAAGGAGTTGGTGTTGTGTAGTGATTACGAACTCTCGAGTAGGTGACTCGGGGAGTGGAGTAGGGCAAGGAAGGTGTCCTTGTAGCCGAACCACTATAAATACTCGCGTTGTGGTTTTGTGCTTCTTACTCTTATCTTTTCATTACTTCTATATGCTTGTTTATCAACATCCAACACACATCCAAATAGATTGACATAAGTCGATCTAAATAGTTTAAAAGAAAGTTTTAATTGGAAAAACTATTCAACCCCCCTTCTAGTTTTCCACAAAACACACATATATATCTTTTTCAATAATCGTAGTTCTCATGTTCGCATTCTTTTTTAAAAACGTGTGTAATCTTCCCTACACTTATCTTTTTTGTAAAATACCTTTATATGTAATTAAGACGAGGTTAAAAACAAAATAAAGCATTTTCACAAATTCAAACATGAGAACATACAATAATGAAAAGATGTATGACACACAAACAAGCAAACAACTAAGTATGGGTTGCCTCCCACGAAGCGCTTTTCTTTATTTATGAGTCTTGTAGCTAGACTCGAAGTCGTGCTCCTACGTGACTTCATTTCGTCACCTTCTTCCAAAACAATATCTTCATCATTAATTAGTTCGTTATTGTCCAACTGATAATGTTTCACACGTTATCCATTCACGGTAAACTCTTTTCCATCATTGTCTAATAATACCACGGCTCCATTTCTCATTTTCCTCTTTACTGAAAAGGGCCCATACCATCTTGATTTGAGTTTTCCCGAAAATAATCTCAACCTTGAATTATACAAGAGCACCTTATCTCCTTCCACAAACTCTTTAGGATTCTTTATTCGTTGATCATACCATTTTTTCGCCCTTTCTTTATATGTGATCGACGATTCATAAGCTTCAAGTCTTAGTTCATCCAGCTCTTGAAGCTGTAAGGACCTATTTGACCCTGCCTCAGAATAATCCATATTGCAAGCCTTAAGTGCCCAATATGCGTTTTGCTCAAGCTCAATAGGGAGATGGCACGCTTTCCCGTACACTAAGCGAAAAGGGGTTGTTCCGATGGGCGTTTTATAAGCCGTTCGGAATGCCCAGAGTGCCTCATCTAGTTTGAATGCCTAATCTTTTCTGTTCTGGTGGACCGATTTTTCAAGTATTCGCTTTAATGCTCTATTTGTGTTCTCTACTTGCCTATTAGTTTGGGGGTGATATGTCGTAGAGAACCTGTGCGGAACACCATACTTCCTCATTATCTTTTCCATTTGAGCATTGCAGAAATGGGTTCCTCTATCACTAATCAATGCCTTGGGAATCCTAAATCGTGCGAAGAGCTTTTTAAGAAAATGAATGACCACCCTTGCATCATTAGTCCTAAGGGCTTGTGCCTCCACCCATTTGGACACATGATCAATGGCAACTAGAATGTATTCATTTCCTCCGGATGATGTAAAAGGCCCCATGAAATCGATACCCCAAACATCGAATATTTCGCAGACTTGGATATAGTTCTGAGGTGCTTCATCCCTCCTCGAGATGTTTCCCGATCGTTGGCATGCATCGCACGTTTGAAAAAACCTCTTAACGTCGCGGAAGATAGTAGGCCAATAGAATCCGGCATTGAAAACTTTTTGTGTCGGGCCATTTATACCGTGATGCCCCCCAGATGGTCCCGTGTGACACTCTCTCATAATCCGATCAATCTCCCTTCCAGCAACACAACGTTGAATGATCTGATCGGGACATATACGGAATAAGTAGGGCTCGTCCCAAAGATAGTATTTTAGCGCGGTGAAGAATTTCTTTTTATCTTGCCTAGTCATGTAATTTGGTAAAACCCTACTGGATAGATAGTTAGCATAATCCGCATACCATGGCTCAATATCCTTAGCGGCCATCAGCCGTTCCTCAGGAAAAGAGTCTTGAATCTCGTCATGGTCTAATTTATCTAAGTTCGGGTTTTCTAATTGCGATAATGATCAACAGCAAGATTTCCAGCCCCCTTTTTATCCCGAATTTCAATGTCGAATTCTTGAAGTAATAGAATCCACCTAATAATTTGGGGTTTTGCATCTTGTTTTGAGAACAAATATCGTAAGGCTGAATGGTCGGTGAAGACGACAGTTTTGGAAAGGACGAGATATTGCCTGAATTTATCGAAGGCAAAGACTACAACCAAAAGCTCTTTTTCGGTGGTTATGTAATTCTCTTGTGCCACATTCATGGTTTTGCTAGCATAGTAAATTGGTTGAAAATGCTTCTCTTTTCTTTGGCCCAAAACGGCGCCTAAAGCATAATCACTAGCATCGCACATGATTTCGAATGGTTGGGACCAATCAGGAGTAACCATTATAGGAGCTTGGGTAAGATCCTTTTTTAGGCGATTGAATGCTTCCTTGCATTCATCAGAAAAGTCTAAAGGAGCATCCTTGACAAGAAGTTGTGTCATTGGTCGGGAAATTTTTGAGAAGTCCTTAATAAACCTCCTATAAAAGCCCGCGTGACCAAGAAAGCTTCGAATGGCCTTAACGGTAGTAGGATATGGAAGTTTAGATATCGCTTCGATTTTGGCCCTATCGACTTCGATCCCATTTCCGGAGACTTTATGTCCCAAGACAATTCCTTCTTTTACCATGAAATGACATTTTTCCTAATTTAGGACTAAGTTGGTTTCTTCACGCCGCTTTATCATCTTCCTAAGGTTGGATAAGCAAATGTCGAAGGAGTTTCCTAATACCGAAAAATCATCCATGAAGACTTCCATGCTATCTTCAATCAATTCATGGAATATGGCCATCATACATCGTTGTAAGGTAGCGGGGGCGTTGCATAATCCGAAGGGCATTCACTTGTATGCAAAAGTCCCGTAGGGGCATGTGAAAGTAGTTTTTTCTTGATCTTCAAGAGCAATAAGGATTTGGAAGTATCCTGAGAAACTGTCAAGAAAACAGTAGTACTCATGCCCGGCTAACCTTTCGAGCATTTGATCGATGAATGGTAAAGGGAAATGATCTTTTCGTGTGGCATCATTCAATTTTCTATAGTCGGTACAAACACGCTAGCCAGTGACCATTCTTTGAGGCACTAAATCGCCTTTCTCATTCTTCACAATAGTCATTCCTCCTTTCTGTGGGACCACTTGGACTGGGCTGACCCAGGGGCTGTCTGAAATTGGATAAATTAAGCCTGCATCGATGATAACGCTACACGAGTCGTTCGGGGTCAAAGGAACTTCCTTTTCTTCGAGCAAGTTTTATAACACCCTAGGCAGTGAACCTAATCGTTGTAGTGTAGTATTAGGGTAAGCCACGGGTATTGATATCGTTCTCTAGGGGAATAGGAATGCTAGTGAGAAGTTACTACGCTAAGGTTGGGGTTGAGGAAGATTATTTTTTATCTTTTTATGTTTTTTTAGGAAATGGAAAGGTACGAATCTCGGGGTTTGGATTTGAGGGTTGGTATTTCTACCGATTACTCTACTTATCTAATTATCTAATCTAAGGTGTATGTAGTCTATGTCTAATTATTGTGTGCTCGTATGATAGTTTAAAGATGTGTTCACTTAGGTTTTATTACTCCTTAATTATCTCCTATTGATGGTTGAATTGTCACGTCCTTATTCTTAATCGCGTTGTGTGTCTAAAGTCGTAGGGTATGCGTTTATCCCTAACTCTTTGAACTTACCAAAGGGTCTCGTCTACAAAACCCTCTAGGGATTATAAACTCTAACTCTAAGGCACTCTTTGGATGGTTTAGCCTACAACCGCTCTAAGTGCTATAGCCCAAGGTTCACAAAGATTAATCAAGCATTAGTTACACAACGAATGACCTATCGCATTACTAGATCACTGATCAATTAAGATAAGAGACAACCAATCAATATTTAATAATTAAGTTTCATATTCCCTAAGAAAACACACAAGTAAATTAGCCGGACATGGAGAACATGCAAGCATACACACAAATAATTGAAGACATAATTGAATTAATGAAGTAAAACACTTATCTTGATGTAAGATAGGGTTTGGAACCCCAAAATACTGTACAAGACAGCCTTGGTTCGGTTTAGGTTTTTACTCCAAAAGACTACACACTAAAACTGAAAAATTTGGATTCTATATATAATATTACAATCGCGACGGCCTCACCTTATGATTAGTGACTCCGTCGGGTCGCAGTCATTAGGGTTTCGTCTTGGCCACGTTAGTCTTGCGACGGCGTCACCTTATGCTTGTGACGCCGTCCTCTTCAGCTTCTGACGCAGTCTGGATCAAATCTAGGCCGTCTGAGTTGCGACGGCCTACTCTTTTAAAGCCTGACACCGTCACTTGAAAATAAGAAATTTGGCTTCTGTGTCGTCACAAAATGCTCTGACGGCGTCGCATTTAAGCAGTGACGCCGTCACCTTGTTTTTCAGCAGCTTGAGTGTCTCGATTCTTGACTTTGGCCATTTTCTTCGTATATCCGCGCCTTTTCGTCCAAATAAGTGCCATTACAGCAATTTGCCTTCAAGAGACCTAAAAAGTGAAAAGGAACGATATTAAGTAATAACGGATACAAAAGTGATCAAATAAGGGCTTAAACGACCCCTCAAAAAGGTACATTTTAAAACCTTATCAAATATCCCTACACTTGGTATTTGCTTGTCCTCAAGCAAATGTGCTTTTAGCCAATTAATTTATAAGTTAGGGGTCATGAAGCATTGGTTTAAAACAGTCCACAACACATATAAGCCCCGCAAAAGTCATAACAAGCACGGAAATTACATACTAGCACCTCACATGGGGTGTTTGGGTACTCACATCTCTCTCGGGTGTATATGAAATATAACAAGTTGGAAATGGAAGATAAACACTCATTAACCGGTCCTAGTACATAGATTACCATAGGCTTGAGAATAGATCAAACCTCCATCGCTTTGGCGTAAGCACCTAGGAAAGACTATCAAAGAGGTCTTTAAAGGGTTGTAATGTTAGGCTTACGGTAGGGAAACAAAGGGTTTGGTTGGATAGGCTATTTAGTGGTGGCAAGTCAAAAATTTCTATGTTACAAGCATACGAAGAATGGCGTTGCTAAGCCAAGACTCGACACTCTAAACTCTAGATAACTGAAACAAACAAACATAAATTTAAAGGATAGATGTAGGATGGTAGCCCGTATGTTGTTGTTTTTTTTTTTCATACACTTTTACTCTACCATCCTCTACGGTAACATCAAAATGATAGGGATTTATAGGCACATCCCTACACTTGAGTTTTTATTACTCTAACGCTAATTTGACCCGAATTGAAAAGATCAAAACACTTGGGGTACGTTATTACGCAAATAAGGGAATTTAACGTTCCCTTCCAGTCATTTCATAAACTTTAACTTTTTCCCATGAGTCCCAATCGTCCCAAAACTGTGTACAAAAGATATGACTCGACTTAGCAACTCATGCAAGCAACTAGATAATTGAACTAAGGGTTTAGGGTGATAACAATAATGAACTAAAAGTGAGTGCATACAAGGTAGGCTAAGGCGATTTGGGTGTATATTTGGGGGTGGGGTGTAAATAATGCTCTTCATTGATATTCCGGAAAAACTGAAACATCACGAGAACCGCGAAAAGGATAGGCTCTGAGGGGTTAACTAGGGGTATCGTGTACTAAAGATGAGTACAACGCAAAGGTGTGGGGGAATTACTCAACCGATGTGGAAGAAGTAATTATATTACGGGTATCAAACAAGGGTTATCCTAATGCCTCTTATCATTTAGTTATTCCTAACTACACAAGTGTAGTCTTACTAGCGATCTCGGAATGCATCACAAAACAAGTTCTAGAATCTATTATACTACCGGTTCACACTCTAAGCATTAAAGATGAATGCTTTAATTCCTACTAATCTAAGGGTGATCCTCACATTTTGGGTGGAATTTGGGTGGTAAAGGGTTTTTGTGCTAGTCATGCAACTTCCTATCCGTGAGACGCTTTTGTTAAGACTAATGGCCCACTCCTGTATGTCATGAAAAATTTTAAATTTGGTGCCAAAATTACCCTAACCGACATTTTCTCATGGTTTATTACACAAATACAATTGGACAAACCAAATAATCAAGGATAAGCATAGTTTCTAAGTTCCCGTTTTATTTTCCCTCACTACACTTAAACTGAACATTGTCTCCAATGTTCCCCGAAAGTATCAAAGTTATGATAATGGAAGGTAATTAAAAACGAAAGAAACTAATACTCCCCTGATCAGCTCGGTAGGATCCGTGTGTGAAGTAGTGGTTAAATCCTTTCCAAGAAAAATGTATGCGTGAAAAGCTCCTTCCAATCTTTTGTTTCTTCTTCTTGATAAATAAAACCTGCACATTCGAAGAAAACAAACGAAACCTTCGCGTAAGATCGGCGGTAATAATATATATAAGACTCTACTAAACTAGAATATAATGCTTGTGGAATGGATGTTTACAGAATTTCTGAAAAATTAAGACCTGGAAAATTCCAAAAATTTATAAGTAGCTCAGAAAACGAGAAAAAAGTAATCTGTTGTTTTTACTCCTTCCTGACGCCATCAGGTTGCGATCCTGACGCCGTCAGGTTATCCTGACAAAAACTAGTCTGCGATTTTCTGGAAAAAATTCTGGAAAATTTACATCTTTAGAATCTGGAAAAATTTCTGCAAAACATCCATTATGACTCGATACAAGCATTTGACTCGAACAAACACACATATATATCTTTTAATTAATCGCTATTCTCATGTTTACGTTTCTTTTGAAAACATGTGTAATCCTCCCTACACTTATCTTTTATGTAAAATACCTTTATATGCAATTAAGACGAGGTTAAAAACAAAATAAAGCATTTTTACAAATTTAAACATGAGAATAAACGATCAATAAAAGATATATGACACTAACATGGACAATCCAACCACACAAGCTAGATAAATCACACCACATGCAAATATACATAAACATCACATAGTTCAAAGTTCACCACAAAGTTAAGATGTCCTAGATTATTACATGCCCAAATAAAAATTGTTTCAACAACCAAACATACTTAACCATAAACAACCCATAAACAAATACATGAGTCACTGGGGATGGGGTCCATAACGATAGTCATAACCAGGGGGAAGATGGCCCAAATACCCATAGGGTGGATAATCCTCCTCCCGCCCTGGGAAAGGATCAATCTGGAGATGGATCAAGCTGATCACGCATAGACAAATGCTGCATCTGCCTGACAGTATGGTCATAGGTCCAGCTAGCTCTCTGGTCCTGCTGTGCCATCCATGTATCCATGTGGCCCATCCATGCTCCCTGGTAGGCCTGCCAATCCCCACTGGACATTTGTCGGTAGACGTCAGCGGAGCTTCCTGCTTCTCCCCCTGCTGGTGTGCTGGTATCTGTGGTTCCTCATCATCGTTGTCTTCACCATCCTGAATGGTGGGCTGAGCATGGAACCAAGCGTAACCTCTACCATAATCCATGAGGACATCCATAGCTTTCAGAGACTTAGCTTTGACGACCCTTGGTGCTGCCACTGCATTAAGGTACGCGGGTACCTCCCCTGCCAATACACCCAAGGATCGGGCTAACCGGGTGATGAGCATGCCTCCATATACCCTATCCTCCATCCTTATTCCACTAGCAGTCCTAAAGTAGTCGGCCAACCAGAATGGGATGTTGCAGTGTACACCCTCGACCAATATGCAGTAAAGATAGAATAGGTCAGGCAAGGTGATACGATGACCCGTGGCATGGCGTCCTGTGATAGAGAAGGTGAGGCAGCGATGTACAAGCCTAACCCTCGGATCCCGGATCTATGAAGCGAGGGTACTCCCAGTAGTGTACTCCCCATCAACAATCATGTTCCAGAACTGAATACCCAACATTTCGTCCTTATGGGTAATTCCAGCTGCCAATTGAGTCCTAAACATATCACTCTCAGCATTCTCAGATGTATATAATCCCAACCTCCATCCAAACTCCAGTGTCGACATAGCCCTCCATTCCCCTCCTAACCAAAATCGGATCCCCTGAAAATCAATGTTATCCCGACATGAATTAATATTTGACAGATAAGATGCGTGAAATTCACGCACCAACTCGCCATACACGGGATCTTGTATCTTAAACAGCCTCTCCCATTGGGGATCAGTGAACTTGTCCCTTCTAAAACTATTTGAAAACTCCCTAGCCAAATCATTCTCCTCGAGAAATGCCCAGTCCCAAACAGCCCCGGAGTCAATAGTCTGATGAAGTAACTCATTGTAACGGGCTTGACATCCTTCCTCGACAAATACTCCCCACCCAACGATTGTGTCAATAATATTTTCCCGGGCGCTAGAAGATTGTCCCCTAGTTCTCTTTACCCTTCTGCTCATCTGAAACAGGAAATCAAATAAGTGGAGAGCAAATGAGTAACATTTGTGATGAAAAAGATGACACTAGCAGATTCTGACGGCGTTGCAGAATACACCTGACGCCGTCAGCTCGGCTTAATTTTGAATCCGAAATTTGCGAGGGAAAAGTCCAAGTTTTTAACCATAACCCTTGACCCAAACACCTTTGCTGCAGCAACAATGGCATAATGGCTAGGTGGTTTTGACCCCTAAGCCGTCAAGGCTTCTCGCAAGGTTAACCCCATATGATAACACTATTATTCACCTAATCTTAAGCCTAGTCAACAAGATTCAAAGGCGGAATAGATCAAATTAGTTGGGGTTTTCGGATTGAAAAAGAGGGGAAAACAAAATTGAGCATGAATTAGGACAATTGAATAGACAAAGATCAACGTAAATTACTTACCTTGTGGAGATTGACGTGGCAAAATAGTGAATTTGATGTGGGGAAATCGTTTTGGTGTGGTGTGGGGCGGATAAAAAATGTGTAGGGTAAAGAATGAAAGAGATGGGTGATGTATTTATCCGTCTGATCTGGCTTAGCGACGCCGTCAGACTTTATATGTGACGGCGTCACGCCCAGTTTTTTTGCAAAATAAAACGGTTTTGTTAATCCGCCTGGATCAAAGGTCTGGTTACTATTTTTGACAAAGATTTTAGTTTTTATTTTAAGATCAATTTGGCTAATCCACCAATAATCTCCACGACGGTAAGTAATGCATATATCAAATTGTCGTTCAATCGTGATCTCAGAAATTCTGAAGTCTTGGAGGTGAGGGTTCTTTGTCCCAGGTTTAAAACCGAAAGAACTTTCCCTAACATTAGAGAAGTTGGGAAGTGACACGTGCACCATTCCAATGAATATGTTGTTGAAACAAACAGACCTTGATAGATCTTGAGCTCGTGGATCGTTATCTATGCCTATGTAATCACAAGCACAATAAAAGACAATCTCTACTACTTATATTTATCAGCGGAATATAAACACAAGTAACACAAATAACTAAGAACTCTGTGATCCTCTATGGATCTTTATATTAACTAAAACTTTGTTTTTCCAATCGGTACATAACTCATAATATTGTGTTCCTTTTATAAACAAGGAACCCTAAACAAAACCCTAAACCGTTTCCCAAGAAACGTATAAACATAAAACTAAATAAGATATACATAATCACTTCCTAATAAAGCTCATGTATATCCAAACTAAATAAACTAAATACGGAATAATAACTTCCGCAGAAACAAACTATTCACTATATATCTTCAGCAGAATTATGTCTTCGGTAGAATCCACACTACTTCAGTAGAATCTCTTCGGCAGTAACCAGAATTCACATAATTCCCAACAATCCTCCCCTAAACTGGAATTTGACGTGGTTAAGTTCCAGTTTCTTGATAGATCTGTAGCACCAGAGGATTGTACACAAATATCAGCAGCAAAGAAACAAAATAAGAACACCTCGATGATGACAAAACTTTGAACTTCAGATCTTTGCAGCAACTAATGACAAAATGTACATCAAAACATATTAGTTTCATACTATTCTCATCACATCCAGGTGTGTTAACTCCTGTGAGAGGTGAATCATTGATAATAATGGATTTAATGTCTCTTTACCAATAGCCATCACTACTGGAGTAGCCAAATGTTTAAGTTCGATAACTATGGTACACTGATAACCATCTGATTTATTGGCAAACCAGAAACCATAGAAACGGATTTGAAATGTCTTTACCTGTAGCCGTTTGCTCAGGACTAGTCAATTCTTAGAATTGGTGAATTGATAACCAAATATGGTAGTCCAATGCCTTTACCACAAGCCATATACAAGTGGGCTAGTCAATTCTTGGATTCCAAAAAGGAATAAATCATGGTGAATTGAAAAACCATACAACACTCAGCAATTAAGCATGGGTGGTTGCAGTCCCTATGATTTTGAGCAAACCATTACAACTATCAACAGATTTGATGTGTCTTTACCAAAGCTGTACCCCTTGGACTAGCTAACTCTTTGACATACACAAGGTATATCTGGTGAGTCAATAACCATCAAAAGTATACAACAAACCTGCAAGAAAAGTTAAACAAACCCAAACAAATACAAAATCATCTTTAAAAACCTAGGGTACATCAAAAACTTGCCCTTTTTCCTAGTTATATTCTCAACCATATTATCGAAAATAAACTTAGAAAAATTATAAGTTAAACCCTGAGATAGACAAATAATACCACATCCCAATTGAGTCGAAAACTGATCCCATCCTCCTGATTTATTGCTTAAACTCTGAAGCAATGTATGAACCAAAAACCTCCACATAGGACAAAGTTGATTCTTTAACCACATGTCAGTCCTTGTACCTTGATATCCAATTGCTCTAAGCCCATCAAGTACCACCGCAGCATTTGAATGAAAAACCCCATTCTCATCATCTAACCGAAGCTGTCTTCTTATCAGCTCCTCTGTCACCACATACTCTTTTCCGTCAATCATTGCAACAATCTCTGTATCACTCCTTTTCGTAGCCGATGCCCAAAATTGAGTAACCAATGATTCATATATTGCATTTGGAGAATGTGTTAGAGCATACTGAATCTTTGATCTCTGTAAGAATTCAATCATTGGTCTATACAACTCGTCACCCTTAGCAGTTCCCAGAAAAGCGACCTTATTATGATCATGCTTGAATTGAAGCGCCATGAGAGATATTGAAAGTTAGGGTTAAGATTTACACAAATGGAAGTGTTTTGAACGAGAGTAAAAAGAAAATCACTTAATATGAGACGAAGATATGCAAGTAGAGAATAAGTGGGAATTTCCCAATTTTGGTCAATGTTGACCAATGCTGACGTGGACTTCTACTTTTACTCAATTTCACTTTCAACTTCGGTAGAAACACTAGCCATTCTGCTGAAGAATACCAATCAGCAGAAATAGATCACGTATTCAAGAAGCTTTAGTAAATATCTTTTTACTTTTTCACCCATTCGCATTAAATCTCATTAAGTCTTGAAACCGTCTATAAAACAATCCCAATGCACACTTATCTCTTCATCAAAAACCCCCAAAATTTCATCACAAACCCTAATTTCATCAACTCTCCAAAATTAACCACAATAAACCATGAGTAGTTCCACCCCCATCACCCTTTCATCAGATGACAATGAATCCTCCATAAGCAGTCTTGAGAGGTGGAAGAAGAACTATTTGTCAAGCAATCCAGGAGATGGTGAAGACAACTCATCCATAAGTTCTTATGTATCACCTTATGAAAACTCAGATGAGGAAGCAACTTCAAAGAGAGTGAAAGAGCCTCCCCTTGCTGTTGTGAATGAGCCTTCCCTTGCAGTTGATGATTCTGATAACTCCTGTAAGGAGAGAACATCTTACTCCCAACCTCCAGCACCTCAGCGTCAACGAAGGCCACGTGCCAGGAATCCACCACTCCCTAAAGATAGAGAGGTGGTTCTCGGTCTTTCTGCACCAGGTTTTGGTGCATCAACACACATCGTATAGAGGAAATGCTTAAAGATGGTGGATTGATTGCATTTTGGTTGAAATCAATAGATGAAGCACAAAGGACATATTATTTTTCTTCATCATCATGATTTGCATCAATCCATCCTTTCCATTTTGATCCTTAGCATCCTCACCATAGTAGTTATGCATCTCCAACCATCGAGATAGAATGAATGGGTGGTTATGCAAGACTTCACAAATGCATATCCAACATCTAGTGTGAAAGATGTGAGCGATCATGCATATCCAACATTATGTTAGATGTTGGAATAGATGATATGTACTAGATTAGGATTAGTAGATCATGTAGTTTCATTTGATGTTGATTGTACTTTGTAAGCTGTAAGCTGTAAACTGTTTCTCTTGAATGAATGAACAATTTGCTTCAGTGCTTCTCTTGAATGAACATTATAACTTCAGTACATTGTCTTCAGTATAAACAAATAGCTCACTTCAGCACTTTGAATTCAGTAGAAACCAGCTTTAGAACTTTCTTGACCATTTTCCAAATTAACAACCATTGTAAATTCCAACTTGAATAAACAACCTGCAAAACAGAACAAACACAGAGAAACACACAAACTAACAAAGAAAAACACACTAAGATCACATTAGCAGGTTAGTGTTAGTTAAAAGCAAACAAAAGTATACATACTAATATACAAATTACATAAAAACATGCAAAGTGTACACAAATCCTCCCCTGAGGCATATGCCTCCCCTGAGGCCTATGCCTCCCCTTAAACTTTGCAGTTAAGGGTTAAGCATACCGATATGGACCACAAGGTGTTGAAACCTTGGTCCATCAAAAGCCTTTGTTAACAAATCTGCCACATTATTATCAGTATGAATTTTGACCACTTTTATCAAATGTTTATCATATGCATCTCTTATAAAGTGGTGCCTGATTTCAATATGTTTTGTTCGACTGTGAAAAACTGGATTTTTTACAATGCATATGGTGCTTTGATTATCAATAAAAATTGTTGTGTTCATGAAGTTATACCCATAATCCAACAATTGATTTTGTATCCAAAGAACCTGTCCACAGCAATTTGCAGCAGCAACGTACTCTGCTTCAGTAGATGAGGTAGCCACTATAGTCTGTTTCTTGCATTGCCAAGAAATCAATCTCTTTCCAAGGAATTGGCAACCTCCAGTGGTGGACCTCCTATCCAGTTTTGCACCAGCATAGTCACTATCACTATAAGCTTCCAACTTAAAAGGAGACTCTTTTGGGTACCAAAGGCCTAGATGAGGTTGGCCTTTGAGGTACTTAAAGATCTTCTTAACAGCATTGAGATGGGAAGTCAGTGGAGTAACTTGATGTCGTGAACAAACACTCACAGCAAAAGTAATATCAGGCCTTGAAGCTGTTAAATACATCAAAGAGCCAATCATAGACCTGTATAAATGAACATTCACAGGTGGATCTGCTTCATTGTTGGTCTTTGTCTTTGGAGCTTCATAAGGTGTTGTGGCAGTCCTTACACTCTCCATTCCAAACTTTTTTAAGATGTCCCTCACATATTTGTCCTGACTGATAAAGATACCATCAGGTTTCTGCTGAACTTGAAGACCTAAAAAGAAAGTCATCTCTCCCATGGCACTCATCTGAAAATCTCCCTTCATAAGCTCCTCAAAATCCCTGCACCAAGCTTCCTTTGTGGATCCAAAAATAATGTCATCCACATACACTTGCACAAGAATAATGTCTGTGGAATTCTTCTTTAGGAATAGAGTCTTATCAATTACACCTCTTCTATAACCATGCTTCAGAAGAAATGTAGAGAGCCTAGCATACCAAGCTCTGGGTGCCTGATGTAGTCCATAGAGAGCTTTGACTACCTTGTAAACATGATTAGGATGATCTGGATCTTCAAATCCTTTAGGTTGAGTGACATAAACCTCCTATTCAATTTCACCATACAAGAAGGCTCCTTTAACATCCATCTGATAGACCATAAAACCCATATAGGATGCATAAGCTAAGAAAATCCGTATGGCCTCAACTCTTGCCACAGGTGCAAACACTTCATCATAATCTATCCCCTCCTCTTGTCTATACCCCTGTGCAACTAATCTGGCTTTGTTTTTAATGACAACACCTCGTGCATCTCTCTTATTCTTCAGAATCCATTTAGTCCCAATAGCATACTTACCATCAGGTAGTGGTACCAATATCCAAACCTGCTGATTTTGAAATTGTTGCATCTCTTCCTGCATTGCCTCAAGCCAACTTGAGTCTTCAAGAGCCTGAGTAACACTGGTTGGTTCCACTTGTGAGAGAAAACAAGCAAACAAACAATGTTCATAGTCTGTGTGATTGTCTCTCTGCTGATTTGAGACATAAGAGATAAAAGCCACCTGTCCATATTTAGAACGTGCTACAGTACCCCTTGTTCTAACAGGTGCATTAGGATCACCAATAATATTAGACTGTGGATGAGCATCGTTGATCCTTGTAGTAGTAGTGGTGTTGACATCAATGGAGGAATCAAGATTAGTCACAGTAGGTTCAAACTCAGTGTCATAGGAAGGTGTGTTGAAGATTCCTGCTTTAGGTTGATGATGACCAAGATCTGAAGGTTTTGGAAACCGTGTATACGGTTCTCCAAGGTCTGTTGACACTCTAGTAGAGATAGGAGTAGAGTCAACATGTCTTTCAGCAGAATGGGAGAGGTAAGGAGAAACAGAATCACTTTCAACAGAATTGATGCTCCCACTGATTGCTTCACTGGCACTCTCCTCAGCATTCCTCTTAGCATCTAGATTGGCTGCATACTCTTGTTTCTTCAGTCTGGCAAGGTCCTCAGCATAATGGAAGTCATCTTCACTCACATCAGTATAATCTCTAGAAGTGTCACCTGCAAAATTGTTAGGGGAGAAAGAAGGCACTACAATGGGTTGTTCATCATCTTCTGACTCACTGTCAGAATGAGCATCCATAGTACCTGCACTGTTAGTTGGAGATTCTTGAGTACATGCATGTTGGTTAGCCATATGTCTAGAATAACCCAAGTAATCAGTTAAGTAATCAAGGTCAAAAGACCAAACATGACCCTGTCCTTGAACATTAGGCTCGTCTTCTAGAAACCTCAGATTCAATGTCTCCTCAATCTTCTTCGCAGATACATTGTAAACCCTGTACGCCTTACTATGAGCAGAATATCCCACAATGTAACCATCATCAGCTTTCTCATCAAATTTGCCCAACGGATCACTTGTATTCAAAATTGTCACTTGACAGCCAAACGGTTTAAGGTAATGAATAACAGGAACTTTCCCAAAAAGAAGTTCATATGGTGTTTTGAGGTGTGGTCTAGTAATGGACACTCTATTCAGTACATAACAAGCTGTACCAACAGCTTCAGTCCAAAACATGGTTGGAAGCTTAGAGTCTGCCAGCATAGATCTTGCAGCCTCTATTAAGGTCCTATTTTTCCTTTCTGCCACCCCATTTTGTTGAGGGGTTCTTGGAGTGCTATAGTCCCTTTTGATCCCTTTTGACCTACAGAGTTCTATAAGTACAGCATTCTTGAACTCTGTCCCATTATCACACCTAATTCCTTTCACCTTTTTTTCAACTGATTTTCAATAAGGGTAATGAAGTCTTTCAACACTATAGATGTTTCATCTTTGGTCCTTAGAAAGAATACCCAACAAAATTTGCTATAACCATCAGTGATCACCAGACAAAAATATTTATGATCAATGCTTCTCACTTGAGTTGGACCAAACAGATCCATATGAAGCAGCTGAAGAGGTTCAGAAATAATGCTCACTGCAGTAACAGGAACACCTTTGTATGAGGCTCTGTGCTGCTTTCCTTTGTTGCATGCAACACAGTTATGATCATTGGTGAAAACTTTGGAAGGAAGACCTTCAACAAGGCCCAGTTTAGAGAGCTTGTTAATGGTCTTGAAGTTGACATGGGCCATCCTTCTATGCCATTTGGTGGACTCATCCAAGGATGCTTTAGCCACCAAACACGTTAAGTCACCTGCTGGTTTGACATCAGTTAAGTTGAATGTATAAAGATTGTGACTGCGAGGAACTTTCAGCAGAATTGAAGTTTCTTCTGGGAGTTTGAAGTCTTTAGATAGCACAAGACATTCATCCTCTGTGAAGAGTACTTTGTTCTGGGTGTCACATATTTGTGAGACTGAAAACAAATTGAAGTGTTGAAGTTCCTTGACATAATATACATTCTCAAAGTCCAGCTGCGGTGTTTTGATGGTCCCTTTCCCAGTAATTCTTCCATCACTTCCTCCAAAGGTTACATTGCCTCCTCCTTCAATGGGTACAAAGTTATGCATCATATCCCTGTTTCCTGACATACTTCTTGAACAACCACTATCAACAATGCCAACATCTTTATGCTTAAGGGGATGATCCTACAACAATAACAAAAATATACAGAGAATTAGTACACTACGGAGGCTCAAGTCATTGCTGACTTGAACCTGCCTTGTGGATCATATGATTTATGCCATGCAGATGTATAAGATCCACTATTGTTCTTGGGTTTCCATTGAAACTTAGGTCCCTATTTATTCCAAGAACAACCTGCTGAGGTCTTGACAGCAGTGTCCCAGTACCCTTTCCCATCAGTCATAGAGTTAACATATCCAGGCCAAAAACCATTCTTAAAATATTCACTTGTTGGTTGAACATATGGTTTTACAACTGGTCTTCTCCAAGGAAAAGGAGTATTAGTATTAGTTGCTTGTGGAACATAAGGTGGTATATCATTAACATTGGTCCACATTGGTCTAGATTTCCTAGAATCACCACACCTACTCATCCTTTGCTCATGATAATCACAATCCTTAATTAAATGAAATTTACTTCCACACACAAAACATGTCTTCTGTTTAGAAGATTTATTCAAACCAAAAGATGTGTTATTACAAGCAGAAGTATTCAAACCAAAACCATGAAAAGAATTGTTTTTAACAGTACTATTATGCAAAGAATTAAAAAGCAAGTCTTCAGAGGCAACTGTCTTGGAAGTGGATTCCTTGGCAGCAACTTCTGACATGCTTATTGGTAGTCTTGGGTGCAGGCAGGGGTGAAGACTTGGGAAGGTCAGACTTGTCATTTGAATCACACTCTGTAGACCCTTGCTTGGAGGACTTGTCACTGTTAACACAAGAGACAAAGTCATTAGAAGAAGTATCAGGGTCTGGCAAGTCATTTGACTTTTTGCCATAGAGATGGTGTGATCCATCAAAGTCAACAGTAATGGAAAGGTCAATGGGCATGTGCTCACCTCTAATAGGTCCACGTACAGCATGTAGGTCACCTTCTTTCACAAAATTAGCTAGGCCTGGTGATGTAGATTTGCGAGTGTCATCTCTAGCTTCTAATCCTACATACTTCTTAAAGCCTAAACCTATAGTAGTATTTGGAGTTTGACTAGCATAGATGTGACTAGCTAACTTGTTTCCATTTAATAACCATTCTTTATGCCTAGCAATTTCCTCATTAAGTTTCTCTTTAAGCTCTAAATTTTCTGACACTACATCTGCTCTTAACTTCTCAGACCACTTTAACTCATTTTTAGCACATTCGAGATCCCTTTCTAATACACCTATCTTCTCATCATAAGCTATTTGATTCTTCTGAAACCAAACCTTTTGTCTTTCTAGTGTTTTTAAAGCCTGTTTATAAGCTTCAACTTCCACATAGCATTCATTATATTTAGGTTTCAAAATATCATAAGCTTCTTTGAGTTTATTATAACGCTCACTACAACCAAACAAACAGTTTTGTACCTGAGAGATGCCCATCAAGGCAATCTGATCATGCCTATCCTCTGAAGTACAGCTTGCAGTCAAACCAACATTATCATTACCAGGACCATCATTATCTTCCTGCTCATGTTGCTTCCAGTCCACATTGCTATCTAGAGTGACCAAAGCAGCTGATCCCTTTGAAGTTCCTGCCTCCTTCTGATTCTGCTGATAAGAAGAGTATCTCGTCTCATCACGCTTTCTGATCTTTGCACTCTCTAGAGAAGTGACCCATCTGTTGACATGTAAAGCACTTCACCTTCCTTTTGTCAAACCGTGCTGGGTCTCTTCCTTGGAAGCCAAACCTTCTCCCAGCTTTGCGCTCAAACCTCTTGATATCCATGGACAGCATGGCCACTTGCCACTTCAACTTCATCTCTTCCATCTCCAATGGGTCTATCTGATCAAAATCCTCATATGCCAGTTCCTGCTGAGGATCATAATCAGCAAAGAAAGATCCAAGAACATCTTCCATAACACCACTCGATTTAGAGTGAGAGCTTGATGAAGGAGTAGCATAAGATGATGATGATGAATATGTTGGGCTTGGACCATAACTCATCTTTGGGGTAGAGGCTCCAACGAATGCTGTGTGACTAGCAGAAGAAGATGATCTAAAAGGACTTCTCACATCATGTTCAAGAGCTTTAAGTTTGTGGTACAGCTCATCAAAGGTAATCATGTCCAAACCACCTTTAGCTTTTAAAGCAATGCTCACTTGTAGCCAGGATGGTGGTAAAGACCTCAGAAACTTAGAGTTACAATCATCATTATCTGGCTTTACCTGCAGCTGATTTAACTGACTTAAAATCTTGTGAAACTTGTCATAGCCCTTGTGAATTCCTTCCTCTTCAGAGATTTGAAAATCTTGAAACTGTTGTCTTAGCATGGACTTTTTCAGTCTCTTAGATTCCTCATTCCCACCGAACTTTGCCTTAATAGCTAACCATATGTCCTTAGCATCTTGCATGAAGTGAAAATCACTCAAGTGATCCTCAGGAATAGCTTGAAGAAGAATAGTTCTAACCTTGGTTTCTCTCTGAACCGCCAGTAACTCTTTAGCAGTTTTGGGAGGAACATAAGTCATCTTGCCCGTAGCATCTGTGGTAGTTCTCTTCAAACTGTTTCCCTTCATGATTATCTCCCATAGATTCCAATCAATGTTGGAGATCCAGTTCTGCATCTTCATCGCCCAAAGATCATACTCCTCCCTTTTTAGATAAGGAAACTTAGCATTGCTATTAGAGAGACTTAGTTGTTGCAGATGGGTGGAGTTTTGGTTGTTGGTGATTTCAACATCAACATTTGATCCAGGCATGATAATTTTTGTTTTGGTTGTATGAGTGTTCAGAAAAACTTGTCCTTAGTATCGTAGAGACTCTCACGAGCCTCTGATACCACTTGTTGAAACAAACAGACCTTGATAGATCTTGAGCTCGTGGATCGTTATCTATGCCTATGTAATCACAAGCACAATAAAAGACAATCTCTACTACTTATATTTATCAGCGGAATATAAACACAAGTAACACAAATAACTAAGAACTCTGTGATCCTCTATGGATCTTTATATTAACTAAAACTTTGTTTTTCCAATCGGTACATAACTCATAATATTGTGTTCCTTTTATAGACAAGGAACCCTAAACAAAACCCTAAACCGTTTCCCAAGAAACGTATAAACATAAAACTAAATAAGATATACATAATCACTTCCTAATAAAGCTCATGTATATCCAAACTAAATAAACTAAATACGGAATAATAACTTCCGCAGAAACAAACTATTCACTATATATCTTCAGCAGAATTATGTCTTCGGTAGAATCCACACTACTTCAGTAGAATCTCTTCGGCAGTAAGCAGACTTCACATAATTCCCAACATATGTTTCTAGGGAGCATGCGGGGAACGTCGAGACAGGAATTTAAGCAAGAATACGATTCTTTGACGAGGTTTGTTCTACTTAATGGAGAAGGTTCGGGAGTCATCCCAATGTGTCCCGGTATCGCATACACCTTTTCTAGCTTTTTAGGTATATTGTTCTTTGCGATTTCTTCACGGATGCTCAACATGAAGTTGTCAGCTAGTCCTAAGAAGGTGTTGTGAGTTTTCCGCATTTGAGCTTCGAGGTGTTTTATTTCCTTTTCTTGCTTGTGGACAAATGTCAACATTATGTCCTCGAATTCATCTTGCCGAGACTTTCTTGGGAGCAAAAATTCCTTGACCGCGTTTACATGCTTAATAGCGTGGGTAGTTACTCCCATTAACGCATTCACTTGTGCCTCCATATTCATAATTGCTTGTGCGCGGGAGGTCGGCCCGTTTTCCGGAACTATCGGAATATCCCAACCTTCTTCTTCATATTAAGCCAGGTCCTCGATGACTTCCTAACATGATTTATCAGTGAGGTCACTTAGCCTTCCTCCGGCGGCATAATTAATGGTTCGTTGAAAGGAGGGACTGACGTGATCATAGAAAAGTTGGACTTGGAGCCAAAGATCAATGCCGTGATGAGAGACTTTATGAAGTAAGTCCTTGAATCGAGTCCATGCTTCGTAGAGAGATTCACCTTGACGTTGTTGGAACATTAAGATGTCATTCCTAAGCTTAGTGGTTCTCCCCGGTGGGAAAAATTGAGCAAGGAAGCGAGAGGTAAGATCATCCCAACTTGAGATGGAGCCGGCGGGAAGTCTCTCAAGCCAATTACTAGCTTGGTCTCGTGGAGAGAATCGGAAGAGACGCAGGCGCGTGGTCTCCCGAGTAGTAGCATCAAGGTCAATGGAATCGACAATTTTGAGGAAATCCCTCAGATGCTGATTAGGATCTTCGGAACGAAGTCCATGGAATGCACATCCGTTTTGCACCAACCGGATGGTGTCGGATCGCAGGGCCATAGTTTGGGCTTGGTCGGGAAGCTCAATGGTGTTCCTATAGCCTAGGTGGCTTGGTCTCGAGTATTCACCAAGAGTACGGGCTCTTGGCGGGTCATTTGGTGGTAGGTTGATGAATGGTGGTTGGTTATCACCTTCCATTATGAAAAGTGATGGGGTTACGAACAAAGGTCACGAAGAAGGGGGATAGACTATGAGAAAGCTAAAAATGAGAAAAAATTACTTGATAGGAATCAAGCAAAGAAACCTAAACGAGGTGGACTACTAACTAGCTATTCTATTCCCCGGCAGCGTCGCTAAAAACTTGATAACGCTACACACGTCGTTCGGGGTCAAATGAACTTCCTTTTCTTCGAGCAAGTTTTATAACACCCTAGGCAGTGAACCTAATCGTTGTAGTGTAGTATTAGGGTAAGCCACGGGTATTGATATCGTTCTCTAGGGGAATAGGAATGCTAGTGAGAAGTTACTACGCTAAGGTTGGGGTTGAGGAAGATTATTTTTTATCTTTTTATGTTTTTTTATTTTTTAAGAAATGGAAAGGTACGAATCTTGGGGTTTGAATTTGAGGGTTGGTATTTCTACCGATTACTCTACTTATCTAATTATCTAATCTAAGGTGTATGTAGTCTATGTCTAATTATTGTGTGCTCGTATGATAGTTTAAAGATGTGTTCACTTAGGTTTTATTACTCCTTAATTATCTCCTATTGATGGTTGAATTGTCACGTCCTTATTCTTAATCACGTTGTGTGTCTAAAGTCGTAGGGTATGCGTTTATCCCTAACTCTTTGAACTTACCAAAGGGTCTCGTCTACAAAACCCTCTAGGGATTATAAACTCTAACTCTAAGGCACTCTTTGGATGGTTTAGCCTACAACCGCTCTAAGTGCTATAGTCCAAGGTTCACAAAAATTAATCAAGCATTAATTACACAACGAATGACCTATCGCGTTACTAGATCATTGATCAATTAAGATAAGAGACAACCAATCAATATTTAATAATTAAGTTTCATATTCCCTAAGCAAACACACAAGTAAATTAGCCGGACATGGAGAACATGCAAGCATACACACAAATAATTGAAGACATAATTGAATTAATAAAGTAAAACACTTATCTTGATGTAAGATAAGGTTTGGAACCCTAAAATACTGTACAAGACAGCCTTGGTTCGGTTTAGGTTTTTACTCCAAAAGACTACACACTAAAACAGAAAAATTCGGATTCTATATATAATATTACAATCGCGACGGCGTCACCTTATGATTAGTGACGCCGTCGGGTCGCCGTCATTAGGGTTTCGTCTTGGCCACATTAGTCTTGCGACGGCGTCACCTTGTGCTTGTGACGCCACAAAATGCTCCGTCTGGATCAAATCTAGGCCGTCTGAGTTGCGACGGCCTACTCTTTTAAAGCCTGACACCGTCACTTGAAAATAAGAAATTTGGCTTCTGTGTCGTCACAAAATGCTCCGACGGCGTCGCATTTAAGCAGTGACGCCGTCACCTTGTTTTTCAGCAGCTTGAGTGTCTCGATTCTTGACTTTGGCCATTTTCTTCGTATATCCGCGCCTTTTCGTCCAAATAAGTGCCATTACAGCAATTTGCCTTCAAGAGACCTAAAAAGTAAAAAGGAACGATATTAAGTAATAACGGATACAAAAGTGATCAAATAAGGGCTTAAACGACCCCTCAAAAAGGTACATTTTAAAACCTTATCAATCGAGAAGTTTGACGACCTCCTTCTTCACCACCTCTTTGATATTGGGGTTAACTCTTCTTTGAGGTTGAACGGTGGGTTTGTAATCCTCCTCCATAAGAATTTTATGAGTGCAAAAAGTAGAGTCAATTCCCTTAATATCAGCAACACTCCATGCGATCACCCCCTTGTACTCTTTTAGAACTTCTAAGAACTTTTCTTTTTGTTCAATGGTTAGGGATGAGCTTATGATAACAGGGAGTTGATCCGTCCCCTGAAGAAAGGCATATTCTAAATGGCTTGGGAGATCTTTTAATTCTAGGGTAGGAGGTTCCTTGATTGATGGTTTTAGCTTATTTTCCTGCTTTTGGAGGTCAAGAGGTTCAATTTCTGCCCTTCGTGGGTAAAAGGAAACAGCTCCAACCATCTCAGTCTCTTCATCATCATATATCATGTTGTTGTCATCATTCATGAATTCGTTTATCAGATAATCATCAATACAGCTATCTATATCATCAACAAACTCATCAACTTCTTCAACAAAATAAATGGGATGATCGTAAGAGGAAGGACGACTCATAGAATCCTTGATGTCAAAGGTTAAGCTCTCGGACCCTACTCGTAAAGTTAGCTTACCATCATGAACATCAATGATGGCGCGAGCTGTAGCCAAGAATGGTCTCCCAAGGATTATTGGAACTGAGTTATCTTCCTCCATTTCTAAACTCACGAAATCAACCGGAAACTTGAATTCTCTACCCTCACTAGAACATTTTCACAAACTCCAATGGGATATTTGATTGATCGGTCAGCTAGATGAATACTCATTCTGGTTGGTTTCAGCCCTGAATATCCGAGTTTGAGAAATAAGGAATAAGGCATTAAGTTAATGCTTGCTCCAAGATCTTTCAAGGCTTTTTTTTCATAGAGAGTGCTCCTATAGAGCAAGGAATGGTGAAACTACCTGGATCTTCTTTCTTCTTGGGTAGGCTGTTTTGGATGATAGCCGAACACTTTTCTCTTAATGATATCACCCCTTCAAGCTTCTTCCGATTCGAGAGAAATCTCTTGAAATATGTGCTATGTTTAGGGATATGATAAAATACATCGAGAAGTGGGATGTTAACGACGGTCTTTTTTAAGTAAGACAACAACCTCTCATTGTCTTCTTCAACCTTTTGATTCTTTAAACGCGATGGGTAAGGAACCCGTGTGAGAGTCGAACGTTGGACGGGTGTTGGTGCTTGCGGAGGGGGGTCGTGAGAGGTCGGAGGGGGTTCAGGTGCTCCCTCCTTATCCAACTCAGGCTCATTAGTAGTAGGATCTTGAACTGGGTACGGTGGACCTTTGGTAGTGGTTCCAGATCGAGTAGTAATAGCGCAAGTTGGATCATGTTGAATTGGACCAGGTTCACGTATTCTTTTGTGGAGTTCGGCGAACTGGTTTTCTAATTCAGCTTGTTGCTCTTGCATGAATCCTTCAAGACCCTTTAAAAGCATTTTCCTTTCCATGGTGAATTGCCCAAGTTCTTCTTCAAAGGCATCACGGATGGTGTATTCGGAACCCTCTTCCTCCTCATGCTTCCATTTTAGATTACCCCAAAGAGTGTAATCATTATTCTGATAAAACACAAGGAGGGAAGGGTCATCATAGATATCATGGCTAGAAAGGAGAGCTTGCTCGCGGTGTGTATCGTCACACTCATCGCTCTCGTGGGACCCTCCATAGATGTCGCATATAAGGTATGGGTTAAACAACCTCTTAGGTTCTTGCGACTTTGTGAGGTATGCGAGCTTTTCTTGTGCCCTCTTCATTCGATCGTCGAGAGATAATGGGCGATTATTCGAAGTAGCAGAGATACTCATTACATTCACTGGCTCGTTCCAAGTATTGTCTTGGTCTTGGACATACTCCTCAATGCAGTCCCATCCTTCTTCTGCACTGAGATTGGAGAGTTTTCAGCCAGTTGAGAAGTCAATCCCTTATTTATCATCACGGGAGAAATTGTCGTAAAAGATTTGGATAAGCAACCAAAGGTTTATACCATGGTGTGGGGCTTATTGAATGAGGTCTTTGAAACGAATCCAGGAGTTAATGATAGATTCTCCATCAGTTTGATGGAAGTGAATGATTTCGCTCCTGATGGTTGCAGTTCTCCCAGGAGGAAAGAACTTTTTGGTAAACTTGGTGGTGAGTTGTTCCCAAGTGAAGATGGACCTTGGAGGAAGCTTATTGAGCCACTCTTTGGCCTTTCCTTGAAGAGAAAATGGGAAAAACCGGAGTCTAGATGTCTCCTTGGATGCTCCGTCAACATAGATAGTATCCATAATTTTTAAAAATTGTTTGATATGATGAATTGGGTTTTTGCTGTGGGATCCGTGAAATTGACATGCATTCTGGATATGCCAAATGTCGGTGGCATGCAACACCTCATTGATCTGTTCGGAAGGGTAGACAATGGCGCTGGTAAATCCAGATGAAGTGGGAGAGGAGTACTCTCTAAGGGCTTTTGCCTTTGGTTCATTGATGGGTTCATTGACAGGAGTAGTGGGGATTTCCTCACTATGTTGGCTCTGATTATCATTGTTGATGGTTTTAGGAGACTTGGGGGAATGTATGGACTCTTTGTCAGTTACGGCTTCATCAAAATCGATGGTGGTGCCTTGTGGTCCCGACTCATGGAGAGCTCTTCTTCGCTTATACAGCTCTCTATCGGGTTCGGCAAAGGGCTCAATAAGGGTTTTGGTGGAAATACGGGTTCTAAGCTGTCTAAGGGAGTTGGCGGGGGGAAATGGCTGGTTTGGTGGTGGGTTATCACTTTCCATGACGAAAAGTGATGAGATTACTAATAAAGTCACGAAGAAGGGGATAGACTACGAGGAAGCTAAAAATGAGAAAAAAGCCTACTTGATAGGAATCAAGCAAGGTAACCTAAACGAGATGGAAATCTAACTATCTATTCTATTCCCCGACAGCGGCGCCAAAAACTTGATGCGCGTATAACGCGTTCGGGGTCAAAGGAACTTCCTTTTCGTCGAGCAAGTTTTTCAACACCCTAGGCAGTGAACCTAATCGTTGTAGTGTAGTATTGGGTAAGCCTCGGGTATTGATATCGTTCTCTAGGGGAATAGGAATGCTAGTGAGAGATGTACTACGCTAAGGTTTTGAGGTTGAGGAAGATTATTTTTTTATCTTTTTATAATTTTTTATAAAGCTAAGGGTAAAATCTCGGGGTTTGGATTTGGGGGTTTTGGTACTTCTACCGATTACTCTACTTATCTAATTATCTAAACTAAGGGGTAGTCTATGCCTATTGATGTGTGCTCGTATAATGATTAAAAATGTGTCTACCTAGATACTATTACTCTCTAGTTATCTTTTATTGGTGGTTGAATTGTCACGTCCTTATTCTTAACGCGTTGTGTTTTCTAAGGTCGTAGGGTATGCTTTTATCCCTAACTCTTTGAGACTACCTTAAGGTTATTGCCCACAAAATCTCTATGATTCATAAACTAACTCTAAGGTTATCTTTGGAAATTTAGCCTACAATTCCGCTAAGTGAATATAAACTAAGGTTCACAAAGATTACTCAAGCATTAAAAACACGATGATGGCCTATTGCACTCCTAAGCCAATTACAATAAGATAAGAGACAACCATACAATAATTAATAACTAGGTTTCATAGATCTAAGCAAACACACAAGAAATTTAGCCGGACATGCTAAACATGCAAGCATAAACACATACAATCGAAGACATAATGAAATCAATGAAGTAAATTACTTATCTTGATGTAAAATAGGGTATGAGAACCCTAAGATACTGTTTAATTCGGACCAAAAATCATTTTAGGTTTTTACTCCACAAGTCTATCCTAAAATTCTGAAAATTCGATTTCTATATATAATTTTACAACTGCGACGGCGTCCTTATAGTTGGGAGGCCGTCAGATCGCCGTCATTAGGGTTTCGTCTTGGCCAAGTCATCATTGGGACGGCGTCACATTGTGGTTGTGACGCCGTCAGTCTTCATCAGGGACATCGTCTAAATCTAGATCTAGGCCTTCTGAGGAGAAAAATCTTCGTGACGCCCTTACTCTTCAAAGCCTGACGCCGTCAGGTGTAAAATAGCAAATTCCCTACTGAGTCGTCAAAAATTCAATTACACAAAGAGGGACGACGTCGCCCTCTGTTTGGGACGCCGTCAGGTGTAATTCCAGCAGCTTGAGTGTCTTGATCTTGACTTAGCCATTTTCTTCACATATTCACTCCTTTTCGTCCAAAAATGCATCATTCTAGCATTTTGCTTCCAAGAGATCTAAAAAGTGAAAATGAACGAAATTAAGCAGTAACGGATATAAAAGTGAGCGATTAAGGGCTTAAATGACCCCTTAAAAGTGTACGTTTTAAATCCTTATCAATACCCATACCCCAAAACCCATGGCCTATGTGACATCATACATGACATCAAGTTGGGTACCCATGACCCAAAGTCCATGACCCATGACCCAAAGTCTATAACCCATAACCCAAAGTATCGATTACATCATGCATGACATCATGTTGGGTACTGATAAGGATTTAAAACGTACACTTTTAAGGGGTCATTTAAGCCTTTAATCGCCCACTTTTATATCCGTTACTGCTTAATTTCGTTCCTTTTCACTTTTTAGGTCTTTTGAAGGCAAAATGCTGGAATGATGCTTATTTGGACGAAAAGGCGTGAATATATGAAGAAAATGGCTAAAGTCAAGGTCAAGACACTCAAGCTACTGGAATTGCACCCGATGGCGTCAGAAATAAAGGGCGACATCGTCCCTATTTTTTTGACGGCTCAGGAGCGAATTTGCTATTTTGCACCTGACGGCGTCAGGCTTTGAAGAGTAGGGCGTCACGAAGACTTTTCATCCCAGACGGCCTAGATCCAGACTCAGACGAAGTCAAAGATGAAGACTGACGGCATCACAACCACAACGTGACGCCGTCCCAAAGTTGATTTGGCCAAGACAAAACCCTAATGACGGCGATCTGACGGCGTCACAATTAAAAGGTGACGCCGTCGCAGTTGTAACTCTATATATAGAATTCGAATTTTCAGACTTTTAAAGAGGTAGACTTGTGGAGTAAAAACCTAAAACGATTGTAGTTCATCTATGACAGTATTTTAGGGTTCTAATACCCTATTTTACATCGAGATAAGTTATTTATTCCCGTGATTTCATTATGTCTTCGATTGAATGTGTGTATGGTTGCATGTTTAACATGTCCGGCTAATTTACTTGTGTTTGCTTATATCTATGAAACCTAGTTATTAAATATTGATTGGTTGTCTCTTATCTTAATTGTAATTGGTTTAGGAGTTCTTAAAGTCATCGTTGTATTTTTAATGCTTGATTAATCTTTGTTGAACCTTAGCTTATAGTTACTAGTAGAATTGTAGGCTAAATATCCAAAGATAACCTTAGTGTTAAGTTTATGAATCGTAGAGATTTCGTAGTCATTAACCTTAGGTAGCTTCAAAGAGTTAGGGATAAAAGCACACCCTACGATCTTAGAAAATACAACGCGTTAAGAATAAGGACGTGACAATTCAACCATCAATAAAAGATAACTAGGGAGTAATAATATCTAGGTAGACACATCTTTAACCATCATACGAGCACACTTCAAAAAACATAGACTACCCCTTAGATTAGATAATTAGATAAGTGGAGTAATCGGTAGAAGTACCACCCCCTAAATCCAATACCCGAGATCGTACATTTAATTTTCTAAAAAAAATATAAAAAAGATAAAAAATAATCTTCCTCAACCCCAACCTTAGCGTAGTAATTTCTCACTAGCATTCCTATTCCCCTAGAGAACGATATCAATCCCAAGGCTTACCCTAATACTACACTACAACGATTAGGTTCACTGCCTAGGTGGTTAAAAAACTTGCTCGAAGAAAAGGAAGTTTCCTTTGACCCCGAACGCGCCTTGTACGCGTATCAGGTACTCATGACCCAAAACCCGGAATTGTAACCCAAAATCCGGACTCGATTAATCAGTTTGTCGAATCCCGTGGATACACTGGCCAGATCCTTTTTTCAAGGGATCCGGGTGCACAGTGACCAGTTTTCCTATAAATAATGAGTCATTTCTTCATTGTTTCTTACCCATTTCTCTTACATATCTTCTCTCATTCTTATATCTCTCTAACCTCAGATCTAAGAATCATTCTTATAGTTATCTTTTAGTGTTTCTCGAGGTTCTTCTTAAAAGGCGAGATCATGAGTTTTTGCATACAAGACTTGCAAGCTTCAAGAGAAGTGTTGCTAGGCTTCATCATAAATTCAAGATCATTGAGTTGCTTCTTGTATTCGATACATCATATTGTACACATAAAGTTGTTCTGTTAAGTTGTATAGTTGGATTGGTTCTTCCGTTGTAAAGAACTCGGTATTTAGATTTGTACCGGATATATAAAGTGTAAACGAAGTTGTGAGGCTTCTCCGCCGGTTAAGGAGCTTGTTGACATAGTGCTTAAGAACTCTCGAGTTGGGTACTCCAGGAGTGGAGTAGGGCAAGGAAGGTGTCCTTTTAGCCAGACCACTATAAATCATTGTGTCACTGTTCTATCTCTCTATCTGTTTTACTTTATCGTATTTATCTCTTTACTTATTAACTTATATTATCTATATCTCGTCATCCAAAGGTTTACATATAATCGATCTAAAAGCTTTTTATAAACTAAATTTTAAATTGGTAAAACTATTCAACCCCTCCCCCCCCCCTTTCTAGTTTTCTACAATTGGTATCAAGAGCAGGTTTTCTAAAAAGGTTTTTGAGTGTATTGTATTTTAAAACCTTTTTAATCAAATGGAATTCGAAAACTACAAAAAAGGGCAATCTATGCAAAGACCACCACTTTTTTAAGTTAGCGGTTTTATATATTGGAAAAATAGATTTGATACATACATGAAATCTAAAGATATTGATCTAAAGACAAGAAAGAAAGGTACATGTCACTAGCTCTAAAAGCCAAAAAGGAGTCAAGCGACGAAGACACTTCCTCCTCGGATAGCGATAATGAAGAGTACATTATGGCGGTAAGGGACTTTAAAAATTGCTTTAAAGAAGAGGAAGGTTCGTGAAACAACCTTATGATGACAAGAAAGGCTTCCGAAAGTTGAAGGAAGACAAAAGGGGAAAGGATGATCGACCAAGTCTTCTAGAAATAAGTTTGTAGTTATAACTAAAAGGAAGTTACCTAATGCTACTGTTAGAAATGTTAATCAAGCACATCCCTTAAAACATGGTCAAGGAATTCTAAGAAATAAGCCTATTTTATGACCAACTTCGACAACGCCGTTTAGGAGACCAAACGCTCCTTACCCCAAAATTAACTTCAACCAAATGGGTTGGAACAACGGATTTCACAATGGTTATCAATTTTAAGCACCTAACTTTGGACCTCGGAACCAAATGAATGGATTATATAACGCAAATGGACTTATGAGATATTGGGGACCAAACGCTTGAGTTGTTGTGTGTTTATAGGTATGTCTAAAGGTTGATCTAGAAACAAATAAATGGTACAAGGACAGTGGATGCACAAGACACATGATGGGAAATAAAAGCCTATTCTCATCCTAAAAGGCTTGTGATGGAGGTAACATAGTGTTTGGTAATGACAAAAGAAAGATCATTGGCAAATCTACGATCTCTCATAATCTCTAACTATAAATGATGTTTGTCACGTAGATAATCTAAGTTTTAACTTAATAAGTATTAGTCAAATCGTCGATAAAAAGTGTGATATTTTATTTAGCGATTTCGGTAGTAAAATACTTAAAGACGACATTACCATAGGAAAAATGGTCTTTTTGTAATGAAAATTGGAAACTCTCCTAAAGATAAACTTTGTCAAACTTCGATAGATGATACTTCAAACCTTTAGCATCAAAGATTGGGTCACGCCAATATGCGACTTATTCAATCACTATCATCTACAGAACTTGTTAGAAACTTACCAAAACTAAAATATGAGCAACATTTTTGTGATGCTTGTAATGTAGGAAAACAAGTCTATGCGAGTCATAAAGCTAAAAACATGGTTTCAACTACTAAGTGTCTAGAACTTTTACATATGATTTATTTGGTCCATCGGCTATTCAAAGTTACGGATGAAACTTCTATACTTTAGTAATATTTGATGACTGCTCAAGGTGTACATGGACTAGATTTTTGAAAAATAAAACTGAAGCTTTTGATCACTTTGAAATCTTAAGTAAGAAAATTCAAAAACAACTAGGTTCTCCAATTGTGTCGATCTGTACAGATCATGGTCGAGAGTTTGATAATGAAGTATAATTCTTAGCTTTTTGTGACGCTAATGGTACTCACAATTTCTCTGCTCCACGTACTCCACAATCAAATGGGATAGTTGAACGTAAAAATCGTACTTTAAAAGAAATGAGTCGAACCATGTTAAATGAGCAGTTAATCCCTCAGAAATTTTGGTGTAATGTCGTCGACACATCTACGTACATATTAAATAGAATTTTAATTAGACATTTCTTAGGTATGACTATGTATGAGTTATTTAAAGGTAAAAATCCGTCGCTTATTTACTTTAAAGTCTTTGAAAGCAAATGCTTCATTTAAAACACAAAAGACTATCTCACTAAATTCGATCCTAAATCCATCGAAAGTTTTTTCGTAGGATACTCACCAAATAGTAAAGCTTATGTAATTCTAAATAAAGAAACCATGAAAATAAAAGAGTCTTTAAATATCAAGTTCGACGAAAGTCCTCCTCCTAAATCTCAACCTCTTATAGATGATGATATAATAGAAAGCCAAATACCTGATAACCAAATAAAGAAAATAAAAGACAAGGAATATGAACAATTAAATAAATAAATTGCCAACATTAAAGAATCCAAAATTTATCCTTTAGAAATTGTCATAGGTAAATTAAACGAAAGAACATCACGTTCACAAGCTCAAAACCAAAGTAACTTTTTCTGTTTAGTATTTTCCATAGAACCCAAAAATGTTAACGAAGCTATTAAAGACGAAAGTTGGATAATAGCAATGCAAGAAGAACTAAATCAATTTGTCACTAATGATGTTTGAAACCTTGTTCCACCTCCTAAAAATAAACCGTTATTAGTACTTAATGGGTTTTCAAAAACAAATTGGATGAAAATGGGATAGTATCATGAAACAAGGCTATACTTGTTGCACAAGGATATAATCAACAAGAAGGATATATTTTGATGAAACATATGCTTCCGTAGCAATATTAGAATCTATAAGAATCTTCCTTGCTTTTTCTTGTGCTAATGATATCAAACTTTTATCAAATGGATGTCAAAAGTGTCTTTTTATACGGGTTTATAAATGAAAAAGTTTACATGTCACAACCTCCAGGTTTTGTTGATTTTGAAAAACCAGAATATGTATACAAACTTAAGAAAGCTCTCTATGGTCTTAAACAAGCACTTAAAGCTTGGTATGATAGACTTAAAACATTTCTTTTAGATCACAAATATTCATTGGGTTTAGTAGATAACACCTTATTTACCAAGAAAAATAAATCACATATCATCATTGTTCAAATCTATGCGGACGATATTATATTCGAATCTACTTGTCAAGAATTGTGTGATGATTTTTCTAAAATTATGCACGACGAGTTCGAAATGAGAATGATGGGCGAATTAAACTTCGTTCTCGGTCTACAAATCAAACAATTAGAAGATGGTATATTCTTCAACCAATCTAAGTATATCAAAGAAATGTTAAACAAATTTGGGTTATAAGATTCCAAACCAATTAGAACACCAATGTCATCTGACACTAAGCTCGCCAAAGACAAAGACGGCGAGACCGTAGATACACCAAGTACCGTGGCATGATTGGTAGTTTACTCTATCTCACGGCAAGTCGACCTGATATCATGTTCAGTGTTTTCCTATGCGCTCATTTTTTCAATAAGATCCAAAATATTCTCACCTTGAAGCTGTTAAAAGAACTTTTAGGTTTATAAAAGGTACTACTCAATTGGGGTTATGGTATCCTAAAAGGACGAGGATAGAAACTATCGTATATGCAGATTCTGACCATGCAGGTGATTATGTTGATTGCAAAAGTACAAGTGGTGTTTGTACATTTATGGGAGGTTGCCTGACGTCTTGGTTCTCTAAGAAGAAAACCCCACTAGCTATCTCTACTACAGAAGCATAATATGTATCCGCTGGCAAAGCATGCCAATAAGCACTATGGATGAAACAAGCTCTAGTTTACTACGACATCTGACTTAGAGACATTTCCATCCTCTGCGACAACAAAGGCGCTATCGATCTCAGTAAGAATCCAATATTGCATTCTCGCACGAAACATATAGAAATACGCCATCACTTCCTAAGAGATAATGTTCAAAAAGAGAGCATTTCAATTGAGAAGGTCTATTCTTAAGACAACATTGTCGGCATTCTTACAAAGCCATTAAAACGTGAACCGTTTAACCCACTTCCATTAGGACTCGGTCCTATGGAACAATCTTCGTAAATTCTTTTCTTTCTACAAGGTACGTATCTTTAATTCTTCTTCTGAGTATAGGAATTCTATTTCGCACAAAACACAAACACTATTGTTTATGGGGATTTAATTTTAACCTTACACAAACATATAGTACTGTAATAGTTTTCTTAGTTAGAAATTACATCTTAATCTTATCAAATCGATTTTTCGAAACTTACACCCCATATTTTTAATCAAAGATTCTCACGTCTAGAACACTCATATTTTTCATACATAGTTAATACAAACTAAAAACTTTTCTCATGCATCATCTCATATATCTCTTGAATGCTAAAAGAAATACATAACTAATATGTATTTTCGGATACATTCAAATGTAGGTACATCAAATTAAGGAGTGTTTGGATTATCTCACAAAAATACATACTTATTTTACACTTCTATCATTTTTTTTTCATTTTAGAGTCGAGATAACTGCACCTTCACATAGTTTGCATATAGACATACACTAGGTCTTGATATTTTCTAAGTCTTTTTCTGTCTGACTCTGTCAGATACCCGGATCCCAGCGTTAACGCAGGCCGGATCCCTTTTGGGAAGGATCCGGCGGATCCGGCCAGATAGAAGACATTTTTGTATTTCTTTTGATGTTTTAACTTGAATTTTTTTACTGTTACTACTTTCTACATAAAATTTACTGAGATTAAGACTTTATGCTTGACCTCTTATCATTACATGCATAGAATACATATCTAATCATTAGATTATAGCTTATATTGTGGTTTTAGCATTCAATGTAATGCATGGCTTTCCTCTATATATAATGTCCTAAAGTGCTTGCATCTCCATCACCAACACTCTCTCAATCTCAGCCTCCTAGTGAAGATAGCACCCAAAAGAGTTCAAGCTTCTCAAGAACAATCATGAACCTGTGAAGACATTGTTCGAGAAATTAATGAACTGCAAAACCTTAACAATCTCATTGAAACTCACATCCATGAAGCCAACTTTGCTCAAAGCTCAAACTTCACTCTACCACCTTCTATTGTTCCTCCACCACCATAACCAAGAAAAACCGTAATAATTTATGTAAGACCTTGTTGCTTCACAAATCCATTATCTTCTTCAACCAACTCTTCACCACCTAGCACCTTCTCACCACCAAATGACTACAACATGGAACCTCCACCAACTCCATTAGACTCAACACCAAACTCTCCTCTAGCCACTCAAATCACCTCTCCCATTGCTCCTACAATCACAACTCTAGAAGAACTACTAACAACACCAAAATTGACTCTACCACCATTATCCACTCCCCCTCCGGCACCATCTCAACCATCCAAAACATCACCACCTATATCATCCAACATAAAGCACATTGAATTTATCTTCTCAACACCTCCAACTTCATTAAACCCTTTCTTTGATGATATTGAAGATTTACCTCTTAGGATCAATCATCCACCTCCTCTACCATCCATTACTCCACTTGAAACTTTGGCCAATCAACCACGACCAATCCCCAACATCATGGATGTTGATACACCTTTACCATCTCTTCCACCAGCACTTCCGCCCACCAATGAACCCTCTTGGATCAATGAACCTCTACCTCCACTTCCACACTATCTCTTTTGTGTCCATTGTCAAATTTCAAGGCAAGATGCTCATGAAGTGCGAGATGAAATGCGCTTTATTCTTAACCACATCATAGACCGCATCAACATCATCACCCGCCAAACCTTCTGTTAAAAGGATATGCAAGCATCCAAGGACTATAATATATTTTCATATGTTTATTTGTGTTAGTTTGTTATCTTTCGTATTTCAAAAAGAACAAATCATTGTTCTTATTTTTAAATTTTTATGTGATAAATATACCACTACATTTTGGTTATTTTTATTACAAGGATTATCGTTACGTACCTTGACTCTCGCACACACCTTACTAGTCTCTTTTCTTGTTCTTTACTTACTTATTTTCTCTATAAGGCTCTATTATTGTTTATCACTAACCTCATTTTTTGTAGGTTTTCGATTTCATTTACTTGACGTCCTCTTCTAGGGGGAGTTCACATCAAGGGGGAGTTTGCATTTTGGAATTCTTATTTCACCATATTGTCTCTTCGAAACTCTTCTTGTTTCAATAAAAATAGGGAGAAGAGAGTAAAACTTACATATTTTTCAAAACTTCCATTTCCCAACTATTATAAACATCTAGTCATTAAGTTTTACTCATAATAATTTTACGTTTTGTCATCAAAAAAGGGGAGAGATTGTTAATACAAATAAGTCGTAAAATCATTTATTTATACTTCTCGATCTCTATGTGTTATATCGATAACAATCATAAAATTATCTCAAGTATAAATCTAAGATTACATATTTATTTAATAGTAGTCATATTTATTTTTAATAAATAGTATACATTGTTAGTTATACATTGGTTGTAAAATAATGTAAGTAATAATGTATTTGGTATCCATAACCCATGACCCATGACCCATGGCCCATGTCATTACATCAAGTTGGGTACCCATCATCTAAAGTTTATGACCCATGACCCAAAGTCCATAACCCATGACCCAAAGTATGCATTACATCATGCATGACGTTATGTTGGGTACCTATGACCCAAATCCCAGAATTGGAAATCACCAAAGGAAAGAAGAAACTAGAACATGGATCATGTGAAACTTTACAAGAGCTTCAACAATGATATATAAATGGTAACTTGAAAATCAAAGATGAATGTGTTATGAATTTTTTTGGGCGTTTGATATGAAGAAGAAAGGAAGAGATGAGTTCCTTTTATAGCAAGAATGAGAAGGTTAGTCTTTAGATATTTGTTAAGCTTACTAAAGAAGCTAGAACACTTGGAATGATCTTATGGCTAAATGGCTAATCACAAGCCACATGCATGGCGACTCTTCAAAAATTCATTCCAAGGTAATTAAAATAAATGACTAAGTTAATTTTGATTTTATCTTGCTTTTATGGAGTGAGTTTTGTCCCGGTAATCGCTATCAATAAGTATTTAAATCGCGAAACTTAAAACCGGGTATCTTAAAAATATAAAACTTATAATAAATGTTAAAACTTATCATTATACTATATAAAAGTATATTAGATGAGTGATAAGTTTAACAGAGTGAGTAAACGCGGTTAAAACTAAAAAACGTAGGTTGAAAACGCTTAAAATGTACAAAGTTTACATGAAAATGGAAAATTTGAAATGTGATATTAAAAATGTGATTATTATGAATCTAGAAGGCTTATAATGTATAGATTGGGGTTAGTCTAGTGTCAGTTGGTGTTAAATGTCCGTTAACCAAAATTCGGAAGGGTTAAATCTCGATACGCGTAAATCAGAAAACCTAAAATTCCAAAACTTCTAGAAATGTTATGATATATAAAAAACACATATTTTTCTCGTTTATAATGTTTTATGAACATATCAGGATGTTTAAATGACGTTTAGACCTAAACGTAAATCTTAGACACGGTTTTGTGAAACCGCTAACTTAGACGCACGTTGCAAAAATGACCCGATGAGTGTCAAACTTTCGTATCATCATGGAAATAGGTTAACTTATGCGAATGAAAAATAAAAATATGGGAGTGAATAGTAAAAGATGAATAGTAAAAAATATGAATAGTAAAAATTACGAGAACGAATATTAACCAGAAAATGCGAATTGTTACAGTCTCTACCCGTTAAAGATGAAGCGACGTCGATGAAAAGACGTGGTTACTTGCGGTGAATGGTTTCTAAGGTATATAGAGATGTTATTCGATTCGTCGATTTGGAATACGGTGTAGGTTGAGGTTGACTTGACACACGTGTAATATTGACCAACTTGTTCAATATACATATTTAAGGTGATATAGTTTCATATAAAAGTATGTTGGAAATGTTTAAGCTTGTTTCATGAAGTCTTTTGTCATAGGTGACACCTGAAAATGAGCAATATGAATTTTTTGGTATCCAATCTTGTAACGATGATGAGGGTGTATGTAGTGTAACTAAGGATGATTTGAGCTTTAAAAGTGCATCAAAATCTATTAATGAGCTTGAAGGTTCAAGGGTTGTGAAGATAATAATGGTGAAAATATGAAAAAGGCTCGTGTTTTTTATTTCGGGGTTTTCTTTTTTAGTTTTAGTGGGTTGGTGATGAAAGTTAGGAAAGAAGATATGGGAAAGATATGATGAGGGTTTTTGATAATGATGTTATGTTTGTAGGCTAGATAATATTGAAAGTAGCAGTATATAATATGGTGGTAGAAAATATTAAAAGAATCTGTGATGAGTATCATTTTGATTTGAAAAAATATACGTGAATAGTTGTGCGTAATAAGATTTATAAATAACTGCTTCAAGCATAACATAATCCCTCCCGAATTAAATATAGGTATCTAGGCTATATATAATTAAGGACCGATAATGTAATGTTCGGTTTACTTGTTATAATTCCCAGTGTTTAAATAGATTTAACCATATTGTTTGTAAAATAATAGTCGCAATAGCTCATGATTATATCGGAAATAGCTTATAAGAAAATGGTGTAACAATACAAGGTGATAACAAGTCGGTGTATAATATGAAAAATCAAAATGGAAGAGAAAGTACAATAGATGGAAACTATCACAACGAGTTGATAGAGAGAGTATATAGTCTTAAGTCATAAAAATTCCATTACTAGGGATAACATAAAGTAAGAGTTTTATTCATATAGTTGATCCGATACATATTCGTCAATTACAAAATCGAAACCTATTACAAGCTTCTTCAAAATTTACTAACTGATACTTTCAGTTTAGTAATAACAAGGTTTTACTACTACTAGTTATTACATAATTTTTACAGAGTTTACTAACTGAGTCTACTCAGTTTAGTAGTACAAAAGATAACTAGTATTATAACACTAGTCTATTGTGGGTTGGAGGGTTCTTGCGGCTCTGGTTGATCGGCATCTTGTTGGTTCATTGTGTCATGGAAGTATACGTCCATCACATTTGAGATAGTATAAAGTTCATACAACTCTTGAGCGATCTGTTGACGTTCCTGTCTGATCAGTGATGGTCTTGGTACTATCTAGAGTGCGTCATCCAACTCCTCATATGTGGGAATGGTAAATGGAAATGACGGTGATAGTGATGGGAAAGTAGGAGTAGCCTCCTGAGACTCGAAGGTCTCAGTGTCATATCTGACTGTCTCCTATGGGTTTGCCTCACGTGACGCTAATGCTTCAAGTAATAATGGGGTAGGTGAATGAAGACATGATGTCTACAAAAAGGCATATGATGTCAAAATAACTTAATTATTTATATATGGATGATTAAATATGTCAAGTGTGTATATATCAATATACTAATATGTTCGTGAAGCATAAAAATGCCTAAATGTCACATAATCATCTAGAGGATGGAAGACATGGAGAGCGTAAGGATATAAAACATTTTTGTTGTAAAAGTGGTTATATTTTAGGTCATAATTAGACCTGTTTCTCTATAACTATAGCTCTGATACCAATATGTAACACCCTCAATTTCGTGAATGCAACGGAATTCAAGCTGGGTTTTACTATCATGGTATAACAGTTATAATAACAGAAAACGATCTCTAACTGAGTCGTTTAAAAAGGCTTATCATTCGATTTATTTGAAATATATTAGAGTTTACAAAATATAGGTCCCAGTAGTTTCACGGTTTACATCATACAAAAATTTTCTAATGATAATAAATTTTATAGCCTTGTAAATATCCGTGCTTCTCCTTGCCATCCTTTCCAGCCTCGTGTCTTATGGACCTGAGATAAAACATGCTTAAAACAGTTAACACAAAAGTTGCGTGAAATCGATAGGTTTACAATTGAACACAATATTTTTAGTTTAGGTTAATATTCACCCGTGGTTGGAAAACAAAACAGTTATTATTGCACTAAACTCATGACAACCAAAAACGTTAACAGTGAATCAATAGAAATTGATATAATAGTAACAATGGCCCTAATAATAGGTAATTTGCCAATTATACATAGAGTTCTCAAATATAATGCGTTTGTTTGTCGGGCCTGGTCAAACAAAAGGGTTTCATCAATCCCGATAGGCCTATCCACATTATTCGTATTCACTCACTTGTGATTAATGGTTCATGATGGTAGGGACTTAAGTTTGGCAATAGTGGTACTTAGTGTTCAATAAACATTCGGATATAGCATACAATTTCAAATCATTGTGTTCGGTTAAAATAAATAGCATGTATCTCCCCCAAGGGTTTTGTAAAATAATTAATCAATTTAAAAGTGGGGCTATGAACTCACATTGAGTAGATGATATTAAGGATATGACAAAATCGATGGATAAGCTGGGAAAACCTCTACGTACAACATAAAAATATGATGTCGAGTTTTAGGTTTGGTAATAACGAAGTGGAATATGAATGAATCTATATAAGATATTATATTGATCATGATTTTGTACATGGTGGTTTATATTAATAATGTATGTCATTTATGAAAACGATTTAGTTTATAAAACGTTTTTAGTTAATTATCATACTACCGTTCAGGCCATCATAATTCAGAGGTCATGTAGTAAACGTATGAGGAGCTAGGACACGTTGTAAATCCAGCAACTCGTCAATACGTTCACCCCGAAGAGGCTCCTCACATGAAACTCCCTACTATCATAGTACTTAATATGTAAATATATATTTTGCTTGATTTGATTAAATGCCATAAGTGTTAAAATAGTCATATGATTTGTAAAATTTAATTGGTTTACATCTTGTATAATTGATTTCAATCAAGTCTTATGTTTAACTTTAAGTTATAAAAATGATAAATTACGATAATGTGTCAAAAACCGGGTTCTAGTAATATTTCTCTTTAATTGTAAAATCTACCTTTTCGATTGTCAAATAAACTTAGGAAAGTTTATGTTATTATGGTATGTTACATTCTCAATATAAATAATAAGTTTTGTAAGTTATTTGACTTGATAATACGACATGTTTCACAAAAATTAGATTCTGATTCAACAAATTCGGGTTGAAAACAATCCACTTAATTTTTTATAGAAAGTAGCCCTCATTTTGCATTTTATGGTTAAAATCTTTTGAGTCTAAATGTAAGACATTATTACGGATAACTTTCGTGTTTTATATTTTTGATGAATCAAACAAGAAGGGCCTAAAAAACGCATTACAAAATCGTTACAAAATACTTTTAGCCATTACCAAGTTTTCTTTATAAATCTTGAACTTGTTGTAACTTTTGATTTAACAATCTATTTTGTATAATTCCAAAGGATATGATCTTGTTTTTAGATTATCTACAACTACATAATATCATTCAAGGTCTCGTGTTTACATTTATGGTGATAAAAACTAGCATAACATACTTGATTACTAGTTTACTAAACTAACTTTTTACATGAAATCATAAGCTAGTTTATTTACATATTTACTTGTTTTAAGGATTATGTACAACATGATCAATACACATAACATATATAACATAGAATTACACAATCTAACAAGCATGAAACCAAAGAAATGAGAATGATGATGATGATTCTAGCTTACAACTTTTGGCCTTTATAGAAAGAGAAATCAAGGATCAAAGAACTAGAACAAGAGCTAGGAACCCTAGCTTCCAAATCCTTCAACCTCTTGATACCAACTTTATGATCACTTGGGAAAACACTTGAAACCTTCTTGTGTAGCTTGGAAATCACTAAAAGAAAGAAGAAACTAGAACTTGGATCATGTGAAACTTTATAAGAGCTTCAACAATGATAACTTGAAATCAAACATAAATATGTTATGATTTGTTTATTTGGGCGTTTGATATAAAGAAGAAAGGAAAAGATGAGTTCCTTTTATAGCAAGAATGAGGAAGTTAGTCTTTAGATATTTGTTAAGCTAACTAAGGAAGCTAGAACACTTGGAATGATCTTATGGCTAAATGGCTAATCACAAGCCTCATGCATGGTGACTCTTCAGAAATTCATTCCAAGGTAAGTAAAATAAATGACTAGGTTAAATTTGATATTATCTTGCTTTTACCGACTGAGTTTTGTCTCGGTAATCGCTATCATTAAGTATTTAAATCGCGAAACTTAAAACCGAGCATCTTAAAAATATAAAACTTCTAAGAAATGTCAAAACTTATCATTATAATCTATAAAATTATATTAGATGAGTGATAAGTTTAACGGAGTGAGTAAACGCTGTTAAAACTAAAAAAGCGTAGGTTGAAAACGCGTAAAACGTAAAACGTACAAAGTTTACGCGAAAATGGGAAAAGTGAACTGTGATATTACAAATGTGATTATTATGAACCTAGAAGGCTTATAATGTCTAGACTGAGCCTAGTCTAGTGTCAGTTGGTGTTAAATGTCCGTTAACCTAAAACCAAAAGGGTTAAATCTCGATACGCGTAAATCAAAAAATGTAAAATTCTAAAACTTCTGGAAATGTTATAATATATGAAAAACACATATTTTTCTCGTTTATAAGGTTGTATGGTCATATCGGGATGTTTAAATGACGTTTAGACCTAAACGTAAATCTGAGACACGGTTTTGTGAAACTGGTAACTTACACGTACGTTGCAAAAATGACCCGACGAGTGTCAAACTTTCGTGTCATCATGGAAATAGGTTAGATTATGAGAATGAAAAATAAAAATACGGGAGTGAATAGTAAAATAGTAAAAAAAATGAATAGTAAAAATTACGAGAATGAATAGTAACCTGAAAATGCGAATTGTTACAGGGAATAGATTCATTAAGAAGATAAAAATAAGAAGAATGAGAAATGTTTTCAGCCATATAATGTAATGTAAAGGATAATTCTATAGGAGATGCATATTTTTTGTATCTGAAATGTGCGGCTGTGGTTATTTCTCATCCTTCTTGTTTTACTTTTATTTCTTATTTGATCCTTACTCGTATGTAGCCATCTTTTTTTTGTTATTATATACCTCAAACTTTAGAATTTCAATTTTTGTGTGTATTTAGGTAAGTAAAATGATATTTTACCCTTATTTTTTTTGTAACCACTCTACTAATAGTAAAAGGTAAAATGATCATTTTACATGAACAAATATACACAAAAGTCGAAATAAAAAAATTTAAGGTATATAAAGGTAAAAAAATAGCTATATACAGAACTAGAAAGATAGGTAAATTCACAATATTTTTAAATGATCTTCACATTTATTATGAGAAAAATAATAAATAATATAATCTTATGGAGGTACAAATGTCAAATGTCCAATGGATAAAGAAAATACAAGTGCACTTTTGCCAATTGCCATAGGTGGTGCAACAATCTCATTCTCATCACATCTTATTAAATAAGTTACTAGAAAGCAAGAAAAAGCCTCAAAACTCACTACCACTACACTTCCATATCCCCAACTCTTACAAAACAAAAGAGTCACAAAACTCCTCATGAAATGATGATCCCAAAATGGTCTCCTAATTGGGGTACTTTGATTTGAGTCAAGATTTATACAACTTGTGCTTCACTTGATATTTTCAATTCTTTTGAGTGATCCAATACTAATGGAAGGAAATCTGCATTTAGTGTTTGGTGCTTCTTCTACTACGTGCTTGTGAGGCTAATCCATTTCCTTTCCTTTCCTTTTTTTTACAAGACAAGAGTAAACGACAACCTTTCACTTATAACTAGGTTTGTGTTTGTTTTCTTTAACCTTATAAGTACTTTATTATGCTTTTAATGTTTGTATATATAAATTAAGTGTTTTTCCATATGGGTATTTCATATCTTGAATGGGTTTTGTGTATAAAGTTATAAAGTTTGAATCTTGATTTGAATTTTGGTAATTTTAGTTGTAATTTCAGTCAAGATTTGATTTTTTTTTTTTTAAAGTGAGTTTTTGATGTAGTTATAAAAATCTGGTTTTATGTTTTTGGTGAAATTTTGATGTTTATAGTTGGCAAAATTTGCTGATTCTAGAGTCAGATTTTGATATATTTGGTGAAAATTTGGATTAGGAAGTTGTAGTGAATTTGGAGTGATGATGGCGGTGTCATCAAGCTGCAAAGGGGGGGATTCATTGGGGATGGATAATGGTAAGTATGTTCGGTACACGCCGGAGCAAGTTGAAGCTTTAGAAAGGTTGTATCATGATTGTCCGAAACCTAGCTCACTTCGTCGGCAGCAGCTTATAAGAGAATGTCCTATACTTTCCAACATTGAGCCTAAACAGATCAAAGTTTGGTTTCAGAACCGAAGGTATCATTTCAAGTTCTTGATATTGACGCATCCCTTTTATCTTGGGGGGCGTTTGGTTATATATTTGCAGATTGATTATCTAATTAGTAATTATCACGTTTTCAGATTGCATATCAGTATATCACTAGTTTTCAGTCAAGTGTTTGTATAGCTGATTAGCTTACTTGAAAACGATAATTGTGTTTTCAAATCACGTAGTCTTTTTACAAAACATAATCCTGAATACCCCTTGCATAATTTATCCCATTGTAGATTAAGAGAATGGGGATGTAATACGTTTTAAAGTTTTTGTGGCTTTTTTTATTTACAAAGTTTATATTTTTATGTATAAAGATGTAGAGAAAAGCAAAGAAAGGAGGCATCTAGGCTACAAGCTGTGAACAGGAAATTATCAGCTATGAATAAGCTGTTAATGGAAGAGAATGATCGCTTGCAGAAGCAAGTTTCTAACTTGGTGTATGAAAACGGCTACTTCCGTCAGCAAACTCAAAACGTAACAAAATTTGGCCTACTTAGAACTTGGATCTTCTTTTTATTCCCTAAATTATGTCAGTTTAGATTATGCTGATGTATCTTCTTGATCATCCTTTTTAACGTTTTAAATCATTTTATGCAGACGGCGCTCGTCACGACAGACACAAGTTGTGAATCAGTGGTGACGAGCGGTCAACACCATTTGAGTCCTCAACATCCACCAAGGGATGCTAGTCCTGCAGGGTAAGTTAGCTGTACACCAACCGTTAACCTTTTGTCCTACCCGTTCAACTAAAAAAAAAAAAATTGCTTTATGATTCTTGATTTACCATATGTTACATGTATTCAAATGTGAATAATGTGTTATTTTTTGTTGTTTTTTAGGCTTTTGTCCATTGCAGAAGAGACTTTAACAGAGTTTTTATCAAAGGCAACCGGGACTGCTGTGGAGTGGGTCCAAATGCCTGGGATGAAGGTTCTTTGCACTTACTTTAATCAGTGTTTTAAGATATTTAAATGGTGTTTAATCATTCCATTATCCTTTAATTAATATTATCTCTTAATTTAATCAGAATTCTTTTTAAAGAAACCTGCTAACCTTCTATGTCACATTAGAATCTCATCATTTAAGTCACTATCCTCCACATCCAACCTTTTTCTAGATTATTATTTTCTTTTTGGTTTTTGCTTTCCGTTTTCTTTACTATTGTTTATCTTTCTAAATCTAAAAGCAAGAATATACCATCTGCAACAATTTCATTCATTTTAGTCATGTTTTATTTTATACGCATGCGTCACTAATAGAAATGAAGTTGTGAGTGTGGTTCACATTTATCGGACTCAGTATCACAAATTTATTCATTCCAGGACCATATAATTGATACTCAAAGAAAACGTAGATAACATAAAAGAATGAAGACCTAACTTTGTTAATAAATTTATTCAGAATGACCCATGAAACCACTAAGTTTACTAAAAGAGTGATCTTGATTTGTCTCGAGCCTTTAAAAATGTCTTTATCATTATCGTCCATTGAAAAAAGCTTCTCTTTAATATATAATATGTCTCTAATTTCCCCATGTAACCAATTTTGCAGCCTGGTCCGGATTCCATTGGAATCATTGCAATTTCTCATGGTTGCACCGGTGTAGCATCACGTGCATGTGGTCTTGTCGGTCTTGAACCTACAAGAGTAAGTCCCTTGCCTTCAGCCTTCCTATATTTTGCTACGGCATCAAATATAGTTCCTATTAGTAAAAACTTATGTGTGACAATCGACATTAAACGTACTACTATTATCCTTTTATGGGAACTCAATATGTAAAGATATGAATACAAAGTTGTAAAGATAATTAGTTTGCACCTTAAATAGGACCCCACAAAAGCAATACTGATAACTGAGGTTCTTATTTAGGTTGCTGAAATCCTCAAAGATCGTCCATCATGGTATCGTGATTGTCGAGCTGTGGATGTTCTTAATGTGCTCACAACTGGAACTAATGGAACCATCGAGCTGCTTTACATGCAGGTTAGCACTCATTTGATACTTGATTGCATACCCAACACCCTTGACACATGCAACAGGAACTAAGTTTTGATGGTTTCACTCTATTGTTGGTTTATTTTTTTTTATAGCTTTATGCACCTACTACTTTAGCACCAGCACGCGACTTCTGGTTACTGCGTTATACATCTGCTTTAGAGGATGGTAGCCTAGTGGTACGAATAAAACAATTTCATTTCTTATTTTTTTGTTCTATATGTTCCTTTATAGAAACGTTGTGACTTTGATTTTGTTAAAATTAAGGTTTGCGAAAGTTCATTAAACAACACTCAAAATGGCCCTAGTATGCCACCAGTGCCTCATTTCGTGAGAGCCAAGATGATGCCTAGTGGGTACCTCATACGACCATGTGATGGTGGCGGCTCGATCATTCACATAGTTGACCATATTGACTTTGAGGTACGGGAAAGGAAATTACTTTATATTTTTAAAAGTACTACTATATTCTGCTGAGTTATACAGTTATACTACGTTATTTACTTATTTTCTTCTACATCATGTAGTCAGGAAGCATTCCAGAAGTTTTGCGCCCTTTATACGAGTCATCGACATTACTTGCTCAGAGGACCACACTTGCTGTATGATAATCTTTTGTCATCTTTTTATTTCCTTACATTTTATATATATACTTTCTTTTAACATTGTATTATTCTATCTTTTTGATTATAGGCTTTTCGCCAGCTGAGGCAGATTTCGCAAGAGATTACTCAACCGATGGTCACTAGTTGGGGAAGAAGACCGGCTGCTCTTCGTGCACTAGGTCAACGAATGAGCAGGTCGACTTTTTATCTATTTCATTTTATCATTTCATGGATCTTCTATAATTTTTTTATGTGTTAAAAATATTAACAACTAATATTTTTTTGCAGAGGATTTAATGAAGCAATTAATGGTTTCACTGATGAGGGTTGGACTATGATGGAAAGTGATGGAATCGATGATGTTACCGTTCTTGTAAACTCGTCTCCTGATAAGGTCATGGGTGCTGCTCCAATGTATGCAGATGGATTTCCATCATCAATCAACAATGCGGTGCTTTGCGCTAAAGCTTCAATGCTCTTACAAGTAAGTTGGTCAAAGTCAAACACACCAGTTACAGAACTATAAATTTGTTTTGTATGTATCATACCTTCTATAAGTGATCGTCATAACGTTAAATTTCCACAGAAAAATCTACATGATGACGATTTTGATATTTGTATAATTGAACTTTAATAGATGCCATGTTAATTTCAAATATGATGAGTGACAGGTTTTGACCATTAAAGCTGACTGAAGGATTTGCTAATAGGATTTTTTTTCTGATGGCAGAATGTGCCTCCTGCAATACTTACAAGATTCTTGCGAGAACATCGATCAGAATGGGCCGATAGCAGTATTGATGGTTATTCTGCTGCTTCGGTTAAAGCTGGTCCTTGCGGTTTACCATTAGCTAGAAATGGAAGCTTCGGTGGGCAGGTTATTCTTCCATTGGCTCATACCATCGAGAATGAAGAGGCAAGTTACTTGATAAAGCTTGAAATATTCTATTTCTTTTGTGGATTATTAATTCAAAATTCCTCTTTACAAACAGTTTATGGAGGTTATTAAGCTCGAAAACATGGCTCATTATCGTCCGGATGACATGCTCATGCCTGCAGATATATTCTTTTTGCAAGTAAGTAGTGGTCACTCGGTTTTTTGTTGGTTATCATCTTGTGACCTTGACTTTGAAAAGAGCATCAATTTGATTTACTTTGTTTCCCAGCTTTGTAGCGGAGTTGACGAGAATGCAATCGGTACTTCTGCTGAACTTATATTTGCTCCGATCGATGCTTCTTTCACCGATGATGCTCCACTCCTACCTTCCGGTTTTCGTATAATTCCGATCAATAATGTAACGGTAATTTAACCCTCTATTCAATTTAACTCTTTAAGGTAAATAAAGGGTTATTTATTTATTTTTTCGTGATTTACACAGAATTCTCAGAATCCAACACGTGACCTTGCATCGACTCTCGAGGCGGGTCCACCTGGAAAACGTACAGCAGCAGATTACCTTGGTCAAAGTGGGCCCACAAAATCTGTTATGACCATAGCTTTTCAGTTTGCTTACGAGATTCATCTTCAAGAAAACATTGCAGCTATGGCTAGACAGTATGTGCGTAGCATCATAGCATCGGTCCAAAGGGTTGCATTAGCACTCTCACCGTCACCTTTTGGCGCTCGAAGTCTACAAGCCCCATCTGGTACCCCTGAAGCTCATTTGCTTACTCGTTGGATCTGTCAAAGCTTTCGGTAATTAAGTCTTTTGATTACTTGTACTTTTTGGATCATGCAATTATTGTGCCATGTCAAAATTTAATGTATGATGACGATTTTGTTATTTGTATGCAGTTTCTTTCTTGGTGAAGAACTGTTCAAAAATGTTGATGAACGAAGTGATTCGATGCTCAAAACACTTTGGCATCATTCAGATGCCATAATGTGTTGCTCTCTAAAGGTATGTCTTTTCTTCATATTCCATGCTTTTTAGATCAACGCTTTGTGTTTATGTAACTCAAAATATTATGATTCTGCAGGCTGTGCCAGATTTCACGTTTGCAAATCAAGCAGGGTTAGATATGCTCGAGACTACATTAGTATCACTTCAAGACATTACTCTTGACAAGATCTTTGAGGGAGGTGGTAGAACGAATAATGTTTGCTCTGAGCTCCCGCAGATTCTACAACAGGTATATATAGCTCGACTTAACTGGCACTTTATAATCAGATGTAATTTTTGTTGTTGTATTGATTATGGTTTCTTGTTGTCGTTTTTTAGGGTTTTGCTTGTTTACCTGGTGGTGTTTGCTTGACAAGCATGGGAAGACCTGTGTCATATGAACGAGCAGTAGCTTGGAAGGTATTGAATGACGAAGAGAACCCTCATTGCATAGCCTTCGTGTTCGTCAATTGGTCTTTTGTTTAAGTCTCCGAAAGTCGAAAGAAAAAACTTGCTATTTCTAGAAAGACATAGGGTTAGAAAGCCAAACATGTTGCTATATATCTATAGAAATATTTGAAGGGCTAAGGCTTTCTTTTGTTGTCATACACTTTTGTTGTTTGGTCCTTTGAGTTTACAGGATTCTTGTGCTTATTACTCTAATTTAAAGATTATTGAATGTAGTTTTATTGTTTATTTTATTCATATCCTAAATTATCTTATATTTTTGTTGCATATAAATCATCATACTTAGTTTCCCGTGGTTGGTTTTTAACTTTTAATTTTGACTATAGGATTCTCTTAAACTACTTGGTGTGGTAACACAACACCCAAGTTAAACTTTAACATTCCTGCGTTAAAGATGAGTTAATCACACCGCGTCTCAACTTAAGGGGGTGTTAACGTGGGTATGTTAAGGGTATAACGCAGTGTTAAGGGACCCAAGTTAAGGGTGAGTTACCATATCGCGTCCTAAGTTAAGAGTGCGTTAAGGTGAGTTAAGGTTGAGTTATGACAAGGGGTGTTTTCTTCTTAAGTTAAGATGAAAGGTTAAAGCTGATGTGATACTGACATGACAATGTGTTAAACTTTAACTTGTGTTATGATGCCATGCTCTTAGTATCTTGTTATGTCAAGGATGATTTTAGATGTTTGTGTTTGTATTTGCATTTATATATTAATAAAATTTGGGTTTTATTATTAGCCCGTTAAATTGTCTTCTATTAGTGCCCCTGGCCCAAGTACGAGAACCGTATATGAACTTCTACTACCTTCTGGCCAGTTCATATCTTCTTGGTGAAGAAAGCTGTTCGGTGTCCTGCTAACAGAAATTTAGGCAGGTTTATGCTCGATCAGTTTCTCTTATGTCTTGCATGTTATTATCTGTATGTACGTATATTATATATTGTTTCTAGCTTATTTGTTTGTGCTTCCGTTTCTTTTTAGTTTTTGTTTCGTGCCTTTGGTTTTGCTTTAGTTTGTGCAAAGTGGCTAAGTGATTTGTTGATTTATGTATGAACTTGCCATTAACTGGTTTCCCTTAACGTTGGTATACGTCCATTAAGGTTTTTTCTTTTTTTTTTGGCACTGCCTTTGGTAAGTTGAAATATGAAAACCAAAAATAAAGCTTGTATTAGACGCGATGGTGTAAGTTTTTTAAGCGAACCCTCTTCGCCGAACCGGTGTGCCGATACTTTAGATGCTACAAACCCACAGATTGTCATAGACTTGAGGAATAGTTCAGGAACCTGTAGCTTAAAGAGAAAGGGTAGTTTCGGCGTGGAGTCGGTGTCGAGTACTATAGATGAAAAGCGGGTTAAGAAAAGTATCGATGAATGTGAGCCGTCAACGGCTCAGCTTAACTTCAATAGTATTTGTCTGGACAGCATGCTTTCACAACATCAGGTCCCTGATGTTCCTACATTTACAGGTTATTGTCTCACACTGTTTTGCGCCTTACATTTCTCTTCTCAGTTATTTCAAACTGACGCCGTATTATTTTCTTATTGGTTGCAGGGTTCCCGAACGTGCCGGTTGTTCTAGACTTTGAATTAGGGGTTATCCTAGTGTTGCAAGTAGTTCAATGCCTATGAATAGGCCTATCTTTGCTCTAAACTCTGAGTCCCACAAAAGGAAGCCGGCACCCAATGGTGAGCCGTGGTAGTGATTTCAAGAAAAGAGTTTATGCATATATGTCTGCATCCAAAGGCTTTGTAATTACCCTAACATCATGCTTTAATTCTGGCGCAGATGTAGTTCGTGAATATTATAATACCTCTGGGTCGCACAAAAGGAGTCGCCGACAAGCTTACGTAGGTATGTGACAACATAGGTAGTTATAGTGTTTCACAGTATAGGTCTTTGATTACTCCTTACCTTTTGCACTAACATTATTACAGGTAACCGTTGCCCACAAATAGACCCTGGATTTACTGAAACAAGGCGTACGACAATGGCGAAGGGTAAGCATGTCAGCAAATTTTGTAGAGTTACTTAATTTATGCTACATTTCTGTTGTAGTATCTTACTACAAGCTTATGTTTAATTGTTTCTCATTGACTCTATATGCAGGACCTCCGAGTGAATACAAAGCATTTGGGCCCTGCAAATGCGTGTGCCTACATTGTAACGCACAATTTTGGGAGGAAGAAAAATTAAGCACTTCATCGCCGACTTTAGGCCCTCTATATCACCGTTGCTGTCTAGGGGGCAGAGTGAAGGTGTTTATACCCCAAGAATACCGTTCTTTTATACACCACCTTTTTTTGGACAAGCATTTCCTGGAAAACAGTCGCGCATACAACCAAATGTTTACAATGACATCCTTGGGAGCTAATATAGACGAATCTCTTACAGATGAGCCTGCAGAGAAGAAACAAACACCAAAAGACGTTGGATCAACAGCTGTAAGAAAACAGCTGTTTGAAAGTTCAGCAGCAGAAGAACAGGCACCAGAGGCTAAGAAGCCGAAAAAAGATGACGAACCGCCTCAAGAATAGAACCAGCAATCTGCCACAAATGTTTTGTAACACAGCTCTGTAAAAATATCAACGTAACTGAAAAAACTTGCTGCTACTAATATCGTTAATGTAACCACCGTAGGAACACTCTACGTATACCTGCTAAGGTTGAAGTGCCTGAAGAAAAGTTCGGCACAAATTTTGGACAAACCTTGCAGCAGTGCTGCAATAAAGTTAACCGTTTGTATTTCGAAACTAACCTAAGTGTTGACCAGCCCAGACAAAGCACCCCTGCCGCAACGCCCTATTCCTTGTTTGATACATAGGATTATTAGAATATTATGAAAAATAGCGAGCTACTTAAAATATAAGCTTTGTGTGACATACAACACTTAAAATAAATGCTACTTAATAAAGCTTATAAAAATAATTTATATTTTTTAGCTCGTGCTCCGTCTCAATCTCAACTTCATCTAAAGTTTCAACAACAGTGATTTTTGGCGAGCATACGTGTATGTTTCCGAAAAACTACATACACTCGCACACATTACATGTACAAACCATTGCAAAAATGGACTCAGCATCTCTAATATTGAAATAGAAGGAAAAGACTTTGAAATGCAGAACTGATCCGGATGAAATTGGAAACTGATGACGTATAGTCTACATTCGGGTCATGAACCCGGCCAATAACATTACTAGCGATCGAGCCCAGTATGCATGGGCTAAACCAGTAACGGTTTGGGCCCACGAAGGCCCAAACCCAAAGTTATTTATGGTTTTGGATATCGGGTATCTCTCATGGAACGAGATATGTATTGATTGTCCGACTTAGGCGGGATACGCCGAAACGTGAGGAATACGAAATCACTTGGGTTTCATGTGTATATAAAGGATATCCAAACCATCATTAAAGGTACGATCTAAACCCTAACTCTCCATAACCCTAAAACCGATTACTTACTCTCACGCCGGAGGATAATCGTGGGAGACAATCCCACGATAAGCCTAACGGTGTTTTCTGTTTACTTAGTGCGCAGGTCTCAAGCAGCAATAATCAATTGGTACGAGAACCGGAGCTCAAACAAGGAACGCCCAACTTTTGTATCAACAAGTGGCGCCATCCGTGGGACCATCACTAAGAACTAAGAACTAGAATGACGAAGCACGGAAATCAGCGATCGCAAGCAGACCTTACAGGAAAGAAGCTGCAAAGCGGATCAGCTTCTAAGCAGACTTCTGGGACAACGAGTGTCGCTAAAAATCAAGGATTAGGACCAGACCTAGTCTTCCCTACGGTGGAACAACGCTCGGGGACAACCCAGGCCACTACAACCACCACCAACGCAGGAGATCCGCTACGCACCCTTTTTGCTACCCCCTTCAATCAGTGTTAGAAACTGACCTCTCGAAGGCACCAGATGCACCTGACAGGAACAAGGGACCAGTAGTAGAAACAAGCACCCTCGCTCTAGAAGGGGTCGCACCGGAACTAGCACCGGGAGATTTCGTATCTCAAAATTACGAAACTTTGGCCGCTCTCATGCAAGAGGAAGCAAAGAAGAGGACGAGTCGGAGCCTGCATGCCCGACTCAATTTCGACTCAGAATACGAAACATCCCCACCGCGCCGTCAGAAGGATAAGCGCGGGAGGGACAACCGCCGACCCCCGGTGTTTAACAGAATTGGGAGGAGAGTTGAGAATGATGAGACATCTAACTCGCAGCACTTGGAGGGAAGCGAGGAAGATGAGCGACGTACCAATGTCCACGCCAGGCTTGGTAGCCGCAGAGTTCAGGACAGACTGGGGCGAAGGTACTCCCCAAGCGAAAGCCCTTCAAGTGCAGATTCTGAGGACAGTCGGCGTAAACGCCGAAGAAGGGAAAATTCGTCCTCTGGCAATTCCTCGAACAACGAGGATAGCGAAACTGGACACTGGAAGTCCAGGAGGAAATACCGTGACCAGGAGGAGGAAGACATATCTCTTCCGTGGCGCCGCCAAAAGGTGGATGCGTTCACTCGACGTATCAGTAATTTCTCGGAAGATAAGAGAAGGCGCATGCTAGCTAATGTCAAAACCTATGATGGAACGGGTGATCCGGATGATCACCTAAAATTTTTTGAATCAGCCGCTATTATCGAAAACTGGCCACAATCGGTGTGGTGCCACATGTTCAATTCCACACTAGTGGGAAACGCGCGGAACTGGTTCAGTAAACTTCTACGTAGAAGCATTGATGGCTTTGAAGAGTTAGGAAAGACGTTTCGCCTAAACTTCACTCAACGAAAAAAGTGCGCTAAAAACCCTGTCGAACTCGCCAGGGTTAAACAGCGCCAGGGGGAATCTACAAGCGCTTATATGGAGCGCTTCAAAGATGAGTGCATACAGGTTAAAGCATGCCCCGAAGTGCTGAAAATCTCAGGATTCATGAACGAGATCAATAACCCAGAACTCATCAAAAAGTTGAACGACAAGATCCCCCAAACCTTTGATGAACTTGTGGAAAACTAGAAGGGGGGGTTGAATAGTTTTGTCGATTTTAAGTTGATTTCAAAAACTTTAGATTCGATATTATGTGAAATCGTATGGATGTTGAGAACGTATAGATCTAATGATAATGCAAGCAAATAAATAAAGATAAGGGATAGAAATGACACAACCGATTTATAGTGGTTCGGCTACAAGGACACCTTCCTTGCCCTACTCCACTCCCCGAGTCACCTACTCGAGAGTTCAAGCACTATGTCAACAAACTCCTTCACTTGGCGGAGAAGCCTTCACAACGTTGCTTACACTTTTTCCGGTACAAAGCTAGATACCGAGTCCGTAGCACGGTGGACCAAACCTACACAAAAAATATGTGAAATATCAAATACAAGATCTTCGCTACAGAAATCTTGCGGAGTGACAAATCAATCAAGGACCCCTTGCTTGGATGACTTGTAGAATGCTCGTGATCTCGCCTTAGAGAAGGACCTATATGAGGATCACAAATAGAAAGAAAAGAAGAACAACTCTCTAGATCTAGTGATCTATATGTTAGAAGAGAATGAGAGTGTATGAGAGATTTAGTAAGAAGAGGGGTGAGTTAGAATGAAGAAATGGCTCTCTATTTATAGGCAAATTTCCTCACTGTTCTCACGGATCCCACGGATCCCTTCCACTTGGGATCCGGCTAGCACAAAGCTAGGGATCCGTGGAACGCTCCTCTTTGCCCAGGTCCATGGGTTTTCTTTAGATTCAATGTATCTAAGTATACATTGTATCTAGTCTTCTTGGGTATGGGTTAAGATCCATGGGTTATGATCCATGGGTTATGGTTTTTACCCATCCTAATAAACTATTACAACAAATGTTTAATTACTACATTTTTGTATTTAAAAGATTATATGTAAATGCTTTACAAAAATAACATGTATCCTTATAATTATACTTAAGACAACATTATATATGTTATCAACAAAACACAAAGAGATCGCAAAATATTAATAAACGTTTTTACCGTTTATTTGTATTAACAATCTCCCCCTTTTTGTTGATGACAAAATATAATGTTATGATGGGTAAAACTTAAGAATAGATGTAAGTTTTGAAAGCTCCTAAGTTTTACTTCTTCTCCCCCTTTTTGTCGAAACAAAAAGTTAACCCTCGGAGGTAAAAGTAGTCTACGTATTTCTTTCTCCCCCTTGACGGTAGCTCCCCCTAGTTTGGGGCGTCAAGAGAAGAAAAAAAATCTACAAAAGAAAGTTAGTAACATGCTTAAATGATCTTATGGTTGTCGAGAATCAAGATAGGGAGCCAAGGTATGTAAACAATGCCTTGTAATAAAACGACAAATTTTAGTGGTAGTTAAGCCACTTACAAGCATGTAAAAATAAGAACAAGACTTGTTCTTGAAAATAAAAGAAAAAAAAGATTAATATTAAAAGTGAAAAATAGTAGTAGAGATTCCTTCCATGCTTTCATAAGGTTATGGATGGAGGTTTTGATGAGTAATGGTATTGATGCGATCAAGGATGAGGTTGAGTATGAAACGCATTTCTTCCCTAACTTCTATTGAAATTTCCCTAGTGGATTGGCAATGTTCACAATGTAAATGATGTGGGTAATGAGTGCGGAAGTTTTCCGGGTTGTTTTGGTTTGAGTTATGCGGAAGTTGTGGTGGAAAAATAGGAAAATATGGATCAAAATCCGGAATGTTTGTAAGTGGTGGTGGAAAAGAACCTAGATGTTCTTGTAATGTGATGGGAGCTATAGGTGGTGATGTTTTAAGATATTGAAAAATAGTATTTGGTGATGTGGGGGGTGTTGAAAAGACTATTTCTTTTTCTTTAGGTTGGGTAGATCTTGTTGGAGTCTTAAGGAGTTCCAAAAGAGTTATTTTAGGTGGTGATGAAGTTGGTGTACTTGTTAGTGATGAGGGTGGTGCTATAATGGAAGCATCTTGTGGTGAGTTATTTGTTGAGGATGAATCATTTGAGGTTGGTTTTGCTAAACAACAAGATCGGATACTAATCCGTGCGGATATCCTAGCATTTGATTGTGGTATTTTGGATGGTGGAAGTACAAAGGTTTGGATATCATGATTGTTTGTACTAGATGATTCTCCTAAAGGGTTTTTGGATGACATGATGAAGTGTGTTTGTGAGAAGGAGATGGAGTATGCAAGCATTTTGGGAGTTATATATATAGAAAAACAACACATTATAATGAATGCTTGACCCAAAATGTGGATTAAAATCTAATGATTAGATATGAATTCAAGGCATGTGATCATGAGAACACAAGCATTAAAGAGCATACTCCCAAAAATAAAACAAATGTGGATTTTTATTCAAAATGACAAAAATAGAAGTTGAAAACAGCTTCTGTTTACACGGATCCCACGGATCCTTCCCTTGAGGGATCCGTCCAGCATGAAGGCTGGGATCCGTGGGTCTGGTGATTCAGGGAGCACAAAATTTTTCTTTTTTAAACATTTTTGCCTATTGTGTGCCTATATGCTAACTATTTGGAGTTGCGGTTTTCTCGACCTCTAAAAAGAAAAGGAAAATAACTAGAGAAAAATAAATCCTAATTGAGATAACCCGAAAACACACATTTGGTACATAAGTACGTAATATTGTGTTATCAATGCTCCTAATTCATTTTTGCCTAAATGAATGTACCCGAAAACACATATTAGTTATATGTTCTCTTTAGCATTCAAAAGTCATGAGATGCAATGAAAACGGGTTTTTACTTTGTATTAATAATGAAAAAGCGATTTGTCCTAGACGTGAGAAATTGCTTTTGTGAAATTGATACGGGAAGGTATCATCCTTTTAGAAAACATTGTAAAAGTAGGTTTTCTTTGAAAATGTGTATATAAAAAAAGTAGGAAAGCTATAAGTGAAAAAACTTATCTTTGGGTTTTGAAAATTCCCGTATTGTTTCTGAGTTGTGCGTGAAATAGAGATCCTAGACTCAGAAGGAAGAAGGCTAGTGTTTACATACCTTGTAGAGTCAAAATAAATTACGACGTGTGTTCCATTAAACCAAGACCAAGACGAAGTAGGTTGAATTGTTCCCGCTTCAATGGTTTGGTGAGGACGTCGGCTATGTTATCTTCGGATGCTACCTTCTCAATAGAAATGTTCCCCTTTTGAACATTGTCTCTTAAGAAGTGATGACGAATCTCTATATGCTTTGTGCGAGAATGTAATACCGGATTCTTGCTTATGTCGATTGCACCTTTGTTGTCACATAGAATGGCTATGTCGCTTAGATGGATGTCGTAGTCTACTAACGCTTGTTTCATCCATAGTGCTTGTTGGCATGCTTTGCCGGCGGAGACGTACTCGGCTTCGGTTGTTGATATTGCAAGTGCCGTTTGTTTCTTAGAAAACCAAGATGTTAAACAACATCCCATAAAAGTACATACCCCACTTGTACTTTTTCTATAAACGTAATCACCTGCATGGTCAGAATCTGCATATACAATTGTTTCTACTCCCGTGCCCTTAGGATACCATAATCCTAATTGTGTTGTACCCTTAATATATCTAAATATTCTTTTTACGGCTTCTAGGTGTGATATTTTAGGGTCTTCTTGAAACCTAGCACACAAGCAAACACTAAACATGATATCTGGCCTACTTGCCGTGAGGTAGAGAAGGCTACCTATCATGCCACGATATTTAGTATTATCAACGGATTCTCCGTCCTCGTCTTTTGTGAGTTTGGTGTCGGATGACATTGGAGTCCTAATTGGTTTTGACTCTTCTAGACCGAATTTCTTTAACATCTCCTTGATGTATTTAGATTGATTAAAGAAGATACCATCTTCTACTTGTTTTATTTGTAGACCAAGAAAGAAACTAAGTTCTCCCATCATACTCATCTCGAACTCGTCATGCATGATTTTAGAGAAATCATCACACATGTCTTGACAAGTGGATCCGAATATAATATCATCTACATATATTTGTACTATGATTATATGTGACTCTCTTTTCTTAGTAAAAAGTGTGTTGTCAACTAACCCCATGGTGTAGTTGTGTTTAACTAGAAATGACTTGAGTCTGTCATACCAAGCTTTTGGAGCTTGTTTAAGACCGTAAAGGGCTTTCTTTAATTTATACACATGTTTGGGTTTTTCAAAATCAATGAAGCCCAGAGGTTGAGCTACATATACTTCTTCATTTATGACACCATTTAAAAAAGCACTTTTGACATCCATTTGATAAAGCTTTAGATCATTAGCACAAGCATACGCAAGAAGTATTCTTATAGACTCTAATCTAGCCACGGGGGCATAGGTCTCATCAAAGTCTATTCCCTCTTGTTGGTTATACCCTTGAGCAACGAGTCTAGCCTTGTTCCTAGACACTACTCCGTTTGCATCTAATTTGTTTTTATAACCCCATTTGGTTCCTATTATGGTTTGATTACTAGGTGGAGGGACAAGTGTCCAAACATCATTAGAAACAAATTGATTTAGTTCTTCTTGCATAGCCATTACCCAACTTTCATCTTTTATGGCTTCTTGTGTATTCTTAGGTTCTAAGGTTGAAACGAAACAAAACAAGCTACTTTGGTTTTGAACTTGAGACCTTAATGTTCGTTCGTTTAGCTTTCCTATGACTTTATCTACGGGGTGATCTTTGGACTCTTTAATGTTTACTATTTTATCACTTAGAGTTTCTTCTTCTTCACTTATCTTTTTCTTTATTACTATGGCTTCACTTTCTATAACCTCGTCATCGACAAGAGGTGGAGATGGTTTGGGTGGACTTTCATCAAATTTTATATTTAATGACTCTTCTACCTTCATTGATTCTTTGTTTAATATGACGTAAGCCTTGCTATTTGGCGAATAACCTTTACCGATGATTCTACTTTTGCTATTTCCAAACACCACATTACCTCCATTTACGGATTCATATGTGGAGAATAGATCCCTATTGCCGGTCATGTGCCTCGTGCACCCGCTATCCTTGACCCATTCATCGGCGTCTAGGTCGACCTTTAAGCACACCTAAAACAATAATAAACTCAAAAGTTTGGTCCCCATTTATTCATGGGTCCATTAGTGTTAAACATTCCATTCATGTTAGACATGTATGGATAAGATGAGTATGCATTCCATGGAGCAAAGTTTTGAAAAGAGAAACCGTTTTGCATATTAGGGTTCCATCCCATTTGATGGTTACTTCTTGGATAAACGTTATTAGGTCTCCTAGATGCATTATGTTTTTGAAAAGATGGTGCTTTGTTTCTTGCAAAAGTAGGATTATTTTTTGGAGGTGGATGTCTAGTGGTGACATGAGTTGGTTTCTTCCTATTTACGATAACGAACTCGGTTCTAGATGATGAGGCTATGTTATTACCACTAGTTGTCACAGCAGATCCACGGATCCCAGTTTGTACACTAGCCGGTTCCCTTTTTAGGGGATCCGTGGGATCCGCCACAACAGTGGCTGGTTTTTCTAATTCTTTAACAAATTTTGTTTCTTTACTTTCACTAGTTGATGGATCAAGTTGTTGTATACCTAGACCCTTTTGGTTGTTGCCGGTTTTAACACCATTGAGTATTGTATCTAAGGTGTTTGTACTCATTCTAGCAATTTTAGAATCTAAATGATCAACTAGTGTTTGAAGTTGAACACAAAGTTCACATTCACCACTTGCTATTTTACCCTTTTCCAAACGTTTTAGTTTTGCTTTTAATTCTATGACTTCTTTATCTAAACGTTGGTTTTGACTCTTTAAAAGCTTGTTTTTGTTAATTAGTTTTAAGCTAATATTGCATAGTTTATCATATTCATTATGCAATGAGTCGTCATCAAGTGATGAACTATTATAGTATTCGTGACATACCTCGTCATTTGCCATGAGACAAATTTCTTCGTCCTCCTCGTCGCTCATTCCCCACGTGCCGCTCACGAATGCCTTTTGATCATCCCGTTTGGGACACTTACTAATAAAGTGGTTTGGGTCCCCACATTTAAAGCAAGTACGATCATCCTTTGGCTTCTCGTCCTCTTTGCTTTTCCGAAAGCCTTTCTTATCGTAATACGGTTGTTTGACGTATCTACCCTTTCTTCTAAAGAACTTTTTAAAGTCCCTTACCGCCATAGCGTACTCTTCGTCGTCACTACTCGAAGATGAGTTCTCCTCATCGCTCGAAGCCTTTTTGACTTTAAGGGCAAGAGATTTGTGTTTCTCTTTCACCTTTGAGGCTTCAGAATCTTTAGCAAGGACAAGCTCGTAGACTTTTAGGTTGCCTATGAGTTCATCGAGGGTGAGGATTGTCAAATCTTTTGACTCTTCGATTGCCGTCACCTTGGATCTCCACTTCGATGGAAGTGCCCTTAGATATCTCCTAACATGGTTACGGCTAGAAAAGGATTCATCAAGTGCTTGTAAAGATGTAATAATAGTATTAAAGTTAGCAAATGAATGATCTATAGTTTCCTCATCCGATATTGAAAATTGTTCATATTGTTGAACAAATAAATCAATTTTATTATTTTTAACTTGTTGGTTGCCTTGATGAGTTACAACTAAAGAATTCCAAATTTCTTTAGAGGTTTTAAGCATAGAAATTCTTTCGAATTCCTTTTTTGGTAAAGCATTATATAAAACCATTTTTGCTTCACTATTTTTAGAAAGCTTTTTCTTCATTTCATCATTTAGTTTATCATGAGGTATGTGAACTAAATTTCCTTTATCATCATTTGAGGTAGCCTCAAAATCACCTTCAACAATAATGTACCAAAGATCAATATCTTTAGACTTCACATATGTTTCGAATCTATTTTTCCAATATATAAAACCATTAGTTTCAAGTAGTGGTGGTCGTTGCATAGATTGCCCTTCCTTATAATTTTCAGAACCCATAGTGATCGAAAAGTTTTTAAAATACAATTTTATTTTAAAACTTTTATAAACTTAACTCTTGATGCCAATTGTGGAAAACTAGAAGGGGGGTTGAATAGTTTTGCCGATTTTAAGTTGATTTCAAAAACTTTAGATTCGATATTATGTGAAATCGTATGGATGTTGAGAACGTATAGATCTAATGATAATGCAAGCAAATAAATAAAGATAAGGGATAGAAATGACACAACCGATTTATAGTGGTTCGGCTACAAGGACACCTTCCTTGCCCTACTCCACTCCCCGAGTCACCTACTCGAGAGTTCAAGCACTATGTCAACAAACTCCTTCACTTGGCGGAGAAGCCTTCACAACGTTGCTTACAATTTTTCCGGTACAAAGCTAGATACCGAGTCCGTAGCACGGTGGACCAAACCAACACAACTATTACACAACAAATATGTGAAATATCAAATACAAGATCTTCGCTACAGAAATCTTGCGGAGTGACAAATCAATCAAGGACCCCTTGCTTGGATGACTTGTAGAATGCTCGTGATCTCGCCTTAGAGAAGGACCTATATGAGGATCACAAATAGAAAGAAAAGAAGAACAACTCTCTAGATCTAGTGATCTATATGTTAGAAGAGAATGAGAGTGTATGAGAGATTTAGTAAGAAGAGGGGTGAGTTAGAATGAAGAAATGGCTCTCTATTTATAGGCAAATTTCCTCACTGTTCTCACGGATCCCACGGATCCCTTCCACTTGGGATCCGGCTAGCACAAAGCTAGGGATCCGTGGAACGCTCCTCTTTGCCCATGGGTTTTTTGGTTATGGGTCATGGGTTATGGGTTGGTCCATGGGTTTTCTTTAGATTCAATGTATCTAAGTATACATTGTATCTAGTCTTCTTGGGTATGGACCCATCCTAATAAACTATTACAACAAATGTTTAATTACTACATTTTTGTATTTAAAAGATTATATGTAAATGCTTTACAAAAATAACATGTATCCTTATAATTATACTTAAGACAACATTATATATGTTATCAACAAAACACAAAGAGATCGCAAAATATTAATAAACGTTTTTAAGGTTTATTTGTATTAACAGAACTTATGAAACGCACAAGGTCCTTCGTCCAAGGAGAAGCCGCCGCGGCGGATAGCAAGAAAGGCTACTCAAACTACCGGTCACAGGAACAACCCGGGAGACAATCCACTGACCGGAGTAGCAACCGTAACAAGAACTACCGCGGCCAGGGGAGCGAACGGGATAATGACAGGTATACCCCGCTGACCAAGACTCCAAAAGAAATACTCGCAACAGAGGGCGCGAACTTTCCAAGACCACCACAAATGCGCACTCCAGAGGATCGGCGTGTGGGGAGTGGCTATTGTGACTATCATGGACAGAAGGGCCACACCACCAATGAATGTGTCCAACTGCGCCAACTCATTGATAAATTAGTGAAAGAAGGCAGATTGGACCATTTGGTCAAGAACATCAAAGAAGGCAAAGATAAGCAGAAGAGTGGGAACAAGAAAGGGGGATCCAAAGATAAGGCTGACACCATCTACATGATACAATCATGGCAGTGAGTCACCAGGCAGAAGGTCAGCCAGAAATTTTCCCGTAGCAGCGAAATCTCTTTCCCCACCTTGACTGCGGACAACGCAGTGGTAGAGCCGCTCACCATTGAAATTAATGCGGGGGGTCACGATATCCACCGCATGTATGTTGATGGAGGAGCATCTGCAGACATAATGTATGAACATTGTTTTAAGCGACTGCGACCTGAGATACGCAGTCAGCTAAGCCCGGTCATGACAGCGCTGACTGGTTTTACAGGAGAAAAGATATGGCCTATGGGGCAAATACGTCTACTAGTCAGTATGGGCAATAAGGAACACTCCGCGACGGCCTGGATGAATTTTATGGTGATCAAATCCCCTTCGCCATACAATGGCATTATCGGAAGACCAGGGATATCAGCCATGCGCGCAGTACCGTCTACAGCACATGGGATGCTCAAATTCCCAGTGGAAGGTGGTATTGTTACTATCTACAACGCCACTGTACCACATAGAGAATGTAACGCGATTACATGCGAGACGGCACCCATTCCAGAACGCCGCGCAACCAAAGTTCCCAACCTGAAGGTTACAATTCATCCTGATTACCCAGAACAGGAAATATCGATCGGAGGATCGTTGTCGGACAACGGCAAGGCAGCTGTATGCGCACTCTTGCAAAAGAATCTGGACATCTTTGCATGGGTGCCAAAACACATGACTGGGGTACCACGTTCAATCACAGAACACAAGCTGAGAATCCGACAAGGATACTCACCAATACGCCAGAAGAAGCACGGCCAAGCTCCAGAGCGTGCGCAAGCAATTCTGGCGGAGGTACACAAACTTGTGGAAGCAGGGATCATGCGAGAAGTTTACTACCATGACTGGCTCTCTAACCCAGTAATGGTCAAGAAGAGTGACGATAGCTGGCGGATGTGCATGGACTTCACAGATCTCAACAAGGCCTGTCCACAAGACTGCTACCCACTACCGGAGATAGACTGGAAGGTATAATCTCTGTGTGGATACCCACTCAAGTGCTTCCTAGATGCATACAAAGGATACCACCAAATCCAGATGGCCAAGGAATATGAGGAAAAAACAGCCTTTCATACAAGCCAAGGCGTCTACTGCTATACCAAAATGCCCTTTGGCTTGAAGAACGCAGGCGCCACCTATCAGCGGTTAGTAGATAATGCATTTGAAAAACAGGTGGGCCGCAACTTAGAGGTTTACGTGGATGTGTAACACCCCGCCTACTCAGACCACAATATTGTCCGCTTTGCCCATAGGCTCACGGATTTGTTTTTGTGGCCTCATTTTAAGACTTCCCGGCAGGTCACCCAAGCCAGTACTACTCTCACATGAGCATGCTTAACTGCCAGTTCCTAAGAACTCCACCCGCAGTAGACCACAAAACGCGTTGTGTCATTGTAAGGCGAATGTTATCTTATGAGCCCAGCATCTCTCCAGGCCACAGCCGATGTAGGATTTGCCTAGGGTGTTACAATCACCCCTCCCCCTTAGGGACTCATCGTCCTCAATGAGGTTTGCCCCACCATCCCGAACGGCTCAGGAGTGGCTCTGATACCATTTATAACACCCCGCCTACTCAGACCACAATATTGTCCGCTTTGCCCATAGGCTCACGGATTTGTTTTTGTGGCCTCATTTGAAGACTTCCCGGCAGGTCACCCAAGCCAGTACTACTCTCACATGAGCACGCTTAACTGCCAGTTCCTAAGAACTCCACCCGCAGTAGACCACAAAACACGTTGTGTCATTGTAAGGCGAATGTTATCTTATGAGCCCAGCATCTCTCCAGGCCACAGCCGATGTAGGATTTGCCTAGGGTGTTACAGGATGACCTAGTCATAAAAAGTCATACTGAGGATGAGTTGGTGAGCGACATTGAGGAAACATTTAGGACACTTAAAGAGATCAACATGAAGCTAAACCAAAAAAAGTGCACTTTTGGCGCTACAGAAGGCATGTTTCTCGGATACCTGATAGAACCTGATGGCATCAAACCATGCCCAGAAAAAACTAAGGCTGTCATCGAACTTCCTTCACCACGCACGTTGAAGGAAGTCCAATCTCTCAATGGAAAACTGGCCGGCCTGAATAGATTCTTGTCCAAGTCAGCAGACAAGTCACTTCCTCTCTTTAAAACACTCAAGAAGTGTATAAAAAAGGGTGATTTTTGCTAGACTACGGAGGCGGAAGAAGCCTTCACACAGCTTAAACAACACCTGGCAGCGCTCCCCACACTAGTCGCACCCCGACCAGGGGAAGAATTAATTATGTACTTATCTGCGACTCATGGAGCAGTCAGCGCAGTGCTGCTGACGGACAGGGAGTCAGTACAAACACCAGTGTATTTTGTAAGCAAAGCGCTCAAGAAAACGGAGATTAACTATAGCGCCATGGAGAAGTTGGTCTTAGCATTGGTGTTCGCCGCCAAAAGACTGCGCCGGTATTTCCAGGCGCATCCAATCGCGGTAATTACACATCAACCAATCAAACAAATCATCTCCAAACCTGATGCATCAGGACGACTACAGAAGTGGAGTGTGTTGCTCGGTGAACACAACATCTCCTACAGACCGCGTACCGCAGTAAAAGGGCAGATACTAGCAGATTTCATCATCGAAAAAACAGACGCTGATGATACACCCACACCACACAAAAAGGAACTACAAAACCCATGGATCTTGTTCACGGATGGATCTTCATGCGTGGATGGGTCAGGAGCGGGCCTCATCCTCACAAGCCCGGAAGGATTGGAATTCACTTACGCACTGCGTTTTGAGTTCACAGCGAAAAACAACGAGGCAGAGTATGAAGCCCTAATCGCCGGACTACGCATTGCAGCTCGAATGGGTGTACGCAACCTGGAGGCAAATGTTGATTCCCGGTTAGTAGCCAACCATGTGTTGGGTGAGTACGTTGCTAAAGAAGAAAACATGATCCAATACCTCGACAAGACCAAGGCACTAATCCAAGGCTTTGACAGGTTTACCATCAAGCAGGTTCCTAGAGGGAAAAATCGAAAGGCGGATGCACTGAGCAAGATTGCATCCACAAGCTTTGCACACCTGTCAAAACAGGTGTTGGTGGAAACATTGAAGAGCAAATCCATCTCGGAGATGGAAATCTCCACGGTGATAGAGGAGGAAGGTCCTATGTGGATGACACCTATAATGGAATTCATAAGCCAGGGCGTGTTGCCCCAAGAACAGAAGGAAGCCCGAAGAATACGGCGCACATCACAGAGGTTCGAACTTCGAGACGGTGTACTATATCGGCGCTCATTTCTGCAACCATGGCTCCGCTATGTCGGCCCCTTACAAGCAAATTATGTACTCAGGGAAATCCACGCTGGCTCATGCAGCATGCATTCAGGACCACGATCTGTTGTGGCGCGCGCTTTACGGTCAGGGTACTACTGGCCCACCATGCACCATGATGCGCGGGAATTGATAAGAAAGTGCGGTGACTGTCAGGTTCATAGACCCATCCCGCGCCAACCACAACAAGAGCTAACGCCTATCACGGCGCCATGGCCATTCTACAAGTGGGGTATCGACATTGCAGGCCCCTTCCCCGTTGCAGCAGGAGGATTGAAGTTTCTCATAGTGGCCATATACTACTTCACCAAGTGGATCGAAGCAAAAGCGGTCGTAACAATTACTGGCAATCAGGTCAAACGCTTTGTTTGGGACAATATTGTATGCCGCTTCGGACTACCTGGGGAAATCATCTCGGACAACGGGAAACAATTTTGTGACAATCCCTTCAAGGACTGGTGCGAAAAATTGAATATCACGCAGCACTTCGCATCAGTTAAACATCCACAAACCAACGGCTTAGTAGAGCGTGCAAATCAAAGTCTAGGTGAAGGAATTAAAGCACGTCTGGACAAGCACAAAGGAAGGTGGGTAGAAGAATTATCGCATGTTCTGTGGGCGCACCGCACTTCAATCAAGACCAGCACAGGGGACACTCCCTTTTCTCTAGTCTATGGGACAGAGGCCGTCATACCAGCCGAAATTGGGATGCCAACTATTCGCACCGCTGAAATAAATGTGGCAACCAATGATGACGAACGGCGTATCGACTTGAACCTGTTAGAAGAAAGACGCGAGCGCGCAGCCATATGTGAAGCAAGGTCGAAGTCAAAAATGAAGGGATACTATGATGCTAAAGTACGAAGTGTTTCATTCAGGCCAGGTGACTTCGTTTACCGCGCCAATGATGCGAGCCACGCAGAAGACACATGCAAACTTGGACCGAAGTGGGAAGGACCCTATGAGGTTACGGAAGCATTAGGAATAGGCGCGTACAAGCTACGAGACATGGATGGTCGGGAACTACCGCGTACATGGAACATTTGCAATCTTAAGCGATGTTATCTCTAGGAATGGCTACGGCCCAGCGCACGGACACTTGCATTTTAGTGAAGTGCCCAATAAATATCCGTGTATTTACATTTTGTTTTACTTAGGGAAATGTCTTATTTATTTTCTTTCATAAAAACTTGCAAGTATTAATAAAACGTCGCGGTTTCTAGCTAACTCCGCAACACATTTCAATTTGTTATTTCCATATACCTTATGTCTTAACATATTTTATCTCTTGCCTACATGGCGTGCATGCACTCAATAAACCCACGATGGTACAAGGATGAGTAAACCTACTAAATAACTCGTTGAGTAAGAGGGTTGCAAACCCATCGACATTGGATCACGTATCCTTGTTAAACACCTTGTTCTCAAGACGTTGGAATAAGTTCGGCGCGCATCCCACGACGAGTGCGCTACTATGCATATTGTGCGCATTTAACAAATTAGGAATCAAGACACTTGACTCCTTGCTATGATATTTACAGTACGCTGCATATCACACCATACACGATTATGATGACACATACTTAGCAATTATGTTTTAAGTATACTATGAATTTCACACACTGTTATGGACTTCATATCCGCGCTTATACAATTGATTGCTTCTTAGACAATACACACATTTTTTTTTGGAAAGACAAGTAACTAAGTGCAAAAAATTATAAGTCGCAACGACATTCAACAAAAATAATGTTCCATTAAGCACCATTGGTGCTTACAAAAGTATGTTTACAATACAAACTACTATCTACATACTATTACAACGTCTAAGAGACTTATTCCCTACGCAGCTTGCAGCATCTCCAACCTCATTCAGCTTCTTCAATAGGTCAGCATCCTGGCGCGATACCGTGGCAACACTAACCGGTATCCCGTCAGATCTGGGGAGATATGCTGCGCCAATACTGCACAAAACAGCCTTACCTTTAATCCCTTCTTTTCTGGCGAGTCTGGTAGCATGCGCTTCCAACACTTGCTTCAAAGGTACTTCCTTCTCCAGAGCGAAGGGGTTCAAGATATCCTTAGGGCGAGCAAATATAGGCACTTGGAGTTGTGATCCATCGGGTTTCAAAAAATGGTCCGGCTGCGCTTCTGCATTTTCACCACGATGTCGTGCTAAGGTCAGCCCCTCCATAATAACTCCTATCGGATAATCCTGGTCGCGCTCTAACTCAGATATCATGGGAAGCTCCAATGACTTCATCCTCTCTATAGCAGCCACCAGCTCTTCATAGGATTGCGCATTATACCCGGGTACCTTATCAGCAGGCACCTTCAACAAATTAGCCTCATGCAGCTCCTCCACAGCCTCTGCCTTACCCCGCGCCAGTGCGCATTGAACCACTCCAACAAAGGCGTCCACCACTTCCTGCGACTCCAAGGTACTGAGCGCAGCAAGTCGCAGACCATGGCCAATAAGCCACCGGCGCTCCGCGATAGTAGACAGGAGTTGGGGATACAACTCCTCATCATACTCCAGGCAGAGCTTGCGCAACTTCATCTCCTGCGCTTCCAGGGCACTCTGCACAGTTGCACCAAAGTTTTCCAGCTGCGAAGTCAACTCTTCCTTGCCTTTCTCCAAATACTTCAGCGCCCAGCGACACGAAGACTTATACCCAGATGCCTCAGCACGCTTTTGGCTTATTTGACCCATCAGCCCCATTTTCTCCTCAGCAAGATTCTGGGCATATGCACTCAGGCCCTCTGCCTCAGCCTTGGCACTGGCCAACTGCGCCTCCAAGGACGCAATTTTCTGATGCTTTTGCGCGCCCTGGCTGCCTTCCACAGAAACCTTAGCCTTTAGCTTCTCCAATAGTGAAGCTTGATGCGCAGCAGCTACCATCAACTCCTCAACAAGCTGGCCCACGGGCGCGTCCCCAGCCGCCAAGGGCTCAGCGTTTTGACTGTCTGGCTCAGAGAACTCAGAGCGTACTGGACTATCTCTGGGAGGCGACTCCGCAGACTGTTCAAACCTGCACACAAAAAAGGGAATTATTAATTTCTCGCATAAACAGGAGATGCGCAAAAAACTTTGAAGACATTACTTACTGCGGGCCGGCTGTATCTGCAGAGAGAGGAGGTGACGCAACGTCACTCGATGATGACTCCACCGTTAGGATAACGGGGCGCTTCTTCCTCCAGGTGATCTCTTGCGCTTCAACAGGGGATCCTCTTCCTCCTCTTCCTCCATGTGCTCCACCACTGCTACTTGTGATGGTTGCACTACTGGGGAAGGCACTCTCGGGTTCGGAACGCTTTGCAGTGGAGTCGCTTCCAGTGCGACAGATGAGCTTGCCCCTGTTTCTCCCAGCTCCATTTCCACGGTACGCCTAGATGTAGCCTCTAGTATAGGCTCTTCTCCCTCTTTCAACGGGCGTACCCCCACAGTGACCTGGCGAGGCTTCGCCAATCTCACAACGGCAAATAGATCCATCTCTGCGCCACAGAAGCCAACAACAAACAAGTTATTATAATTACAATGGAAGAAGAAAGGCTTACATTACAAAAGTTAAGGAATGCAAAGGACGAGCACCCACCCTGGCCATCCGCGCCTAAGAAGATTGGAACCTCCTCAGGATTACCAAAATAATTGCGGCTAATGCCCATGTGCACCAAAAATTCCTCAGGGTAGGAACCGATGGGGATGCGATTGGTGTTTATTGTATCCGCATCCTCCGCATTGTATGATCCAGGGAGGGGGCGCTCATCCTTTGGCAGTGTACCCTGGGTGTAAAAATCAAAGCGCGACGGGAAGCACGCGTCGTCTACCCAGAAAAATGTTTCTCTCCAATTCCTCAGCGCATCTAATTTTTCAGTATAACACTGAAGCCGCCCAGCGCGCTTAGCAAAGGATACCCTCCCGTTTGACCACGTTGTGTGGTAAAACGCGCGGAATAGATGGATGGTCGGGTTAATTGCCAATAATCGGCAATTTACCTCAAAATTCTTGATTTTAGCTGCACCTATGCAGTGCAGCTGGGATATATGCAAACGATAGTAGTTTAATACGTCGCTCAAAAATAGCGATATGGGCACACGCTGATTTGCGAACGCGAAAAAACGCATATATACCCCTATTTTCCCTTCAGGGAAGTCCGCAATGGACGCTTGTGCACTCGGAACTTCCGGATGCACCGCGAGGGGTATATAATAATCCGAAGCGAACTCTAGAAGTTCGTCCTCCGTTATTTCGGATGTGAAATCAGATAAACCTCGAACCATGGTATATTTTTTATATGCGCACGCGCGGTTACCTTTGATGTATTACGGTTTCTTGCTGGAAACGTCAAAGCTTTTTTAATGGTGGAAATGTGTTTTTACTGTGATAATCACAGTAATAAGCAGGCGGATGGTTATATAGATCTCCTCATCCACGCGATGACTGACACGTGGATTCCACTATCTCTACTTGAGTGGCTAGGATCTACTGAGTTGACGTGGGTACAGTTACTTTCCCCCGATTTACGAGGCGTCCATTTTAAAAAAACTATGTCTAGATACAACGTGTATCTTTCAAGGCGGGAAGCCTGTTTAGCTTCTTTGCTACGCTTCACAGTTTTTATTCGCTGCAGTTATTAGTCTAGCATCCGCAGTTCGTCACTGCGCATACTAGACTGGGGGGACATGATGACGTATAGTCTACATTCGGGTCATGAACCCGGCCAATAACATTACTAGCGATCGAGCCCAGTATGCATGGGCTAAACCAGTAACGGTTTGGGCCCACGAAGGCCCAAACCCAAAGTTATTTATGGTTTTGGATATCGGGTATCTCTCATGGAACGAGATATGTATTGATTGTCCGACTTAGGCGGGATACGCCGAAACGTGAGGAATACGAAATCACTTGGGTTTCATGTGTATATAAAGGATATCCAAACCATCATTAAAGGTACGATCTAAACCCTAACTCTCCATAACCCTAAAACCGATTACTTACTCTCACGCCGGAGGATAATCGTGGGAGACAATCCCACGATAAGCCTGACGGTGTTTTCTGTTTACTTAGTGCGCAGGTCTCAAGTAGCAATAATCAATTGGTACGAGAACCGGAGCTCAAACAAGGAACGCCCAACTTTTGTATCAACACTGATCTCAATGAAATCTTGGAAACTGGATGTGGATGTTGTGGCCTATAACAAGATCACATCGAGAGTTGAGACTACATTATTGTACGTGGAAGTTAAGAGTTTGCATGGTGGCCGGGATATGGGTTTGCGGTCTTTGATATGATTTTTTATGGACAACGTAAAAAAGAAAGTATCGTGGAGTAGTTTTAGACTAAGAGATGCCAAAATATAATGGCTTCCAAATGCTAAATCCCAGAGGTAGAAGATAATTTTCTTTACCTCTTTTATTGTTAGGCACTATAACAAAGTTATACCGCTTGGTCGTGCAGTATGAATCAGCTCAATTATTAGCTGATACATTTAAATGAGTTGTCGTGCAGAACATGAATGTCATATGATATTAAGACGAATGTGCATGATAAGATATTATTCTAGATAACTTCACCCTTTTAGGAAATTGTGGCAAGATCTGTTTGTTTTGGAACACAAGACAACAAATGGTTTCTAGGTAAAAATGTGTATGTACGATTTGTCCATCTCAAGCACTCGGATTATAATGAAATAACGATGGTTGAAGACATGGTACAATGCTTAATTTGCTACCAAGTCGATATACTTTGTACTTTTGGTAAGTATGGAATCACCGTCTTTCAATATTAAGATCCGATGCTCATCTTTGAAGTCTTTAGGTGCTTCACTAGATAGTTGAAAGGAAAATTGCACAGCTAAGGGGTGACCAGACAAAAGATGCAAACAGGCAAGGAACGGAGTGAAATAACTGATAAATGTTTCCAAAATGTAAATATCACACGAGAAAACATTGAAACAAAAGCATAATATGAAGAAGCCAAATCATATCCAGTTTTGTCTTGCAAAATAGTAGTTAATATTTTGACATGGTTTAACCAAGGTATCAATCACCCTCACTGCCGCAGAACCTTGCTGGCAATTGGTAAAGGCAAGGAAGCCGTGTAGCCTGACCATGGTAAGTTAGTTTTTCTTCTGTGTTGCTCTTTTCGTTTATGATTGATATAATATGGCACCAAATAACCAAGAGTTCACCAAACGTGAATTCTAAAGTCGGAATAGTGAAGACATTTTAGTTCGGTAATAGCTTTCTGATACAATAAAATTCTTGATCCAAATGAAAAACTATATAAAGATATTCTACAATACCAGTTTGATCCTAAACCAAACCATTCAAACTTTGGAATACTGATTCAAAGCCAAATTTCTTTTCCGGTCTTTTCACTAAAGTTCATTAGAAACAACTTTGGATTGCATCCAAGTGGTACTGAGCGAAGATGTACTCAATCAAGAACTAACTTTTGTACGCCTGTTCTTATGTACACTATGCTTTTGCTAATTTTTCAAAAACATACAAATCATCAAATATTGCAAAACATCAAGCCAGAGGAGCTACTGTTAAAAAAAAAAAATCGTAAATATATATTTTGAATTTTTTCACCATTCTGATCCCAATGCTGATTCTTTACAGATTGGCACAAGATTTTAGTTGGGAAAATATGCTTGGTAACCCAACTATAAATTAATTAATACAAAAGCATATCGACAATGTTGCTAGATGATCCATACACCTCACGGATAAAACCGTCTATTAAATTACGTGTCAGCAGAATAATGGCTTAGAGGATGAGAGAAGTGGCTTCTAAGATTCTGGGCGACATACAGAGTCTCTTCAACCGAACAATTTCCTGGAAACAAAAGGTTTTACGAAATGTTTAACATTTTCTTCATATCATAGTACTAAACTTCGATTTTTGTGGTCAAACTTGTCAGATCTTAGTTTTCAAAACTGAAAAGATGAATTTATAAACTTAACACTAACGTGTCACATCTCAGTTTCAAGTTTTCAGTCAAATATATTCTTGAAGTTCAGTCTTTGTGGCCATTTTATGGGTCCGTTGACCTCAAATGTCTAACTTCATGTGAAATATCATATTTCAGTTTTCATGTCAAACAAACCCATAATTACTAAGAGCATTGATTGGGATGACTAACTCGTATGACTAAACATATGTGTCAACATTCTATTGGGGACAGCAGGGGGACCCGCTTCTTCACAAACCAATAATTTATTGCCACATCTATTAGGCACACAATTAGTCACATATTTTAGGCCTCCCAATCATTTTCCAATTACTAAACACATTTTAACAAGAATGTTTAAAAAAAAAATCAAGTATAAAGGTGTTCCTTTTACATCTACAATTTGTCCACAATAGTTAATTCTTGAAAATACAATGGGTTTCTACTACATTTTAATGATAGTGATGGTTGTCAAAACTAGATGTGACATGTTCGACCCATTTACTAGTGAGTCGGTTAATTTGTGTTAGTTTATCGCTAACAGGTTATATAATAAATTATTTAAGAAAAAATCTATAGTTTTTGGAATCATATTCGAGATATAAATTTTTTGATTAAACATCTAGAAGTTTTAGACAAAAAATGTTTCGGGCTTAACTTAAGCAGAACAAAATAAACCCATTTTGACCCGTTACACACTATCTATGACATGGGAAGTGGTCCAAGACCTCAAAGTTATAAGTCATACAATGTGTTAATCTTCTTACCTCAGTTTTGTCATGCTCATACTGAACTAAGAAAATGCATCTGCAGCCCCTTATATCATGCAACTTTCTTTGAATATCGATAACTTGAGCATCATAATATCTTGCTTGATCTGGTTTCTCCTGATGATGTACCAAATGACATCAGATATTAGCATCAGATTATAGTTAGGTATGATGATGACACTCGCTACTATACAAAAATTGCAGAGCTTACTGACCTGGAAACAAAGTACAGTATCTCCAACCATGACTCTATTGCATTCCGAGTGCTCGAGTGGGACCGATCGTTCGCGGACATTTTTAACATGGACCCATTCATCTTCGTCATCCCCAAAACCAACATATCTTACAAGTACTTCCTGAAATGGATATGTTACATATTACAGTATAAAGTAATTATATTGTATATATAAACACGAAGAGTATATTGTATCTACTTAATCCCTAGCTGAAGCCAGAAGGTCATTATTGCTCAACTCCACTCAATGCATTTTAGATATACTATATTGAACAAATATAACCAATATATATTTGAACTGAAGTAATCAGTGAATATAGATGAAATTAAACAGTGCCTGTTGGACCTCTATTCAGAAGCATATTAATGAACTTGGTCGAAGTTAAAAGATATAAACTTACAGGTCCACCTGAACTAAGAAATCTGTGTGTAATAAAAGTTTCCACATCATACCTGCAAAAGCCACAAAAGTGCATATCAGACATACTATAATTTTCAACAATCGCATACCTGCTCAAAATCCAACTTTATGCATGATTTTTTATAAACAAGCTCATAAAGTTTGCCAATATGACAGATGTTACTAAGAGCAAGGGGTATGGTGGCGATTTGCCTCGCCGTTCCAACGTGGCATCTTCGCCGGTTCGTTTCGCTCCTCGCCACGACACCACTCTTGTTCGCCGTTGGTGTTTTCGCCACTGGAAGGACGAGGAAGAAGATAAAGAGGTTTCAGAATATAACCGTTGTTTAAACGGTTCGATTTAAAAAAAAAAAAAAAACATTTTTATTTTTAAAATTAAAACTTTACCCACCCTCTTATAAATAATACCCCATTTTTATAAAACCATTCACACACTACTCTTTCAAATCATTCACACGCTACTCTTTCAAATCTTTATATCTTAAACAAAAAAAACAAGAGTGGTTCAAATTCGGATTCCGATATTGATGATTTACAAGATATCGAGATGATTCTGAAAGTTGCAGGTTATGGGCAATCATTGCCAGAACAGGAAGCTGAAAGTTCACGCTCCCGTAATTACATCTACCGTGACCGTGAAGTTGCTGAAGAACGTCTGATATCCGACTATTTTTCTGATTGTCCAAAATATCCGAACTACTATTTTAGGCATCGATTTCGTATGAGCCGTAAACTATTCTTAGAAATAGTACAAGGTATTGAAAATCATATTCAAACTGTTGATCCTCTTCCACCGCATTTTGATTTCTTTAGAGTCCGACCCGACGCTACGGGTGTAATGAGTATGAGTGTTATTATGAAATGCACATCCGCCATACGCCAATTGGCCTACGGCACCGCACCTGATGCATTTGATGAATATTTGCAAATGGGGTCACACACGGCACGCGATTGTCTATATTTTTTTACTATGTGTGTAATTGAATTGTTTATGTCCGAGTTTTTAAGAAAGCCTAATTTGAATGACATTCAAAATTTATATAACGCACATAACACAGTCCTTGGGTTTCCGGGAATGCTTGAGAGCATTGATTGTATGCACTGGGAATGAAAAAACTGTCCCGTTGAGTGGCAAGGGCAATTTCATAGAGGTGATAAAAAAATATCCAACTATTATGCTTGAAGCCGTTGCGTCATACGATTTATGGATTTGGCATGCATTTTTTGGGGTAGCGGGTGCGAATAATGATTTAACTGTTTTGAATAATTCACCGTTATTCGACGACCTTCTTGATGACATCGCCCCCAAGGTTCCGTTTCAAGTAAACGGTGCAACATTTGAACACGCGTATCACCTAGCTGACGGGATTTACCCAGCTTGGTCATCTTTTGTCAAATCATTCTCGACTGCATATTCGGAGAAAAATGCCTTGTTTAAACAAAAACAAGAAAGGGCTCGCAAAGACGTTGAAAGAGCTTTCGTGGTCCTCCAAGGACGTTGGCATATTATAAACCAACCAGCGCGTGCTTGGACTATCAACAAGCTACGAAGAGTCATGTACACGTGCATCATATTGCATAACATGATTTTGAAAGATCAAAAGTTTGCGATATCCGAAATGAACGATATTTATGTTTGTCCGCGAGCAAATATACAACGGACATGGGTTGAGCGATGCGATATACAACGGAAGAATGCCAAAGAACTACGTGATAAAGCAACGCACGCAAGACTTCAACGAAATATCATTGAACATTTTTGGCAACTACATCAGCAACAACAAGATTAGTTTAAATTTCGTATGTTTTTTTATTTCGCAGTGTATTTTAAATTTCGTATGTTTTTTTATTTCGCAGTGTACTTTAAATTTCGTATGTTTTTTTTTACTATTGTATGTTGTATTTTAATTTTAAATGAATGAAATGAATTTAATTGTGTTTGGAAAATATGGAAAAGAAATAAAATGAGGGTGGATGGGGCCCAAATGAAGAGGTTTGAGTTAGTTGTGATTGAGGGGTATTTTTAAGTGAGTGTGTTGGAGTGATGTAGAGGTGATGTGGCACAAGTGGGGCCCAAATGAAGAGGCTTGGGCTCACCACCATATCCCATGCTCTAAGACTAGTCGGCAAGGCCAAGGTGAGTGCCAAGTGAGTGTGCTAGTCACTCGTGAGTCCCATGCCATCCCAAACAACTCACACGTGAGTCACTCAACCCAATGCATATTAAGGTGAGTGATTCACCTTGTTGATGAACGTGCCCTTCTTCCAAAATATTATCCGACCGTTTGGTTTGTAAAAATAAAAAAATAAAAAAAAAAAAACCCCTCCACTACCCCATTATTTCCTATATAAATACCCACCAAATTCATTTTACAAAACTAACTTAAACTCTTTATAAACACATCTCCTCATATCTCATTCCTTTAGTTTTCAAATGAATTCCGAAACGTTTATGTTCACCGACTCTGAAGAAGAACAAGAAATTGAAAGTCGGAATTTAACTTTTATTGCAAAAGCGGTGTCATTTATTAGAAATAGCCGAAAACCAAATCGGCCGGCAATAAAACGGATTAATCGTGATCATTATGGTGCTCATGACCGTTTAGTCGCCGCATATTTTTCTGACGACCCTTTGTACGATGAACGTACATTCAGAAAGAGGTTTTGAATGAATCTATCTCTTTTCAACTGGATAGTTCGGGAGGTAACTCTTCATTGTTCGTTTTTTAGTGATAATATTGATTGCACCGGAAAAGAAGGCATTTCAGCTTTGATGAAGTGCACCTCCGCAATTCGTCAATTGGCATACGACGCGAACCCGGATGCTTTAGATGAATATATACATATAAGTGAAAAAACATCTCGTCGAGCTGTTGATTTCTTTAGTAAGTCTGTTATGGAAATTTTTGGCCCAAAATATTTGAGGAAACCAACTATGACCGATGTCGTAAAGCTTTATCGACATCACGAAGAAGAACACGGGTTTCTAGGGATGTTAGGAAGCCTTGACTGTACAGATTGGGAGTGGTTTGGTTGTCCGAATGCACACAAAGGGCAATATGTTAGGCGTGATCATGGTTCGAATCCATTCATTTTGCTGGAAGTTGTGGCATCTCAAGACTTATGGATATGACATGTTTTCTTTGGTGTTTCAGGGTCGAACAATGACATCAACGTTCTTGATCAGTCCCCTTTATTTAACGATCTTAAACAGGGGATAGCACCGGAGATTCCGTTTGTTGCTAACGGGGTAACTTACCCATTTGGTTACTATCTTGTTGACGGGATATATCCGGAATTGGCAACACTCGTTAAGACGATTCGAGAACCAGCAGATGATGACCAGAAGTCCAGAAGAGAATAAGGTAGAAGCAAAAGCAGGAATCGGCAAGGAAAGATGTAGAAAGGGCGTTTGGTGTTTTGAAGAAGAAATGGCGGTACTTGCTAATCCCACAAAGATATTGACAAAAGAAAGAATCCGGAATATGATGTATACATGTATCATATTACATAATATGATACGAAAAGACAAAAAAAAAAAGGCAATATCTCCCGAGTGGTACCCGGCGGAAGCACATCAGCCGAATGACTACATACGATCCGATGAAGAAATGCGAAAAGTTATGAGGTACATCAGATCACATCAAAACCTTCAGCGCCAATTTAGTCGAACATTTGTCTCGTAATATTTAATTTCATGTTTTATTGTAATATTTTTAATTTCTCAAGTCTGTGTAATGGTTTTAGTTTATGAATAGAAGTTTTTCTATTTCGTGCGGTTACGTTTTAATTTTGTACGTTCACGTTTTTATTTTCATTAGTTACGTTTATATATTTTGTAAAAAAAGAAAAAAAAAAAAAAAAAGAAAAAGTTTAGGTGGGTGAAAGTGAGTGCCTTGTCCACAGAAAGGTGAGTGTAAGTGAGTGGAAGAGAGAGTAGAGAGAAAGCTGATGTGGCGCTGATGTGTAAGGTGAGTGTGTACATACCATGCCATCCAGCCTAAGCATTCTACTGTGGAAGTAACTTTTATCTTGCTATATGTAAGCTTACCATGCATTATCATATGATGACTTTGCCTCAAATTCTAACTTTGACAGATCGATATCTTTTTCTCCTGCATAAATTTGTTGGATGTTATACAAAACGCCTATAGATAAATTTTACTTTACTTTTAACAGGTCAATAATCAAATATGTAATAACACCTCAAATCCTCAATACCAGCAAGAAGGATAACTTAGATAATTAATATTTAATGATGTCAATACCAGCAAGAAGTAATTTGAGGCGTAAAGAACAACATTTAGTCAGTATTTGTAAACAAACAAATCACCTTTAGACGTATCAGAAACCTCATTTCCATTTTTTATGACGCAAACTTCTTGGGCACCTGACAAATTGTTGGGGTCATTTAGTGATGCATCTTTTGACAGGAGACCTTCCTGCCTATCATGGAACCAACTTTGAACCTAATATTTGAGCATAAGATTCACGGGCAAATAAGTACACAAAGAACAATGATGTAGCTTTTCTTTATAGTGTGTACAAGTATAGCTACGGATACTTACATCGGTCCATTTAATAGCAGGTTTTCCAGCACGACCCGCAGAACGGCTGTTCACCAAATCAAAGGAGCTTTAATGATTTTGTAACAATCAACAGAGAAACTTATACTCTATGTTATTGCAACACTCTATTTCTTTAAAAACTTTTCATGTCAAACTTAACACTTTTTCCATTATTACCATTACATATAAAACCGGTGCTCATGATACGAGTCTGCAAGATTCTTCTAGTTTCTCTTCACTGTATGGTCTTATTAGGTATGTGACAAAAAAATGTCTTTTCAAACCCATAACCCTCCCCAGCGGGATTGGGTTTGTTGTTGTTGTTGACAAAAAAATGTCAAATGATTTCATCAAACCATGTAACAGATCAAATGTTGCAATGTTTGTTAAATTTACCCAAAAGAACACATATTTAGAAACATGAAAGAATGCTAAAATTGAAAACAACTTAACTTTGCAAAAGACATAAAACAATGTGTACAAATTGCTTCTTTTTTTTTTTTACACTGTGCAAGTATTGAACCATCAAGTGAAAGGAACAGCATGATAAAAACTTTTTTACTTTGATTGATTAGTTTTAGACTTGTACTTATACGCATACACACATACACAAAAAAGACTACAAATCTGTATAATCAAAGACATATAAGCAGATAACCATTAGTTGCAGGGCTTGTGGACTTGCAAAAGTTGTAACTTGTAAACAAATTCGAAACAAAAAACCAGAAAATAATGATATTTGTGAAACTTCAAAATCATAACTCACTTGAATCCTTTTGCCAAATACTTGAAGGCCTTCCGATCTAGATGTTCCCCTGATTCCTTTAGTACTCTCTCCATTTTCTCCATCTGTAAAGTTCATTAACAAAGATTATGCATACTCTTTTTTCAGTTATTCTAATAATGTTATAATATCAATTGAAAAACATGTTCGGTATGATAACGAGTTGTCCACGGAAATTCTAGTTCAATGTAGCAAAACCACATTATAGATTAAAATCCAAGTTGATATCATCATCACTTCCGTGAAGTCCACAGGAGTTACGCTTAGGAACTTTCAGCTGTGGTTTCCACAACAAAGACTGAACTGTAACTTGTTATTTTTTTTTAAATAAATATCTAATTATTCGAACTATAAGGCTTACACACATCCGACCCTAACATGGTTCCGTAGGAACCAATTCTATATAATGAAGTTAAGTACTTAAACCAAGATTTGGCAAATCACGAGCCTGAAAAAGACTTAGCTTAACAGATTGTTCTCAAGCCAAGCTTCAAGCTAAAGCAAGCTTGGCTCATATAAACCTTAATCAGCTCTAAGGAAACAGGTTGTTTTTTTTTTTTTTTTTGAAGGGCAAATCTATTTAACGAAATACATGTAAAATGATCCTATTTAAAAAAAAAAAAAAAAAAAAAAAAAAAACAGATAACTATAATCGAAGGGGTTTGAGACCACCTCCACACAGACAGTCAGACACAAAATGGGTAAAGCAAGCCCAGACCTATTTAAAAAAGGTTTGCTCATAATTCATAATATTCTAATAACATACTTCCTATGTCGACAATTTTTGAAAAGTGGGACCATTACACTGTGCACTTTCATGTCGACAAATTATTTTAGGACAAACTAAAATAGCAATGTGTACATAATTCCTAATATATATAAAGAAAAACAAGTTTCAGATGAAAGTATAGTTAATAATAATTCCCAACATCATACCTCGGCAGTTGAGAAGCCTGAGAAGAGGTTGTTGTTGTTGTTGGTACGAAGAAGACGATGAACCTCGTCATCATCCATTACTATTTTTGATAATTCTAAAAGAACCCTAAAAATGAATGAATAGAAATTATTCGATGGAAAATAAATAAATAAATAAATAAAAAGGTTGAGCGGGAACTGGGGAAAGAGTATAGAAAAAGAAAACCAGTCAGCAAATTTTGTAGTTTTACTTAATTTATGTTACATTTCTGTTGTAGTATCTGTTACTCTACAAGCTTATGTTTAATTGTTTCTCATTGACTCTATATGCAGGACCTCCGAGTGAATACAAAGCATTTGGGCCCGCACAATTTTGGGAGGAAGAATTAAGCACTTCATCGCTGACTTCAGGCCCTTTAGATCACCGTTGCTGTCTAGGGGGCAGAGCGAAGGTGTTTATACTATACCCCGGGAATACCGTCCTTTTATACACCACCTTTTTTCGGACAAGCATTTCCTGGAAAACATTCGCGCATACAACCAAATGTTTGCAATGACATCCTTGGGAGCTAATATAGACGAATCTGTTACAGACGATCCTGCAGAGAAGAAACAAACACCAAAAGACGTTGGATCAACAGGTGTAAGAAAACAGCTGTTTGAAAGTTCAGCAGAAGAAAAACAGGCACCAGAGGCGGCTAATTTAAGAAGCCGAAAAAAGATGACGAACAGCCTCAAGAATAGAACCAGTAATCTGCCACAAATGTTTTGTAACGCAGCTCTGTAAAAATATTACCGTAACTGAAAAACCTAGCTGCTACTAATATCGTTAATGTAACCACCGTAGGAACACCGTACGTATACCTACTAAGGTTAAAGTGCCTGCATAAAAGTTCGGCACAAATTTTGGACAAACCTTGCAGCAGTGCTGCAATAAAGTTAACCATTTGTATTTTGTAACTAACGTAAGTGTTGACCAGGCCAGACAAAGCACCCCCGCCGCGTTGCGGCGGGTGCCTATTCCTTGTTTGATACATAGGATTATTAGAATATTATGAAAAATAGCGAGCTACTTAAAATATAAGCTTTGTGTGACATACAACACTTAAAATAAATGCTAGCTTATTACAATAATTTATATTTTTTAGCTCGTGCTTCGTCTCAATCTCAACTTCATCTAAAGTTTCAGCAACAGTGATTTTTGGCGAGCATACGTGTATGTTTCCGAAAAACTACATACACTCGCACACATTACATGTACAAACCATTGCAAAAATGGATCTCAGCATCTCTAATATTGAAATAGAACGAAAAGACTTTGAAATGCATATGGAAACTGATCCTGATGAAATTGGAAACTGATCTCGATGAGATTTTGGAAACTGAATATGGATGTTGTGGCCAATAAGAAGATCACACTCGAGAGTTGAGACTACATTATTGTACGACTACGTGGAAGTTAAGAGTTTGCATGGTGGCCGGGATATGGGTTTGCGGTCTTTGATATGAAGCTGTTACCAAGAAAATATATCCAAAAACTCAAACAAATGATTGTGAAATAAGAGTTGGCGACTCGCCAGTAATTAAGCACCTAAATATGTTTTTTTATGGACAACGTAAAAAAGAAAGTATGGTGGAGTCGTTTTAGACTAAGAAATGCCAAAATATAATGGCTTCCAAATGCTAAATCCGAGAGGTAGAAGATAACTTTCTATACCTCTTTTATTGTTAGGCAGTAGGCACTATAACAAAGTTATACCGCCTGGTTGCGCAGTATGAATCAGCTCAGTTAGCTGATACATTAAAATGAGGTGTCGTGCAGAACATGAATGTCATATGATATTAAGACGAATGTGCATGATAACAAATGGTTTCTAGGTAAAAATGTGTATGTACGATTTGTCCATCTCAAGCACTCGGATTACAATGAAATAACGATGGTTGAAGACATGGTACAATGCTTAATTTGCTACCAACTCGATATACTTTGTACTTTTGGTAAGTATGGAATCACCGTCTTTCAATATTAAGATCCGATGCTCATCTTTGAAGTCTTTAGGTGCTTCACTAGATGGTTGAAAGGAAAATTGCACAGCTAAAGGGGTTGTGGGTGACCAGACAAGAGATGCAAACAGGCAAGAAGTGAAATAGTAACTGATAAAAGTTTCCAAAATGTAAATATGACACGAGAAAACATTGAAACATAAGCATAATATGAAGAAGCAAAATCATATCCAGTTTTTTCTTCAGTGTTGCTCTTTTCGTTTATGATTGATATGGTACCAAATAACTAAGAGTTCACCAAACGTGAATTCTAAAGTCGGAATAGCGAAGACATTCTAGTGAGGTAATAGCTTTCTGATACAATAAAATTCTTGATCCAAATGAAAAACTGTATAAAGATATTCTACAGTACCAGTTTGATCCTAAACCAAACCATTCTAACTTTGGAGTATTGATTCAAAGCCAAATTTCTTTTCCGGTCTTGTCACTAAAGTTCCTTAGAAACAACTCTGGATTGCATCCAAGTGGTACCGAGCGAAGATGTACTCAATCAAGAACTAACTTTTGTACGCCGGTTCTTATGTACACTATGCTTTTGCTAATTTTAAAAAAAGATACAAATCATCAAATATTGCATAACATCAAGCCAGACGAGCTACTGTTAAACAAAAAAATTCGTAAATATGTATTTAGAATTTCTGCACCATTCTGATCCCAAAGCTGATTCTTTACAGATTGGCACAAGATTTGAGTTGGGAAAATATGCTTGGTAACCCAACTATAAATTACAATTGTTAGCAATTAATACGAAAGCATATCGACAACGTTGCTAGATGATCCATACACCTCTCGGATAAAACCGTCTATTAAATTACGTGTCAGCAGAATAATGGTTTAGAGGATGAGAGAAGTGGCTTCTAAGATTCTGGGCGACATACAGAGTCTCTTCAACCGAACACTTTCCTGGAAACAAAAGGTTTTCACAAAATGTTTACATTTTCTTCATATCATAATACTACACTTCGATTTTGTGGTCAAACTTGTCAGATCTTAGTTTCAAAACTAAAGAGATGAATATATAAACTTAAGACTAATGTGTCACATCTCAGTTTCAAATTTTTAGTCAAATATAGTCTTGAAATTCAGTCTTGTGGCCATTTTATCGGTCCGTTGAACTCAAATGTCTAACTAAATGTGAAATATCATTTTTCAGTTTTCATGGCAAACAAACCCATAATTACTAAACACATTTTGCAAGAATGTTAAAACAAAAAAAGTTTCAAGTATAAAAGGTGTTCCTTTTGCATCCACATTTTGTCCACAATAGTTGATTCTTGAAAATACAATGGGTTTCTACTACATTTTAATGATAGTGATGGTTGTCAAAACTAGATGTGACATGTTCGACCCAGTTATAAGTGAATGGGTTAATTTGCGCTAGGTTATCGCTAACAGGTTATATAATAGATTATTTAAGAAAAAATAATAGTTTTAGTTCATATTCGAGATACAAATTTTTTATTAAACATCTAGAAGTTTTAGACAAAAATGTTTCGGGCATAACCTAAGAGGGGGGGGAAAAAAAAAACATTTTGACCCGTTACATACAATGTGTTACTTAATCTTCTTACCTCAGTTTTGTCATGCTCATACTGAACTAAGAAAATGCATCTGCAGCCCCTTATATCATGCAACTTTCTTTGAATATCGATAACTTGAGCATCATAGTATCTTGCTTGATCTGGTTTCTCCTGAAGATGCACCATAAGACATCAGATATAAACATCAAATTATAGTTAATTATGATGACACTAGCTACTATACAAAAAAATGCAGAGCTTACTGACTTGGAAACAAAGTACAGTATCTCCAACCATGACTCTATTGCACTCTGAGTGCTCGAGTGGGACCGATCGTTCACGCACATTTTTAACATGAACCCATTCATCCTCGTCGTCCCCAAAACCAACATATCTTACAAGTACTTCCTGAAATTTATAGAAAGTCAACAAATTAAGCTTTTTGACATTTATATGTTACATAACACAGTATAAAGTAATTATATTGTATATATAAACATGAAGAGCATCCCTAGCTGAAGCCAGAAGGTCATTACTGCTCAACTCCACTCAATGGATTTTAGAAATATTATATTGAACAAATATAACTGAAGTAATCAGCGAATACAGATAAAATTAAACAGCGCCTGTTGGACCTCTATTCAAAAGCATATTAATGAAGTTGGTCGAAGTTGAAAGATATAAACTTACAGGTCCACCTGAACTAAGAAATCTGTGTGTAATAAAAGTCTCCACATCATACCTGCAAAAGCCACAAATTCTAACTTTATGCATGATTTTTTATAAATAGAGCTCATAAAGTTTGCCAATATGAGAGATGTTACTAAGCATTCTACTGTGAAAGTAACTTATATCTTGCTATATGTAAGCTTACCATGCATTATCATATGATGACTTTGCCTCAAATTCTAACTTTGACAGATCGATACCTTTTTCTCCTGCATAAATTTTTTGGATGTTATACAAAAGGCCCATAGATATATTGTACTTTAGTTTTAACAGGCTATTAAACGAAATATGCAATAACACCTCAAATCCTCAATACCAGCAAGAAGGATAACTTAGATGATTAATATTTAATGATGTCAATACCAGCAAGAAGTAATTTGAGGCGTAAAGAACAACGTTTAGTCAGTATTTGTAAACAACAAAATCACCTTTAGACGTATCAGAAACCTCATTTCCATTTTTTAAGGCGCAAACTTCTTGGACACCTGACAAATTGTTGGGGCCATTTAGTGATGTAGCTTTGGACAGGAGACCTTCCTGCCTATCATGGAACCAACTTTGAACCTAATATTTGAGCATAAGATTCACGGGCAAATAAGTACACAAAGAACAATGATGTAGCTTTTCTTTATAGTGTGTACAAGTATAGCTACGGATACTTACATCGGTCCATTTAATAGCAGGTTTTCCAGCACGACCCGCAGAACGGCTGTTCACCAAATCAAAATGGCTTTAATGATTTTGTATTGATCAACAGAGCACCATATACTATATACTCCGTACATGCTATTGCAATAAAAACGCTTTATGTCAAACTTGACACTTTTACATTATCATGATTACAGATAACTTGGTGGTTACAATATGGGTCTGCATGATTAATCTATTTTTTATTTCTATTAACTGTATGGTATTATCAAGTATTTGACATAAATCCCAATAAATTCATCACACCCCCATGTAATAATTTCTACATTTTCTTTCTTCCCACAAAGGGATATTACTGCAGAAGACAAAAAAACAATGTGATAGAAATTACTTTTTTAACAGCGTGGGCATTAGTTGCAGGGGTTGTGGACTTGCAAAAGATGTAACTTGTAAACAAATTCGAAACAAAAAAGGGGAAAAAAATGCAAAAAAATTTGACACTGCAATCTCATAACTCACTTGAATCCTTTTGCTAAATACTTGAAGGCCTTCTGATCTAGATGTTCCCCTGATTCCTTTAGTACTCTCTCCATTTTCTCCATCTGTAAAGTTCATTAACAAAGATTATGCATACTCTTTTTTCAGTTAGTCTAATAATGGTATAAATATCAATTGAAAAACATGTTCGGTATGATAACGAGTTGTCCATCGAAACTAATAGACTAAAACTACTAGAAATGAGGTTTAACACTTGCATTGAAATCCTAGTTCAATGTAGCAAAACCACACTATACATTAAAATCGAAGTTGATATCATCATCACTTCCGTGAAGTCCACAGGAGTTACGCTTAGGAACTTTCAGCTGTGGTTTCCAAAACAAAGACTGAACTGTAACTTATTTTTTTTTTTTAAATAAATATCTAATTATTCGAACTATAAGGCTTACACACATCCGACCCTAACACGGCTCCGTAGGAACCAAGTCTATAATGAAGTTAAGGATAGAGTTTTTGACAAGTTGACCTCAAACACGACTTAAGTACTTAAACCAAGATTTGGCAAATCACGAGCCAGAAAAAGACTTGACTTAACAACTTGTTCTCAAGCCAACCTTCAAGCTAAAGCAAGCTTGGCTCATATAAACCTTAATCAGCTCTAAGGAAACAGGTTGTTTGAATGTTGAGCAAATTCTATTTAACGAATCTACACGTAAAATGATCCTATATAATCATAATATCAAATAACTATACTCGAATTTGTTTCAAGAACTCTTAAACCCCATGGTTTCCAACCTTTTGAGCGCACCTCCACAAAGACACAAACCCTTCCCTTTTTAAAAAAGGTTGGCGTGGCATATCAGAGTTGTTTTGCTCATATTCCTAATATAATTCTAATAATAACATACAGTAGTTCCTATGTCGACAAATAAAGAAAAGTGGGACCATTACACTGTGCACTTTCATGTCGACAATATATTTTGGGACAAGCTAAGTGTAGATACTAATAAAAACAAGTATAGTTAATTATTAACTATACTTGTTTTTCTTTTTTATATACTAGGAATTAACTATACTTGTTTTTCTAAAATAGCAATGTGTATATTTTGGAACATCATACCTCGGCAGTTGAGAAGCCTGAGAAGAGGTTGTTGTTGTTGTTGGTACGAAGAAGACGATGAACCTCGTCATCATCCATTACTATTTTTGATAATTCTAAAAGAACCCTAAAAATGAATAGAAATTATTCGAGGGAAAATAAATAAATAAGTTGAGCGGGAATTGGGGAAAAAGAAAAGTAGTACGTATTTCAGATGTTGCAGATAGATAGATAGGTCATCAAGAATCAGTAGCAAAGCAAGCAGCCCAATAACTATTCCAAAACAGCCCATATGTCAAAACCAATGAGCTATTAGCAATTTAGCATGGTTCCCGCAAAAGCCTCGTAAATGCGTGAGGTTTGATCATGCCGCTGTACCGCCTTATGTCACATCTTTTTGTAAACTCGATATATATGAAATATGATATAAATACACAAATTTTTCACATTTTGTGTCGTCTTATGCCACGTTTTATAAACACAAAAGCTTTGTCTTGGCCGCAAAGACGTGAAGTTTGATTATGCCGTCACGCCACGCCTCACGCTATTTAAAACCTTGGTTATTAGTGATAAAAAATAATTGCACAGTAGCGGATCTAAGAATTATGAGCTGGTGTAGCACAATTTGTAGCTTGTTTCGCTTTGTTTCTCGTCTAGCTTTTATACTTAGCTGTTCATTTATTAGATTGAAATTTTCAGATTGTTCATTAAATTTGATTTAAACTTTCAGATTATTTAGAATAACTCAAAAAGAATTGAGATTATAAACTAGAAAAGGAGTTACAAACATAAACGGAAGTCCAAAAAAAAAAGACGGTTATTGAACGTCATTTTATGTCGTTATACATCTTTGAAAATTATGTATGTTTAAACATCATAGTTGTTCATCTCGTTCTTTGGCATATCACTGTCTATCTACACTTGCAATATTTCTCTTTGTGTTAAATTTTTGGGTAGTTCAAAATGCATAAAGAGCCCAAATAACAAACAATATTATGAGTGTTAGCATTTAAAAAAAACTACTTTTTCTAGATTTTTCACATTCCATGTGTGGAAATTGGATGTAGCTCGTGCTACACCCGCCCCATGATAGGTCGGCCCCCGTTAATGAAAGTAACAACGGATAATGACGAAACTATTATAAGGTGTTAATCATGTAATAAAATTGGCATTAAGTCATAGAATACCAACGAACTTTTTTTATTGTCTCATTTTGATACGTTAATTAAATGATGTGCAATAGCAACGAACTTTCATAAGTGTTCCAATCTGCACATTTTAATGACGTGTCACGTTATAAATGATGACACATGTCAGACTTTCAGATATGACACGTAATCAAAATGTACAAATTGAAACATTTAAAGTTCGTTACTATTGCATATCTTTTAATTAATTCACATATAAAAAAGATACAATAAAAAAAGATCGTTTACATTTCATGACTTAATCCCAATAAAATCTATGTGTTTGTCATGGCCTCACGTATGGTAACCTTTTGTATCCTGGCAGAGCTCTTCATTGTTAGCAATCATTTCTTACAAAATGGGCTTTTCTTTAATAGGCCCGAATCACATGTTAAATAATCATCTATTATGCATTTACGAAATACGCATCTTAGAAGAAAAAACAAATTACCTATAGAAATTTATATAAATCGTACAAAAACAGCAAATTTGGACCATTTTTGCTGGCAAACATGACTTTGAATCCAAAATTCATTCAACCAACATAATTGTGAATGTTGTTGTTCAACCGACTTTAACTGCTCCTACTGCTAACTTCCATTGATTATTGCTTCTCATTTGGAACTTACGGCAACCATCAATTCTCTTTGTTTTGCATCGAGTTTAGAAACAATGAGAGTCGAAATACTTTATGTGAAAAGTGAATTATACACGATTAAATAAAATACCAATTTCCTAAGAACATAAAGCAATTTTACAAATATTATTATTAAACTTTTTTACTTTTAAACCCCTCATTTATTTAAACTAATCTATGAGCTACCCAAATATGCGTTTGTTTTCGTTTATACCAATCTCGTTCATATTTTTGCTGAAAAATTGTACAATTGAATAAAACTAACTTTAAATATTGAAACAATAAAATTAAAAATTGAAATGTAAAACATTAGTTAAATTATTATAAATCACTTTCGACTAAATAAGGTTGTACTTAAAAAATGGCTAAAACTATTATTTTACATTTTAATAGTTATTTATGATGTTTTAATATGTTAGATTTAACTTTATTTTCATTGTTTCAAAGATTGAAAAAAAATTCCGAAATTGATATAAACGAAAGCAAGCATAAATAGACGGTCTATAAGTTAATTTTGATAAACTGATGATCTAAAAGAAAAAAGTAAAAGAATTAAATGGCCTACGAATACATAATCCCTTTTCGCTATTACTCAATAAAAGTTGTCCTTCTTTTTGGCAACAAGTTACATGCTACGGTATAAATTTGTTCAAAAAAATAAAATAAAAAAGTTACATGCTATAAATGTCTCTCATCTTTAAAGGAAAGTATTTTATGCTAAAGATTTCATTCACACATATTAGGTAAAAAATTTATACCTTCCAACCATACAATATTTGCAATAAAAATAGCATGAGAGAATAAAAAGGAAGAAACATTCAAACTGTCTCTATATATATAACATGGCCACCTTTCCTACTTTTTCTCTTAATACACAAACACATTTATAGCTTTGGTATCATACTCTTCTGCACTTCCATTTTTATAAAATAAAATTTACATTCAAGATCATACACACATTTTATTTTAACTTGTGGGTAGGTTATACATCCATTTTGTTTCTTGGTCATTTTTTTTTTTTTTTTTTTTATTTTTAATTACATAATGACATTTTAATATGGTTCTTGATATAAGGATATTGGTTATTGTTGTTGTTATTAATTTTGTGAACTTGGGTTATTTTTTGTATCTTTTTCAGAAAGAATTGTTGGGTTATACTAAAGGTGTAAAAATGATGGGAAATAATGAAGATGGAGATCAGCTTTTTACGCCGTGGAATGTGTCTATTGCCAGGTGATTTGATCGTTAATCGTTACTATATGGTCTTCTTGGGAAATAAAGATTTGGTTTTATGGAGGTTTTTGGTGTTACGTTTTATAGGCGATTATGTGATATTATTATACGATATTTGCTTTCTAGAATGATAATGTGATATGGAATGATGGTGTTATGTCAAGTTTGTTTGAAGTTGTTATAATCATAATCGAATGTATGTGTTTAGCGAAATCTGATTTTAGGATTTTTTTGGGTTAAAGCGGCTTTTGGGTTTGCTATTTCGGCTTATGCATATAAGCCGCTTAAAAAAAGTATTCCAAGAAATGGTGTTTGGACTTGCTTTTTTTTTTTTTTTTTTTCCTTTTTTTCCTTTAAATGCAAGAACAATTGAAGATATAATTAGTTGTTAAGAAATTCTATCAAAATCATTTATAAAAAGTTTTTGTGAACATTTTGTCAAAAATTTCTGCAAAAATAAACTCTTTGAAATAAGCAGATTGTTTGGATAACATATAAATAAGCAGAAATAAGCTGGTCCCAAACACCCCCTTTAGATAACTTATCCACTGATTTTTTTTACCATAGTTAGTAAGATGATTAGAATTAGATTCTCTAAAAACTCCAATGCTAGAAACTTAATGTGTGAAATAAGATGATTATGCTTACTAGCTTATTATCTGGTGAAGATAGTTTTTTTAGTAAAATTTGAGAAATTTTATTTCGGACAGATTATTATTGGTGGATTCAAGTTACATGTTTACCGTTAGAGTGAAATAAGTTGCTTCAATAAGCCGCTTACATCCTTCTGCTTTGTTCCCCAAACACCCCCTTATGGCCTTATTACTAGCAACATCTTCTTCTTTGTGTCCCAAACACCCCCTTATAGTTAGCAACATCTTCTTTGTGTCCCAAACACCCACTTACTGATTGCAATCTGACTTGAAAACTCAGTAATCAGATAATCAAGTTCATATGTCAATGCCAAACACCCTGATTTCTTAATGGATTTTTAATGAATCTTTGTTTTGAAATGAGCAGTGGACACACTTTGTTGCGAGACCCTCGCCATAACAAAGGGCTAGCGTTCACCGAAAAAGAGAGAGAGTCTCATTACTTAACCGGACTTCTACCGCCCATGATAGCTTCTCAAGAACTTCAAGTAAGTTGATATATCACTTAGCTAAACTAATGTAATCATGTTCGGTCTTGATCGTTTTATTGATCATGGCAATTAGGAGAAAAAAGTGCTGCACATGCTCCGCCAGTATGAGGTTCCTTTGCAAAGATACATAGCCATGATCGATCTTCAGGTATTTGTTATTGGGAATAGAACTAAAAAGAAAACATAAAACCGAACATTATGTTTTACCACAGGCTATTTTACGTTCATATACTTGTGTTGCAGGAGAGAAACGAGCGCTTGTTTTACAAACTTCTTGTCGACCATGTAGAAGAACTACTCCCAGTTGTTTACACTCCAACAGTCGGAGAAGCTTGCCAGAAATTTGGGAGCATTTTCCGCCGTCCTCAAGGACTTTACATCTCATTGAAAGACAAGTATGGTTTCATTTTCGTGTTCTTTTTATTTAAAAAGAAAGTTCAGGGCCCAAGTTTGTAGTATAATGTGTAACTTGATATCATCAGAGGGAAGGTTCTTGAGGTGCTGAAAAATTGGCCTGAGAGAAACATTCAGGTTATTGTTGTTACTGATGGTGAGCGTATATTGGGGCTCGGTGATCTTGGTTGCCAGGTATCCTTTCAAACTTAAAATGAGAGTACCTGTTTTTGCAGTTGATAGGACACTGATAAATAAGGGTGTTTGGATTGCTTATTTAAGTGCTTGTGTGCTTATTCTATTAAAAATATAAGCAGTTTTGAATGTTTAGATACAACTGCTTATCTGTGTATTTTAAAGTAAATATGCATATCCAAACACCCCCTAAGAAGCAAGAACTGTTTATCCAAACTTATAAATCTGATTATTGCAGGGAATGGGGATACCAGTCGGAAAACTTTCTTTGTACACAGCACTTGGAGGAGTTCGCCCATCAGCTGTATTTTTTTTTTCTTCCTTTGCAATCAGCTGTAATTATAACTTCGTATTCAGCCTTAACTTTGCATATAGCTAACCATGTTTTCTTAATAATGTTTTAGTGCTTGCCCATAACCATTGATGTCGGGACGAACAATGAAAAATTACTTGACGATGAGTTCTACATTGGTCTCAAACAAAATCGAGCAAGAGGGCAGGTTTGTAGTTTGTTCTTATTGCATTATTTTGGAGTTTTATTTTTTATTTTATTTTTTCCTTTAATGACATGTGAAATAATTGTGCATCATTTGTGTAGGAATATGATGAGTTGTTAGAGGAGTTTATGACTGCGGTCAAACGAATTCATGGAGAAAAAATCCTTGTCCAGTTTGAAGATTTCGCAAATCACAACGCATTTACACTACTTAACAAATACCGCACAACGCATTTGGTGTTTAACGACGATATACAGGGTACTGCATCTGTTGTTCTTGGAGGTTTGCTTTCGGCTCTCAAGTTACTTGGTGGGACCCTCTCAGATCATACATTCTTATTTCTTGGGGCTGGAGAGGTGATGTCGATGATCTTTCTTTGATATAACCTTGATTTCCAGCTGCTGTATTTGTGACTGGTTCTATTTCTTTTGTTTCAAAGGCTGGTACAGGTATAGCAGAACTTATTGCACTACAGATATCAAAGACGACATATACTGCTTTAGAAGAGGCACGGAAAAGGATTTGGCTCGTTGACTCAAAGGTATGAGAAACATATATCACATAATCGAAAGTAGACCACGTTATGACATGTTGTAACTGTTAAGGATGTGTTTTTTTTGGCATAGGGATTGGTTGTGAGCGCGCGTAAAGAGTCCCTTCAACACTTTAAGCAGCCATGGGCTCACGAGCGTGAACCAATCAACAATCTGTTAGATGCCATAAAGGTACTAAATTTATTTTTACCAGCTTCTATTTATTTGCAAACTGTTGCTCAGAATTTTTTTTTATATAGGAAATCAAACCATCAGTACTAATTGGAACATCGGGTGTTGGGAGACAATTTACACAAGAGGTTGTCGAAACCATGTCATCTATTAACGAGGTTGGTTTCTGTTTTTGAGTAGAGGATTTTCGTTTTAAGGAATTTAAGATTGATTTGATCAAATGGCGTGTAGAAACCTCTCATTATGGCTCTATCGAATCCAACCTCACAAGCAGAGTGTACTGCCGAAGAAGCATATACATGGAGCAAGGTAAACTACGAGTATTTCAACAATTTCCAATTTCGGATGCCATGTATACTAATCACCTTTTACAGGGTCGTGCTATTTTTGCTAGTGGAAGCCCGTTTAGTCCCGTGACATACGGTGACAAAGTATTTGTACCTGGCCAGGTATAAGTTATAAGCCTTTATGCACTAGAAGACGGTTGCACTATTTCACAATCATATCTATTTCTGATGTTTCCTTAATAATGACACAGGCAAACAATGCTTACATTTTCCCCGGGTTTGGGTTGGGATTGATCATGTGTGGTGCAACTCGTGTCCATGACGATTTGCTTTTGGCAGCATGTAAGACAACTCTTGTCCAAGACAATGCTCAAATCATATTTTAAACTTTTAAGGTGACTAACGAGATGCTATATAAATTTAAACAGCCGAAGGTTTGGCAGCACAAGTAAAGGAGGAAGACTTTGCCAAGGGACGTCTATATCCACCATATTCTTGTATCCGAAAGATTTCAGCAAACATTGCAGCCACTGTTGCTGACAAGGCATACGAACTTGGTAAGTTCATGATAATGTCTTTACTAGCGTTATTACTATCTAGGAAAATCATCAGCTAAATAATTTGATATTATTTTCAGGACTAGCTTCTCTTCTCCCTCGACCTACAGATCTCGTTCAATTTGCTGAGAGCTGCATGTATGACCCGACGTACCCTAACTATCACTAGTTATATCAAACATATTTCTCTTAATACTCGCGTTATACTGTTGTAGTTGTGATTTTACTGTTGGTATTTTTGTGGCAGAAGGGATTTTGATATATATGACTAATAAACAGTCTTATCGATATGTGTTTAGGAACGATTTTAGATTTAACTGAACTTGTTAGCATCCGAAATACAACTGTGAAATCAACTCCTTAACACCAATAATCCCCCATTCAGTTACCTTCAAAAGTTTCCGAACTAATCCAATCACTGTTTTTCATCACTCTTTTGTTCTGCATTAGGCCCTCTTGCATCCTTAGCTAATACGTTACCCTGCCCTCCTGCACCGAAAAATTATATCAGATAATATTCAATCGTTTTAGAGCAACAGATGGATGACGAAGATAACTTTTTGGAATACAAAAAGACCTCTAGTTATATTTTAAAATTCTGTAATGTAAAAAAGTACGAAGTATCTAACAGTCATTAAAGTTTTTTTTTGAACAAATAGTCATTAAACTGGAGAAGGTAACTGTCATTCAGCAATTTTTATTATCAGATTTGGTATAAACGAAACTGTTATATACTTGGATGACCAAGTTTTTTCAATAGACGGATGGCCTCCTTATACATTATCCCTTAAAGTTCCGTAGAGCCTCACCACCAGATGATTTTAGAGCTGAATTGTTCGAAAAACTTGTCGACCATGATCCTCCATTTGACCCCGCTAACGCCATTATTACATCTGCCTGAAACCGGACAATTAACTGTGAATCTATATGACAAATTTGCTAGATGAAACAATGACACAAAACAGCATAAAAGTCTGACCTTGTTTGGGTGGACATCATCAAACACATGGGCTTGACCGCCATAAAATATGGTCATTTGGCGACTAGCAGATGTAGATCCTGGACGACTGTTAAAACAGAAACTTAAAAATCTAGAAATCTCGAGTCAAGGGGTCTAACTACGAAAAGTTTATAAGTTTAATGAACTGGGTATAATGCTTACGGAAGTGGTGAAGAAGAGCCTGGTTCGGTGTTGTTAATCAAAGACTTCAGTTTGCTGCTACTTGGTTCAGCCATCGAGCTTAAAATACCAGGAGACCCTTTGATACCAGTTCTGGATCCTTCATCAGCAGCCGACTGTGAGATCAACGGCGACCCCACATTGGAATCTTTGAATCTGTTTGTAACTGGTTGGTACCCGTATGGTAAAACTTGACCAGCACGTGGAGGGTACTGTAGTACAGGCCCAACGTTAACAGGTATGGCGCGCTCCCATTTAGATGCATTTGCATCATTTTTACCACCAGTGGCTGGTTGTGCCATGTGAGATGATGATGTTGGCCTCATTTGATTCATGCCCATGAACTGTTCATCCTCGTGGGACCATCTAGGTCGCTCTGCCCCTACGTTTCTTAGCATCTAACCATAACAAAATGTTAAGCATCATACATTACGACTTTAAACTATGTCTATGAAACAAAAGTAGACTACAAGTATCACATTGCAATTAAGGCATACCTTCATTAAATGTGAGGTCTCAGGAAAATCTGGTCTCATTTGTGGGACACTTTCTCTTGAAGGTGCCATAAAACCGGAATCCGGATTATTGCGTTTACTCCCTGAGTACCTAATCATGGACCCCGAAAGATCACTTTTTTGACCAAAAAATGGCACCCCTTCGAAATATGTTGTTCCAACTTGCCTTTCTACCATTGTTTAAAAACAAGATCATTATCAACGACACAAAATAAGTAAATACTACTACCTTGGCTTGATCAAGATTATAGCGTACAAATCGCTAATCAGTAACGAGTATGAGGGGTAAATAGGTAATTCTAGCTTCAAATTTTGCGGAAAAATGTTTCAAATTTATATGATGGTAGGAGTACTAACTATAGTGATGGCATCAATGAAACCAATCCACTGAAACATACCTACCACATAAATAAAAATCAAGTCTTTTTCTTTTCTTACTATAAGAAAATGAAGTTTTATTTGTCACTGAGATTAGAATTAAACAAATGTACACATTGTCCCTCAGGTGGATTACTAAAGATAGTGAAAGTAATGTTACAATAGCATGTATTTAATGCATTAAAAGCTGTACCAAATGTCATCATTTCCTCAAAGATTAAAGCCAACTCCACATATCTTATTTCTATGACACTATCATCATTGCCAAAATCTTGATACAGTAAAAAATTTGAAAATTTATGACTAAAGAACTTAAAATGAAATTTGGTAGAATGCACTTAAATTCACTAACTAAAAAAATGAAGAATAAAAAAGAGAAGAGCTTTTTGTTAATGGGAGTGGTGTTTATGTACCAAATGTGATCAACTAGCTCCATCATCATTACCTAATTTTGAATGCTCAACTAATCTTTGATGCAATTATGAAAAGTATGAAAAGAACTTCAGTTTGAAAAATGAAATGTGATCTAATAAAACACCATTAAAAATTTAAAACATGAGTACTTTCAAAACATTGAACTAAAAACCAGGAAAATGGAGCTTTCTTTTTATAAAGGGCTAATGACTTGAAAATGTGTATCCGACTTGTCAATTTTTGTTGTTCTGTGTAGCCTTTTTTTTCCCCTTATTAAAACACAAACCTTTTGAATTTCGTCTATTGTGTGTATTTTGTGACCGTTTTTGCATGTAAAATAACCATTTTACCCCTCAAAATTTGAAAAAAAAAGTTGGTAAAATGGTAACAAAATACGTACAAGAGACGAAATTAAAAAGGTTTGTGTTTTAATAAGAAAAAAAAGAGAATGCTGCACAGAACAACAAAAATTGACAAGTTGAATACATTTTTAACTCATTAGCCCTTTTATAAACATGCACTTGAAATAAGAAAAGAAATTCCCATCTTAGAAACATCAAGAAAATCAGTCTCATGAAAAAGTATGAACTAAAACTTCAAATTAAAATATAAAAGCTTAGTTTTAAGAAACACCCATTAGACTTTTTAGCTAAAAAGTCATAAAAAATGTGCCTTTTTTAAAGAAAATCCCTTAAGAACAAAAAAAAAAGCCCTTGTATAAGCAACATTAATCTCAACAAAATAAAGACTAAAAACTCAAAACCATTATGTATTTATAAAAAATTAAACATTTTTCTAACATTCCCTAAAAAAAATAGAACCCATGTAACAAAAATAAAAATAAAATAAAATAATAATTACAAAAAAAAAAAAAAAAAAAAAAAAAGGAATATAAGTAGTGATAGTTACCAGAAGCCAGATCAGAAGTAGTAGAAACAGGCCCACCACCACCACGACCACCACCTCCACCAGAAACAGAACCAGAAGGTGAACCACCACCACCTGCCACGTCAGCACCACCACCACCAGAAACCACCACCTTAGTCACAGGAGCACAACCACGGCCAAGAAAATCATGCAAAATAGTTGGCTTCACATCATCATTATTATTTGTCACATTATTAGTGTTGTTATTATTGTGAGCCATAGTACTAATATTATTAGTATTATTTAACAACAACACATCAGCCATAGTATATCATCTTACATAAATCATCATATCATTTAAAGTAGTAGTGTAAAACTGAAAAAGAAAGATTGTTGTAATAATGTTTTTTTGAGTGAAATAAGGTTTTTTTTTTTTTTTTTTTTAAATAATAGTATGTGTTTTTTGATGGAAAATATGAAGAGAGAATCAAAAGAGTTGAGGAGAGAGAGAGTGAAAGAGCATTAAAGAGTAAAAGCTAGTTGTTGTTCTGCTGTTTGCTCTGTCCTAGAGTGGATGTTTTGTTTTTTCTTTTTTCATGGTTTTGGATATAATTTTTTACACTAGTCATATATTCCCTAATCAATTTTTTTTGGTCTTTTGTAATAATGCTTTTCTGTAATATTAGTATTTATATATTTTTAAGGATCTTTCATGTTAAATTGTTGAGTTTTTTTTAGTGAAAAAGAAAAGTCATTTATTGTGAGACTTATTTTGAACCAAGATGGTTGATGTGAGGAGAAATTATACAGTGAAATTGCTCTTAGAGCACAAGGTATGCAAGGACCCAATAACACGTTATTGGTATGCCACTTCAGCGCCACATCATACACCTCCCAATAACACACCAATAACTCAAACAACCCCCCCTCATAATACACCACTAACATCACCTATATGTCCCGCAAAATACCTCACAAAATATACCACTCACTCACAATAAAAAAAACACACACACAAAAGGTGCATTTGACTTGAGCTAGTGGAGTGGCTCAAAATACAAAAGAGTGCATTTGGCACAAGTTTGGCATGTTGGCCGGTAAGGTTGGCTCACCAATGGCTTACCAATAGCTCACCAATGGCACCCCATACCTTGTGCTCTTACAGCTCTAGTTGTAGACATCTCAAAAGTTTTCATTTAGAGTTTACAGAGTGTCACATCACTTTAACAAATCCTTTTCTACAACTTCTTTTTATAACTTACTAATTTGAGTCCTACCACTTATAATTTAATTTTTTTTTCTATATCCAAATAAACTAAATTCATTTAATTAAAATTAAAAAACAATACATCATATTAAAAAAAATACGAAATATCAAATAACGACACGAAAAAAAATACGGCAAACAAACATACGCATCTTAAGGAATACAACAAATTAATAAAGAAACTAAATATTTTGTAGTTGTTGCTATTGTTGAAATTGTTCTAATTGGTGTCGTTGACAAACATGCTCGATGAGCCTTCGTTGAATCGATGCGTGCTTGTGTTTATCACGAAGTTCTTTTGATTTCTTTCGTTGCACTTCACATCGCTCGACCATTCCCGCTGTAAATTTATTCGCGGACCAATATACATCTCGCTAATTTCAGATATTGCAAATTCTTGATCTTTTAAAATCATGTTATGCAATATGATGCACGTGTAGATGATTCTCCGTAACTTGCCCACAGTAAATGCACGCGCCGGTTGGGGAATAATATGCCAATGTCCTTGGAGGTAGAGGTGCACATTCCGGTTAACCGGTTCGGTTTGACGACTGGTCAAACCCGAACCGGTTTGGGTCAACGCGGAAAAAAACCGGTCGGGGCGGTTAACCGGTTCGGTTCCGAACCGGCTGTGAAGAGGGAAAAACCCAACCGGTCCAAACCGGTTTGGGTTCGGTTTGGGAGCGGTCTAGACCGGTTAACCGGTTTTGACCGGTTCTAGTATTTTTTTATTTTTTATTTTTTGTTTTCCGTCGTCGTTTGTCATCGTTTTCTTGTTTCGTGTATTAATAAACTAGAACTTTTATTTAATAGAACGGAGAATACATGATACATCACACATTACACATAAACTTAAAACATAACACATAATAACATAAACATAAAACATCGATAACTTGATAAGCTAATCAACGTCGACTCGAGGTCTCGAATCAGGCATCAACTGCAGGTGTATGGCGGCAATTCTTCTGTGCGTGAACCCTCAACGCCACGTTGGAAGTGGGTTTGAAGAAACATAAACAATGCTTACATTGAGCCTTTCGCATGCCATCCGACATTTCGACGTAGTGGTAGTGAGCCCAAACATTTGGCGCACGGTCTACCGGTAAATAACGAACAATCACCGGTGGCGGGGGTGGCGGAGGTGGTGCAGGATCAGCATCAGCCATTAGCGAAATGCTTTCGATTTTTATTTTTTAGAGTGTATTTTAATTGTATAAAAGTTGCAAAGAAATAAAAACACAATCTATTTATTTATACTAGTCTTACAATGGCAAACTTGTAAATATAAAAAAAAATCAAAATTTGAAAATTTACCCGCCTTCCCGCTAAAAAAATTCAAATTTTGAAATTTTAAAATTTTTAAATTCGGACCGGTTTGATCGGTTTTAACCGGTTTATAACCGGTTAATAGGTTGAAAATTCAAAAAAAAAATTGCCGCCCTTTTCAAAAATTCAAATTTTTAAAAATAAGTAACCGGTTTAACCGGTTTAATTTTGAAAAAGTTTTTGCCGCCAAGTCACATTTTGAAACTTTTAAAATATTTAACCGGTTTTTCACCGGTTTACCGATTTTTTTTTTTTTTTTTTTTTTTTTTTTTCGTTTTTCGTAGTTTTTACAAACTTACACTGAATAAACTTCAACTTTTATTTATAACGTCGGAAATACATAAACTGAAAGGAAATACATAAACTTAAAGGAAATACATAAACTTAAAACATAATACGTAAGCATAAAAGTCCTAATAGTCTTCATCTGATCCACTAGCTTCTTGAGCAGCTGCATCTTGTCTTATTTCTTCATCGGAAAGCATCTCGATTTCACCCGCTTGTGCCTCTTCCTCGTAGACCTCCCCTTCGAAGTCTGCGGCATTTTCAAGATTAGTTTTATCTTGCACTCGCTTAATTGCGTCCAAGTGATCTTTCAAACCCATACACATCTCCAAAGAAGCCGGTGTGAGTCTTGATCTAAGATTTGATAAAACCCTTCCACTTGTTGAAAAAGCGGATTCAGAAGCTACCGAAGTAGCTTGTACACTTAGTACATCACGAGCCATTCGGGATAGAACGGGAAACATTGTTTCCTTTGCTTTCCAAAACGCCAACACATCAAAGTTTTCAACCTGTTCGGGCGGAATATGTGAGATAAAATCGGTTGTGGTATATCTTTCATATTCATTGTTCGCGAAACGATCATTTTTTGACCGTTTGTTGGGATTATCTCTTATCCTTTTATGCAAAGCAAGTATCGGATTCTGATGAGTGTGTAAATACTCATCATTTTTGGTCAAATCTGAACTGCAAAACACTTAAAAATGCTCAAAAATGCATCAAAATACTGAAAATATCTCAAAATTGCATTTTATATGTTTCAGATGCAAAATGTTTAAAATCAGATGAAAAATGAGCTAAGTTTGCATAATTGGCAGTTTCAGTCCCCCAAGTTTCAAATCTTGTCAAAAATAGTCCCTGAGCACTTAATTTAAAAGAAAAGTCACCAAAGGTCCTTTTAAAATCATAAGTTGTCAAAATTAGTCCTTTGGTGAAAAATGTCAAAAGTTTTGAGAAATTACAAGTTTGGTCCTTCAAGTTTCAAATTTGGCAAAAATAGTCCTTGGAAATTTGAAAATTTCTATTATGGTCCTTGTACTATTGAAACTTGGCAAAAGTGACCCTTGAAACAACTTTGCAAATTGGCAGCTTTGGTCCCTTGTCTTTCAGAAATTGCAAAACAAGTCCTTGATATTAAACCTAAGCCATGACCCTGGGCCCCTATCAAAACCTTTTTGAACCCCTTTGGACCCCCTGCCACTTGAACCCTTTGGACTTTTGACCCCTGTCCAATATATTACCCGGTCAACACCCCAGTCAAACATACACTCCCCTTCCCTCCTTTTTTCTTCTGTCTTCCTTCACCCACCATGCCTGCAACACTCAACCCCCCCCCTCACCTCCAGCTCACTCTCACCCCTCCATGTCCCCTCCTCCTCAACAACATCCAAGAAACATTAATTGCTTCCTTCCCCCTTGCACTCAACCTCTCCAACTGGCTAAATATGTTTTCCCGCCAAAATGCAATCAATGGCCAATATGACCTCAACTCATCCAATGGCTAAAAAGAGTGGTGGGATTTACTCAGAGGACACGTGGGAAGCTTTTTGGGTATAAATAAAGGAAGAAGAAGAAGAGAAGAGAGTAGTCTTTAGTTTTAAAATTTCATATATGTCGTTTTCAATTTCAATGTTTTAGTTTAAGTTTAAAGTTGTAATTTTCTGTTCCTATGTACTCAACTTAAGTTATTTTATCATTATAATCCATTTTCAAGTATCAATTCAAGGTTAAACAACATTTCATGTTTATTTATGTTCACTGTTAAATAAACCAGTTTCATGTTCTTATAATTAATGCTCCAAGTAGATTATTTTAAACTCAAATAAGCTTATTTAAGCTGTTTATAGCTTTTAGTAAGCTTATAAAACATATTCAAGCAATATTCATTCTTGGTCAATAAAAGTCAAAGATGCAGAGTTATGGGGTAACTTGTTCTGTATTGCTGAATTGAAGATGGATTGGGTTGAATTGTGTCCAATTGGGGGTGATAAGAGAGTTTAGGTTAGTGGTGCTTATCTGATTTGCAAGCCATGGTGGCTAGGATCTCATGTAAGCTAACTCTCTAAACAAGCATATTGCATAATCTGTTTTTATGATGCTTCATTGTTGTTTCTGCTGTTTTTAGCTCATATTTGGTAGTCATACTATAGTTCTATTACTGGCATTGGTGAGATTTAAGTGTAGGGTAACATAGATTGCATTTCATAGGTATTAAGTAGTGTTTGGCATAAGCAGTTTCACTCAGCTAGAGGGTTAGATATTAGTTAAGTCTAGTTACTGTCATCTGAGATAGGATAGAATAAGCAAACCCTGTCACTCATTTGCACATTAAATCAGTAAAAGTCAACATTGCTCATAATCTGTCCTTGTGATCAGATTTGTTTGAGTCAATAGTTTGCATACTGCACATAGGTTTAGAACTAACTAATATAACTTGCTTTAGCCTTACTTCACCATTAAAACCCACAATCAGTCAGTAATTTGAAATCAAAACTCACTTTAGTCAACTTTTCAGTTTTGTTTATGAAAGTCAAAATGAACAAATCAGTTTTGGTCCAAACTGCATAGATTTTTCATGTATTCATACAAGGTCTAAATCAAGTGGTATTTTGGAATTCACAAGTTCATTTGGTGGTTAGTGATAAGTTATCATTGGATTAATTCTGAGAGTTTTCCTTGATAGTCAAATCAGTGCTTAAAATGGGTAGAAAGTGCCCTGTGCACAATCTCAGTGACAACTGAGTGTGCACAGGTTTTGCAAAAGCTCACAACAAACTCATAAGAGCTTATCTAGGGCTCATTTTTAGTTTACAAGCTCTTTGGTTGGTCTACTTGAGGACCACAATTCCAGTTTTCCTTAAAGCTCATTTGATAAGCCTGTAGGATAGCTTAAACTAGGGTAGTTAGGCTGTTTGGCCAAAAATCATTTTTAAGCTTGAATCATGGGTTAGAGCTTGTTGCTTGTTAGGACTAGCTGGAATTAGTTAGAATTAGTTCATTTTAGCATTAATTAGCTTCTGTAACAGTTTGGTAGCTTATGTTTATTTGCTTATTGTAAGTGCTTATTTATAAGCACTTTACACCTCAGCTTCATAACCCTTCACATAAGCTCCTGTTTTTATAATTTTCCTAGATTCAGAACATTATTTTAGTATTTCCCTGAATTTTTCATATTTTTCCAGCACTGTTTGCTATTTTTCCTCATTTAAAACAGTTTTTAGGCAATTTTAATTAGCTTTTAATACAATTAAATCAGAAAAACTTCAAAACAATAAGTTTTCATTTTTCCTAGGTTAAGATAAATATAAAAAGTCAAAAAAATATTTTTCCAGATTTTTCTTAGTTAAATTTGTAATTTTTAGCAATTTAAGTAGTTTCAAATAGTTTTTAATTCATAGAAAATAGAAAAATAATTAGAAAAATATAAAATTAGTTTTGAAAATTCTCTTTAGTTATTTTAGATTTTTCTAAGTCATAATTTCATTTTTCTAGCTTTATTTCATATTTTCTTGTATTTTAGGTTATTATTAAATAAGTAAAAATAGTTTTTAATTAATAATAATTAGATAAATAGTAATAAAAATAATTTTCTTTTTCTAAAAATTTTCTCTTATCATTAGGTTTGTAAAAATGTCATTTTTATATTTTTAGGATTTATATTGTTTCAGTTTCACATGTTCTTTTGTACGTTACGTAGTTTTTAATTTAAAAGAAAAATCAAAAACATCATTTTAAAAATAGTGATAGCGTTTATTTAATATAATTTATCTTTTTAATTTTCTTTAATTTGCATTTAAAGCCCCTGTAATTTATAAACTTTTTCTTTAGGTATAATCAATCACAATCCTTTTCCGTTCAAATTCTCTCGATCACTATTCGTTTGATTATTCATCGCACAGCTCGTTGAGACATAACGACCTGGGGAAACACTACACTCCTCTGATCTTCATTGTATTGGTGTCTGAGCTGTTTGAAGTTTATTACGGTTAGCCATTCACAAGTGGCTAGCTTGTGTGATAAAACTTGACGGTTTGGCACGAATCAAATTTTTGGCGCCGCTGCCGGGGAGCTGTGCTAATTATCTTCCGTTTAGCATATTAGTGATTTGAATATTCACTCCTTGTTCATACCATCTATATGTATTTATATTTTCTTATAAAAATCCAAAAATCCAAAAACATCTTAAAAATCAAAAAACCCAAAAAGATTTTCATTCTTTGTTTTTACAACATGTTTTTCAAAAATACCAAAAATATTCCTCTTTACCCTCTTACCCTTTTTGATTCTTTATCCCTTTACCCTCTATCCATTTGATTCTAACTTCTTCTCATGGAATCTCTCGACTGCGACGAATTCTGGAACGAAGTTGAAAAACTTCATACTTTATCACAAATGTCAAGAATTCGTGTTGTTCGTGATGATCCATTAATTCTGCGTAGGGAAATGGAACGAGAAACCGGGGTGACAAAGGACCAGGTACTTCCCTCTGATAATGGAAGTGCTAAATACGTCCAACCTACGGTTATCCAAAGATCTAACCCATCAATTGCTCCTAAGCCGTCTAAAATTGATCCTAAACTTTCACAATTTACGGTTAAAAGCAATCATGCAGAATTTAGACCGGTGACTAGCAAGAATGACTTGCCTAAACTTCACGTTTCTCAAAAACCAGAACCGGAGACCATAACGGAAGTGGTGGGAATTGCTAGCTCTCAGAGCACACCACTTATCCCAGCTCCGGATTTTTCAAAATGTTCTTCGAGACTTGATAGTCATTCGGATCACCATCTTGGTTTTGTATCGTTTATTCCTTGTGTCGGTTGTGGTGAGCCTCTTTTTGGTTCACCCTGTCATTGGTGTACGTGTGTACAGTGTGGTAATGATATTCGTAACTGGAGTTGTTTGTTTTGTGGTTCGAGGAATTCATTTGATTATGATCCTAATCCGAACTCATTTAACGACCCCTCAAACTTTTCCAATCACACACCACAGCCCGACTTATCTTCATATAATCAACATAACTGCTGTGAATTTTGTGGAGGTCCTCACCAAGGATTTGAGTGTCAATCCGGAAACACATTTGTCTATGAACAGTTTTCCGGTGATGCTCAGAACTTTGGTTATGACCAATATCCATATAATTCACCAGTCCAGACTCAACAGTTTTACTGTTGTGAGTACTGTGGAGGTCCCCACTTCAGCTCTGATTGTCAAATAGGGAATCCATTTCCTTGTAACAATCATGACTCTCACAGGTTTGACAATTTCCAACCTCCACAGCACCATACGGTTCAAACTCCACCTGAGCCGTTGCCTAAAGAAATTTCCCAAGATTTTGAAACCGCAATGAAAACACTTGATGATATGATTCGTAACTTTAAGAATCAAGTGAGTGGTGAAAAGACCATGGGAGAATTGCTAGCCGAAGAACGAGAGGCTCGCAAATCTAGGGATGAATTATTAGTCCTAGAGCATGCAGCTCTAAGGCGTTCCCAATTTCTTAAGGCAGCTCTATATGATGATGACGAGGAGAGTTTTTATCCTTTTAAGAATATTATTTCTCAACTCCCTCAGTCAGTTGATATCCCAGCAGTTGAGATTCATTCTCAAACAACTGCTATCACACCCGATATTCCCACTCACTCTCTGAACATGGGGGACGAGCATCTTGACACTGTTCCTGAAAAGGAATCGGACGAATTCATAAAGTCTAGTGTTGAGAACCTTGTCCCAATCCCGAGAGAGTCACAGGGAAATTCTGATCATATGTGTGATTCTCTTTCCCCTCTTGAGTGTTCAAAAGATCATTTTGAAACTTTCTCTGATCTTAGCGACGATTGTGCTTCCTATGGAAACATCGAGTATGTTGAGGCAGCACTCCCACAATCTGATGCTGATCATCTTCTTGAGGAGTTCACCGATGAACTCACTCACATCAGTCCACTTTCATCAGAAAGTGATGATGTTCTCTTTGATTTCGAAGCCGATCTGGGAGAGATTGAAATTCTCCTTTATAATGATCGTTCACTCACTTCTCACCCCAACAATCCAATAGAGAATGTTGATCACTTTGTTCCCGAAGCATTCAAAACAACTCTCACTAATCCTCTATTTGAATTCGACTCTGAATTCACTTTAATTTCTGAGAATCCACTCTTTGATACTCAGATTGAGGATAGTGATGAGTCTACAGTGGAACAAGAATTCACAGATTTACATCTTGTGATTGATTCTCTTCACGAGGAGTTCGCCGGTGAACTCACTCATATCATATCTCCGCCGGAGTATGATAACTTCCAATTTGATCATGACACACCCGGGATTTGTCTTGATTACGTGAGCTTAAATGATGAGATTCATAATTCTGAAATTATGGATTCTCCTATGGATGAAGATGAGTTAGTCATGATTTTCATCATGACTTTCTTTCTTTTCTTCACCTATCCCGTGACTTCTTCTCTTCTTCACTCCTTCGGGAATGAAGACATTATCTTTGACCCCGGCATTTTCATTTACCATTTGCGAGCCGGGTCTGTCTCTCTATATCTCATCGGTGTGGAACTTTCGCGTACTTCAAATGTTTGTCCAAACATCTTGAATGAAAGTCCGATGGAGATTGTCTCTTCCACTTACTTCCCCATGAACAAATTAATTCGGGGTCGAGTCAAGCTAGCGACTCGGTAATCAAAAACAGTAGTTAAACATGGGTTTTCACCCGTGTGTACCACCCTAGTGTGGGGGAGTTGCCCCCCGCTGTTGTATATAAGCTTTCATAAAAAAAAATGGCCGTAGTAATTCCCTTTTACGTTCTATGTTTCGGCATAACCGCCGGTACTTTGAATATTGAGGGCAATATTCATTTCTAGTGTGGGGGGGAATTCTCACGAATTTTATCATGTAATTATACCGCCCTATTCCCCCATTTTTGGCCAAAACTTTTTTTGGAGTAAGTGTTTTGCACTTACTCAACTTACGGTTATCAGTCCGCCATGTCTAATAAACAAAAGGATTGGCTAATCCAGGAGCAAACGGCTCTTGGTAAAGATATCTCAAATCCGTTGACGGCTTGCAATTTGCCCAAAATTGTATGGTATTCAGCTCACCATATCCTTAAAAGTGAAGAGTTGGCTAGCCCGCAAGTTTATGGCTTGTGGTAAAGGCAGTGGAAAAACCATAATTGGTAATCGAATCACCAAAGATATTTTATCTAAGAGTTGGCTAGTCCAGAAGCAAACGGCTTCTGGTAAAGACAAATCAAATCCGTTGGAAGCTGGTGGTTTGCTCAAAATCACATGGTTATCAGTATACCATAGTTCTTACTTGAACTGAAACATTTGGCTACTCCAGAAGTAATGGCTTTTGGTAAAGAGATTCAAATCCATTAAGTTTTTCTCAAAAGATTGCTAGGGACTAGCAATAGTTTAGTGTGAGGGATTGATGAGTGTGTAAATACTCATCATTTTTTGTCAAATCTGAACTGCAAAACACTTAAAAATGCTCAGAAATGCATCAAAATACTGAAAATATCTCAAAATTGCATTTTATATGTTTCAGATGCAAAATGTTTAAAATCAGATGAAAAATGAGCTAAGTTTGCATAATTGGCAGTTTCAGTCCCCCAAGTTTCAAATCTTGTCAAAAATAGTCCCTGAGCACTTAATTTAAAAGAAAAGTCACCAAAGGTCCTTTTAAAATCATAAGTTGTCAAAATTAGTCCTTTGGTGAAAAATGTCAAAAGTTTTGAGAAATTACAAGTTTGGTCCTTCAAGTTTCAAATTTGGCAAAAATAGTCCTTGGAAATTTGAAAATGTCTATTATGGTCCTTGTACTATTGAAACTTGGCAAAAGTGACCCTTGAAACAACTTTGCAAATTGGCAGCTTTGGTCCCTTGTCTTTCAGAAATTGCAAAACAAGTCCTTGATATTAAACCTAAGCCATGACCCTTGGCCCCTATCAAAAGCTTTTTGAACCCACTTTTGACCCCTGTCCAATATATTACCCGGTCAACACCCCAGTCAAACATACACTCCCCTTCCCTCCTTTTTTCTTCTGTCTTCCTTCACCCACCATGCTTGCAACACTCAACCCTCCCCCCCCCCCTCACCTCCAGCTCACTCTCACCCCTCCATGTCCCCTCCTCCTCAACAACATCCAAGAAACATTAATTGCTTCCTTCCCCTTGCACTCAACCTCTCCAACTGGCTAAATATGTTTTCCCGCCAAAATGCAATCAATGGCCAATATGACCTCAACTCTTCCAATGGCTAAAAAGAGTGGTGGGATTTACTCAGAGGACACGTGGGAAGCTTTTTGGGTATAAATAAAGGAAGAAGAAGAAGAGAAGAGAGTAGTCTTTAGTTTTAAAATTTCATATATGTCGTTTTCAATTTCAATGTTTTAGTTTAAGTTTAAAGTTGTAATTTTCTGTTCCTATGTACTCAACTTAAGTTATTTTATCATTATAATCCATTTTCAAGTATCAATTCAAGGTTAAACAACATTTCATGTTTTTTTATGTTCACTGTTAAATAAACCAGTTTCATGTTCTTATAATTAATGCTCCAAGTAGATTATTTTAAACTCAAATAAGCTTATTTAAGCTGTTTATAGCTTTTAGTAAGCTTATAAAACATATTCAAGCAATATTCATTCTTGGTCAATAAAAGTCAAAGATGCAGAGTTATGGGGTAACTTGTTCTGTATTGCTGAATTGAAGATGGATTGGGTTGAATTGTGTCCAATTGGGGGTGATAAGAGAGTTTAGGTTAGTGGTGCTTATCTGATTTGCAAGCCATGGTGGCTAGGATCTCATGTAAGCTAACTCTCTAAACAAGCATATTGCATAATCTGTTTTTATGATGCTTCATTGTTGTTTCTGCTGTTTTTAGCTCATATTTGGTAGTCATACTATAGTTCTATTACTGGCATTGGTGAGATTTAAGTGTAGGGTAACATAGATTGCATTTCATAGGTATTAAGTAGTGTTTGGCATAAGCAGTTTCACTCAGCTAGAGGGTTAGATATTAGTTAAGTCTAGTTACTGTCATCTGAGATAGGATAGAATAAGCAAACCCTGTCACTCATTTGCACATTAAATCAGTAAAAGTCAACATTGCTCATAATCTGTCCTTGTGATCAGATTTGTTTGAGTCAATAGTTTGCATACTGCACATAGGTTTAGAACTAACTAATATAACTTGCTTTAGCCTTACTTCACCATTAAAACCCACAATCAGTCAGTAATTTGAAATCAAAACTCACTTTAGTCAACTTTTCAGTTTTGTTTATGAAAGTCAAAATGAACAAATCAGTTTTGGTCCAAACTGCATAGATTTTTCATGTATTCATACAAGGTCTAAATCAAGTGGTATTTTGGAATTCACAAGTTCATTTGGTGGTTAGTGATAAGTTATCATTGGATTAATTCTGAGAGTTTTCCTTGATAGTCAAATCAGTGCTTAAAATGGGTAGAAAGTGCCCTGTGCACAATCTCAGTGACAACTGAGTGTGCACAGGTTTTGCAAAAGCTCACAACAAACTCATAAGAGCTTATCTAGGGCTCATTTTTAGTTTACAAGCTCTTTGGTTGGTCTACTTGAGGACCACAATTCCAGTTTTCCTTAAAGCTCATTTGATAAGCCTGTAGGATAGCTTAAACTAGGGTAGTTAGGCTGTTTGGCCAAAAATCATTTTTAAGCTTGAATCATGGGTTAGAGCTTGTTGCTTGTTAGGACTAGCTGGAATTAGTTAGAATTAGTTCATTTTAGCATTAATTAGCTTCTGTAACAGTTTGGTAGCTTGTTGTGTTTATTTGCTTATTGTAAGTGCTTATTTATAAGCACTTTACACCTCAGCTTCATAACCCTTCACATAGGCTCCTGTTTTTATAATTTTCCTAGATTCAGAACATTATTTTAGTATTTCCCTGAATTTTTCATATTTTTCCAGCACTGTTTGCTATTTTTCCTCATTTAAAACAGTTTTTAGGCAATTTTAATTAGCTTTTAATACAATTAAATCAGAAAAACTTCAAAACAATAAGTTTTCATTTTTCCGAGGTTAAGATAAATATAAAAAGTCAAAAAAATATTTTTCCAGATTTTTCTTAGTTAAATTTGTAATTTTTAGCAATTTAAGTAGTTTCAAATAGTTTTTAATTCATAGAAAATAGAAAAATAATTAGAAAAATATAAAATTAGTTTTGAAAATTCTCTTTAGTTATTTTAGATTTTTCTAAGTTATAATTTCATTTTTCTAGCTTTATTTCATATTTTCTTTTATTTTAGGTTATTATTAAATAAGTAAAAATAGTTTTTAATTAATAATAATTAGATAAATAGTAATAAAAATAATTTTCTTTTTCTAAAAATTTTCTCTTATCATTAGGTTTGTAAAAATGTCATTTTTATATTTTTAGGATTTATATTGTTTCAGTTTCACATGTTCTTTTGTACGTTACGTAGTTTTTAATTTAAAAGAAAAATCAAAAACATCATTTTAAAAATAGTGATAGCGTTTATTTAATATAATTTATCTTTTTAATTTTCTTTAATTTGCATTTAAAGCCCCTGTAATTTATAAACTTTTTCTTTAGGTATAATCAATCACAATCCTTTTCCGTTCAAATTCTCTCGATCACTATGTGGAGTTTGATAGGACTCCATGAAATCGTTTTGAGCCTCTAGGGTTAACAATAACAATGACAATAAACATGATACGCAGCGGAATAAAACAAATCAAAGTTATTGACACAAGGTTTTTCATTATAATCACTCCAAGCCTCAAATATTATTTGATCAGAACAATACGGTTACACTTAACTTGTAACAGGGATCAAAGATCCTTGAGGCTAAACTAAACAAACTCTAACCCTAGACGTTTATATCCTACGTCTAGGTTATACACACACACCCCTTTAGACTACATTATGGAAGACTTGTATATTAAATCTACACCCCATGTCCTCTTTATATACTAGAGGACTAGGGTTTACAAGATACTACGAAGGACTAATAAGTAAATCTTCTTTTGCAAGCAAGTCCTTCCATCTTTTTGTAGATTTCTTCTCTTTCTCTTTAAGCCCTTGATGTTTCATTCTTCTATTTACTTTGTCTCATCAAATCCGAGGAACCTAAAACCCAACAATCTTCCCCTATTTGATGATGACAAAACAAACAAAGTCGTGTACGAACTTCCCTAGACGAAGTAGCAGAAGTTGAGATGTAAACATCTCCATGAATGAAACATTCTTGTCTTCCTTTGTCTTCCCCTTAATCCATGCTACGCCACTCCAATATTTCTTCCCCTTTTTGTTATCAACAAATAGAGAATGTAAGCAATAAAAACTTCCCCTTGAGTGGTGCACGAACAGAAAAAGATTCTTCAAATCTGTAAGCTCCATGTAATGATCACTTGTGAAAAAAACCAAATATAACGAACTTGATGAAGAAATAAAATAACCCAAACTTGCGACTTATGTCTTGTTTATCCACATGACTCTGAACGTATACTAACCAATGTATAAGGAGACCACAATCTCTTGACAATAATCACTGAGCACAATAACGTCACTCCTTAAAGTGTTTGTCAATTCTTCGTCACAATCATTAAAGCACGAACAAGTTATCTACAAAGTGTAACACCCACTTTGAGATATGATAAGAACACAAACCTGTGAAACTCAACTACAACATCAAATTAGTGATATTCAACTGTCTTCGTAATCAATTATTCAATAAATCCAAATCCGAGCTTGTTAAAACCTTTAAGAACAAATTCCAAATTCTTTGTGTGTGTCACAAAAAATATCAGTACCAAAACATGTACAGCTTCCCCTCAATTCCAAAACCTAATCAGCAGAAACGAATAACGCAATAAACACCAGCAGTGGAATTGGGATAACACTAGCAGTGGTTTCTAGAAAACACTAGGAGTGGTTTCAGAAAAACACTAGAAGTGGTTTCAGAAAAACACTAGAAGTGGTTTCAGAAAAACACTAGAAGTGGTTTCAAGAATACACTATCAGTGGTTGCAGAATACACTATCAGTGGTTCCAAGAATACACTGTCAGTGGTTGCAGAAAACACTATCAGTGGTTGCGAGAATACACTGTCAGTGGTTTCAGAATACACTATCAGTGATTGCGAGAAAAACACTAGGAAAGCTGCTTCAAACCATGAATCATAAACACCACACAATGTATAAACAACCTCCATCAAGAATTAGAACAAGTAACACAAATTCAAGAAGTTGAATATGCATGAAAACCCAAAAATTCGAATTTAATACCTCCTTCAGCAGCCAACTTAGACATAGTATAACTTTTTACTGGAAGCTCAGATCGAAAATTCCTTTGGTGGAAAGTTAAATAGGTATATAGAGAAGCTCCACCAAAAATTTCAGCCCGATCCAACGGTTAACGAAAAAGTTATCGCGTTTTTAAAACAGTGCTGCAGAAAGTTGCGAATTCTGCACAAATCCGATTTTCTTCAATCTTTTTCGCCAAGAAACCTTGTGAATCCCTAGGTAACGAGCTCCCCAAGCTCTGATACCAATTGTGGAGTTTGATAGGACTCCATGAAATCGTTTTGAGCCTCTAGGGTTAACAATAACAATGACAATAAACATGATACGCAGCGGAATAAAACAAATCAAAGTTATTGACACAAGGTTTTTCATTATAATCACTCCAAGCCTCAAATATTATTTGATCAGAACAATACGGTTACACTTAACTTGTAACAGGGATCAAAGATCCTTGAGGCTAAACTAAACAAACTCTAACCCTAGACGTTTATATCCTACGTCTAGGTTATACACACACACACCTTTAGACTACATTATGGAAGACTTGTATATTAAATTTACACCCCATGTCCTCTTTATATACTAGAGGACTAGGGTTTACAAGATACTACGAAGGACTAATAAGTAAATCTTCTTTTGCAAGCAAGTCCTTCCATCTTTTTGTAGATTTCTTCTCTTTCTCTTTAAGCCCTTGATGTTTCATTCTTCTATTTACTTTGTCTCATCAAATCCGAGGAACCTAAAACCCAACACACTATTCGTTTGATTATTCATCGCACAGCTCGTTGAGACATAACGACCTGGGGAAACACTACACTCCTCTGATCTTCATTGTATTGGTGTCTGAGCTGTTTGAAGTTTATTACGGTTAGCCATTCACAAGTGGCTAGCTTGTGTGATAAAACTTGACGGTTTGGCACGAATCAGATTCCCTCTAAAACCCCTTGATGATGATGAAGAAGACTCAGTCAGAGTAAGAGGTGGGTTACCATATTTTTTAAAATAATATTCCCACAAACTTTTAAAATAATGGCCAAAGGACTCTTTTGTATCATCAACATAGTTCGGGTTTGACGCGAAACAACCCAAATCAGTCACAATCGAGTCGATAAGCAACTCTAGCCCGCTTAAATTATAACATGGATTTAATGCGGCCGCACAAGTAATTAACGGTGGCAAAGTTTCAAAATATTTCAAAAGCTTATCTTTCATCCCGGAAACCATGCTTGTATAAACACCACCATGAAATTCAAATGCGAAAATTTGTGATGACATCAAGTATAGTTGCTCGAGTACCAAATGAGCCGTTGGATAATAAACTCCCGACAATTTTTTTGTTGCGTTGTAAAAAACTTCAAGTAATCGGGTTAGTTATCAATAATATCCCAATGATAGGCATTAAGTGGAGCACACTTACCCTTTCCCGACAATTTCTCATCATTAAAATATTGCAAAGTCACCTTTTGTTTTAAACCACTTATGAACATAAGATAAGTGGAGTTCCATTTTGTTTCAATATCCCAACTAGGTTGTAACCAAGGTTTCCCCGCATTTTCACACAACCGAATGTATGCATTATATCTTTTATTACCCTTTTTAAAAACATCAGTTAACATTCTTTTAAAACTTTCTTTCATTTCACTCAAATTCTCATCTTTTAATCCCGCTTGCACGGCCAAGTTAATGATGTGTGCAACACATCGACTATGAAAAAAATTGCCATTACAAGGTGGCTCGTATTCCATTTTTAGTCTACCCATTGCATTTGTGTTGTTACTAGCATTATCCAACGTTATTGAATTTTTTTTTCTGTCAAGTGAAATTTATGAAACACTTTTCACAAAAATTTGTTTAAAGCTTCTCCGGAGTGAGGAACCGGAAAGTACGAAAATGGCAAATTATGAGGAGCGGCCCAAACATCGGTTGTTGATAAGGATTTAAAAGGTACCTTTTTTAGGGGTCGTTTAACCCCTTATTTGATCACTTTTGTACCCGTTATTACTTAATATCGTTCCTTTTCACTTTTTAGGTATCTTGAAGGCAAAATGCTGGAATGACACTTATTCGGACGAAAAGGCGCGAATATACGAAGAAAATGGCCAAAGTCAAGAATCGAGACACTCAGGCTGCTGGAACTGAAGGGGGCGGCGTCAGGTTATACCTGTGACGCCGTCAGAAGAACTTTTGTGACAACTCAGTAGCCAAATTGCTCATTTACAAGTGACGGCTTCAGGTTTTTAAAGAGTAGGGCGTCACAACACAGACGACCTAGATTTGATCCAGACGACGTCAGAGACTGAAGGGGACGGCGTCACAAGCATAAGGTGACGCCGTCGCAAGACTAATGTGGCTGATGCAGGTTTTACTGACCAGGTCTTAATATTTATAGTGTCTCGTTATACATATGGTCTACCCTAGTGCACTAACGGGCAGTGTACCCGATCGCGTGTAGTGTAGTAAATGGTAAAGCCGAGGTCGTCCCAAGAGCTATGTGTGTTGGATTATTACTAAGTCTAATTGTCACATAATAATAATGGTTTTGATAGGGATTTAATTAATTAAACTACTAATGCATAATGAAATAAAAGTAGATAAATGTATAAAGGGAAATCAATAGAGGGATAGTGGTGCTAACCTAGTCAATCCTCCTAGCTAGTTATGTCTACGTCTACCTACTTCCAATTACTTCAGGTGGGATCAAATTCGAGAGGACAACATTTGGTCAATTCGCCCTAACCTATCAGGAAAGATACAACCACAGGAGAAATCAGGCGCACCGTCATAAGTCCTGTTGTTCCTGGTCCCCTAAGCCAAGTCAATAAGTACCGCTACATGCTAGATTCAAAATAGTGAGTGCCCGGCCGTTAGGAACTTAGACACTACACCCCCCAATTCTTAAGTTCATCCAAACGATAGGTGATCAGTTGGTCAAATCGTACAACTAGAAAGGGTCATCAGTTGGTCATATCTTACCCTTCCTGTCTCAGTCCGCTCACCTAGGGTCAGTTGGTCATATCTCCTAGGCAATTGGCCTATACCGCCATTCAAAACTACCGAATCAAGGGTGACTACCAAAGAACTATGCATGCATACACTTAAAAATAATTATACGGAAGTAAAGGTAAACGCAAACAAAACAATTAAGGAATCATAACTAGGCTAGCACCAAAGGGTGCTTAGTCGCTCATATTAATCATGCAAATCAATTCAATATTCAAAGGTACGAAATACATGAATTGAACGTAAAAGAAATATAAAATGCTAAAGCTTATCGTAATGGAGTGACTTCTCCCTTGGAAACAGCTCCGTATGCTCCCCTAGAAAAGCTGGAATTCGTGGCGTATTTATATGCCAGGTCTGGGTTACGGCGTAACCAATATAGGAGTTACGCCGTAACCTTCTATTTCTTCGTAAATGCACTAGATCTGCTAGTTACGGCGTAACCTTATTAGTGGTTACGCCGTAGTCTTCAATAAACTCAGTTACGTCGTAAGTGATGCAGTAGTTACGACGTAAGTATCAGCGGCGTGGAACCTCTTTTGACCTAATGGAGTTACGTCGTAACTTTTGGGAAGAGTTACGCCGTAACCTCTTGATAAGTTGGTATTCAGGGTCACGCAATAGTTACGGCGTAATGTGAGAGAGGAGTTACGCCGGAACTTCTTCAAAATAGGCATACTGTGATAAATCTTTAATAATGTTTCCATATCCGCGTCTCTTTAGCTCCAATGCTCGTAATTTACCTGAAAGTGGAAAACAATAGAAAACAAGCGTAAATCCATATAAATGATATAAATAACGAGCATTATCGGGGAAAATTAACACTTAATATTCAGGACTATTTGATGTTATCAGTGGCCAAGACGAAACCCTAATAACGGCGACCCGACGACGTCACAAATCAAAGGGTGACGCCGTCGCATTTGTAATCTTATATATAGAATCCGAATTTTTTAGTTTTCAGTGTGTAGTCTTTTGGAGTAAAAACCTAAACCGAACCAAAGCCGAACACCTCACGAAAGGGGAACAAACACTCAAATCTCTCAACTATTCTAAGTGTCAATTTTGGGGTGATCACTCAATCGCACAGTCATAGCATGTATTCTATCATAAGCTTGGCGGTTACACAAATCTCCACCACTAGAGTTAAGGGCTAAACAATTCTCGAAGGCAATATGGGTAGACACGACAAAGGTTAAGGGGTGACTCGTCATTACTAACATGTCACGGCGAAGTGGACAAAATCAATGATACATGACCAAATCCATGGCCAAGACACCAAAGATTGCTCGTTGCATCACCTAGACATGCTTCATGACTAAAGGGTAGGATAAGACATAGAATATATAATTGGTGTAAAATGAAAAACAAGCAAGTAGTCTAAATCTATAACCAAGTCATCACCATTTACCGTCTGCCCACCAATATAGGAGTTACGCCGTAACCTTCTATTTCTTCGTAAATGCACTAGATCTGCTAGTTACGGCATAACCTTATTAGTGGTTACGCCGTAGTCTTCAATAAACTCAGTTACGTCGTAAGTGATGCTGTAGTTACGACGTAAGTATCAGCGGCGTGGAACCTCTTTTGACCTAATGGAGTTACGTCGTAACCTTTGGGAAGAGTTACGCCGTAACCTCTTGATAAGTTGGTATTGATAAGGTTGTAAAAGGTACCATTTTGAGGGGTCGTTTAAGTCCTTATTTGATCACTTTTGTATCCGTTATTGCTTAATATCGTTCCTTTTCACTTTTTATGTCTCTTGAAGGCAAAATGCTGGAATGACACTTATTTGGACCAAAAGGCGCGAATATATGAAGAAAATGGCCAAAGTCAGAATCGAGACACTCAAAGCTGCTGAAAACAGAAGGCGACGGCGTCAGGTGTTAATTGCGACGCCGTCGGAGGATTTTTTGTGACGATACAGTAGCCAAATACCCTATTTTCAAGTGACGACGTTGGGCTTTAAAAGAGTAGGCCGTTGCTACTCAGACGGCCTAGATGCAACCCAGACGACGTCAGAAGCTGAAGAGGACGGCGTCACAGACATAAGGTGACGCCGTCGCAAGGTTAACGTGGCCAAGACGAAACCCTAATGACGGCGACACGACGGCGTCACGAAACATAAGGTGACGCCGTCACATATGTAATCTTATATATAGAATCCGAATTTTTAAGTTTTAGAGAGAGTCTTTTGGAGTGAAAACCTAAAACCGAACCTAAGGTGTCTTGTACAGTATTTTAGGGTTTTAAACCCTATTTTACATCAAGATAAGTATTTACTTCATCAATTCAATTATGTCTTTAATTATTTGTGTGTATGCTTGCATGTTCTCCATGTCCGGCTAATTTATTTGCGTGTTTGCTTAGGAAGTATGAAACTTAATTATTGAATATTGATTGGTTGTTTCTTATCTTAGTTGATCAATGATCTAGTAATGCGATAGGTCATTCGTTGTGTACTTAATGCTTGATTCATCTTTGTGAACCTTAGAATATGATTACCTGAGTAGTTGTAGGCTAAATTATCCAAAGAGTGCCTTAGAGTAAGAGTTTATCATCCCTAGTGGGTTTTGTAGACGAGACCCTTTGGTAAGTTCAAAGAGTTAGGGAGAAACGCATACCCTACAACTTTAGACACACAACGCAACTAAGAATAAGGACGTGACAACTCAACCATCAATAGAAGATAATTAAGGAGTAGTACAACCTAAGTAAACACATCTTTAAACTATCATACGAGCACACATTAATTAGACATAGACTCCCACAACCTTAGTTTAGATAATTAGATAATAATAGAGTAATCGGTAGAAATACCAACCCCCCAAATCCAATACCCGAGATTCGTACCTTTCCATTTCATAAAACATAAAAATACAAAAAAATAATCTTCCTCAACCTTAACCTTAGCGTAGTAACTTCTTACTAGCATTCCTATTCCCCTAGAGAACGATATCAATACCCGTGGCTTACCCTAATTACTACACTACAACGATTAGGTTCACTGCCTAGGGTGTTATAAAACTTGCTCGAAGAAAAGGAAGTTTCCTTGACCCCGAACGACGCGTGTAGCGTTATCAAGTTTTTGGCGCCGCTGCCGGGGAATAGAATAGCTAGTTAGTATTCCACCTCGTTTAGGTTCTTTGCTTGATTCCTATCAAGTAAATTTTTCTCATTTTTAGCTTTCTCTTAGTCTATCCCCCTTCTTCGTGATCTTTGTTCGTAACACCCATCACTTTTCATCATGGAGGATGATAACCAACCACCACTCATCAACCCACCACCAAATGACCCGCCAAGAGCCCGTACTCTTGGTGAATACTCAAGACCATGCCACCTAGGCTATAGGAACACCATTGAGCTTCCCGACCTAGCCCAAACTACGACCCTGCGATCCGACACCATCCGGTTGGTGCAAAACGGATGTGCATTCCATGGACTTCGTTCCGAAGATCCAAATCAGCATCTGAGGGATTTCCTCAAAATTGTCGATTCCATCGACCTTGATGCTACTACTCGTGAGACCACGCGCCTGGGTCTCTTCCAATTCTCTCTACGGGACCAAGCTAGTAATTGGCTTGAGCGACTTCCCGCCGGCTCCATCTCAAGTTGGGATGATCTTACCTCTCACTTCCTTGCTCAATTTTTCCCACCGGGGAGAACCACTAAACTTAGGCGAGACATCTTGACGTTCCAGCAGCTCCAAGGTGAGTCTCTTTACAAAGCATGGACTTGATTTAAGGAACTACTCCGTAGACTTCCACACCATGGCATTGATCTTTGGCTTCAAATCCAAATCTTCTATGATCATACCGATTTCATCACTCGACGATCCATTGATCGAGCCGCCAGTGGAAGGCTCAGCGACTTTAACGCAGAGAAATCATGGGATATTATAGAGGAGCTTGCCGATCAAAGCTACGAAGATTGGAGTGAATCTCCCGAAACTCCGATTAACGTGGTTAATGCCATATCCACTCCTTCTGAATCCTCCAATACACTCGAAGAGCAATTGAGTGCCATCGAGAGAGGAATTGATTATCTTATGGAAAGGCAGAAAAGAGCCCCCGTACAAATTCCTCGAGAGATCGTCAAATCCGCCAACTCCACCAACCGCTCCACACCTTTTTCGGAGTCCCCAAGTCGCGAGCAAAACCCAAGTTCCGAAAGGCGCTTCCGTTCTACTTCCCCAATACCACTTTCACCAAGCTTCAAGGATCAAATGAGGGAGTACATGGCAGCTCATACAGAGAGATTAGCCAGATTTGAAGAGGAGGTTTATAGGCAGAGAGAGGAAATGCAAGCAAAAATGAAAGAAATGATGAATTTGGTAATTGAATTTACCAAAACAAAGGTTCCCGAAAAAGTGCTCGTAAGAAGCAACGATTGCCCTCCCACTTCATTTGTAAACGCCGTTTCCATTATGCCTAAGAATGCAAGGGCTGAGATGTGGAAAACTGAGGAAAACACGAAGGAGGAGTCTGTGCCTAATGATGAACCTGAGACCATTGAGTACTACCTTAAGCACGAAATTAACAAGAAAACCATTGCAAACCAAGTAAAAAACTTTAGGTACAATGAAGTTCTTAGGGAAGCTCTTGAAGGGAAAATGACGGAAGAAGAATACGACGCCTTACCTATGGAACCTCTGTATGAGTTGGTTATAAAAAAACCGTTAACAAGAAAACGAGACACCACAGGGAATTTCGTGATACCAGTTAGTATCGGTGACATGGATAATATAAATGCCTTGGCCGATCAAGGGACCGATGTGAACATAATGCCATTGTCAATCTATAATAAGTTAACTAAGGAGAAACCAGCCGAGACCGACCTTAGACTTTCCTTAGCTAATCATACTTATGTCCACCCCGTAGGAATCGCTGTTGATGTTCTAATTGAGGTAGCCAACATCATTTATCCGGTGGATTTCGTGATCATTGATGTTGAGGAAGATAAAAACGTACCCCTCATTCTTGGGACGCCGTTCCTGGCCACCGCCAAGGCAACCATCAAATGCGGAGAAGGCATCATGATACTCAAAAGCGGGAAAGGGTACGCTAGGATACCCATCATCCCAAGATATCCTCTTAAGATCATGGAAATGATTACGGGTGGAAATCGAAAAGCCCCGGGCAACAATGTTAAGAAGAAGATGAATGACTGGGAAAAAGGGCTTAGAGACTTTATGGTTCAGGGATTGTATGCGACGTTGTGGAAACCCGATAAAAAGTTAGGCAGCAATCCCACCTTGATACCTAAAGCAAAAAAGGACCCTAAGGAATTTCTAAAGGGAGAAAAAGTGCTATTGTATAGATCTCGGATAAGGGCATTACGAGGAAGAAACAAACCAAGATGGTTTGGGCCTTTCACAGTTAAGGAGACCAATTTAAATGATAAAACCGTCACCATAATCGACAGCATTGGCAAGGAATCCACGGTAAGCATACAACGCCTACACCCTTTCGATGACGGGAAAACAAAGGGTCAAGAGGGCGGTAGTGAGGCAACGTAGGAGCACGACTATGAGTCTAGCTACAAGACTCTTAAATAAAGAAAAGCGCTTCGTGGGAGGCAACCCATGCTTAATTGTTTGCTTGTTAGTGTCATATATCTTTTATTAATTGTTTATCCTCATGTTTAAATTTGTAAAAATGCTTTATTTTGTTTTTAACCTCGTCTTAATTGCATATAAAGGTATTTTACATAAGGGATAAGTGTAGGGAGGATTACACACGTTTTCAAAAGAAACGTAAACATGAGAATAACAATTAACTAAAAGATATTTATGTTTGTTTGTTTGAGTCAAATGCTTGTATCGAGTCATAATGGATGTTTTTGCAGAAATTTTTCCAGATTCTAAAGATGTAAATTTTCCAGAATTTTTTCCAGAAAATCGCAGACCAATTTTTGTCAGGATAACCTGACGGCGTCAGGATTGCAACCTGACGGCGTCAGGAAGGAGTAAAAACATCAGATTACTTTTTTCTCGTTTTCTGAGCTACTTATAAATTTTTGGAATTTTCCAGGTCTTAATTTTCTTAGAAATTCTGTAAACATCCATTCCACAAGCATTATATCCTAGATTAAATCGAGTCTTATATATATTATTACCGCCGATTTTACGCGAAGGTTTCGTTTGTTTTCTTCAAGTGTGCAGGTTTAGTTTGTCAAGAAGAAGTTACATAAGATTGGAAGGAGCTTTTCACGCAATAATTCTTCTTGAAAAGGATTTAACCACCACTTTACACGGATCCTACCGAGCTAATCAGGGGAGTACTAGTTTCTTTCGTTTTTAATTACCTTCTTTTATCATAACTTTGATACTTTCGGGGAACATTGGGGACAATGTTCAGTTTAAGTGTAGGGAGGGAAAATAAAACGGGAACTTTGAAACTATGCTTATCCTTGATTATTTGCTTTGTCCAATTGCACTTTTGTAATAAACCATGAGAAAATGTCGGTTAGGGTAATTTTGGCATCAAATTTAAAATTTTTTCATGACATATAGGAGTGGGCCATTAGTCTTAACAAAAGCGTCTCATGGATAGGAAGTTGCATGATTAGCACAAAAAACCCTTTACCACCCAAATTCCACCCAAAATGTGAGGATCGCCCTTAGATTAGTAGGAATTAAAGCATTCATCTTCAATGCTTAGAGTGTGAACCGGTAGTGTATTAGATTCTAGAACTTGTTTTGTGATGCATTCCGAGATCGCAAGTGAGACTACACTTGTGTAGTTAGGATAACTAAATGATAAGAGGCATTAGGATAACCCTTGTTTGATACCCGTAATATAATTACTTCTTCCACATCGGTTGAGTAATTCCCCCACACCTTTGCGTTGTACTCATTTTTAGTACACGATACCCCTAGTTAACCCCTCAGAGCCTATCCTTTTCGCGGTTCTCGTGATGTTTCGGTTTTTCCGGAATATCAATGAAGAGCATTGTTTACACCCCACCTCCAAATATTCACCCAAATCGCCTTAGCCTACCCCTTATGCACTCACTTTTAGTGCAAATGTTTGTTATCACCCTAAACCCTTAGTTCAATTATCTGGTTGCTTGCATGAGTTGCTAAGTCGAGTCATATCCTTTGTATACAGTTTTGGGACGATTGGGATTCATGGGAAAAGTTAAAGTTTATGAAATGACGGGAAGGGAACGTTAAATTCAAATTCCCTTTGTTTGCATAACAATGTACCCCAAGTGTTTTGATCTTTTCAATTCGGGTCAAATTAGTGTTAGAGTAATAAAAACTCAAGTGTAGGGATGTGCCTATAAATCCCTATCATTTTGATGTTACCGTAGAGGATGGTAGAGTAAAAGTGTATGAAAAAAAAAAAAAAAAATAGAAAAAGAGAAAAAGAAAAAAAATAGAGTGTAAAAAAAAAAAAAAAAAAAAAAAAAATTATATATATATATATATATATATACGGGCTACCATCCTACATCTATCCTTTAAATTTATGTTTGTTTATTTCCGTTGCCTAGAGTTTTAGAGTGTCGAGTCTTGGCTTAGCAACACCATTCTTCGTATGCATTTAACATAGAGATTTTTGACTTGCCACCACTAAATAGCCTATCCCACCAAACCCTTGTTTCCCTACCGTAAGGCTAACGTTACAACCCTTTAAAAGACCTCTTTGATAGTCTTTCCTAGGTGCTTATGCCAAAGCGATGGAGGTTTGATCTATTCTCAAGCCTATGGTAATCTATGTACTAGGACCGGTTAATGAGTGTTTATCTTCCATTTCCAATTTGTTATATTTCATATACACCCGAGAGAGATGTGAGTATCCAAACACCCCATGTGAGGTGCTAGTATGTAATTTCCGTGCTTGTTATGACTTTTGCGGGGCTTATATGTGTTGTGGACCATTTTGAATTAATGCTTCATGACCCCTAACTTATAAATTAATTGGCTAAAAGCACATTTGCTTGAGGACAAGCAAATAACAAGTGTAGGGATATTTGATAAGGTTTTAAAAGGTACCATTTTGAGGGGTCGTTTAAGTCCTTATTTGATCACTTTTGTATCCGTTATTGCTTAATATCGTTCCTTTTCACTTTTTAGGTCTCTTGAAGGCAAAATACTGGAATGGCACTTATTTGGACGAAAAGGCGCGAATATATGAAGAAAATGGCCAAAGTCAGAATCGAGACACTCAAAGCTGCTGAAAACAGAAGGCGACGGCGTCAGGTGTTAATTGCGACGCCGTCGGAGGATTTTTTGTGACGATACAGTAGCCAAATACCCTATTTTCAAGTGACGACGTCGGGCTTTAAAAGAGTAGGCCGTTGCTACTCAGACGGCCTAGATGCAACCCAGACGACGTCAGAAGCTGAAGAGGACGGCGTCACAGACATAAGGTGACGCCGTCGCAAGGTTAACGTGGCCAAGACAAAACCCTAATGACGGCGACACGACGGCGTCACGAAACATAAGGTGACGCCGTCGCATATGTAATCTTATATATAGAATCCGAATTTTTCAGTTTTAGAGAGAGTCTTTTGGAGTGTTAATTTCTGTATTAACTTAACTACTTCATTTATGAATAGAACTACATTTTATCCCAAATTTTGGGATTTTATGACATGTTCTGTGGAATCCAAGCCAAAATCCAAAAGTGAGGTTTTCTGAGAGAGATTTTGACTTTTTAAGCCTAAGATATATATTCTAATGTATACGCTGCCGCAGTGGAATACAAAGCACTGCGGCAGCACAGCGGCAGTAATCCCAAAACAGA